>CAWUFW010000143.1:3810000-5010000 GCA_963921515.1 Calotriton arnoldi
CACACCTTGTTTGAAAGTGTGGGGATTGTTTCCTGCATTTTCAATGGTATTGTTATTTTTCTTACATTTTCCTTCATTTCCTTTTCTCCTTTGCATAGATCAATTCCGCCGCCTCCTGCTTTTGCACCGAATCCATCTTCATCTGAGATGGATTGGGAACAGTGGAAGGAGGGGTTTGAAGCCTATTTAGACACTCTTTAAGTGGATTATTTTACACATACAAAGACATATGCTATATTAAATCACTTTTTAGGCACTGAAGGGTGGGGTAGAAGATAAATACACTTCGGCCATCAAATCTTTGGATGCACGTTTCAAAGCATGTAAAAATGTCACGTTGGAAAGACAAGTTTTACAAGAGTGTACAGGTTGGGGGGGGAATCAACATCAAGTTATGTAGGTGCTTTGAGGATTTTAACTGCATCTTGTGAGTACAAAGCTTTTGAGGAAGATGTGATCAGGGATCAGTTAGTAGAAAAGACTAACAACAAAAAAGGAGCACGAAGGTTTATTATCCAAAGCTTGTTTAACCTTACAGAAAACAATAGAAATTGTGACTAGGATAGAGAGTACAGTGTCATACATGGAACAGATAGCAAACAAATAAACCAAACCCCACTGCCTGAAAACTATTTCTTAACTAGAGGATTACGTCTTGATAGAAAAAAGAGGGAAATGGGTCACCTCAACCCCACAGAGCTCGGACAGTGTGCAGAAAATGAGTAATTTTCATTTTATTTAGATATAAATTCTTAATTTATTATGCATGGCAATAATACACAGTCATATCAAAATACATAAAATAGCTCATAAATAATCAGTAAAATAGATACGAAAAGACGCGTATATAAACCATTGCACTGACCTCTATCACCCAGACGTGTGAACATTGAACAGATGTCTGTATGCAACGTCAAGTTAGAGTCACAGCCGTAAGGTGTGTTGACCATCAAAAGCAAATATAAAAAGGGGAAAAAGAAGGACGATCTGGAGAAACTAAACAAAAGTGAAAAGGTTGTCAAGAAGTTGACGGTCAATTGATTCGAATGCTACAGGTGTGGGAGTACATCTCACCTGGCTAATGCTAAAGTGTGTCCAGCTTTAGATGAGTTGTGTGCCAGATGCATGAAAAGAGAACATTTTGCAAGGGTGTGCAAGGCATCTAGTAAAATGCCTTTAGTCAAGGTACATAGGATTGGATTTGACAGGTCCTGTGGGTGGGAGAATTCCTCTAGTGAGGAAAATTAAGTATTCACCATTACAGAGACTAAGTTAAATCAGCACAAGTAGGATGTAAGGAGTGTGATATTACAAAGTGCGAAAAGACTGTTTTTATAATTGTCTATGAATGGAGTAGAGGTCAAGGTGATAGCAGACTCAGGGGTATATTCACAAGAACATGTGATAACTACCACAAGAGTAGCGTAACGCAACTTTCAATATCGCAGCCCATCGCGGGAAAATAACCGTGTCAACATGGAATTCACAACAAGGCGGTACCATGCGATAAGTCTGCCGAAACCGCGGACAAAGTCCGCGATACAACCACCACGATGGAGATAGAAACACAAACCACAACACCAAAAAACACGCAATGTGCCAAAGCGCGATGAGGAAACCAGCGACAAGCAGCGCCAGGCCTGCAACACACACCTGGCAGGCGTCAAAAACCTCCATAAAAGTCGAAAAAAACACCCACACACAAACTGACCAACACACAAGCACCATGGAGGCAGCCGGAGCAGGCGCAGAGGACGAGCGCAACCCCACAAGCACCCCGGACGACCAGCCTGGGACCTCGGGGACAGGGAAGGGCAAGGATAAGAAGACCAGGAAGACCAAGTTCAGTCCGCAGGCGAACAGGATCATAGTCACGGAGGTGATGGAACACCATCAACAACTCTTCGTCACTTCCAACGTGTCATTGGGCACCAAAATTGGAATATGGCGGAACATCGTCGACAAGGTGAATGCCGTCGGAGAGCACAAGCGGACAATGGACGAGGTCAAGAGGCGATGGAATGACATCAAGCGGAAGACCAAGGAGAAACTCTCCGCCAACCTGAAGGCAGCAACGCAGACCGGAGGTGGGGGCCCAGCGCCACAGCTGGAGCTGGATTACATGGAGGAGCTGGTGTCGATAGTCATAAGTGTGGAGACTGTGGCTGGAGTCGGGGGACCGGACACTGCTCGACAGGACCCAACACAACCGCAACAGGGTGAGTGACCACCAGGTACTGGGGGTACGGGGGGAGATGGCCACAATGGCACACATGCACAAGCAAGCAGGGCACAGTGCACACCCACAATCACTCTGGGTCCTCGCCCAGACCCACAGACTGTCACAATGTACAATGCCATGCTGTCTAAATGTCAACCTGTACCATGCGGCTACATACATGTGGACACATTGTAATACACCATCTCCCCTTCACATCGCTGGGGCATCGTCAACACCTCCTGCAGAGCAGTCACACTTCACTGATGACGAGGAGGAGGACAACACCAGCATCGACACCCAAACCATCCAAGACCTCATTGACCTCATCCGCAACTCACCTCCAGGATCAGGGCAGCCCAGCTACATCCATGAGACCCCACCCACCAGCCAAACCACCCAGCAGGAGGCACCCACAGCCCCGGCACCCTCCCAAGACCCCCAGGAACAACAAATGGCCTTCCAACGCCGTGTGCTGGAGGGCCAGCGGGAGACGCCCAAGCAGGTGCGGGTGGGGTTCGAGCTCATGGCTAACAAACTGGACGCCATCCTTGGGTGTCTATGTCCGCCCCATGGTCTCCAGCGAGCCCTGACTGACATCTCTGGAGTCATGACGTGGAGGGAAGAATACCTGTCCGCTCAGAGTGGCCCCAGCGATGCCAGCCGTGAGCTGGCAAACATGCAGAGGCTCATGGAGGACATGGTGCGGATGGAGGCGGAAAGAATGGCAGCCGCCGCTGCACATCAGCGAAATGTAGCTGGGATCTACCGTGCCCTGCATGTCCTCGTCATGGCATTGCTGCCACAAGGTGTGGCGATGATGAATGCTGCTGCCCCCACACCATCCACATCTCCGCCCCCTGGTGTCTCAGTGCCTCCCAGTGCGGCAGGCGTATCCACTCCGGCACCTGATGTGTCACTGCCACACAGTGCGGCCGACAATCCTCCTCCGGCCCCTGATGTGTCAGTGGCACAAAGTGCCGCAGCCGGCACTGCAACACCCACAGGTGGGGCAGGGCACACACCCGGGGACGTGGATGGGACTGTGGTCAGGAGGGCCAGGCACTAGCATCCATTTCCGCCACCTTGCCTGTTTCTGCTTGGTGCCGCACATGGCCTCAAGACCTACCACTGACCCCCGATACACTCCGAGGCACTCACCTTGGACAGCGACATGGACTGCCACATCCTGTTTGACGACCAATGACACGGCGGACAGACTGTGGACTGTACCCTTCCTCTTCCGCAGTACAGCTCATCCCGGGATGGACACTGGCTGGCCCTCCACGGGTCCATATTGTGTGGTGTGCTCGGCATTGCCCTGTACCGCTCCAGCTGCATGACTGCACTGGATGTGCAAATAAACATCCAGTGACGCACTGCTGCGTAATGTCTTACGTCATTCCTGTGTGGATGAATGTGGGGACAGTGCCTTCCCTTGTGTCAATGATGTTCATCCTGTGGGATGCCAGTCAGAGGGTGCGACATTGCATTTTGTGTACCGGGTCCCGTGAACACTACAACAGGGACACACGCATCAGTCACTTCCTTGTTCCGGACATGGACTGGACCACGCCCAGATCCCACGAATCATTGTTGCAAGCCCTGCGCTGGTCCGGCGTACGGCAGGCCAGACCACTCCGCTTACGCCCCGAGGAGGGGCCCTCATTGCTACCCGTCGCAGCCGTACTCGCTGGTGGTGTGCAGGTCGCTGGTCTAGTTGTCAGCATGTCACAGCCACTCCCTGAGGGCAGGTTCTCACACACACACCACACCCATCCGGCACAGGCGTCACAGGCCATGTGACTCCGCCAACATAAGGGGCCGACGACGTCACATTCCCCTCTTCCGGTGGTGACTGGATGACGGACGCTCCACGGTTCGCACTCATATAGGGCCCATGAGTTGTTGCGCACAGGGTTAGTGGCATCCGAGGCCTTGAGTACGGCACGGGCCTACCACCACGTGGCGCAGACTGGGGTTGCACAGGGTTAGTGGCATCTGAGGCCTTGAGTACGGCACGGGCCTACCACCACGTGGCGCAGACTGGGGTTGCACAGGGTTAGTGGCACACGGGGCCTTGCGGACGGCACAGGCACCCCGCCACGGGACGGTGACTTTGGGTGCACTGAGTCAGTGTCACCTTGAGCTGCTGAGCGGGTGTGCAGCCTGCGATGATGCCCCATCCCGGCGGTCCAGACAGCTCAGGTTTTGTGTGCCCTGCTGGACCGCAGTGTAGGCCAGAGCCAGCGGGCAGCGAGGGCCTACCGCCACGTGGCGTCGCTTCCGGGATCCCAGAGTTGGTGGCACCCATTGGGCTGAGCGGGTGTGCAGCCTGAGATGGTGCCTGGTGCACTTGTATGTCCTCTGCCATGGAGTAATCAAGACCCAGCACCAAATGTGAGACCTGGTGGCCTGCGGAGCGGGGCTGCATGATGTGAAGGGTGTCATGTCCGCGGGCCCCGGGCTTGTGGCTTGCAGCGGCACGTGGTGAGACCTCCTGTCTACGCGCCGGTGGCGGAAGGTGAGCATTGAGGCCTGGGTGTGCATGGGCGGGCATGCGCCGATGGGCGGCGGGAGGGGTTGGGGTGCCTCTGCCTGGGTGTGCATGGGCGGGCAGGCGATGTTGTCTTGTGCAAGTGTGTGTACTGTGCCAGTCATGTATCTGGGCTCTGTTTCAGCTGACGGCACTGACTCTGATGTGTGACCTGGTGTCCTGCTATGCATACCGGCACGTGGTTGGGGACACACCGGTGGCAGCAGGTGAGCAGTGTGGCCTGGGTGCGCAGGGGCGGCACGTTCTCTCTCTCTCTCTCTCTCTCTCCCTCTCTTCCTCTCTCTCTCCTCCTCTCTCTCTCTCCCTCTTCATCTCTCTCTCCTCTTCTCTCTCTCTCTCCCTCTCTTCCTCTCTCTCTCCTCTTCTCTCTCTCCCTCTCTCTCTCCTCTTCTCTCTCTCCCTCTCTTCCTCTCTCTCTCCTTCGCTCTCTCTCTGTCCTCTGATGTGCGCAGGACACACCTTCTCATCATGTTTTTTGTCTTACAGGCTGTGACCTAGGTATTGTCCAGAGGGGAGCGGCCATGTGTCTTCATTTCATTTCGTTGTTCATTTTTATAAAGTTTCATTTGTTGCTTCGCAAGTGAATGTGTGCTGGACATTTCTGTGACGACACATGCATGTCACCAGTTGTGATTGTGCGGCATCAAGCGGAATAATTTGTACATGTTTAGGTGTGGCTGATGTGGCATGTCTTTGGTCGGGGGGGTGCCAGGGAGGGGTGGTCCTGGGGGTGGTGGCTGTGGGTGTTGTGGCCCTCTTGGGTGTCCGGGCCGCATTATGGGTGGCTCCATGGCATCTGTTGCCCTTCCGATGTAGCCCTGGGCTGTGCTCCCTTTTATGGTGCTGGCTGCCGTCCGACTTTACACCAGGTCAGAGCAGGTGTAGATTTCCTGGTGCTAACGCGCCTTATCACCTGTTTTGTGTTTTTATCGCGGATGTGGCTGGTCGTTGTGAATGTTGAGGTGTGCTGTTGTCTCGGCTTTTGTCACGGGAACGTCCACTCTGCATCTCATTAGCGATATTTGCGGGGGTCCTCTGTTGCGATGTTTTTTGAGGCTTCTATCGCGGGTAAACTGGTGCTGTGGGCTGTTAACACCGGCTTGTGAATGGGGAGGTAAATTTATCACGACTTTGGCTGCGATAAAGTGCCGTTGATTCGGCGATAGCTCCTTGTCAATATGCCCCTCAGGGTCTTCGTTTACACTGATAAGTGAAAGCAAATGGAAGGAACTATTCTGCGAACAAGAAACTCAATTGAGGTGCTCCACCATTCGTCCTGTAGGTTACGGGGGTAAACCCATTGAGGTGTTGGGAGAGTTCAACGCAGAGTTAAGGTTCAGGGATAACAAGTCACAAGGGATTGTGTATGTGGCACAGGATGATGCATGTCTGCTAGGATGGCAAGATTTGGCAATTTTATTGGACCCTAACAATCCAGAACAAGTCATACTTGAAAAGGATTATGAGCAAGTCTTAGCAGTAAACAAAAGTGTATGGAAAGGATCATATCCTGAAGTATTTAATAAAGGATTAGGCTTATTTAAGTGGTTCATGCACAAGATAAAAGTTTGTGAGGGAGCCCAACCGGTGGTTCATAAAGTCCGTAGGGTGACTCTGGCTTTGCAAGCAGAATTAAAGAAAGAACTTGACAAGTTATGTAAGAATGATGTAATAGAACCCATTGACTCTTCTGAATGGGTTACACCAGTCGTGTTTGTCCGTAAGGCCAATGGTTCTATTCGCATGTGTGTTGACTTGCTTGATCTTAATGATCAGTTATGGGTGGATCAATACCCGTTGCCGAACATTACGGAAATGCTGTCTCTACTCAAGGGTGGCAAAGTGTTCAGTTTATTGGATATGACATGTGCATATCATCAAATACATTTGCACCCGGAGTCTAGGCACTATACGGCATTTTTTACTCCTGAAGGTTTATTTCAGTTTAAACGCTTGCCCTTAAGGTTAGCTTCAGCGTCTGCTGTATTTCAGAGCTTATTCAGGGGCATGGTGGGTGTAGAAGCTCTCCAGGATGACATGCTGGTTGATGGAGAGAATCAAAAACAGCATTACGAGAGGCTACGTCACATGTTAACTATATTGATGGACAAAGTGGTAACTCTTAGTACTGAAAAGTGCAAGATGATTACCTCCACTATAGAATACAAATTATCTGCTAAATGAATTGAACCTAAGACTAGTTTGGTGCAGGCCATTGAAGATTTTTCTCCCCCAGATAATAAGGATCAGTTCAGATCGTTCATGGGTTTGATTGAGTTTTATTCAAGATTTGTGCCCAATTGTGCAGATAAGACGTTCAACATGAGGTGTTTGTTGAAGAAAAATGCAAAGCTCATATGGTGTAGAGACTGTGAGAAAGAGTTCAGTCAAATTAAAATGGAAATTGCTCAGGCTTTTCCGCTCAAGTCTTTTGATACCAAGGATCAAACTGTAATTATGACTGATGCCAGTCAAAAAGGATTAGGAGCAGTTCTTATGCAGCGGATAGATGGTATGGATGAGGTGGTTGTGTTTGCTTCTCAGAGTTTGAGGGGAGCTGAAGTGACATATTTAGTTATAGAACGGGAAGCTCTGGCCTGTTGGTGGGGCATAGTCCATTTTAAACCATTTCTGTGGGGTATGCGTTTGATTTTGTGGGTTGATCACAAACCTTTGGTGCAATTGTTTACCACCAAGGGGTGTGACCGGGCCACACCTAAGATTGCCAAATGGCATTGCAGGCTACAAGAGCACAATTTCAAGGTTGAGTATGTGCCAGGAAAAAAAACTTGTTAGCAGGTTGTTTATCCAGATTACCCAATAGCGAGAACAATGCAGTGAATGAAGAATTTAAGGAGGACGATACTGAATTGGTATGTGCTGTAGAGTTCCATTCTGATGGTGCCATTTCAGAGCAAGAGTGGGTGGATGCATGTGAGTCAGACAAGGAAATTACAGAAGTCATGAAGAGGATACTTTTAGGGTGGTCAGGATGGAGTTCCAGGGAAAGGATCAGGAATAAAATACAAACATGTTTTTGAGGAGTTGTCAGTGACCAATGGTCTTTTATTCCGTTCCAATTTACTGGTAGCGCCGAAAGGCTCGAGGAATAAGGTGCTTCTCTGGCCCATGAGGGGGACATTGGCATGTGAGCCATGAAGAGAAGAATTAGGGAACATTTCTGGTGGTCAGGATTAGACAAAGGTGTGGAGCATTTTGTGAGGGACTGCATGAATTGCGCTATCAGTGATAAGTCACAGGTGACTGTTCCGAGCCCAGTGGAGGCAGTCGAGGTTCCAAAAAAAGCATGAAGCAAAGTAACCATTGATATTATTGGTCCAAATATCTGGAGGAATTTCTGAATATGGTAAAGTAGTCATTGATTTTTACAGCCATTGGCCAGAGGTTACATTTGTGAAAGTTCCAAATACCATGTGTGTAATTAAGTTTTTGGAATCAGTATTTGCCAAAGAAGGGATTCCTGATGAAGTTCTCACAGACAATGGGTGTCAATTTACATCTGCACAATTTGAGGAATTCTTAAAGTTCATGGGCATCAAACATACCAAAATTTCCCTATATCATCCAAGGAGTACTGGTCTCATTGAGAGTTCAATATAGTTATTAGGGAGACTGTGCAACTAGCTTAGGCTGGTGGATTGAATTGTAAATTGGAATTGAGAAAGTTGTTGTGGGCGTCTCCCTTCATATCATTGAAAGGTCGAGTACCTGCATCCGAGATGTTGAGAGAATGGATGGGGCAATTTGATACCCTTAGGGATAAAATTGATGATGTAGAGAAGAGAAGGGTAGAAGCTCAAAATAAATATGTTCAAGTACAGCAGAAGTATGGAGTGAAAAAAGTTGAAAGTTATAGTTGGCGACAATGTGAGAGTGAAGTGTTCAAGAATAATTCCCAAGGGCGAATCGAAATTTCCTGATCCAAAACTAGTGGTGGAGGTGTGGAAGAGTGTAGTGAAGTTGGAAATGGCAGGTGGTGCAACAAAGATAGAATAGCTGTTTCTTGTTGTCAGAGGGGTGGTGAGAAGCAAGAGAGTGTGGAAAATCTGCATGAGGGAAGGGAAGGTAAGGCACAATCCACCGTGTGATGTGAGGAAAGAGAAGGTAAGGCACAATCCTTTGCCTAGGGCAACTAGATTGCCCAGCAAGTTGTGCAATTATGTTTTGAAATAGTGGTAAATCCAATTTACAATGTGTATGCACTGAACTGCTATGACATTCATTTAGGCAAGCTAATTGTCATTCATAATTGTATGTGCATTTGTAATTAATGATAACAGGTTCACTGTTGTGCATGTATTGACACCGCTGTTAGTGTGTCAAATTTGTTCCTTATTTATCCTATTCTTGTTGACATTATTGTGTTTGTTGTAAAGGAGGAAGATGTGTTGGGTTGCAATGTAAATAATGCTAGTATGTCATGCACCTCTATGAGCACGCTCGTAGTGTGCATGGGAATGAGGGTTCTAGAAGGGTAGAGGCACGGGAGAATGTCAGTTGGCTGGTGGTGGAGGCGGAATAGTAACAGATACGTGTCCTGCTGTTGTTAAAAAATAAACGTAAATCTACTTACGTGACGACCGGCATCTTCATAATAACTTGTGCACTGCACCTAGCTTCCTCACACCTAAGACCAAGGTATGGAAGTTAGGCTATCCTATGTGATCTGGCAGAATGGTGCTCCTGCTATGATATCTTTAGTATAGTACTATATAGAGATAGGAGTAGGCAAACATTAGCAACAATTAACATGGTTGAATTGTTCATACTGTTTGCCATTCTAATAATGCTGATTTCAGTAACATGTCTCATCTTTCTAATAATCGCAGCTCATGCTTTTTATGCAAGAATACGATCATTTCAATAAATGTTTGACAATGCATTGTCATATCTTTCTTGGGTTTAGCTTGGGCATGCACGAGTAACCAAACAAAAGGGTTAGATATGTTTCAATGTATTGTTTGAGAATCAGTGTCATGTTCGAGGTTACCAACAACATCTGTTACCCTGGTTGGTTTCGGGATTAGATGTGGTACTGTGAACTAGCCAGAACCCACAAACACTCACTGATGGTATATGTGGACTGAGTTCCTATACTGTGAAGTTTGTGTTGGTCTAATACACAGTCCTGCTATATTTCTAGGAACTGTATAACAGTATGCGTCTTCTTTCTCTTTCTTCTTTACATATAGGTCCTCTTTTACTGCCTAATTGCAAAGGTTTTGAATTTTTAATGACTTTTTGCCTCTGGATTATGCCAGACTACTATATATTTTTCTTAACATATTTTATATAATTTTGTATATGTACAGTACATTCAATACCATCTGGTTCCGCAAACAATGAATGTTCTATTGATTAACATCATAGCATCAGTTCCAGGATGTAGTCATCTATAGGAAAACCAAACAGTAGTCGAACAGTAGTACCCCAACTAGATGACCTCTTAGTACTGAGGTAATTCAATAGTGCCTAAAGGTATATCTCCAAAGGCTGCATACTCAATAAGTAACACCAATCAGGGTCAGAAACCATCCCCTTTCTTTTCCCCCAATCCCCGGTCCTTACGGCAGACTACTAATAATTTAATCTTTGTGAACCATGTTCAGATAGGCAATGATCCAACTAAACTACTAAATCCATGGGTTCAGCGCAATTAGTCGTAGGATTTACCACTTGTGCCAAGACATCCTTTAATTTGCAGCCCATGAATAGCCTTTTCTCCTCTGCTCAACCAGTCTCAACTACCGAGAGATTAAATCTGGTAATATAACTTAACAGTTCTTTATGGCTTTGTTTTAATGTTAATAACTCATTGTCTAAAGAAAGAGAGTGTGATTTATTATCAAACAATTATTTCCTTATCTGATTACAACAGATCATTTCTCTGACTTCCTGCTGTAATTAAGTTACAACTTATATATGAGATAGAGTAGCATCAGAATCCATCGCTCAGGTTGGATGAGAATATGGGCTAGACAATGTAACTGGAGAACTGCATTCTTCTGACTTTCACTGTCTTCATCATGATTACTTATTACAATAATAGGTGGGTTAATAGTAGCAACAGTAATATGAGAGAAAATACACTGGACAGACCCCTATAACACGCCACAAATGCCTGGCACAGATGTCTGCAGGGTGTTGTGAGCATCTAAAGGCAAGAGTGATATCTCAGTAACTTGATGTGAAAGTCCAGCATCTAACTGTAGCGGTGTAAGGATATACCTTAGCTGTAACTCTGTTTAACCAACTATCTATGTTCTGACATGAAAATGGTTATTCCTGAAACTAAAACATACAAGAGCTAAGTATCTTAGATAGATGTTCATCAAAATTTCTCCCTATTAGTAAGATAACTAGCTCAACCTTCGTAACTCTGCAGACTCTACTGAAGAATAATTTAGTTCCTACTTGACTCTTTTTGCTTCTGGAAAAGTCATTAAGTGGAATTAATGTTCTGTTTTTCCTATCTTAGCAATTCATAAGTTCCTTACTAAGAACTCTTAATAACTTGCAAATGAATTATATATACTTAGCATGTAGAACAGTATCTTGTCATGAGAATTCTTCCAGGTCGTCACAGGTTCAAACCCCATGTTTAAACACAACAATTTATACAGTCCTTAATAATGTTCAAAGTTAATAATTCAAACATGTTTCAAAGTTTGTTTTCTTTATACAACTTGATTTCCAGAATACTTTTCTGTATTCCCAAATTTCCTCGAACAAACACCTAAGGAAGCAACTTCTCTTAGCAAACATAAATTTTGATTCTATTTAGCAAGGTCTTGACTGCAGCAACATTGTTTCATAATTGCCTACCAAGGACGCTGTGAATTCTATGTCAGGACCGGAGGCTTTGAATTAGGCTGTTCTTTCTCCACTTTATTCATTCCAGCAGCCATCAGTAAATAAAATATAACCAAACTACATTTCCCATGAACACAAAGGAAATGGAAACAGAAAAAAGTCCAACAGCAATATCCAATCCCGAAACAGGACATCCGATGTCTTCCCCTTGAGGCCGCTCTACCCTCCTCTTTCTTCGCTGTTCCAGCAGTATTAAGATAAGTGGACAGTCTTCTCTGACTGATTTTCCTGGCTAAGCCGAAAGGGTCTTTCTGCCTACATCTAGTGTCACTTGATTGCTGATGCCTCCTTTGTGGTGACTTCTGGATTGCTCCCAGACATTGGAGAAAGGGCTTGGGTGTGGGGAGGTGCTTTTCTTCCTTGAGCAGGATGGGGGCTGAGAGCTGTGTCCAGTCCCTTCCTGAGCTTCAAAGGATGCCTACCCTGCCACTGGCAGATGCAGTTCACACCTAGGCCTCGACCAGTGAGAGAGGGAGCGGGCTCAGAACTGGTTTGGAGTGACCACAAGGGAAGGTTTGCCCATTATCATAGCCACAGCTCTCAGTGGGCACATGGAGCTCTGACCAGGAGAAGAAAGGTTCTGACGTGTTAGATCTAAGTAGAGGCTGGCACTGTGGTATAGTTTACAGCAAAACATGCTGTAAGTGCTGCAAAGGTGAGTAGGGTCACCCCTGGGAACCTTTACCTCATTGGTTAGTGAGTGTCTAGTAGTTACGCCCACCCACAGGCTGGAACTTGGCATAAATGTGACATCATTAGTACCTTCCTCAGAACACTCCTGGACCTGCGGAGGATCCAAAGAAGGACTGCCGTGCTGTCTGAAGAACCTGAAGGAAGACATGACCTGCTTGCCTTGAACCCAGGACTCCAGAGAAGTGACTCCAAGGGTCAGTTGTCTGACCTCCTGTTTGAGCTACAGGTGCACAACAAGCTTCCATGGGCCTCTCTCCCTGCAAATGCCAAGCTGACCAGCTCCCTTTGAACCGGACATGGACCCTGCTGTTGGCCTCTGTTGGAGTGAGCCTCCATGCAGTGCCCCCCAGGTCCTGGACCCTTTGCTGGTGTTAGAGTATATTCCAGCTATCTACCCTGCAAAAGGTGAGTCTTAAAATCTTTTTGCCAACTTTCTGCCTGGAGAACCAATAGACGAGGGAGATCAGGATCACCATTAAAGCTGCAGCTTTAGACTTTGAAACACTGGTCGGCCTCAGCTAGCGAGTTTGCCCAGCTGAAGGAAATCTGACTTCCCGAAAAGTTTCAAAATCTGAATGTAAAGGGCTTCATCGGGACTGACGCGGTCAGCTTCCCATGGACATCAAGCCCTCTCTGGGCACAGACATCAGACTTATCCCACTCCGAGCTTTCCTGCCTACATCGATGACCACACTAGGACCCCTCTCTTCAGCAACCTGCTGTCGTGGAGCCCTTCTTCAGATCCACCTTGTCCCGCCAACTACTCGTCACCACTTTTTCACCATAAAATGTTCTGAGAACGAAGACAAACTTTCCACTGGGATGAACCTGGTCCCTTTATCTGACCGGGAATCCATTGCGGTTGGCCTTAACATTTGGCTTTGACCCAGTCTAGTGTGACCAGATAACCATGGCTGGCACTTCATATCTCTGGTTCTATGTATAAGATTTGAGTTGTTTTGGTGTTATTTTTTTATTAAAATTTACTCTATTTATCTAAACTGGTTTAGGATTTTTCTTATGTTGTGTTTTTTCTCTTTATTACTGTTGAGTACTGTATCAATACTTTACACATTGCCTTTAACTTTAGCCTGTCAGCTTTGTGCCAAGCTACCATGTTAAGCAGATGCTTATTTAGTGACTTTTGTGGTTCACCCTGACAAGGATTGTGAATACATAGCTGCCAAGGTTTCAGATTGCCATGTGTGACATTTTCATTATTTCAGTGTAATTATGAGTGACTTTTCAACGACTATGAGTGACACTTTCTCATGAGCAAAATCAAGCAATGAAGGAGAGGGAAACATACATATATATGTATATATATAATTACACGCATTTGATCAACATAACCCCAAAAAGAATTTAAAAGTGTAGCAAAGCACCAGAAATGGAAGGGCACTAACCTCCACTTGTGTGTCAAGGTCAGGAGGTCGAATACAGTCATCGGTCTTCCTGTAATTTAACTCAGCCAGCGCCACCCGGCAGCAGCAATTCCTGGGGGCCCGGTTTGTCGAGAAAATTACCAGAATGTTAAAAGCAACTATTTAATTGGTACATATAAACCGAGATCCAGTACCAGTGTTGTCACAGCGCACTAGCGTACTGAGGGCCCCCAACACGGATCTTCTCAGCTGATTTAACAGACGCCATCTGCCTAAATATAATAAATTAATATATTTTGAGAATATGAATATTTTTTTGAATTTCCTGTTGAGTGGATAACATGTTGTCAATGTTTTCCATTTAACTGATGCCTCTGGCCGCGCTAAAAGCAATTTGTTGGACCGGCCATTTATATCATAAAATGGTTGTAATAAATTAAGCAGTCAGTTAAGTCAGCAGAGCCTGGTGTTGTTGTAGTCTTGACACTAAACGTTCTAGCTACTTCCGCCTGTCACAGAGCTACTACAACACCAGGTTCTTCTGACAGAACCCTAAGTGAGGAGGGCGGCGGGTAAGTGCTAGAAGAGAGTTTCGAGAGAAAGAAGCAGAAGATCAAAGGGAGCCTCGTGATCAAAAAATAATCCCTCATTTTAACAAGGAAGGCTATACGGGTTGATACACGCAGCAGGGCCTAATTTGAGGAGGTGTTCTAGCTGCATGCTGGCGCCGTGTGCAGTGCTGCTGAATGCTCATTACATGGTAAAATCCGAGCAGAGTTGTCTGTGCAGCTGCGTGCATCTTGTTGTGGAAGCCTGCCTCCAGGCACTGGACATGGCTGGACTGCAATGTCTTACCCCAAGTAGAAATGCAGCGATTTTAAAAACCCGTAAAAAAAATTATTTACGGTCCTGATTCTAAATTGGGTGGAAAGGTACAATCCCATTCGAGCTGGAGGAACTGCTAAATTCAGCATAGAATCCATGGGTGAAATTATGCCCATTTTAGATACCAGTACCTGCCAAACTGACGCCCGCCGGTGGCCGCGCTGAAAGCTATTTTTAGGTGTCGCTGAGCCAGCGCGCATGCGCTGCGAGACATTTAGTAAGGGGCTTTTGGAAGTGCTACCAGAGAGGCTCCCAGCTTGCGTTCACGATGGCGTGCACCTGCCATCTGGGTGTTCTCTAATGGCTCCTCTGTGCACACTACCCCCTCCCTTCTCAGAGGCGCCATCTGGCTTTCCTCTCGCTCGGACAAGCGCTCCTCCGCCCCTCCCCTCCCCCGCGTCGCGCTGCTTTCACTTTCGTGCGCGGCCATTGCTTGTATTACTTTGAGGCAAGCGCGTCACTTTTACGGACTCGCGGACACCCAGGCTGCAGGCACACTTTTACAAATCCTGTAAGCTCATACAACATGTGAATATAACAGGCACTCTTCTTCTAAACACACTACTGCCTCCCAAGATCTCCAGCTCTCATTCCCTTGCACCGAACCAATCCGCAACAATAGGTGCATTCCTACTTGCCCAGCCCCACATCCAGGGGCACAGATGAGCTGCGTACAATTATAATTGGAAGTTACCACAGCTAAGTCGTAGACGCCTTTCAAGACCAGCACCAGGCATTTATTAGACAACCAAATAAGGGGCAAGGGTCAAAACAGGGAACAATTACTTCAAAACAACTCCGTTACTGGACGCATTCACGCCAACACCAGTTTGTTAACGCCCCCCCAATCCCCCAACCATATTTCACAGGCCGGTCAACTAACAACCGACAGAAAAAGCACTACGTGTGCCCAATACAAACACCTACAAAACCCAATTGCAGCCCCTTTTCAAACATTGCTACAAACAACAAAATGCCCCCAAACGCAGATACGCACATGCACTTCATACTGCCGAAGGGAACATGTTCAGCGGGATCCTCCTGGGGCCAGCACTCAGCACCAACAATACTCCCTACTCTGCAATATTTCCATATGTAGCCCTTATACCTCCAAAATACCCCTAACCCGCAGTCTCACTTACCGCGGCCTCGCAATATCGTCCTCAACTTCCACTGGTGCAGGAATGGAGCTTAATAATGTTCCAGCTCCTCCAGTTCGGCGGCGGCCCCTCCTCGCGGCACTGCTTCGATTTCCCCAAGACAGCTCACCCGGTTAATGCTCCTCCGCTTCGGTGCCTCCTCACGGCACTCTTTAACTTTCGCCAAGAGCTGCTTCCTACGTTGCAGCACATATTAAGCTGCTCAAGCTGTACTCATCTTATACAGTGGTGTTCTGGAATCCTCTGTAGCCGCCATAATTTTTACAAACGTTTTCACCGGGCGGCAATGCAAGGTCCTCCCTTACAGTAAGTAGCAGCCACTCCTCGAAACATAACTATAGCATTCGCACATTGCACACATTTCAACTCCCTCAAAGCCCTGCCAGACCGGATTTGAAGGAATCCTTGTGTGCGCTGGAAAGTTCAGTGCTGCATTAATTATTGTTGACACCTGTTAGTTTTTCACTGGTATGGCCAATGCCTAGCCATTACAAACATTATAGAAATGACTTTCTAAGTCAGTATTTTACCCCTTACCATACATACTTCAAACACCACATAAACAAATCTTTTCAACCTTGTGGTCGAACTGTATTGATTATCCTTCACTCATAAATACGGAAAAAACCCAGAAATGCCATTTAAATAATAAATACGAGCAAGTTTATATAGAGTCCTGTTTTTAAACATCATCAGCAGGCCTTTGCAGAATCTTACAATATTTACAAATGTCCAGTATTTCGATCTCAATCCTCTCTGGCGCTCAAACAAAGGAACATCCCACTGCAAATCTGATGCACAGTGCCTTATAATGGCCTTCCTAGCCCTCGCTCAGTCTGCATCTGGCTGCTGCGGTACTGCAGGGGACAAACACAATCCTCTTCTATGCCCCTTGCTGGGCTTAACTACATACGTATTTATATGTTTTTGAGCAGCATAGGTACTCACAGCTGCAATAGCAAATAAGGAAAGGAACGCAATTAAAAAACGCTTCCTTTCAAGGGATTCCCTTCCTTCCCACCACACAGTGACACTGCATCATCTAGAAACACGCACATAAGCCACGTTTAAGGCAGCCGCTCCTCATAGTAAATGGCCATAAAAGTGTGTCTTATAGTACGGAAGCTGTGCATGCTAACATGACCATTTCATCTAAAGCCCGACATGCCCTACTAAGTAGCAATACTCTCCTCAGTCACGGAAAAGTACCAGTAATCACCGTAAAAAGACTAAAAAATGCCAGCTCACTACATGTAAGTACTACCCCATTTACAACACTGAACATAACTGACGTCATTCCAGTAGCTATTGGGCACAGCACTGCTGCTCCTCACATCACTACATAAAAAGATGTGATACACTGCACGCATCATTTTTCTCCTAATATCCTTCATGTCTCACATTTTTTCCAACTTACTCGCATCTTTAACATTCACATTATCTCCATCTTCATAACAATCTTGCCTCATGTCCTTCACGCTGCCCTTTTCCATGTGCAAACACGTACACGCTCACTCTCTCTTCACACCTCTATATGCAACATTTTCATTTCCTACTGTTAATATTTCATCTGCTGCATACCTCCTACACACACTCACCTACAACATCAAAATTATAACTGGCACATCTAGATGTATTGCTCTGTACACGCTACTCAGAGGCCAAAACTTACATGTGCAAGTTCTCTGAACACCTTTGTAACCCACTTACACTCACAAATACACTTTCACACTACCTTTATCAAGTCCACTTCTTTCAGTTCTGCCGAAAGAAGATCAGCCGACTCCAACCGCAACTTTTGCGCCTCCCATCCTCCCCGCACTCCTTCAGTTTACCAGAAGCCAACATTAATTTCTAAACTTACAACAGTTCAATGCGGCTTCACGAAGCAATAAACATCACAATTGTCTACTTATAAAGAAAAACCTTATAAATGTTGAGCATTACAAGGGCAGCACTAACGCAATTCTAAAAACTTCGGCCAAACACTTTTTGTAACTTATGAGGATGTCTTGGGAGCACCACTAAAATTTATTTCTAATACAAAACACATATCTAATTGTATTCCATTTCTTATTACAATTGGAGTCACAGGCCTCATTACATGATTTTTGGACTCACTCTGGCTTTTGGGTTTACTTTAACAAAACGCGCACAAGCCAAAGCAATATCGGATGCTAGTTTTTCAACATGACTTCAACACTAAATTTAAACACCACACACACCAACTCTCTTATTGTCACTCTCATTCTCTCTCTCTCCCTCTCTAATTCTCTATCTCCTTAATTCACTCTCCTCTCTCTCTCTCGTTATTCCCTCGTGCACTGCTCGCTCCAAAAACAAGCAGCTAATACAGGCCAAGGCAACATAAGCACACTTGATTCTATGTACACACTTTCGCTCTCTTTCTCTCTCTCCATCCTCTCTAATTCTCTCTCTCCTCACTTGCTCTACCATTTATTCAAAGTACACCCTTTCTCTCTTTTTTTCTATCTCCACCCTCTCTAATTCTCTCTCTCCTCTATCGCTTCACCCTTTATTCTCTGTACACCCTTTCTTTCTTTCTCTCTCTCCACCCTCTAATTCTCTCTCTCTAATCACTTCATCTAGCCTTTACTCTCTGTCCACCCTTTCTCGCTCTTTTTCTATCTCCACCCTCTCTAATTCTGTCTCTCTCTCTCGCTCCCCCTTTATTGTCTATACACCCTTTCTCTCTCTTTTTCACTCTACACACCGTACACCCCACAGAACAAATATCGTAAGTACATTCCAGATACTAGCACGTTTTGTACAAAGGTTGACACTGAAGGAAATATAAAGCACATCGCAAACGGCGATCCTTTACAATAAATTACTTTCACATCTTTTCAGTAAACAAATCGATTTCTAACACCTTGCTCTCTCTTTAAAAAAAAAATCCTCTGCGTACACTGCTTTTGCACTCATTGGCCCTAAAACATTATCGCACTTACCGAGCTCGCCCAACTTCCGCCTCAAATTCCACAGATGCGGGGATAAAAATCACAAGATACCAGCTCATCCACCCGGACCCCTCCTCGCAGCACTACTTCCGTTCCGCAATGCTATGTGGAATGGCTAAAGAGTAAACAAAAAAGAACAAGCATTGGCATAGCCAATAGGTCTCGCCTTTGGGACCTTATAAGTGTTTAGCCATGCAAGAGTTGATGTTGCTGCACCAAGGATATTGTGCTGCATAACTAAATACTTCTAATGTCCCAAAGGCGAGACCTATTGGCTATGCCAATGCTTGTTTGGACTTGCACCAGAGATGTCACCGCGCGGTAGTAGCGCTATTCAATTAAAGCACATTTTTACCCCAAGCAGAGTCACAGTTCACTATAGGCACTCACTTTGCTTTGAGGCGAGCGGCAATTCGCACGGGCCGCCTCGTTGTGCCCGAAAGGGCTCTGCATTGATTCTGAGGCTCACCAGCTGCGTGGAGAGACTGAGTGCTCAGGGATGAAAAACTCCAGTGCCGCGGCCGCCGCGGGGGTTCGCTCAGCTGCGGCCGCCCAGGAGGACAGTGCTGGGTCGTCTCCCTCCGGTCCCTGGAGCCATAATTTTTTATGTAAATTACCGTGGCACAGCGCGGTACGAACCTGCCAAACCTTTATTCATGACTGCTGGTGCCGCCTCGATGGCGCCTATTATTAAAGTGTGTGTCCTCCCGACCCGGTAATTACTCTCACGGCAGTCATCAATGTAGTATCGCATATGCCTATTGTTGTTACATTGTAGCAGAGTAGCAGCTACAGCTGGAGACTCTGAGCCAGCCCTGCGCTGCCACTCCTCCAGCTTTAGTTTCAGTTCTTCTGGAGCATGGTTTCTAGCGTTCCTGCTTGACAGCTCAGGAGGCGCTATTATGCGTGACTATGCATTTCAGTGCGGTGATGCGGACCACCACACTGAAATGCGTTAGTCTAACGCCTGATGCGTGATACTTGGCAGGACTGTGAATAATATCTGAGGTGGGTTCTCACACTGCTCAACTAGCACTCCAATTTCTGACAAGTGTACTAGAAAAGAGACCAGGAATGGAATTAAATCCTTTAAAAGGCTACAACACTTCCCCTTACACAAGTGATAGCCAATCTCTTCCAGGAAGGCCATGAGATTGCTGGTGAGTCTCTGACCTGCCCACCCCCACTACCCAGCAGCACTGAGCTCCAGGTTGGAGCTTGTAAGGACCGTAAATCACAAAGAGGGGGACTAGGAGCCAGATAAAGGTACAGTACCCGTGCTCCTCACTATAATTGATACGTATAATCAATATGGGTACTTCTTTCCTAACTGGGGAAGTTATAGAAGAAGTTTATGAAAGAGCATAAAGAAGTGGTCGGTAGGAAAATATAGTTATAGGGGGAGTCTTCCTTATTTGGAAGTGTTGCCCTCACACACCCATGTGGGTGTCGTGCTTCATCATTGAAGAGGGCTCTTTGTCGGAGATTTTTTCTCTTATCAGCCGTGACGGTGCTTTTGGGTGTGTGGGGTATCGTATGTAGAGTGGAGAGGGTGATCTAATATTACCTAAAGGAAATTAAATTACATTTTATTCAGAGATCCTTCAGTAAGGTTAAAAACTGAGATATGGTAGTGTGCGCTAAGTTAAGACGTGCCACTACTCAGTGAGTGTGTTTGTAGTGAACTATCAAGGTTACACTATTCAGGTCGACATGTTTCTCGCTGTGTCGGTCCAGTACTGGATCCCTGGCGTTTCTTCAGGACCAAAGACTTTGTGTTCCCAGACCCTGAATTGGGGTGGGTATCTAGAGGCTTATTATTCTCAATCCCTGGTTGTGATGCAAAAGATCCTAGGTATCTATATCATGCTCACCCCAGTAGGAATCCATCAATCAACCTGAAGGAAAGAAGAAAGATATAGAAACAGTAAACGTTTTCTTGTGGACAGCACATATGATGCACGCCTGGTCTCTGAATATTATCAAATCATGCAGTGCCATGCTGTGTTGTCCGAGCTCTGTGTTAGCTCTTCTGTTGGTGAGTGCCACCAGTGCCTCAGTCACTCTTGATACCACCGTGTAAAAACAAGCGTAAGTAAAAATGGACAGACTACACAAACAGGAACACACAACATACAGAGTCATTATTACAGATCAAAAGCGTTGTCACTCCTGACTCCCATGAGGTAAATATATTCCTTACCCCTACTCATAGGCCATAGAGTACCTTAGGTCAAGGCAGGGGACCGCTAGATAAATGCGGTTTCTGTAATATAAAAATCAAGAGTGGGGGTGATCAATGCGTAGTTTTGCCGGTGGCATACTCACGTTTCACTTTCTTTTTCCGCGGACAATGTCATACTCAGGGTTCCAAGTGCGGACTGCTGCCCGTAGCCTACCCCTCATCCTGCCTGCCTGTAGATGGAGAGCACGGTCAAAGGGGGCTCAGTTAAATACAGTGAGCCCAGTTAATAATGCTCACCTGTGACCGTGACCCAGACGTTGCTCCAACATCAGTGAGTGTTTGTGCGTGTGAGACCATAGTGGTCGGAACGTATATTGGCGGCCATCTTGGAATGGTTCTGTATCTAGTGAATGATGTGCTACAGGGATGACGTGTAGTAGTAGTGGCTATCTTAGAATGTATTAATATTATTGGAGGAACACCGTTAATAGGAAATAATGATCTCCATAGATGATGTGTAGCCGGTTCTATAAAAATTCTTGTTGGTACATCAGGATAATCTTGTTTAAATAGCCACAGTGCTCGGGGCATATAAAGTAGTGGCTATAATGAAATGGTGTGTGGGATCTCATGACAACCATGGTACTCCCATGTGTAATCAGTGGTATTCAATGTATTAGTTGTATTCTATGCATTATTAGTTTTGCACAAAAGTCACTCTAGGGTTACCCGGACCTCAGTTCTCTTAAAGTCCAGTGTTATATACGGTCAAACTATTCAATTGACTCCTATGGTCAGGGAATATGATTGCGGCCATGCTAAGGTGGTTAGGAGGATCTTAAGTCCATCCTGCTATTTCGTCAATAGGCAAAGATGAGAGTCATGTGGGCTCGGCTCTCCAAAATTTCTAGTGTTGCATGATTGTCAAACTCTCCCCAATGTGTTAAATGACTATGACATATGACCATAAGTAGTCAGGAACCTACGGTGGCAACTGTATTGTGATTTTTCTAAAAAGTTAATTTCCATCCCAGGGGTCCATAGTAATCAAACGTAGTCAGACTCAACTAAAAGGTGGATTGAGGGATTGTGACAAAGGTTTTCTCCTTCTCACAGTATAGTGATGTTCTCCCTACTCCGGTATATAACCAGGTGGTGATTATCAGTGTGTTCATATGGTACCACCCTGTGCTGGTGCGCAAAAGGGAGATACACTGGAGGACGAGGGCAGCAGTGCTCTAGCTTCCTAAAGGAGTATCCTCGAGGAGCAATACGCCCAATGATGAAGCATGACACCCACATGGGTGTGTGAGGGCAACACTTCCAAACCGACCACTTCTTTACGCTCTTTCATAAACCTCTTCTATAACTTCCCCACTTAGGAACAGGTACCCATATTGATTATACATATCAATTATAGGGAGGAGCATGGGTACTGGACCTTTACCTGGCTCCTAGTCCCCCTCTTTGTGATTTATGATTTAAAGACGGTGGACCAGCCGCGGGAATATTTTTAGTATCTCTCACACTTTCTTTACTCTCTATTAGCAACTACACAAGTCAGACGATCACCTCTACCACACTTACAGATCTACAACCATCATGATGGATCAACAGGGATTAAGCTATGATGACGATATAGTAGCAGAAATCTTAAGGGCACCTTCTCTATTAGAGGCTGAAGGCCTCACACCCACAGGTGGCCAGACAGATTACTGGACCACAATCAATAAACTGAAAAAACAACTGGTGAAAATAGCCCTACATGGCTCAATAATGACAGAATACTTAAGGGCCAACATCGCCCCTAACGGTCTCCTGGTCAACATAACACCACACATTTTTCTCAAAGATATCACCTTCAGATGAGAATAGTTTAAAGTAGCGTGGAAATGCTTAATTATTAATACAGCCAAGCGACTATCAGATGCATTACTAATAAAGATCACCATAGCGGAGAATGCACTTAAGACAGGGATAAGCATCGCAGCATTGAAGTCGAAACTGGCGGAAGTAAAAGGAGAGATGAATGAACATAAAGAATATCTCACTCAACAAAGAATTTCGAAACTGCAGAAGGATATTTAAAAATCGACAGAGAAAGAGTCTACCCATACACTGAGGAAGACTTCTAGGCCATAGGGAGCGATATCTCTTCGGAAGAAGGGTCGGTGACATCTAGTAGGAAGCACAACTCGTTCAGCAGTACCTCCAGTGATGACAGTTGGGGGACCAACAGTAACCGACAAGGCAGAAACCGACCACCATTATTCAACTACCCTATGGTACCTGTCCATGGATAGCAACAGATGACCCCATACCCTGGACAACCCCTAATGTGGCCCCAGATGTATCCAATGCCACAACATATCCCGATGTCCCAACAACCCTTACCACAGCCTCCTTTTTTCAACAGAGGATAGGGTAGAGGAAAAGACAGAAGAAGGGGCGGCCACAAGACATTCCAGTGGCAACAACAAGAACCACAGATTCGGCTGAGGAGCCACACCACGACAACAACATAAAATTAGTGGTGAATCTATCAGACAGGGTGCTGACCACAGAGGAGGAGAACACTTTGGAAAAAGGCTTGGGTTTTGTACTGACCCCTCACTTGGATAACTTTCGTCTCCACGGAGAGTTGCAGCAATTCTTCCGGAAGAGCCACCTTCGTGCCTTCTTCGAGGACAAACCTTACATTGATTATGAAGACTCAGGACTAAGAAGACCATCCAGATTCACACCAACGGCAGCAATGGTACCCTGTAAAGTGATCACTTTGGAGAAAGCTGTACTGAAAGAAGTGGGGGCCCTCACACACCCTACCGGATTCAACAACCTGTCCACCAGAGAGAGGAACATCATCCGAAGTCTCACCGAAGATCCTAACATCATCATAAAACCAGCGGATAAGGGAGGAGCAATAGTCTTGATGTCAACATCTGCCTACGACGAGGAATGCTTCAACAGTTATCTAATGAGCAATATTACCGCCCTCTCACCACTGATCCGACCACCAGACTGTCTACCAAGATCACCAAACTGGTGACTGAAGCAGGTACAGAGGGCTGGATTACCAAACAAGAGTCTGAATTTCTCATAAATACCACGCCCCGAACACCATACTTCTATATACTACCAAAGATTCATAAAGGGACCACACCACCACCAGGACACCCCATCGTCTCAGGTATCAACTCTGCATTGGACCCACTAAGCAAATTCTGCGACCACTTCCTTAGACCTGTGGTTGCAGAAACAACTACGTACCTCAAATACACCACTAATGTTCTAAACCTACTCAAAAATCTGGAGCATCCACGTGAAATTAATCTATTGGTGACCTTAGATGTAGAGGCATTATACACAAATATCCCTCACGATACCACCTTCGGGTTTATGGAAAACTACCTTCTGGCTATACCACACTGAGAATCAGCAACTCCAAATAACTTTATTGTTGAATGTGCTACTCTAGCTTTGAAAGAAAATGTCTTCCAATTTAAGGATCAAATATATCACCAGATACATGGCACGTCTATGGGGAGCACCTTCCCGCCCAGCCTAGTGTGCCTCTATATGGCTGACTTCGAGAACAAATACATAACTGCAGAGACCAACCCTTACCATGACAACATCAGAATGTGGAAACGATTCATTGATGAAATTTTGATCCTGTGGCATGGCGAGATGGGGACATGTGAAACATTCTGCACATGGATCAACAGTCTCAATCCATACTTACACTTCACCAGTACCATGTCAAAGCAGTCTGTACCGTTCCTAGACCTACTCATTTCCCGTGGTGAGAATGGATTATCAACAACGATTTACAAAAAGACCACAGACCGTAATAGTCTTTTACTTTATGGGAGCCATCATCCCAAGGTACTGAAGGAAAACCCCCTTTTGGACAGTTTCTCAGCCTAAGGCGCAATTGTGATACTCTCCCGGAGTATGATGTCCATGCTAAAAACTTTGCATCAATCTGAACACCCGGGACTACCCGAAGAGAATAGTCACACGGGCATATAAAAGGGCCATAAATAATCACCACAATGCCCTACTGGAGATATGGAAGAAGGAGACAAATAATCCACTTACCTTTGTGATGACGTTTACACCTTCATCCAACAAGATCCATAAGATCATAAAAAACAGTGGTTGATTCTCAATAGTGGAACCCCAGACATCCCAGACCCCAGGTTCGCATTCAAACGGACACAATATCTACAAGATCTTCTGGTTCATACATGCCAACTAAAAACAAAAGAAACAACCCAGCAGACCCTGTGGGGACTAAGCCCAATAACTGGACATTACCCATGTGGAAACTGCACAGTATGCAAACTGACTAAAATTAGCAAAGAGATCAATCTTGGAGAAAATCGTCCATGGATTCAAAGAGGACATACCAACTTTAATACAAGAAATTGTATCCATCTCATAACCTGTCCATGCAATCTTCGATATGTAGGCATGACCATCAGATCCATTAAGACGAGAATCACGTGGTCTTCCCGAGGGAGGCATGTGCCCGAGGAGATGCTGCGACGAGCCAACAGTATACCTCCATTTCTGAAGCAACTGGCTTCCAAGGAAAGGCCCTTAAAAATCAACAGACCAATATAGAGACCTTAACAGAAGAAAATGGAACCCATGCTCTTTCACTAGCAGGATAGCCCTTCCGATGAACAAGAAACTGTAGCGGTTTTCTAAAGTAGTGAGAGTCTCAGGATTCAGTGATCTCATGTTCTGCTGGGTGTCCATCTATCATTACTGGAGGAGGCAGAGAAACTCATGCAAGGCTTGATTTAGGCTACATGAAAAGTAGGATGTCAAGAATTGGGCAAATGAAGTCGGAAGGCATTCGGATTTATCTGTTTAGTGATGATAGAACAACCAAAAAATCAAGGATGATACTTAACAAGCAGATGACGAGTAGTAAGAAATCTAGGAGCCAAGTCACAAAGGTAATCTGAGACAAAAGTCTAACTTTACGACTTTTGGTATTCACAGAGATCATTTACGAGTCGTATCTTAACGTCCGCAGTCAGGCCGGAATCTCCGCACCCCGGCCGTACTCTCCGCACCCGGGTAGTACTCTCCGGTTTGGGCCGTACTCTCCGGTTCGGGCCGTACTCTCCGGCTCAGGTCGGATGAAGTGTAATCAATTGGCCAGAATGCAATTTTTACAAAAAGGAACTTTAGGAACGTGTGATAAATGGTAGAGCAGGTAATAAAAAACTGTTTGGGCAGGGAGAAGGGTGTGGCCAGACACTACATCATATCCCAGAAAAGTTTGCTCCTTTGCATCATGGTACAATTTGCACTCCCTCAGAGTTGACTGTAGTGTTAACACTACAGTCAACACTGAGGAGAACGCAAATTGTGCACTGGAAAAACTTGGGTAGAAGAATGGATGGTATTATTATAAGTAAATTCAGCTAAGGGAAGATATTTGGCCCAGTTATTCTGTGTGGCATTGTAAAGACATCTCAAATATTGTTCCAGGCACTGATTAACTTTCTCTGTCTGGTCAAGAGTCTGTGGCTGAAATCCAGAGGAGAGCACTTGTTGGATTCCAAGAGAAGAACAAATAGCTCACTAAAAATGTGAGCTACATTGAGAGTCTCTGTCGGAGACTACGGTCTCGGGCAGTGCATGTTAGAAATTGTTTCGCCATAATGGTGGTAGACGGAACGTTCTGAATTTTTTTTTAAATGTTCTATTTTGGAAAAATGGTCAACCATAACCATGATCACCAGGCAACCATCAAAAGGGGGTATGCCAACTATAAAATCAGTTGAGATGGGGTGCCAAGAAGCTGCAGATATCCGAATGGTTTGTCATGAAGGGCCTTAGTCTGGGTACATACTGTCCATGATTTCACATATAGTTCTACGTCAGGTCGAATGGAAGGGCAGCAAAAGGAACATTGAACCAGCCCTATAGTGGATTTGACCATGTGATGCTTGGCTAAGGCAGAGTCATAGCACATGTGCAAAACTTCCATTTGCAGATCTTCAGTTGGAATTAGCAGGGGTGTTAATTCCAGAGAGTCCAGTGATTAATGAAGGTGTCTTGCTTAGTGGTATCTATATTTGTTCCTCAGATAGTTGAGAATGAGCACCTCTGACTCTTTGCAAAAAGGTTTTAGTGAGATTAATCACCCTCGCTGAAACTAAAAGCATTGGGGTTTGGTACTCTTCAACTTGGAAAATAGACTAAACAAGGCATCTATTAAGACGTTGTTATGTTATGTTAAAAACTTTTATATAGCGCACGTACACCAGACGGTTTCATGGCGCTGATAGGGCAGAAAGGTGCTAACAGGAGACTGAGGTTAGATGTCATATGATTGGGCAAACAATCGAGTCTTAAGCAATTTTCTGAACTGTGCGTAGGACGTAACCAGTCTCATCTCCACAGGGAGAGAGTTCCAAAATTGTGGGGCCAAAACAGTAAATCTAGAGCCTCCGTGTTTCTTACGTTTAAAAGAGGTAGTGGCTAGTAGATTTAAATGAGAGGAACGCAAGTCCCGGGAGGGAATATATCGTTGAATCCTAGAGAGCCTGGAATGTAGGTAATGTAGAAAAGTAGAATTGGGAGTTAGAAATAGATCTAACAGGCTTTTCTACTGTTCCTGCACTGCATGTTTTAAAGGAATTTCAGATTCCTATGATCGGTTCAGGCATCAAACGGATCAATAGTTCCCATAAAGAGATATTTCCAATCTGTGCATGCATGTTTTAAAGCCACCAGTACAAGGTACTTTTGTTCACAAGAATTCAGAACTAGAGACAGATAGAAGATTAGATGTTTCAGGATGTTCTTGAAGAAGAACTTCCCCCACCGCAGTTTCAGAAGCATCCGCCTCGAATCTAAATCTTCATGTCAGATCTGGAAGTCTTTTTAACCCTAGAAAGGCTTCTTTGCCTTCTTTAATCCATCTGAATCCCTTGGTGAGGCTCTCTTTCCTTTTCTAGGGTGAGAGGGATTTAGCTAGTCATGTTAGCAAAATCCTTGATGAACTAACGGTAGACAGTAGCCAATCCTAAAAACGTTGAGTCTCTGGAGCTGGCCAGTCTAGGATGGCAGACACCTTACTATGACAGGCCTTGAACTGAAAGACAATAACCCAGGTATTTGATTTCTTCTCTCTAATAGTGTTGAATGTTTTCTTTCACTCATCTACTTCCTTAATTTGGAGTACGTGGAAGGCTTCACGAAGACTGAGTTTGGTAAATATTGTAGCACCTCAAATTGATTCCAAGATATTTTTGATGAGGGACAAGGGTTAAAGGTCCTTAATAGTTATTTTGTTCAACCCCTTTTGGAGGATCTCAACTCCTTGATTTCTTGGGAACAAAGAACAAGGAGGTCCCTGTGGGAGAGTTGGCTTGAGGAATTAGCCCATTCTGAAGTTTTTCTTGAAGATACTGCCCACAAGGAATATATCCAGCTGGGATCCAGAGACACCAAAGATTTCTGCCTTGCCCGAGTGTTAGTTATGGGCCAATTACAATGCTCTCAAAACAAACATTTAAGCCAGTAAAGTAAGACTCACACCCTTACCTAGTTCAGAAAGGAAACATTAATTTTGTTGATGAATCCAGTTCGATGAACTGGATTATAGAAAATAGGACAAAAATTCTATATAACTAATTTGAGGTCGGAGTGCAAATTAATCAATTTAAAAATGTCTCCTTTAATCCTATTAAGTTTTTGTTCTGCTATTGTTTTTTCCCACTGGCAATCTTTATGTCAAAACACTACTCATTTTGTTTAACCCTCAAGGCCACTTCTCACTGTTTGTTTGTGACTTGAGCACAAAGTCCAGTCATCATCATCATCATCATTATGGTGTTTATTTTGGGGATAAAACCGTATAAAACATACAAAAACATCATAAAAACAATAACAATCTACATATGTGTCAATAAATATCATAAAAATGATCATCATGTTTAAAAAGAAGAAATAGGCACTTGGTAAATGTAGTACTTGGACTCACACTTTAGAAATGTCACTATTCATATAAGAAGAAAGCTCAAAGTACAAAATAAAATATCAACAACTACAGATAACCATTTGGTTTAAGAGCATAGATTTAGAAAATACCCCTAATAAACATCAGACTACATTAAGTTCCAAACCTGACGCATGCAGCAGATCAACTATTTACATATAACAGAGGGTCAGTAGCTCATTAGGCTAGATAATAGCTGATATGGAAAATCATAGAAGCTCAAACTAAGTCGGTGTTAAGGTAAAGGATATATAATATTAGAAATACAAAATTGGGGAGAGGAGTTGGCCTAACGGCTAGGGCGTCCGACCTGGGAACTGGGTTCGAGTCTCGGCAATGACGCTGAACATCTTGTGATTCTGGGCAAATCACTTAATCTCCCCGTGCCTAACAAAAGTGAATGTGTGTCCTAATGTAACGTAACTGGTGCTATATAAAGCGCTCTGCTACCCGATTCGGGTCAAGTTCGCGCTACATAAAACTCTGCAAAAAAAGAACATTACTTCCAAAAGAAACAAAATGGGAGCTATAAGTAAAATGTAAAGTTAGAACTAAAAATCAAATAGCTGCGCCAATTGTTAAATAGGGCTAGGAATGTAGAGTATGACCTTATTTATAAAGGATACCCCAGCCACTTCCTTACCAGCCACACGGCATATAAATATCTACGCGTGGTACACGCGATAAGTGGGTTTGTGTTAGTCTGTAATAATCTAGAGGCAGTAGGATAAAGCCTAATTCCTAAGTTTATACAAAGAGGTCTAACCCAGGTGCTTCTTGCTCTTTTATACAAAGGACAGAAGAAAAGCAGATGATCTTTGTCTTCTGTTGCAAGATGAACAAATTGCCTGTGCATCAAGGTTCTGCTTCCATTTGCTTAAAAATTAACCTACCTGTAGACAACCCATCCTAAATTTAATATACAAGGTCTAGCTTAGTAAGGTGCGATGGCATCCAAATAGGATTCAAATGCTGGAGGACATTTGTGGGATAGAAACCCCACTGTGGGACTTCCAGAGCTTTTGTTTCTATTATGTAGCTCCTCCGTATGGTGCCAAAAGGCCGATTTAACAATATCTCTTGTTCCTCCCTTTATAGAAGAAGGATCGCTACAAAATGATTCCAAACCTATAGCTTTTAAAGTTTGTTTTTATGTGGCAAAGCCATGGGATGGAATGTGATTTATCCATGTCTAAGACCTCTTTTGAGGCTCTTCTATATAGTTCTAATTCTAGAGTTATCCACAATCTAATCCAGAATAATGGGGGGGGTCTTAAAGCAGCTCTATTGCCTATTCTTTTGAGCCCTGTGTTGAAAAATAATGGTACTATAGGTGTGTTTTGGGGTAAGCTAAACAAAGACCTTAGAAAAGCATTTTCTTTAACAGTCGACTCCTTTGTGTGTGCATGTCCCCAGATTTTAGCCCCACACAAAGTAGCTCTCTGGGCTTTAGTTTGATAGATTTCTGTAGCTGGCAAAAGATGTCTCGGAGTTCTTGTTCTGTCTTTTGGTAACCGCAGACGCACCGTGTAACAAAGTAATACTGCTTTTATGTAGTTTCGATGACAAGGAAGAGGAGTCGTCTAATCTAATTCCAAGGTAATCAAATCTATATACCTTCTGCGAAATAAATCCCTTCATCTTAAAACTACCTCCAAACGATTTGTGAGAGTTAAAAAGCATATACTACGTTTTAGTTGTATTCACCTCCAATCCTCTCTCATCACAAACATCTGAAAATGTGTCTAAAAGATTTTGTAATCGCATAGGGGTATGGGCGATTAAGAGAGTATTGTCGGCAAACAAAAGAGCTGGTATAAAAATACCATCCAATCTTGAAGAACCATGACTATAGAAAAAATCAATGGAAGAGCAAGGGATGAGGCAGGAGGTGCGTCCCGTTCCCCAAAGAGATAATGAACTTTAAACAATGTGGACGACCCCACTATGTATCTAGAGTGTTATCACTGTATGTGGTATGAACATGGACCTATTAGGTATGTTTAAAAGACCCCTCACACACCAACCTAGTTGGTGTCATGCTTCATCATTGGGGTCCCAACCGAGCGGCCGAATGCTGCGCGGTTGTGCTACGACGCCTGGTTACAGCGGAGCTGGTGTGGTGCGAACATGTGATGTGAAGTGAAATACTACAATTAAAAATATCTCTGAGAATCCTTGCCCTTAGTTTTAATTTTGGCGGCTCAGGATATGATTAATAACAATGTGTATAGTACAACTAATTTGGACTTTTTACCGTAAGTTGACTATGTGTGGCGGTCTACATGTTTCAGCCCGTAAAACAAGTGTGAGGGCTTTCTTCAGGACCAGGTGAGTGAAAAGTGAGTGGCAAAGGTAAAATATGCCACGTGAAACCTGAATAGTACCTACACACGCGCTAAGGTGTGTGGTGTAAGTGTCGGTGTACTTACTGACACTTGTAAAAATACACTATTATGGGAATTTGGCAGTTTATCGAGGCTCAGGAGGGTAAGGTACTCATCCAGGATACCAATTTGGATTTGGCGAGTCCCCTGCTGCAAACCTGTATCAGTCTCCCGTAGTCCTCTCTCATCACAAACATCTGAAAATGTGTCTAAAAGATTTTGTAATCGCATAGGGGTATGGGCGATTAAGAGAGTATTGTCGGCAAACAAAAGAGCTGGTATAAAAATACCATCCAATCTTGAAGAACCATGACTATATACATTCTAAAAGCTTTTAGCATCATTATTGTAAAGAGAGAATAGCGTGGGCACCAGCACCCACCCCTGGCGTACTCCTCTCTCAATTAGAATATGGTCAGTTAGCTCACCCCGAGATCCCCACCTCACTTGAGCATAGTTAGCCTCATGCAGTCTAACAATGATATCTAACTGAGTGCATGCCCGTTGACAATGTAGACCATAGATGTTGCCTTGATCCGAACCAAATGCCGTCCTAAGATCTACAAATGTCACAAACAAATGTGTTTTAGTACGTAGAAGGATATTCCAGCAGATCAGAATAAACCCAAATATATGCCCTACTGTACTGACTCTGGAACAAAAGCCTGCTTGGAAGGAAGGCAATGTTTTAGTATCACTTATCCAATCTTGCATTTTTCTAAAACTTGGTGACGAAACACCTTCTGGAAGTTATCAATCAAACTAATGGCACAATAATTCCTGGGGTTTCTCCTATCTCCCTTTTTATACACAGGTACAATTTCCGCTTGGCGGGATACGATCTCCTCTCATGACTCTGTTTGACAATTTGTTAATGTAAGGTACCCAAACAGCTAACTCTGAGCGGTAAACATCCCCGGAATTTTATCAAGGCCGGATGCTTTATCAGGCTGCAAACAATGTATTGCTCTTCCTGTATCTTCTAAGGTGAAAAAAGAGAGTCAATGGGGTATATTCACAAGAACGTGTGATAACTACCGCAAGAGTAGCATAACGCAACTTTCAATATCGCCGCCTTGCGCGGGAAAATAACCCCGTGTCAACGTGGAATTCACAACAAGGCGGTAGCATGCGATAGTCACCAGATAACGCGTCAAATGTCAGCGTGAAAATCAACACCACGCCGAAAAATGCGAAACGTGAACGGGAGAAAACATGCGATGAGGCCAATCGCGGTACAGAAATCAGCGAACACCAGCCACAGGCCTGCAAATCCCACGCGTCCGGTGGGAAAAAGCACCATAAAAGAAAGAAAAAAAAAGCCCAAAAACAATTCAAACTGCTTAGCAACATGGATGCACCCGGACCGAGTGCAGAGGACAAGCCGAACACCACAAGCCCCACGGAGGACCAGCCAGGAACCCCGCGTTCGGGGAAGGGCAAGGACAAGAGGAAGAGGAAGACCGGGTTCAGTCCGCAGGAAGACCGGACCATCGTCACGGAGGTGACCGAACACCATCAACAACTGTTCGGCACCTCCACTGCGGCACTGGCAACCCAAACCGAAATATGGCAGGCCATTGTCACCAACGTCAATGCAGTCGGAGTGTCGAGGAGGTCACTGGAGGAGGTCAAGATGCGCTGGCATGATCTGAAAAGGCAGACCAAACATAAGCTCGCCGCCAACAGGGAGGGAGCAACGGCGACTGGAGGTGGAAGTCCTGCGACACAGGAGGAGCTGGATGAGCTGGAGCAAATGGTGGCCACAGTCAGCAGTGAGGAGACGGTGGCAGGATTGGGGGGCCTGGACACAGCACGATACGACCTGACCCAACAGCAACAGGGTGAGTAACCACTAGGGACGGGGGAACGGGGGAGATGGGCACAATGGCACACATGCACAATTACGTGTAGCACACAGCACACCCACAATGACCGTGGAACATGTCCCTGATTGCCTTGGCACACCGCAGCACACATAGAAACGCCAAGTAGGCCCCCATCCACAATGTGCACAGAGGGCCCCCCCCATCACCAATATCTCAACCTACCCGTGCACATGTGCTGAGTCCAGCAAAGCAGCGGCTCTTTGACCCACACGGACTATGCAAGTAACACTGCATGTCCGATAGCATGGCAGCAGCCAAAAAGAAATGACATGGCCCACGAATCGACATGGAGGTAGCCCAGTGCGGATCACATCCGTAAAGGAGCAGGTCACACTCTGACATGTCCACGTGCACCCACAACCCATGCCGTACAATACACGCAGCAGACGAACAATGCACCAGCTCCCCCAAAACAGTCACAATGTACATTGGCATGCAGTCTGAATGTAAACATCTGCAAATCATCACCATACATGTGAAACTCTGTTAACCTGCATCTCCCCTTCACATTGCAGAGGGACATACAACACCTCCTGCAGAGCACACCACACTTCCCATCATTGAGGATGAAGAGGACAACCTGCACATATGTCAAGACACCCTCCAACGGATAATGGACAGCCTCTGCACCCCACCCCCAGGAGCAGGCCAGGCCAGCTACCTCGAGGTGACCCCACCACCTTCACAGACCACACAGCAGGAAACACACACCACCACGGCTGTCTCCCAGGACCCCCCGACCAATACATGGAATTCCAACGCCGTGTGTTGGGTTGCCAGGTGGAGTTGGCTCATCAGCTGCGGGTGGGTTTCGAGCTCGTGGCAGCCAAACTCGATGCCATACGTGGGTGTCTGAGTCCCATCAGGGACCACGTACAGTCCCTATCGGACACCCCTGTACGCACCATGCTCCGCCACAGACCTTGGCTGACCTTGCTGGTGCCATGAATCCAATACAAGAACTGTCTGGTCAGACAGGCACCAGCCATGACAGCACAGAGTTGGCACAGGTGCGGAGGTCAATGGAGACCATGGAGCAGATGCAGGCTGGAAGTATGTCTGCCACGGCTGGACACCAGCGAGTAGTGGCTGGGAACTTCAATGCCCTGCAGTACTTCATCTTGCCATTGCTGTCACTGAGCCGTTCCCAGATGACTGCAGCGGGAACATCGACACACACAGCTCCGACCCCTGATGTGTCCGTGGCACACTGTCATGCTGCCCCATCACCTACGCAGTCTGATGTGTCAGGGGCACACAGCGATGCAGCCATCACCCCGCCACACACACCGGACACAGAACCCGTATCAGGGGAGTGAGAAGGGGATGGGAACTACTGTGTGAGGAAGGAAGCAGTAGCATCCATCACCGCCATATGGCCTGTCCCTGCCTGGTTATGACCTATGCATCATGCCCTGGGAAATACCTCCCACTGACCTCCGGAACACTCTGCGACATTCACCCGGACCCCGACACGGACTGCCATTTCTTCACCGCTGGCCAATTACACAGCAATCCTGCTGTGGACTGCACTCTCCCTCTTCCTAATCACTGTGCAATCCCCAAAGGACTCTGGTTGGCCCACCACTGGGCTTCCATGTGATGTGGGCTTGGATGGCCATGTACAGCTCCAGCTCCGTCAATCACCTGAATGTGAATAAAACATTCTAAATCACACAGATGTGTCATCACTATGTTCACTCACGTATGGAAGTATGGCTGGATGTAGGGACAATGATTGCACATGAAGGTACACCCTGGTAACTGACATCTATGCGCATGTCTATCCCTGAGACACATGGCCAATTGGATGACTGTGAAGGTGAGTACTAGCTGTGTCCCCATTGCACATCAGCAACTATCTCACAACCCCCAACGTAGGCACACGTCCATGTGTTGAATAGTGCTGTGTGTAGGAGTGACCAAAACGTTGGCAGGCCAGGAGTGGTGTCCTACACCACGTGTGACAACAGAACTTCACGTTGCATGCCTACTTACACACATCTGTGTGGACACATTCTGTTGTGATGTATGACATTGCTCCACATGGTCAGAGGTTGGACACCATACACACATAGCTGAAGTCATGTAAGTGCACATGTCGTCCAGCACCTATCCAAAAACAATGTCTGGCTCACAGAGGTGGAGCTTGCCAAAGGAACACACCCCCATTGCACATGCGTCAGTCAGTTCCTCCCTGTGTTGGGACGATGCTCATTGTGGCACACGTGTGGACAATCTGAACAACACACCTCACAGTTAGACACCAGTGGAGTGGCAAAGACTTTATTGGCATGTGCGTGTCAGTACGGGCAAGGCAACGGCCACAACAGGCAGGGACATGCTTAAGACACTTACACGCAGCATGGGTACATGTCGAGATTCAGAAAATGTTGGGGCTGAAATGGACAACATTCATCACGGATGGCAACGCTCACAGCCCACCTTGCCGTGCTGGATGAGTCATGTGTTGTTTGGCGTCTGCCCATTGCCCCGTGTGAGGGGGCACGACTCACTGCACGTGGGATCTGCATGGTGCTCTGCCTCCGGAGTGCGCCGATTGTCTGCTCTGCTGACAGTGATCAGGTGTGAGGGTCCGACAGGTTCACATGTCGTGCTCCATTGCCATGTGTGTGCTCTCCCCCAGCAGTGTGTCCGAATTGGCAACGTTGCCAAACAACGCTGTGTTGCTCCGACCATGGACCAGCGTCACCTTGCACAGGAGTGTGTACACACGCGTTATTCCACGCACATGCATCCAGAGCCCGACCGAAGGCAGACGTGTCCTCTGTTGTGGTGGGATATGTGAGCAATCCCCACGATGCAACAAATTGTTGGGCCATGTGCTGTGGGTGGCAATCGGATGTGGCTGCAGGAACGTAGTTACTCGTCCATGAATGCCCGTGCAGCTTCATGTGCAATGTGTTCCAATAGTACGTCGTTGTTGTGTTCAAGGAACACCAGGGTGAGCCAATCCATTAGGTGGTCCGGGCAGGTGTGCTCAGCCCACGCCGTCTCACCGATCCGCAACACAGCCCAATAGGGGAGCGCCTCGATGTGGTCACTGCACACGAGAAATTGTGCAATCTCCCATGCACAACTACCAATACATACGCAGTATGTCAAGGCATCCCATGCACGGCTATCTTGGTTACACTGCTCTTCGTGATCCAACAGGGGGCGCAGACACAAGTCATAGTCCAATTCGTCAACAGTTGTGTTGGATAGGCAGACATCCATGGGACACTCGAATGTGCATGTTCGGTAGTGGAACCAGGGCTGGACGCAGGTGACGGTGGACCAGCCGCGGGAATATTTTTAGTATCTCTCACACTTTCTTTACTCTCTATTAGCAACTACACAAGTCAGACGATCACCTCTACCACACTTACAGATCTACAACCATCATGATGGATCAACAGGGATTAAGCTATGATGACGATATAGTAGCAGAAATCTTAAGGGCACCTTCTCTATTAGAGGCTGAAGGCCTCACACCCACAGGTGGCCAGACAGATTACTGGACCACAATCAATAAACTGAAAAAACAACTGGTGAAAATAGCCCTACATGGCTCAATAATGACAGAATACTTAAGGGCCAACATCGCCCCTAACGGTCTCCTGGTCAACATAACACCACACATTTTTCTCAAAGATATCACCTTCAGATGAGAATAGTTTAAAGTAGCGTGGAAATGCTTAATTATTAATACAGCCAAGCGACTATCAGATGCATTACTAATAAAGATCACCATAGCGGAGAATGCACTTAAGACAGGGATAAGCATCGCAGCATTGAAGTCGAAACTGGCGGAAGTAAAAGGAGAGATGAATGAACATAAAGAATATCTCACTCAACAAAGAATTTCGAAACTGCAGAAGGATATTTAAAAAATCGACAGAGAAAGAGTCTACCCATACACTGAGGAAGACTTCTAGGCCATAGGGAGCGATATCTCTTCGGAAGAAGGGTCGGTGACATCTAGTAGGAAGCACAACTCGTTCAGCAGTACCTCCAGTGATGACAGTTGGGGGACCAACAGTAACCGACAAGGCAGAAACCGACCACCATTATTCAACTACCCTATGGTACCTGTCCATGGATAGCAACAGATGACCCCATACCCTGGACAACCCCTAATGTGGCCCCAGATGTATCCAATGCCACAACATATCCCGATGTCCCAACAACCCTTACCACAGCCTCCTTTTTTCAACAGAGGATAGGGTAGAGGAAAAGACAGAAGAAGGGGCGGCCACAAGACATTCCAGTGGCAACAACAAGAACCACAGATTCGGCTGAGGAGCCACACCACGACAACAACATAAAATTAGTGGTGAATCTATCAGACAGGGTGCTGACCACAGAGGAGGAGAACACTTTGGAAAAAGGCTTGGGTTTTGTACTGACCCCTCACTTGGATAACTTTCGTCTCCACGGAGAGTTGCAGCAATTCTTCCGGAAGAGCCACCTTCGTGCCTTCTTCGAGGACAAACCTTACATTGATTATGAAGACTCAGGACTAAGAAGACCATCCAGATTCACACCAACGGCAGCAATGGTACCCTGTAAAGTGATCACTTTGGAGAAAGCTGTACTGAAAGAAGTGGGGGCCCTCACACACCCTACCGGATTCAACAACCTGTCCACCAGAGAGAGGAACATCATCCGAAGTCTCACCGAAGATCCTAACATCATCATAAAACCAGCGGATAAGGGAGGAGCAATAGTCTTGATGTCAACATCTGCCTACGACGAGGAATGCTTCAACAGTTATCTAATGAGCAATATTACCGCCCTCTCACCACTGATCCGACCACCAGACTGTCTACCAAGATCACCAAACTGGTGACTGAAGCAGGTACAGAGGGCTGGATTACCAAACAAGAGTCTGAATTTCTCATAAATACCACGCCCGAACACCATACTTCTATATACTACCAAAGATTCATAAAGGGACCACACCACCACCAGGACACCCCATCGTCTCAGGTATCAACTCTGCATTGGACCCACTAAGCAAATTCTGCGACCACTTCCTTAGACCTGTGGTTGCAGAAACAACTACGTACCTCAAATACACCACTAATGTTCTAAACCTACTCAAAAATCTGGAGCATCCACGTGAAATTAATCTATTGGTGACCTTAGATGTAGAGGCATTATACACAAATATCCCTCACGATACCACCTTCGGGTTTATGGAAAACTACCTTCTGGCTATACCACACTGAGAATCAGCAACTCCAAATAACTTTATTGTTGAATGTGCTACTCTAGCTTTGAAAGAAAATGTCTTCCAATTTAAGGATCAAATATATCACCAGATACATGGCACGTCTATGGGGAGCACCTTCCCGCCCAGCCTAGTGTGCCTCTATATGGCTGACTTCGAGAACAAATACATAACTGCAGAGACCAACCCTTACCATGACAACATCAGAATGTGGAAACGATTCATTGATGAAATTTTGATCCTGTGGCATGGCGAGATGGGGACATGTGAAACATTCTGCACATGGATCAACAGTCTCAATCCATACTTACACTTCACCAGTACCATGTCAAAGCAGTCTGTACCGTTCCTAGACCTACTCATTTCCCGTGGTGAGAATGGATTATCAACAACGATTTACAAAAAGACCACAGACCGTAATAGTCTTTTACTTTATGGGAGCCATCATCCCAAGGTACTGAAGGAAAACCCCCTTTTGGACAGTTTCTCAGCCTAAGGCGCAATTGTGATACTCTCCCGGAGTATGATGTCCATGCTAAAAAACTTTGCATCAATCTGAACACCCGGGACTACCCGAAGAGAATAGTCACACGGGCATATAAAAGGGCCATAAATAATCACCACAATGCCCTACTGGAGATATGGAAGAAGGAGACAAATAATCCACTTACCTTTGTGATGACGTTTACACCTTCATCCAACAAGATCCATAAGATCATAAAAAAACAGTGGTTGATTCTCAATAGTGGAACCCCAGACATCCCAGACCCCAGGTTCGCATTCAAACGGACACAATATCTACAAGATCTTCTGGTTCATACATGCCAACTAAAAACAAAAGAAACAACCCAGCAGACCCTGTGGGGACTAAGCCCAATAACTGGACATTACCCATGTGGAAACTGCACAGTATGCAAACTGACTAAAATTAGCAAAGAGATCAATCTTGGAGAAAATCGTCCATGGATTCAAAGAGGACATACCAACTTTAATACAAGAAATTGTATCCATCTCATAACCTGTCCATGCAATCTTCGATATGTAGGCATGACCATCAGATCCATTAAGACGAGAATCACGTGGTCTTCCCGAGGGAGGCATGTGCCCGAGGAGATGCTGCGACGAGCCAACAGTATACCTCCATTTCTGAAGCAACTGGCTTCCAAGGAAAGGCCCTTAAAAATCAACAGACCAATATAGAGACCTTAACAGAAGAAAATGGAACCCATGCTCTTTCACTAGCAGGATAGCCCTTCCGATGAACAAGAAACTGTAGCGGTTTTCTAAAGTAGTGAGAGTCTCAGGATTCAGTGATCTCATGTTCTGCTGGGTGTCCATCTATCATTACTGGAGGAGGCAGAGAAACTCATGCAAGGCTTGATTTAGGCTACATGAAAAGTAGGATGTCAAGAATTGGGCAAATGAAGTCGGAAGGCATTCGGATTTATCTGTTTAGTGATGATAGAACAACCAAAAAATCAAGGATGATACTTAACAAGCAGATGACGAGTAGTAAGAAATCTAGGAGCCAAGTCACAAAGGTAATCTGAGACAAAAGTCTAACTTTACGACTTTTGGTATTCACAGAGATCATTTACGAGTCGTATCTTAACGTCCGCAGTCAGGCCGGAATCTCCGCACCCCGGCCGTACTCTCCGCACCCGGGTAGTACTCTCCGGTTTGGGCCGTACTCTCCGGTTCGGGCCGTACTCTCCGGCTCAGGTCGGATGAAGTGTAATCAATTGGCCAGAATGCAATTTTTACAAAAAGGAACTTTAGGAACGTGTGATAAATGGTAGAGCAGGTAATAAAAAACTGTTTGGGCAGGGAGAAGGGTGTGGCCAGACACTACATCATATCCCAGAAAAGTTTGCTCCTTTGCATCATGGTACAATTTGCACTCCCTCAGAGTTGACTGTAGTGTTAACACTACAGTCAACACTGAGGAGAACGCAAATTGTGCACTGGAAAAACTTGGGTAGAAGAATGGATGGTATTATTATAAGTAAATTCAGCTAAGGGAAGATATTTGGCCCAGTTATTCTGTGTGGCATTGTAAAGACATCTCAAATATTGTTCCAGGCACTGATTAACTTTCTCTGTCTGGTCAAGAGTCTGTGGCTGAAATCCAGAGGAGAGCACTTGTTGGATTCCAAGAGAAGAACAAATAGCTCACTAAAAATGTGAGCTACATTGAGAGTCTCTGTCGGAGACTACGGTCTCGGGCAGTGCATGTTAGAAATTGTTTCGCCATAATGGTGGTAGACGGAACGTTCTGAATTTTTTTTTAAATGTTCTATTTTGGAAAAATGGTCAACCATAACCATGATCACCAGGCAACCATCAAAAGGGGTATGCCAACTATAAAATCAGTTGAGATGGGGTGCCAAGAAGCTGCAGATATCCGAATGGTTTGTCATGAAGGGCCTTAGTCTGGGTACATACTGTCCATGATTTCACATATAGTTCTACGTCAGGTCGAATGGAAGGGCAGCAAAAGGAACATTGAACCAGCCCTATAGTGGATTTGACCATGTGATGCTTGGCTAAGGCAGAGTCATAGCACATGTGCAAAACTTCCATTTGCAGATCTTCAGTTGGAATTAGCAGGGGTGTTAATTCCAGAGAGTCCAGTGATTAATGAAGGTGTCTTGCTTAGTGGTATCTATATTTGTTCCTCAGATAGTTGAGAATGAGCACCTCTGACTCTTTGCAAAAAGGTTTTAGTGAGATTAATCACCCTCGCTGAAACTAAAAGCATTGGGGTTTGGTACTCTTCAACTTGGAAAATAGACTAAACAAGGCATCTATTAAGACGTTGTTATGTTATGTTAAAAACTTTTATATAGCGCACGTACACCAGACGGTTTCATGGCGCTGATAGGGCAGAAAGGTGCTAACAGGAGACTGAGGTTAGATGTCATATGATTGGGCAAACAATCGAGTCTTAAGCAATTTTCTGAACTGTGCGTAGGACGTAACCAGTCTCATCTCCACAGGGAGAGAGTTCCAAAATTGTGGGGCCAAAACAGTAAATCTAGAGCCTCCGTGTTTCTTACGTTTAAAAGAGGTAGTGGCTAGTAGATTTAAATGAGAGGAACGCAAGTCCCGGGAGGGAATATATCGTTGAATCCTAGAGAGCCTGGAATGTAGGTAATGTAGAAAAGTAGAATTGGGAGTTAGAAATAGATCTAACAGGCTTTTCTACTGTTCCTGCACTGCATGTTTTAAAGGAATTTCAGATTCCTATGATCGGTTCAGGCATCAAACGGATCAATAGTTCCCATAAAGAGATATTTCCAATCTGTGCATGCATGTTTTAAAGCCACCAGTACAAGGTACTTTTGTTCACAAGAATTCAGAACTAGAGACAGATAGAAGATTAGATGTTTCAGGATGTTCTTGAAGAAGAACTTCCCCCACCGCAGTTTCAGAAGCATCCGCCTCGAATCTAAATCTTCATGTCAGATCTGGAAGTCTTTTTAACCCTAGAAAGGCTTCTTTGCCTTCTTTAATCCATCTGAATCCCTTGGTGAGGCTCTCTTTCCTTTTCTAGGGTGAGAGGGATTTAGCTAGTCATGTTAGCAAAATCCTTGATGAACTAACGGTAGACAGTAGCCAATCCTAAAAAACGTTGAGTCTCTGGAGCTGGCCAGTCTAGGATGGCAGACACCTTACTATGACAGGCCTTGAACTGAAAGACAATAACCCAGGTATTTGATTTCTTCTCTAATAGTGTTGAATGTTTTCTTTCACTCATCTACTTCCTTAATTTGGAGTACGTGGAAGGCTTCACGAAGACTGAGTTTGGTAAATATTGTAGCACCTCAAATTGATTCCAAGATATTTTTGATGAGGGACAAGGGTTAAAGGTCCTTAATAGTTATTTTGTTCAACCCCCTTTTGGAGGATCTCAACTCCTTGATTTCTTGGGAACAAAGAACAAGGAGGTCCCTGTGGGAGAGTTGGCTTGAGGAATTAGCCCATTCTGAAGTTTTTCTTGAAGATACTGCCCACAAGGAATATATCCAGCTGGGATCCAGAGACACCAAAGATTTCTGCCTTGCCCGAGTGTTAGTTATGGGCCAATTACAATGCTCTCAAAACAAACATTTAAGCCAGTAAAGTAAGACTCACACCCTTACCTAGTTCAGAAAGGAAACATTAATTTTGTTGATGAATCCAGTTCGATGAACTGGATTATAGAAAATAGGACAAAAATTCTATATAACTAATTTGAGGTCGGAGTGCAAATTAATCAATTTAAAAATGTCTCCTTTAATCCTATTAAGTTTTTGTTCTGCTATTGTTTTTTCCCACTGGCAATCTTTATGTCAAAACACTACTCATTTTGTTTAACCCTCAAGGCCACTTCTCACTGTTTGTTTGTGACTTGAGCACAAAGTCCAGTCATCATCATCATCATCATTATGGTGTTTATTTTGGGGATAAAACCGTATAAAACATACAAAAACATCATAAAAACAATAACAATCTACATATGTGTCAATAAATATCATAAAAATGATCATCATGTTTAAAAAGAAGAAATAGGCACTTGGTAAATGTAGTACTTGGACTCACACTTTAGAAATGTCACTATTCATATAAGAAGAAAGCTCAAAGTACAAAATAAAATATCAACAACTACAGATAACCATTTGGTTTAAGAGCATAGATTTAGAAAATACCCCTAATAAACATCAGACTACATTAAGTTCCAAACCTGACGCATGCAGCAGATCAACTATTTACATATAACAGAGGGTCAGTAGCTCATTAGGCTAGATAATAGCTGATATGGAAAATCATAGAAGCTCAAACTAAGTCGGTGTTAAGGTAAAGGATATATAATATTAGAAATACAAAATTGGGGAGAGGAGTTGGCCTAACGGCTAGGGCGTCCGACCTGGGAACTGGGTTCGAGTCTCGGCAATGACGCTGAACATCTTGTGATTCTGGGCAAATCACTTAATCTCCCCGTGCCTAACAAAAGTGAATGTGTGTCCTAATGTAACGTAACTGGTGCTATATAAAGCGCTCTGCTACCCGATTCGGGTCAAGTTCGCGCTACATAAAACTCTGCAAAAAAAGAACATTACTTCCAAAAGAAACAAAATGGGAGCTATAAGTAAAATGTAAAGTTAGAACTAAAAATAAAATAGCTGCGCCAATTGTTAAATAGGGCTAGGAATGTAGAGTATGACCTTATTTATAAAGGATACCCCAGCCACTTCCTTACCAGCCACACGGCATATAAATATCTACGCGTGGTACACGCGATAAGTGGGTTTGTGTTAGTCTGTAATAATCTAGAGGCAGTAGGATAAAGCCTAATTCCTAAGTTTATACAAAGAGGTCTAACCCAGGTGCTTCTTGCTCTTTTATACAAAGGACAGAAGAAAAGCAGATGATCTTTGTCTTCTGTTGCAAGATGAACAAATTGCCTGTGCATCAAGGTTCTGCTTCCATTTGCTTAAAAATTAACCTACCTGTAGACAACCCATCCTAAATTTAATATACAAGGTCTAGCTTAGTAAGGTGCGATGGCATCCAAATAGGATTCAAATGCTGGAGGACATTTGTGGGATAGAAACCCCACTGTGGGACTTCCAGAGCTTTTGTTTCTATTATGTAGCTCCTCCGTATGGTGCCAAAAGGCCGATTTAACAATATCTCTTGTTCCTCCCTTTATAGAAGAAGGATCGCTACAAAATGATTCCAAACCTATAGCTTTTAAAGTTTGTTTTTATGTGGCAAAGCCATGGGATGGAATGTGATTTATCCATGTCTAAGACCTCTTTTGAGGCTCTTCTATATAGTTCTAATTCTAGAGTTATCCACAATCTAATCCAGAATAATGGGGGGTCTTAAAGCAGCTCTATTGCCTATTCTTTTGAGCCCTGTGTTGAAAAATAATGGTACTATAGGTGTGTTTTGGGGTAAGCTAAACAAAGACCTTAGAAAAGCATTTTCTTTAACAGTCGACTCCTTTGTGTGTGCATGTCCCCAGATTTTAGCCCCACACAAAGTAGCTCTCTGGGCTTTAGTTTGATAGATTTCTGTAGCTGGCAAAAGATGTCTCGGAGTTCTTGTTCTGTCTTTTGGTAACCGCAGACGCACCGTGTAACAAAGTAATACTGCTTTTATGTAGTTTCGATGACAAGGAAGAGGAGTCGTCTAATCTAATTCCAAGGTAATCAAATCTATATACCTTCTGCGAAATAAATCCCTTCATCTTAAAACTACCTCCAAACGATTTGTGAGAGTTAAAAAGCATATACTACGTTTTAGTTGTATTCACCTCCAATCCTCTCTCATCACAAACATCTGAAAATGTGTCTAAAAGATTTTGTAATCGCATAGGGGTATGGGCGATTAAGAGAGTATTGTCGGCAAACAAAAGAGCTGGTATAAAAATACCATCCAATCTTGAAGAACCATGACTATAGAAAAAATCAATGGAAGAGCAAGGGATGAGGCAGGAGGTGCGTCCCGTTCCCCAAAGAGATAATGAACTTTAAACAATGTGGACGACCCCACTATGTATCTAGAGTGTTATCACTGTATGTGGTATGAACATGGACCTATTAGGTATGTTTAAAAGACCCCTCACACACCAACCTAGTTGGTGTCATGCTTCATCATTGGGGTCCCAACCGGGCGGCCGAATGCTGCGCGGTTGTGCTACGACGCCTGGTTACAGCGGAGCTGGTGTGGTGCGAACATGTGATGTGAAGTGAAATACTACAATTAAAAATATCTCTGAGAATCCTTGCCCTTAGTTTTAATTTTGGCGGCTCAGGATATGATTAATAACAATGTGTATAGTACAACTAATTTGGACTTTTTACCGTAAGTTGACTATGTGTGGCGGTCTACATGTTTCAGCCCGTAAAACAAGTGTGAGGGCTTTCTTCAGGACCAGGTGAGTGAAAAGTGAGTGGCAAAGGTAAAATATGCCACGTGAAACCTGAATAGTACCTACACACGCGCTAAGGTGTGTGGTGTAAGTGTCGGTGTACTTACTGACACTTGTAAAAATACACTATTATGGGAATTTGGCAGTTTATCGAGGCTCAGGAGGGTAAGGTACTCATCCAGGATACCAATTTGGATTTGGCGAGTCCCCTGCTGCAAACCTGTATCAGTCTCCCGTAGTCCTCTCTCATCACAAACATCTGAAAATGTGTCTAAAAGATTTTGTAATCGCATAGGGGTATGGGCGATTAAGAGAGTATTGTCGGCAAACAAAAGAGCTGGTATAAAAATACCATCCAATCTTGAAGAACCATGACTATATACATTCTAAAAGCTTTTAGCATCATTATTGTAAAGAGAGAATAGCGTGGGCACCAGCACCCACCCCTGGCGTACTCCTCTCTCAATTAGAATATGGTCAGTTAGCTCACCCCGAGATCCCCACCTCACTTGAGCATAGTTAGCCTCATGCAGTCTAACAATGATATCTAACTGAGTGCATGCCCGTTGACAATGTAGACCATAGATGTTGCCTTGATCCGAACCAAATGCCGTCCTAAGATCTACAAATGTCACAAACAAATGTGTTTTAGTACGTAGAAGGATATTCCAGCAGATCAGAATAAACCCAAATATATGCCCTACTGTACTGACTCTGGAACAAAAGCCTGCTTGGAAGGAAGGCAATGTTTTAGTATCACTTATCCAATCTTGCATTTTTCTAAAACTTGGTGACGAAACACCTTCTGGAAGTTATCAATCAAACTAATGGCACAATAATTCCTGGGGTTTCTCCTATCTCCCTTTTTATACACAGGTACAATTTCCGCTTGGCGGGGATACGATCTCCTCTCATGACTCTGTTTGACAATTTGTTAATGTAAGGTACCCAAACAGCTAACTCTGAGCGGTAAACATCCCCCGGAATTTTATCAAGGCCGGATGCTTTATCAGGCTGCAAACAATGTATTGCTCTTCCTGTATCTTCTAAGGTGAAAAAAGAGAGTCAATGGGGTATATTCACAAGAACGTGTGATAACTACCGCAAGAGTAGCATAACGCAACTTTCAATATCGCCGCCTTGCGCGGGAAAATAACCCCGTGTCAACGTGGAATTCACAACAAGGCGGTAGCATGCGATAGTCACCAGATAACGCGTCAAATGTCAGCGTGAAAATCAACACCACGCCGAAAAAATGCGAAACGTGAACGGGAGAAAACATGCGATGAGGCCAATCGCGGTACAGAAATCAGCGAACACCAGCCACAGGCCTGCAAATCCCACGCGTCCGGTGGGAAAAAGCACCATAAAAGAAAGAAAAAAAAAAGCCCAAAAACAATTCAAACTGCTTAGCAACATGGATGCACCCGGACCGAGTGCAGAGGACAAGCCGAACACCACAAGCCCCACGGAGGACCAGCCAGGAACCCCGCGTTCGGGGAAGGGCAAGGACAAGAGGAAGAGGAAGACCGGGTTCAGTCCGCAGGAAGACCGGACCATCGTCACGGAGGTGACCGAACACCATCAACAACTGTTCGGCACCTCCACTGCGGCACTGGCAACCCAAACCGAAATATGGCAGGCCATTGTCACCAACGTCAATGCAGTCGGAGTGTCGAGGAGGTCACTGGAGGAGGTCAAGATGCGCTGGCATGATCTGAAAAGGCAGACCAAACATAAGCTCGCCGCCAACAGGGAGGGAGCAACGGCGACTGGAGGTGGAAGTCCTGCGACACAGGAGGAGCTGGATGAGCTGGAGCAAATGGTGGCCACAGTCAGCAGTGAGGAGACGGTGGCAGGATTGGGGGGCCTGGACACAGCACGATACGACCTGACCCAACAGCAACAGGGTGAGTAACCACTAGGGACGGGGGGAACGGGGGGAGATGGGCACAATGGCACACATGCACAATTACGTGTAGCACACAGCACACCCACAATGACCGTGGAACATGTCCCTGATTGCCTTGGCACACCGCAGCACACATAGAAACGCCAAGTAGGCCCCCATCCACAATGTGCACAGAGGGCCCCCCCCATCACCAATATCTCAACCTACCCGTGCACATGTGCTGAGTCCAGCAAAGCAGCGGCTCTTTGACCCACACGGACTATGCAAGTAACACTGCATGTCCGATAGCATGGCAGCAGCCAAAAGAAATGACATGGCCCACGAATCGACATGGAGGTAGCCCAGTGCGGATCACATCCGTAAAGGAGCAGGTCACACTCCGACATGTCCACGTGCACCCACAACCCATGCCGTACAATACACGCAGCAGACGAACAATGCACCAGCTCCCCCAAAACAGTCACAATGTACATTGGCATGCAGTCTGAATGTAAACATCTGCAAATCATCACCATACATGTGAAACTCTGTTAACCTGCATCTCCCCTTCACATTGCAGAGGGACATACAACACCTCCTGCAGAGCACACCACACTTCCCATCATTGAGGATGAAGAGGACAACCTGCACATATGTCAAGACACCCTCCAACGGATAATGGACAGCCTCTGCACCCCACCCCCAGGAGCAGGCCAGGCCAGCTACCTCGAGGTGACCCCACCACCTTCACAGACCACACAGCAGGAAACACACACCACCACGGCTGTCTCCCAGGACCCCCCGACCAATACATGGAATTCCAACGCCGTGTGTTGGGTTGCCAGGTGGAGTTGGCTCATCAGCTGCGGGTGGGTTTCGAGCTCGTGGCAGCCAAACTCGATGCCATACGTGGGTGTCTGAGTCCCATCAGGGACCACGTACAGTCCCTATCGGACACCCCCTGTACGCACCATGCTCCGCCACAGACCTTGGCTGACCTTGCTGGTGCCATGAATCCAATACAAGAACTGTCTGGTCAGACAGGCACCAGCCATGACAGCACAGAGTTGGCACAGGTGCGGAGGTCAATGGAGACCATGGAGCAGATGCAGGCTGGAAGTATGTCTGCCACGGCTGGACACCAGCGAGTAGTGGCTGGGAACTTCAATGCCCTGCAGTACTTCATCTTGCCATTGCTGTCACTGAGCCGTTCCCAGATGACTGCAGCGGGAACATCGACACACACAGCTCCGACCCCTGATGTGTCCGTGGCACACTGTCATGCTGCCCCATCACCTACGCAGTCTGATGTGTCAGGGGCACACAGCGATGCAGCCATCACCCCGCCACACACACCGGACACAGAACCCGTATCAGGGGAGTGAGAAGGGGATGGGAACTACTGTGTGAGGAAGGAAGCAGTAGCATCCATCGCCGCCATATGGCCTGTCCCTGCCTGGTTATGACCTATGCATCATGCCCTGGGAAATACCTCCCACTGACCTCCGGAACACTCTGCGACATTCACCCGGACCCCGACACGGACTGCCATTTCTTCACCGCTGGCCAATTACACAGCAATCCTGCTGTGGACTGCACTCTCCCTCTTCCTAATCACTGTGCAATCCCCAAAGGACTCTGGTTGGCCCACCACTGGGCTTCCATGTGATGTGGGCTTGGATGGCCATGTACAGCTCCAGCTCCGTCAATCACCTGAATGTGAATAAAACATTCTAAATCACACAGATGTGTCATCACTATGTTCACTCACGTATGGAAGTATGGCTGGATGTAGGGACAATGATTGCACATGAAGGTACACCCTGGTAACTGACATCTATGCGCATGTCTATCCCTGAGACACATGGCCAATTGGATGACTGTGAAGGTGAGTACTAGCTGTGTCCCCATTGCACATCAGCAACTATCTCACAACCCCCCAACGTAGGCACACGTCCATGTGTTGAATAGTGCTGTGTGTAGGAGTGACCAAAACGTTGGCAGGCCAGGAGTGGTGTCCTACACCACGTGTGACAACAGAACTTCACGTTGCATGCCTACTTACACACATCTGTGTGGACACATTCTGTTGTGATGTATGACATTGCTCCACATGGTCAGAGGTTGGACACCATACACACATAGCTGAAGTCATGTAAGTGCACATGTCGTCCAGCACCTATCCAAAAACAATGTCTGGCTCACAGAGGTGGAGCTTGCCAAAGGAACACACCCCCATTGCACATGCGTCAGTCAGTTCCTCCCTGTGTTGGGACGATGCTCATTGTGGCACACGTGTGGACAATCTGAACAACACACCTCACAGTTAGACACCAGTGGAGTGGCAAAGACTTTATTGGCATGTGCGTGTCAGTACGGGCAAGGCAACGGCCACAACAGGCAGGGACATGCTTAAGACACTTACACGCAGCATGGGTACATGTCGAGATTCAGAAAATGTTGGGGCTGAAATGGACAACATTCATCACGGATGGCAACGCTCACAGCCCACCTTGCCGTGCTGGATGAGTCATGTGTTGTTTGGCGTCTGCCCATTGCCCCGTGTGAGGGGGCACGACTCACTGCACGTGGGATCTGCATGGTGCTCTGCCTCCGGAGTGCGCCGATTGTCTGCTCTGCTGACAGTGATCAGGTGTGAGGGTCCGACAGGTTCACATGTCGTGCTCCATTGCCATGTGTGTGCTCTCCCCCAGCAGTGTGTCCGAATTGGCAACGTTGCCAAACAACGCTGTGTTGCTCCGACCATGGACCAGCGTCACCTTGCACAGGAGTGTGTACACACGCGTTATTCCACGCACATGCATCCAGAGCCCGACCGAAGGCAGACGTGTCCTCTGTTGTGGTGGGATATGTGAGCAATCCCCACGATGCAACAAATTGTTGGGCCATGTGCTGTGGGTGGCAATCGGATGTGGCTGCAGGAACGTAGTTACTCGTCCATGAATGCCCGTGCAGCTTCATGTGCAATGTGTTCCAATAGTACGTCGTTGTTGTGTTCAAGGAACACCAGGGTGAGCCAATCCATTAGGTGGTCCGGGCAGGTGTGCTCAGCCCACGCCGTCTCACCGATCCGCAACACAGCCCAATAGGGGAGCGCCTCGATGTGGTCACTGCACACGAGAAATTGTGCAATCTCCCATGCACAACTACCAATACATACGCAGTATGTCAAGGCATCCCATGCACGGCTATCTTGGTTACACTGCTCTTCGTGATCCAACAGGGGGCGCAGACACAAGTCATAGTCCAATTCGTCAACAGTTGTGTTGGATAGGCAGACATCCATGGGACACTCGAATGTGCATGTTCGGTAGTGGAACCAGGGCTGGACGCAGGTGACGTGGGCAATGCGGAAGCTGAGCCTGTAACTGATCCGCAGCACTGCCAGTGGCAGTGCGCCCAGTAAATGCAGCATACGTGCACGGTACTGTTCCACGTGACGGGGGTTGTGCATGTGCCCGGTATGGCCTGCCATTGCGTTGATGCGTCTCGTGAACTGGCACTCTTCTGAACTGCGGCAGTTGTGTGGAGGATATGCCACAGCTCTGAGCAATGATTTGTATGTGTGTGCAACGTTGTGGGTAATGGGTTGCTGTTTCCGTGAGTGTCAAGGGCATCCCATGCGGGGGTACCACAGGCAGGGGCTTCTGTGTGTGGGCTGTGGATATGTGTGATGGTTCATTAGCGGAATGCGTGGTGTGGGAGTCGTCCCCTTCTGCCATTGCATCTCTATCAGGGTGTTCCAGGCGCGTTCTGGACCAAGGTCAGAGGTGCAGGTGTCCTCCCACCTTCTGCATTGGGACAATGGTGCTTTCATCCCTGATGTTTGTCTGACTACTACTTGCGTTTTCGGAATGTGATGTGGCTTTGGCGCTGAGATTGGGACACGGCCTTGGGCTCAGGGTGTACGGATGGCGATGCACACACACATGTTGGCATGCGGAGCCAGGTGCCCGGGCGGCCTTGCGCTCCTTGTGCTATCTCACTGCATCTCCCTCCCTCGCTCTCTCCCTCTCTTTCCTTTGTTGGGCGCATGGCACACCTTCTTCTCTTGGATTTGGTCTTCCAGGCTGTGTGCTACGGATTGTCCAGTGAGGAGCCGCTAGGACTCATCCTAAGGGTTGTTTCTGCTTTTGTTTGTATGGTGTTTTGTGTTGGTGATTGCATTGCTGCATGACTGAACCTCCATTTTCTGGCCACGCATGTATGTTTATTTTCCTGGTTGTGCGACATCGGGCAAAATATTTGTTTCGGGATTCGTGGTGTTGGTGTGCAATTTCTTAGTCCAGGGTTGGGGGTGGTCCCGGGGGGCGGGGGGGTGTTGCGGGCCTGGGTGTGATGGCCCTCTTGGGTGTCCGGGCCGCATGATGAGTGGCTCCATGGCATCTGTTGCCCTTCGGATGTGGCCCTGGGCTGTGCTCCCTTTTGTGGTGCTGGCTGCCGTCCGACTTTACACCAGGTCAGAGCAGGTGTAAATTTCCTGGTGCTAATGCGCCTTATCGCCTGTTTTGTGTTCTTATCGCTGATGTGGCTGGTCGTTGTGAATGTTAAGGTGTGCTGTTGTCTCGGCTTTTGGCACGGGAACGCCTACTCTGCATCTCATTAGCGATATTTGCGGGGGTCCTCTGTGGCGATGTGTTTTGTGGCTGCTATCGCGGGTAAACTGGTGCTGTGGGCTGTTGCCACCGGCTTGTGAATGGGGAGGTACATTTATCACGACTTTGGCTGCGATAAAGTGCCGTTAATTCAGCGATAGCTCCTTGTGAATATGCCCCAATGTGTTTAAACTACGAGTGAGTGTTTTCTCTTGGTTAGGTGCTATATCAATTGGAGCCTTTCTAGTTTCTGAAATCCCAGCATTGGGATTTTGTACACTGCACAGATCTGCAAAAGACTTTTCCAAGAGGTATGGTGGAATTTAACATTCCAAAGGGCTGGAAATCGATGCACTTCCATGGACTACAATATGTCAAAAGGCGTCAGTGTTTCTTGATCTGACGGCTTTCACGAGGTCATCTCAGTTGGCATCTATCCAGTTCTGTTTGGTGTTATAAACAATTTTCTTGTATCTTGCTCCAGAGTCTCTAATCCTCTGTATATTGCACTGCTTAAGAGCAGTGATTAATTCTGAATTAGCCTTCCTACTGTTAGCATTATACCATGGCGAAGCCTTGGGCATCGGGGGACTAAAAGATTGGATTTCAGTTGTGCATATAGATCTCAACGCGCTCAAAAAACTATGGTGGAGCTCCAAAAACAAGTCCTCACTAGATTGAACGTCAACGAAGGGACCTAAGAATAAATTTAATGGATTACATATCTACACCATGGTATCAGGTTTGGAAGAAAGTTTAAACCACTTAATCAATCTCCTGTTAGTGCTGAAAAGCAATGTAGACTCCAGCCTAGTAGATCTATTGGCTTTACTGAAAAGAAGATTTGGGTGTAAGGATAAGTTTAAAGGATCACTTTCAGATCTTACAAGAACACCAAAATCACCCATAGCATAACATATTTCTCTGTCCAATAAAATGCAATCTATCATACGTTTACTCTCATGCAAACCCCCCACACACCCACCCCACCCAAAAGAAGGTATATTCTCAGTGGTCATCCCATTTAGATTTTCAATTGCATGGGTGCATGCCACACTTCAGTGTTAAGGACTTGAGTTGTATAGCAGTAGTAGACCATTTTGGCTCTGCTTCAAGTATTTGAATACATCTAGTTGCATCTTCAAGATCAGTGATAGAATCAATAAAAGCTATAGGTTCGAACGTTACAATAAAATCTCCAGCAATGATTAAGGAAAAATATGTTATCCTATTTGACAAATTATGCTTGAGCTTAGGCAACATAAGGGACTCTTTGCTCGATCCCACAGATATATACACTTACAATCATGCCGTTAGACCCACTTATAGTCAGACCAATTACATCAGGACAATCAATTGATATGACACCCGGCTCTGGATGGGGTAGTTTCAATGCTATAATTTGTGTAGCTAGAAATGCACAAAGGTTCTATGGACCAGGGCTCTTGGAGCAAAATAAAGTAAAATCGACTAACATAATTGACCCAATCCAGATCTCCCATCTTAGCACGTAGCCCTGCTATATTCCATGACAACAGCTGTAAACTAAGAAAACAATCTGACCCTGCCAATAAAGAAGTAGATAAGTTTAACGATTTAGGATTGTATTGGCTTGAAGTACATGCAGGGAAAGAGGGAATCTCCAGGCCTGGATGAACATTTTGATTAGCTTTATGTAAACGTAAATCATGTGGAGGGCTCGGGTGGACGATCGAGTATCTAGGTCTGAGGGGTAACAGTGTACATGACATCTTGCTGGAGTGGGATGCTAGGTGCAAAAACTGAACCCTGGTCCCTTCTCATAGGCTGACTGGTCTTGATTCAGTCCACTGTGACTTGGGCAGGAGGAGGGAAGCCCAGAGATGTAGGGGTCTTTTGGGCTCCCAACTTAATATCTCTTAGTTGGTGGGAATTCTCTGGCTTAGAGCACTTAGATCACAAGATCTCAGAATTCTTTTAAATTGGATGCTTGAGCCTGTTGGTGGTAAAGACCCAGCTTCCATCGCCAATTAACAATCCAGTAGAATAGGGCCACCCAGTAGAAGCTTGATTAAGTCATAATTATTTGACTGTCCAGAAAGACGGTAGGCAAAGATTATATCTTTATGGATTAGGGATCAGCACTGCTGGTTTGGGAGCAACAGCTTTCCCCTATTATTTCCGTATAAATCTAAGCGCCCCCTTTGGTCAATATATCCTCTTTAGCTCATTCTTGAAACATTATTTGTGCCTCCACAACATGAAGGTGGTGACCTGCCTTGCGTTTAACCATGGTTAGGGCCCTTTATATCAAGGCCGGATGTCTGGAGGGGTTTTTCCTTTGGGGCATAAGAGCACCAGAGACCCTCTGGCTGGTAGATGGTATTGCAACTAGATTTATGGCATCCTGTAGATTCCTAAGCCTTTCTATTTAATGAAGAGATTGCATCTTTGTTTAGTGAAAGCTCTGATCTCAAATAGTCCATTATGGCCTAAATCTGCAGGCACATTAGGGGAGTTGCCTGCGATGTATGGCAACTGATGTTACTTAGGCCATCTGGATCAAGTTGGAGGATAGACTTTTGGTAGTGCAGAGGCTCTCATAAACAGGTAAAGTGGATAGTTGGGCCTCATCCTGGGAATGATTGGTAGGTCCTGTAGAAATGGCCGCTGGTGGACCTTTGTTAGTGGAAGAAATTGATCCCGCAGGTGTTCATTTGGCTTTTTTAATTAAGGTAAGCCCTCAACCTCCACATTCAGCTCATCAATGTTGTGGTGGGTACAATTTTCTGCTGCATGCTTAGCTGCTTTCGGCCCCTTTACATTAGCTAAGAGACCATCTGCCGCCTTTCTTTTCCCCATAATTCAACAGGTAGTCCCAGCAAGGTCCCAAATAGAAATAAAAAGGATTGATGTGAAACAATCCAATCCTGGGGGGAATCTTCAACTAAAATAAAACAGTCAGTGACAATTGTTGATAGACAATAATATACTATTGGCAAAGTACACACGTGCCTGCAAGACTGAACATCAACCGTTGGATCTCACCAGTGAGATGCTGTCATACTCAGAGCAGCTAGGGCCGGCCAGCAGAATTAAGGGTGCAGGACGGTCCCACCCTTGGCCCGGGCTTCGCCCAGGTGCATCCCATGCAGCAGGTATTGAGAATGCACTATATAGCACCGAAATGTTCCCTGGGGTCTCCTCCTTCCTCCCTTTCTCTCGGCAGGAATACGGGACAGGTAGTCCCCACAACACAGCGTCCGGTGCAGCGGGTACAAAGAATGCGCTATGTAGCGCCGAAAGTTACTTGGGGCCTCCTCCTTCTGCTCCTCCTCTCGGCATGAATCCTGGGACAGGTGGTCCCTAAACAGTACGTCCTGCTCAGCGGGTATGGAGAATGCGCTATATAGCGCCAAATGTTTCCAGGGGCCTCCTCCTTCTGCTCCTCCTCTCGGCAGGAATTTTGGGACAGGTGGTCCCCACAACACAGAGTCCCACGCAGCGGGCATGGAGAATGCGCTATATAGCGCCGAATGTTCCCTGGGGCCTCCTCCTTTTGCCCATCCTCCCGGAAGAAATCCTGGGGTAGGTATCCCCGCAAAACAGTGTCCAGTCATTTACACTCATGCATCCATATGTTTCTTTTAAACATCTTTTTATTGAATTTGCATCATACAGTTTGCACGGATCATACATTCATTATTAAGTTTCATATACAGGAAAATAAGAGTCAATAGGTATCAGTTCAGTGTCCATCACATCTTGACATGTTGTAGTCAGCACTGCTCAGATTCAGGGCCTCAATTCAGACTATTCACCACATTGGCCTTCGAAATCAGTTATCACACTACATTCCTCTAAAGTCCCTCCAAGGTCCCCATACCTTTTCCCGCTATCTAGGAAACCCTCTCCCTCTGTACACCACTTGTTCTGCGTTTTGACACCAGTCCATATCTGACATCCATTCCCTTAATGATGGAGGTTTTGACTTGCCCCATGCCCTGGCAACATTTCTCTTTGCCACCCCTAGGGCTAAGGAGACCCATATTCGATGATACCTGGGTATCCGGATATATTCAATAGTATTTCCGGATATATTCAATAGTATTTCTTTTGGACTCATGGGACCGCTTTGGATAAGACTTGGGCCAGTACCCCCGTGATTCATTCTCAAAATGACTTGATAAGCAGACACTCCCATAGTATATGGAAAATTTTGCTTCCTGGCCGCATCACCATAGGCACGTCGGTGACATTGTCTTTCCTAACTTGAAAAGGAGGGTCCGGGAATAGTAGGATCAGTGTAAAATCCATAATTGGATTAGATGGAACCTGGGGGCATATTAGCAACAACTTGCGATAATTATCGCAAACCGCGCTTAGCGCGTTTTTTTTTATCGCCGCCTATTGCTGGATATTATTGCGGAGACAACACGCTATTAGCAACGTTTATCTCCAATGCGATAAAATATCCAGCGATAGCGGCGAAATGCGTGAATATCGCTGGAAATCCAGCGATATTCACGCATTAACGCCATGGTGTACTTAGCCTGACAAGCCACCTCCCATTGAAGAAACAGGTAAGTCATGTTTTTAGCAGGTGTTAAATTCTAGCAATAATCGCGCTTAGCGCGAGTTTTTTTATCGCTTCGCCTGCGTTGCTAATAGGGGGAAGTTGTGTTAGCGACTGTTTCCAGTCGCTTTTAGTTGGGAACGCCTACCTTGCATGTCATTAGCGATAATTATCGCTGGCATGCAAGGCGATAGGGAAACCGGCCGCTATCGCTAGAAAGCTGTCGCTAACACCTGTTAGCGACAGCTTGCTGATAGGGCGATAAAAAAATCGCCGCTTTAGCGGCAAAAAGTGCAGCTAAAGCGGCGATAAAGCCCTTGCTAATATGCCCCCTAGTTCTAATGGCAATTTCCCTCAGGCTTTGCACTGCCTCAACCCATTCCTCATCCTCTCTGTCCCCTATATTCCCTGTCCATTTCTGGCACAGTGATATCATTACATCTGGGGAGTTATGTAGTAATTTCTTATACATCAATGATATGCCCTTGGTAGACATGGGGTCTGCTATAAGTCTGTCCTCTAAGGGGGACAGATCTGGCAATGATTCCCCTTCCCGTATGTGGCAAATCAGCACGTGGCCTAACTGTAAATATCTATGGCGTTCTGCTTCCGACATATCGTATTCCTGCTGAAGAGCGGTGAACGATATCATAGCCTGTCCTCTCCAAATGACTCCTAGGTGTTCTATCCCGAGCGTTTCTCAGCATTTAAATCCCTTCAATCCTCTCACCTCTCCCAGTAAATCACTTCGCCACAGCAGGGTCTTTTCTGTCAGTCTGTTCCGCCAACCCAGGCAGCATGTTGCCTCCCACCAGGCTCTGACCACCGAATGGGTGTGCTCAGGGACAGGATTTTCCTTTCTTCTCTGGTATAGAATAGTTTCAAAGTTTCCGTTTCACATCGCATGTCTGTCTACTCTATATGCAGTCTCCTGTTGATCAGCGAATACCTAGTCATTGACTACCGTCAGTTGGGTTGCCCAATAATAAAATCGGGCATCTAGGATTCCCAAGCCACAGTCATATACACCCCTCTGCAATTTACCCAGAGCTATTCGAGGGGCTGACCCCTGCCACAGCAGTGTCCGCACCTCCTGGTCCAGCCTCTGAAACAACTTTGCCAGTATGCAAAATGGCATGTTTTGCCATACGTAGAGAAGACAAAAGACACACAATTGACGGACGGAATGCAGAACAGAACAAATCAAAACATTCACCCCCAGTCAAGAGATCTGGGTTAAATCCATCATTCTTTTGCTCACCATGCCACCCCAGTTTAGACCTGGCCATATGCAAATCAGTCTTGACCCTGTTTCTCATGGGAACAGTCCAGCCCGAACTGCCAAGCCAGGTCCTCCATGGACCGGAAACAAGCATCCTAGGACCGGTTTCGGGGTTTCACCCCTCTTCAGCCAGGATAGCTTGATTCCAGTGGCACAGTGAGCCCAGGAGCCACGTCTGGGCATACCTGGCGCACTTAGGGCGAGAAAGCAAAAGACACACAATTGACGGACGGAATGCAGAACAAATCAAAACATTCACCCCCAGTCAAGAGATCTGGGTTAAATCCATCATTCTTTTGCTCACCATGCCACCCCAGTTTAGACCTGGCCATATGCAAATCAGTCTTGACCCTGTGCCTCATGGGAACAGTCCAGCCCGAACTGCCAAGCCAGGTCCTCCCTGGACCGGAAACAAGCATCCTAGGACCGGTTTATGGGTTTCACCCCTCTTCAGTCAGGATAGCTTGATTCCAGTGGGACAGTGAGCCCAGGACCGACGTCTGGGCATACCTGGCGCACTTAGGGCGAGAAAGCAAAAGACACACAATTGACGGACGGAATGCAGAACAAATCAAAACATCCACCCCCCGTCAAGAGATCTGGGTCAAATCCATCATTCTTTTGCTCACCATGCCACCCCAGTTTAGACCTGGCCATATGCAAATCAGTCTTGACCCTGTGCCTCATGGGAACAGTCCAGCCCGAACTGCCAAGCCAGGTCCTCCCTGGACCAGAAACAAGCATCCTAGGACCGGTTTCGGGGTTTCACCACTCTTCAGCCAGGATAGCTTGATTCCAGTGGCACAGTGAGCCCAGGACCCACATCTGGGCATACCTGGTGCACTTAGGGCGAGAAAGCAAAAGACACACAATTGACGGACGGAATGCAGAACAAATCAAAACATTCACCCCCAGTCAAGAGATCTGGGTTAAATCCATCATTCTTTTGCTCACCATGCCATCCCAGTTTAGACCTGGCCGTATGCAAATCAGTCTTGACTGTGTGCCTCATGGGACCAGTCCAGCCCGAACTGCCAAGCCAGGTCCTCCCTGGACCTGAAACAAGCATCCTAGGACCGGTTTCGGGGTTTCACCCATCTTCAGCCAGGATAGCTTGATTCCAGTGGCACAGTGAGCCCAGGACCCACGTCTGGGCATACCTGGCGCACTTAGGTAGAGAAAGCAAAAGACACACAATTGACGGACGGAATGCAGAACAAATCAAAACATTCACCCCCAGTCAAGAGATCTGGGTTAAATCCATCATTCTTTTGCTCACCATGCCACCCCAGTTTAGACCTCGCCATATGCAAATCACCCTTGACCCTGTACCTCATGGGAACAGTCCAGCCTGAACTGCCAAGGCAGGTCCTCCCTGGACCGGAAACAAGCATCCTAGGACCGGTTTCGGGGTTTCACCCCTCTTCAGCCAGGATAGCTTGATTCCAGTGGCACAGTGAGCCCAGGACCCACGTCTGGGCATACCTGGCGCACTTAGGGCGAGAAAGCAAAAGACACACAATTGACAGTCGGAATGCAGAACAAATCAAAACATTCACCCCCAGTCAAGAGATCTGGGTTAAATCCATCATTCTTTTGCTCACCATGCCACCCCAGTTTAGACCTGGCCATATGCAAATCAGTCTTGACCCTGTGCCTCATGGGAACAGTCCAGCCCGAACTGCCAAGCCAGGCCCTCCCTGGACCGGAAACAAGCATCCTAGGACCGGTTTCGGGGTTTCACCCCTCTTCAGCCAGGATAGCTTGATTCCAGTGGCACAGTGAGCCCAGGACCCACGTCTGGGCATACCTGGCGCACTTAGGGCGAGAAAGTAAAAGATACACAATTGACGGACGGAATGCAGAACAAATCAAAACATTCACCCCCAGTCAAGAGATCTGGGTTAAATCCATCATTCTTTTGCTCACCATGCCACCACAGTTTAGACATGGCCATATGCAAATCAGTCTTGACCGTGTGCCTCATGGGAACAGTCCAGCCCGAACTGCCAAGCCAGGTCCTCCCTGGACCGGAAAGAAGCATCCTAGGAACGGTTTCGGGTTTTCACCCCTCTTCAGCCAGGATAGCTTGATTCCAGTGGCACAGTGAGCCCAGGACCCACGTCTGGGCATACCTGGCGCACTTAGGGCGGGAAAGCAAAAGACACACAATTGACGGACGGAATGCAGAACAAATCAAAACATTCACCCCCAGTCAAGAGATCTGGGTTAAATCCATCATTCTTTTGCTCACCATGCCACCCCAGTTTAGACCTGGCCATATGCAAATCAGTCTTGACCCTGTGCCTCATGAGAACAGTCCAGCCCGAACTGCCAAGCCAGGTCCTCCCTGGACCAGAAACAAGCATCCTAGGACCGGTTTCGGGGTTTCACCTCTTTTCAGCCAGGATAGCTTGATTCCAGTGGCACAGTGAGCCCAGGACCCACGTCTGGGCATACCTTGCGCACTTAGGGCGAGAAAGCAAAAGACACACAATTGACGGACAGAATGCAGAACAAATTAAAACATTCACCCCCAGTCAAGAGATCTGGGTTAAATCCATCATTCTTTTGCTCACCATGCCACCCCAGTTTAGACCTGGCCATATGCAAATCACCCTTGACCCTGTGCCTCATGGGAACAGTCCAGCCCAAACTGCCAAGCCAGGTCCTCCCTGGACCGGAAAGAAGCATCCTAGGAACGGTTTCGGGTTTTCACCCCTCTTCAGCCAGGATAGCTTGATTCCAGTGGCACAGTGAGCCCAGGACCCACGTCTGGGCATACCTGGCGCACTTAGGGCGGGAAAGCAAAAGACACACAATTGACGGACGGAATGCAGAACAAATCAAAACATTCACCTCCAGTCAAGAGATCTGGGTTAAATCCATCATTCTTTTGCTCACCATGCCACCCCAGTTTAGACCTGGCCATATGCAAATCAGTCTTGACCCTGTGCCTCATGAGAACAGTCTAGCCTGAACTGCCCAGCCAGGTCCTCACTGGACCAGAAACAAGCATCCTAGGACCGGTTTCGGGGTTTCACCTCTTTTCAGCCAGGATAGCTTGATTCCAGTGGCACAGTGAGCCCAGGACCCACGTCTGGGCATACCTGGCGCACTTAGGGCGAGAAAGCAAAAGACACACAATTGACGGACAGAATGCAGAACAAATTAAAACATTCACCCCCAGTCAAGAGATCTGGGTTAAATCCATCATTCTTTTGCTCACCATGCCACCCCAGTTTAGACCTGGCCATATGCAAATCACCCTTGACCCTGTGCCTCATGGGAACAGTCCAGCCCAAACTGCCAAGCCAGGTCCTCCCTGGACCGGAAACAAGCATCCTTTGACTGGGGGAGAATGTTTGCATTGTCAGCATTCCGTCCATCATTTGTTTGCTGTAACACTTTTCGCCCTAAGTGGGATGGGTATACCCAGACGTGGGTCCCTTGCTCACTGTGCCACTGGATTCAAGCTAGCCTGGATGAAGAAGGGTGACATACCTGAAACCGGTCCCAGGATGCTTGTTTCCGGTCCAGGGAGGACCTGGCCTGGCAGTTCGGTCTGGACTGTTCCCATGGGGCACAGGGTCAAGACTGATTTGCATATGGCTGGGTCCAAACTTGGGTGGCGTAGTGGGCAAAAGAACGATGGATTTAACCCAGATCTTTTGACTGGGGGAGAATGTTTGCATTGTCAGCATTCCGTCCATTATTTGTTTGCTGTAATACATAGAGAAGAGGCAGTAGGGTCATCATTTTATATAGCGCAGCTCTCCCCGACAGTGTGAGGGCTAGAGTGCGCCAGTGAGCCACATCATTGTGTAATTGATCTAACTGGGGATACATATTCAATCGGAGAAACCTTTGCGGGTACCTGGTGATGTGGATGCCCAAATATCGGAACCCACCACCCACGACTGGAGCCTCACAGTCCAATGGCAGTCAGGACATCCCCCTGCGAGTGGGAAGACCAGCGAATTAGACCAGTTAATCCGTACCCAGAATGGTCACCAAACTCTGCAAATATCTGTAGCAACCTGCTCACTGATCCGTACAAGTGTAAGATGTACAGGAGGACGTCGTCCGCATAAAGCGATATGCGCTCCTCCCACCCGCAAGGCATTGCTATTCCCTTAACCAAGAGGTCTCTGGGTATCCATGCAGCGAGCGGCTCTAGCGCTAGCGCGAAGATTATCGGTGACCAGGGACAGCCTTGGCATGTCCCCCTACCCAAGGAGAACACTTGAGATGTTACTCCATAAACCCTTACTTGGGCTAAGGGTTCCTGATATAATATCCTAACCCACTTACAGAAGTTTGGTCCGAAGCCCATCCTAGGCATTACAGCAAAGATATAGTTCCATAATATGCTGTTGAAAGCCATCGTAGCTTTGAGGACCATCACTACTGCCTTTTCTGAGAAGGGTGGCTCTGTTTGGCTCAGGAGTCCGTAGAGGCATAGAAGGTTTAGTCGGGTACTACGATGGGGCATGAAGCCCGACTGGTATTATGGTCGTGATAATCCCACTCAGTCTTGTCGCCAGCACCTTGGCCAGGACTTTAAGCTCCACGTTAAGGAGGGAGATCGGTCGGTATGAACTACATTGGGAGGGGGGGTTGCCCGCTTTGTGGATGGCAACTATTGTGGCGACACGCTGGTCCCTTGGCAGCCCACCCTCCTCTCGGGCTTTTTGAAACATGGCCAACATTGGTTTAGCCAACCCAGTCATGCAGAACTTGAATAATTCAATTGGCAGGCCGTTGGGACCAGTTGGTTTCCCGGACTGTAGCCCTCTAATAGCCCCCAACACTACTTCTTCAGGTAAGTCCGACTCTAATCCCTCTCTGTCCTCTTGTGTCAGTGTCTGTATGTCAAGGGACCGCAAAAGCTCTGCACTGTTTAGTTCCGATTTCAGATCTGGGGGCGCATACAGAGCCTCATAATAGGTGTCTTCCGCATCTACTATCTCCATATTTGTCTTCCGCATCGTCCCGTTGGTATCCCTAATCTCCAGTACTCCGGTGCTGTCTCGGCGCTCCAACCAGGCCAGGAGTTTGCCGGCCTTGTCACCAATATCATATAAATGACACTGGGTCACCAGGGCACACGCTCTCGCTCTGTTTTCTACAAGAGCACGAAGGGCATCTTGCTTCAGGTGCAACTGATGAGCTAATGCCTCCGATCCATTTGACGCAGCCTGTCTTTTCAGTGCCAGGACCTCATTTTCAAGGTCTGCAAATTCCAGCCGCTCTTCCTTCTTTTTCCCCCCTATGAGAGCAAGGACCAGCCGCGTAACACCGCCTTATAGGCTTCCCAAAGTACGCATGGGGAACGCACAGTCCCCTTATTCTCTTCAAAGTATTGGGAGGTACCTTTTCTAATTTTTTCTTTTCTTTCCCTCTCCTGAAGGTCCCAAGTGTCTATTTTAGGGAACAGTGGTCTACTTGTTGCTGGCCCTTGTAAGTGCACTCCTAACGATGAATGGTCCGAAACACCTCTCGCGTGAATTGTTGCATCCCGGAACCGTCCAGCCGATGCAGTATGTGTCAAGAAGTAGTCTAATCGGGTGTAGCAAGTGTGTACTGAGGAGAAATGTGTAAACTGCCTGACAGCAGGATTGTGTTGTCTCCACAAATCTACCAACCCCATGGCCTCTAGGAACGATGGGAAAGCCCCCTTTCTCCCAGTCTGTCCCGCCATCTATCCATTATATCATTGACACTCCCCCAACACCAATGTTCCAGCTGGTAAAGCCAGTAGTGCTGCGCCCACTTCTGGCAAAGCTCCCTCATGCAGTCTCGGTGGGATATAGAGGGAGCACAGATTTAATGCCTAACCCTCCCATATACCTGTCACCGCCACAAATGTACCCTGCAGGTCCTTCCAGGTGTGTTGCACTGTAAATGGGATTGTCTTCTTAAGCAATATTCCCACCCCACTTGAATCCGTTGTATAGCCGGAGTGAGCAATCAGTGTGTATCCAAACCTGTCAAGAGCCCTGCAGCTTGTGCCCTTAAGATGTGTCTCTTGGAGCAATATGACGTCCGGAGCATATCTCGGTATGTGTTGGAGGACCAAAGTTCATTTAATTTTGGGGCCCAGTCCATTGACGTTCCACAAACAAATATGTAAGTCTCTGCTCGATCGATGGCTCATTGTATTAAGTGGAACGTTAGTATGGGATCACTTCTCACTAGGGTCATGTCTGCCCCGGCTCCGGCGCCCATCATCTCTAGACCTCTCTGATGAACTTTTGTAACCCCGTCAAAGCACTTCTTTAATGATGCACCAATATTCAGAACATAAACCCCTTCAAAGAAAACGTGCCCTGAAACATCTCCAACCTCCCCCCGCCCTGTCGCCCAATATAAAACATAACAAACCAAGTGTAGGGGCGGGTTAGCATGCGTCAACCCAAGGTCAAATTATATAAACAAGCAAATATCAGCATCTCCTCCAAACAGGATCTCAGTGCAGCAACCCACAGTGAACATCTTACGCTGGGAAGTCTCACGACGACCATGATCTCCTGCCCTTCTAACCCACTCCCCCCTAGACCCATGCATACAGGTAGGAATCATTACATTCACAAAGCGGAAGAATTATAATATACAGGTCAGCTAGTACATGTTAACATGATTTCCACACGGATCTGGACTCTGGTCCGGGGGTCAGTGGACTTTGGGCGAGTCATTGTTCCGGCGGTTAGATCGCCCCCTCGGGCCTTTGGATCTCTTTGTTCTTAGTCCCTTTTAGATGAGCTGGTCTCCACCCCTCCACCCATTCCAAGTCTTAAGACAGCTGGGTTAGAGCAAGTACAGGGCTCCAGTGTCCTCGGGAGCGGCGGGAGACGCTGCTCCCTCTAATCCTAGTGCTTCACTCATGCTGGTAACAGCATGACAGCAGCACCAGGATTGGCTAAGGCAGTTGGCTGGGGCCCGCATCGGACTGCAGCAGCAGGAAGAATTAGTGCAGCGAGGAGGAGGTTGTGTTCAAGGAGTTTTTTATTTTTATTTTGCCTAAAAACCTATGCTTTTTACAGGCAAAAAGACCCTTCTGATTTGCCCTTGTTGTCTCTCAAGATCTAATAGGTTCTTACTTTTAGAGGACAGTTCTTCTTCAGCTTCTCTCCAGACATTGTTCAAGAAGGTGTGGGTTAGTTCTGAGCTTGTACTTCAACATCATACAAAGAGTTGTGGAGTAGGTCAAAGCACTCTCTGTGTTTAAAATAGTGGCATTGCAAATGAGAGAGATTTCACGGATGTAGTGATTAACACCAGGATCAGCTTCCCATACTGAGACATTCCTATGCCAGTTCAATCACCAGCTTACACTTACACCACCCCTGCACCATTCACAGTGCACTGTGTGCACCATTCCGAAGCACATTCCTTGTTGCTTTTAATGTGCATAGCCGCAACCATTGTATACAGTGCACAGACTTGCACCAGTTTTGCTTGTAGCGCAAGTGTCCCCAGTAGCTCCTCACTTTTAAGTGGGCACAGAGATACACAGGAATACCAATCCTGCGGTTGACAGATATTAGCTGAAGTTCTTTCTTCGGTTTTCCACAGATTGTCAGATCCATGGCACTCTCAAGATGGATAACTCCTGGAGGCTCTCACATACTGTGTGCGCTGCCACTAAACTGCAGCCCTGCAACCAGTAACCTGGCTGTGAAAGTTTTAACTGCAAATTCGACCTGTCAAAATAACCCATTTTTTCAGGCCTAAACCCCAGTTTAAATATTAAGACGGCCTTAGATGCCCATAAGGCAGGGTGAATGATATTTAAAAATAGGACATGTAAATGTTTATTGTTAAACAGATTCTTAAAGTATTAATGTCCTAATAGCTACTTTCACTATAGCAAGGTTTGCTGGTGAACATTTGTATACTTTATTAAAGTTAATAAACTTACCTCTGCTTAGGAACCAGAAAAAAAGTTAATTCTTAGACTTTATAAAATATTTATTACAAATACAATTTTTTGGTAAAGTCAGTTTTGTAACAAATATTTTACAAAAGGCACTTTTAAAAGTCACCTTTAACCTGACTAAAGTCTCTAGAAGCCCATTTACCTGATTTTCAAACTGTCATCTAGGAGTTAAATAGCGCTTGATGGGGTGTGAATTGGCTCCTAGAGCTGAAACAAAGGCCTTGGGTGTTGGGAGGTACTTTGTTCCTCTAATAGGATGGCCATCAGGGCTGTGCTCAGAAATTTAATTAACTTCAAAGGATGCCTACCCTGTCATTGTGACAGATGTTAGCTGAAGTTCTTTCCTCGATATGCCACAGATTGTCAAAAAGGATGGCTCCTGGAAGTTCTCACATATTGTGTGCACCACCACTAAACTGGCTGTGCAGGTTTAAACTGAAAATTCTGCCTATGAAAATAACCCATTTTGACAGGTTTAAACCCCCTTTTAAATATTAAGTAGGCCTTAAATGCCCATAAGGCAGTGTGAATGATATTTAAAAAATAGGACACGTAAACGTTTAATGCTAAACAGGTTCTTACAGTAATAATGCCCTAATCGCTACTTTCATTGTAGCAGTGTTAGATGTAGTTCACACCTGCCTCCCTTTTGTCTTCCTAACCAGTCAGGATCCAATTACAGTGGGAGAGGAGCTTCCCCTACAACTGGTTTTGAGTGACCACAAAAGAGGGTTTGCTCATTTCCTGGACCACACCTCTAATGTGGGCAAGGGAGCTCTGCACAGGGGAAGAAAGTTTCTGCCATGTTGGATTCAAGTACAGAGGGACACTCTGGGATTGTTTGCAGTAGGGCACTCAGGAACAGCTGCAAAAGTGTGTAGTGTTAACCCTGTAGGAACATTTTCACTATTGCTTAGGGAGGAGCCAAGAGTCACACCCCACCCAAAGGCTAATGCCAGGGATAAATATGGTACCCTGGGTCTCTGGAGACAGAAGAAGGATGGCACTTGCTATTTTTTTACCTGTAAAGAGAACCCTAAAGGTTGAGCCTACTCCGACTTGTACCCAGGACATAGAAGTGGACCCCAGGGGTCAGTTGGCTAACCTACTGTTAAGCCACGGGACACAAAAGCTGCAAGAAGCGCCTTTCCTGAAGGAACCCAGCTGACCAGTTTCAACTGGACCTCCCTTGGACTTTGCTGGGGCCTTCTGTTAGAGTGTGTCCTAACCCCTAGATGGTGCCCCTCAAGTCCTGGACCCTTGGCTGGAGTTAGACTGTACTCCCCCGTACCCAAAATGCAAAAAGTGGCACTTATAAGCTTTTAGGAAACTTTCTGCCTGGAGAACTGTTGGAAACCAGGATTGCAGTGGAAGCCACAGCCATCAAGGTTGAATCACTGGTCAGCCTCAACTTAACAACTTACACCGATGAAGGAAATCTGACTTCCAGAAAAGTTTCTAAGTCCGAATCTAGAGGGCTTCACCAGGAGTGTCACCGAGCAGCATCCAATCAACGTTGAGGCCTTCCTGGGCACAGGCTTCACCTGCTCGGAGCGTTCCCGCCTTTGTCAACAACTGCACCGGAACTCCACTCTTCAGCAACCTGCCATTGTTGAACCCCTCTTTAAATCCAGCTTGCAGCTCCCCCTACAGACTCGTCAATAACCACTTTTTCTCCATAAAAGTGTATTAGTCAGAAAGTAAACTTTCCACCGGAACAAGGTTGGTCCCTGTATCTGACCAGCGTTCCATCATGGTCGACCTTAACTTTTGACTGTGACCTGGTCTAACGTGACCAGATACCCAGGATTGGCAGTTGTGCTTTTTCGGCACTATGTATATCAAACTTTAATCATTCATATCTCCAGTTTTCCTTGTTGGATGTCATTTTGGTGTCATTTTGTTCATTAAAATATTCTCTATATTTTTAAGTTGGAGTGAAATTTTTATTGTATGTATTGTTGGCTTTATCTGTTTTGGTACTTCTAAATGCTTTACACATTTTCTTAAGTGAAGCCTGTCAGGCCTGTGCCATAGCTAAAGGGTGCTGATCTCCGGTTTACATTACTTGTGGTTGACTACCATCCACCAAAGGAATAATCCACTTTTCCACAGCACTCCATTGCTGCTTCAGGTAAGCCCTATATGGATGTTTTAAAGCCACAAAAATCAAACACACTTCCCAACACTGGAGCAAAGAAAACTACTGTGTTAAAACATAACTTACAGAGGTAGAGTGTAAAAACGCTAGGAGTTGTTGGTGGTGAGTTGCACTATCTTCACATCTCCCTAATTACACCCCTCTCTGTGAAAAGATAGGGACACATACATGTTCTGTCCACAGCTCTGTCTTACCTTTTCTTTTCAGATTTGAAAATGGAAGACAGAAGGACTGACTGTACATGACCTTGAACATATTGACCAACATGTCTTTTGTCTTGGAAGTCATTTATTCGTACAGGTTGTAAATGAAAACCTGGGTGGTGGTGTCAAGTTAGAACTATAAATGCAAGGTCTGGCCACATTTTAAAAGTTTGCTTGTTTGGGGATTCCCCATTTATTTTCAGATTTCCACACTCAAAAAGTTCCACTGTTGCAGATAGCCAGGCTCACTCTTTATGCTTGTAATACAGCATAGGGATGGTGTAGCAAATTTATGTTAGGCTGCTTTTGGTTTCTGCTTTGGCCCTGAAGGACAAAACCATTTTTGCATTACATTTTAGGACTTTCTTACTCAAAGGTTAACTGAAGAACTGCACTCAATACACGTAACTTGCAAAATATAACTAGCTGCAGCCTGTAGAGGAAGCATGGAATAGAAATAAGAGCAGTATAAAACAGAGAGATGTTCCTTAGCACCGAAATATCAATTTGCGGATCAATAAAGGCAGCAAACATATTTTAGTACATGGAAACTTGCTATGCCTGTGTAAAATGTGCCTTAATTTCAAGTATTGCCATGTAGTTTTGTCAGGGTTCTCGGGTCGTGGACCTCTCGCCGATGGCTTGGAATGATGTGAAGATTTCTGAGCCAAGGTCTTGACCTTCTTCATCTGCCAGAGATTAAGGCGAACCCTTCTGATAGCCACAATGCCTATGACACTTATAGGGCCTAAGCAGATACTGCCCTCCAGAAAAAGCCCACAGGAGGAAAAGCCCCGAAGGGAAAAACCTCAGATGACGATGGGCCTTCCTGATGAAGAAGACAGGGACCAAAGGACACAACAGACTGGAACTTGGGCACATGTACCACCAGAACCGCAAGCAGGAATAGGAGCCTCCAAAAGAAGGGACGGTGCCAATAGAGAACTGGTAATTCAGCAGGACAGGAGCAGCAAACTGGAACGACAACAGGAAAGCAGCGTGGAACACACCTACTGCAGCGAAGAAGTGTTGCAATGCAAGGAAAAAGGGAATCCTTCTTATATACCTGCAGGACTGGAAATTACATCAGAGAATGCTGCTGCCATATTGGATTGGGAGAGCAAGGCAATGAAGAATGAGAAGTCCGCCATGATTGATAGGTTACTGGAAAACTCCTTCCCAGGAATTCTGAAAAGGAGGACTATGATGATTTCCAACATGGTCTCCAGGAAGAAAAACAATGCAAATTGCACTGGCGGGCCAACTGCTGTGAATATATGCCCCCAAATGCTCTGAGCGGCCACCAGGGCAATCACTACTCTGCTGGTAAGAAAAGAGTGCTTTCCTCTCTATGAGCGAATCGGTCGGGAGGGCCGCATCATGGTCTACGTATAACAAGTTTTGGCATCACTACTTTTTTTAATAATATTATATTACAATATTGTTGTAATGTGACAGGGTGTACCAGAGCCATCTACTTCAGCTGCAACTGCCACATACGATGTTATGAGGAAGACTAGCTTTTAGCTTTCTTTCTTTTTTCTCTCTCGGTGGATTGACACTCATTGGCTGCTTAGAAGATGTACATAATTGTATGTTTAATAATTGCACTACTGGAGGTGGGCCGAATTTGCGGAGTTTGATTCCACAGGAGCATGCGGAATTATAGTAAAACTCTGTCAGATTCTTTGGGAGTTCCCCTACTGGGCAGAGTAGGCATTTGGCACTATTTTCTTGGCTCAAAATGCACCCTTGCGTTCAAAAATGGATGTGAGGATGCATTTTGCCTTAGAAAATAGCAGGGCCAAATACCACTTGGTGTCCAAGTATGAAATTTAAAAGGAAGAAGGTAGGAAAAAAGAGAATGGAGGAATATAATAGGGATTATAACACCAATATTGGACCCCACTACCACGTAGCCAAGACTTTAGCTACATCTTAGCATAAGTCAGTTGCATAGCTTAGGCTGCCTGCTCTGACTGTTTTAGGTCTAGGTGTCTGGAGTTGGCAGTGTGAGGATGACCTCAAATAGTGTCTGAGAAGTTAGGAGCTGATTACAACTTTGGAGGTGCGGTTGCGGGGCGGCAGGCCAGCTCTTGGCCTGTTCTTCGCCAAGGCCACGCCCCGCGCAGCGGGACCCTAGCAGCAATTTGAAGAGTGCCTCCAGATGCGGTGCGGTGTCGGCTTCCTGCCGCAAGGTATCCTGGGGCTTGTGATATACTACGCTGTGGGTGATGGAACACCGTGTGAGATTGGCGCTCACTATTTACGGGTACGTCAATAGGGTGACCAACCGTCCGTAAATTTCACGGACTGCCCGTAATTTGGGCCCCTTGTCCGTAAGGGTTTCTTCCACGGACGCCTTTTGTCCGTAATTTCAGACATTGGTGTGAGCTGCCCCCTGCAAGCAGCCTGTAACTCTCACTGCAGGGGCCAGCTCACGGTCCTGCTGTGATCCCTGGCCTGCAGCAGCCCCTCCCCGACTTGGCACAGTCTGCTATCAGCCCATTATCATTCTGTATGTTGGCCTAATTATCACATACAGCATGATAATGGGCCTCTCTGCCCAGTGACAGCATTTCGGATCGGGTGTTTTTTTTCAGTGGGGGAGAGGGGGCATGTAAGATCTGAGGAGCCTTCAGCTTTGATCTTTTTCTTCACTTTTTTTTTTTTTTGAATATGCAAACGCAGGTGTTCAAGTTTCACTCGCATACACAACAGATGCAGTGAGTGCAAGGTTCTCTCAACCTAATGTAAACTTATTTTGACTTGTGCTTGTGTTGGTTGTCTACTTACTTATGCACTATTGCGCGACCTCCTCTGGTGTGTATGCAAAACTTACCTTTTGTCCCGAATTTTTGTCCTGAATTCTGACCTTCTGTCCTGAATTTTTGTCCTGAATTTTGGCCCTTTGTCCTGAATTTTTGCACTCACTGTCCTGAATTTGCGCCCATGCCAGTTGGTCACCCTATACGTCAAAGCAAAGTGTATCTAAATGTGGTGCTCCCAGGGAGGGGGAACCACCCAAACCCCTTCAATGCGACCCAAGAGGATCTATCTGAATGTGTACACTTAACCCGAGCACCCACTTGAATCAATTTCCAACATTTTACAGTCATATAATAAACACATTTTAAATCGAATTCTCTGGTCTTTATTTTCTTCTTTTTGTTATCTAGCTAACAGGGGGGAAACTCTGTACAGCATATCTCAACAACAAAAACCACAAAAGCTAGAGTCTTACCTGACAAGAACGTCGATCCGCGTCATGCCGTCAGGTAAAGAAAAACTTAAAGGGCAATGTATTAAGCCCAAATAATCACGAGCTACAAAAATAAGGGAAAAGAAAAAAAGAAAACAGTAAGGGAAAAAACCGTCCATGTTAAAGGTCCCAGATGGACGGTTTTGGTTTCCACTCTACACCGATATATAGTATGTGTAGTTCTTTCGCACACTACATTTGTCTGTATATTATTTTCCAGCCGTGAGGAAGTCGTGGGTATTATCCCAGATGACGAAACACGTGTTGGCTGGATAACAAAAAAAAGAAAATAAAGACCAAGAGAATTCGATTTGAAATGTGTTTATTATAAGACTGTAATATGTTGGAAATTGATTCAAGTGTGTGCTCGGGTTAAGTGTATACATCCTGGGGCTTGCGGTCTGCCCCCACTGGCGTGTGACTGCTGACTTTCCCCGCGCTGCGGGACCCCCAGCAGCAATTTGAAGAGCGCCTCCGGGAGCAGTGCGGTGTCGGCTTCCTGCTGGAAGATATCCTGGGGCTTGTGGTCTGCCCCACTGGCGTGTGACTGCTGACTTTCCCCATGCTGCGGGACCCCCAGCAGCAATTTGAAGAGCGCCTCCGGGCGCAGTGCGGTGTCGGCTTCCTGCTGCAAGGTATCCTGGGGCTTGTGGTCTGCCCCACTGGCGTGTGACTGCTGACTTTCCCCATGCTGCGGGACCCCCAGCAGCAATTTGAAGAGCGCCTCCGGGCGCAGTGCGGTGTCGGCTTCCTGCTGCAAGATATCCTGGGGCTTGTGGTCTGCCCCACTGGCGTGTGACTGCTGACTTTCTGTGTGCTGCGGGACCCGCAGCAGCATTTTGAAGAGCGCTGCCGTGCACGATGTGGTGTCGGCGGCGGCATCCTGCCACAAGGTATCCTGGGGCTTGTGGTCTGCCCCCACTGGCGTGTGACTGGTGACTTTGGCATTATTATCATTTTTGTGACCGCTAGTCGTCCTACTGACAAATGAAGAATATTCCAGAAGGGTATTCCCGCCTGAAGGTGGCGATAGCCCTACCCATGTTCCCGTCCAACAAATCTTGCTGCTGCCTGTATATTTAGACCCAGTGGCGGCTGGTGAAGTTTGTGAGTGGTAGAGCTGGGCTTGGTCGAGGGTGGGATGGGGTGCATGTTAGAGATGCACAACATTTTTTTGGGAGGCTAGTAACCATTCCCTGGCAAATCTTATTTAACAAAAATGGGATACAATAATGCATTTTTCTGCCCCATTTTTTAAAATAAAGCAATAGTCCTTCCGTTCATTATGTGCCCTCACCTTTGGCTCAAATGCATAATTATTAGCAGTTAATGCCTTTTATCAAAGGCATTGACTGCTGATAATGACCGGAGCAGTTGGCAATAATACTTTAATAGTCAATGTTAATTTCTTTTTTCACACAAAAATGATTCTCCCTCTTCAATCTGCAACTACTTTGAACATGACTACACACCTTTTACGCTCTTAAGCTTCTCTCAATTTACTATGTTTTCACATGCTGAGACTTCACACACGATAGTTACACCTAAGAGGACAGAGGCATACTGGACCTTTGTCTCATACAGCAAATTTAACTTTAAAGTGAGCAGGATTTTGAAAACTTTAGACTTAGACAACAGAACTATCAGTCAAGATTGCAAGGTGAGGGGGTGTGGCTTGGACGGGGCGGTGAATGGCGGCATAGAAGTGCTGCTCCAGCCACCATGACAAACATTCAGCGAATTCCGACCTCGTAACGATGCGAGCGGAATTGCAGTTAACCTGGCCCGGGTGGCAGAAGGTCGTGGGCATCTGTTGGTGAAGGTGCCGCATCGATAGGAGAACTTACAGGCAGGTTTTTCCTCAAGTTTACAAGCGCCCATTACGACCATAGGTGGAACGTCGCGCCTGACCTCCCAAAACGGCGGACGCATCGGCGCCTCCCAAGACATCCTGCCATTCCTTGGAGCAATATGACGTCCGGAGCATATCTTCGTATGTGTTGGAGGACCAACGTACGTTTAATTTTGGGGCCCAGCCCTTTGACGTTCTACAACCAAATATGTAAGTCTCTGCTCGATTGATGGCTCATTGTATTAAGTGGAATGTTAGTATGGGATCACTTCTCACTAGAGGCCTCTCTGCCCCGGCTTCCAGCCCATTATCTCTAGACCTCTCTGATGAACTTTTGCAACCCCGTCAAAGCACTTCTGTAATGATGCATCAATTATCAGAACATACACCACTTCAACGAAAACGTACCCTGAAACATCTCCAACGTCCCCCCTATCTGTTGCCCAATATAAAACATAACAAACCAAGTGTAGGGGTGGGCAGCATGCATCAGCTCAAGATCAAATTACATAAACAAGCAAATATCAGCATCTCCTCCAAACAGGATCTCAGTGCAGCAACCCTCAGTGAACATCTTACGCTGGGAAGTCTCACAACGACCATGATCTCCTGCCCTTCTAACCCAGTCCCCCCCTAGACCCATGCATACAGGTAGGAATCATTAAATTCACAAAGCAGAAGAATTATAATATACAGGTCAGCTAGTACATGTTAACATGATTTCCACACGGATTTTGCCTCTGGTCCGGGGATCGGTAGCCTTCGGGCGAGTCATTGTTCCGGCGGGTAGATCCCCATTGGGCCTTCGGATCTCTTTGTTCTTAGTCCCTTTTCGATGCGCTGGTCTCCACCCCTCCACCCATTCCAAGTCTTAAAACAGCTGGGTTATAGCAAGTGCAGGGCTCCAGTGTCCTCGGGAGCGGCGAGAGAGGCTGCTCCCTCCAATCCTAGTGCTTCTCTCATGCCAGGATCCATCATGGCCGCTCGGAGCTTCTGCTCCGCCAAAAGCCCCGCGTTCAACAACCAGCGCGGCACTTATACCCCACCTCAACAGCAAATTGAGCCTTCGCCAGACGTCTGAAGGTCGGGAGTGTCTACCGCTGTGGCCGCAGCTCAAACCAGACGCTGCAACGCCGGGATATCAGCAAATGACCTGGCTGGCGATACTGCCTCAAGATGGCGCCCGGGATGGAACAGACCCGCGTCTGAAATACCGGAGCTGTGTGGCCCGTCCGCTGCGCGTGGATAACATCCCTTGGCCGCAGCGGACATGCCTGTTTGGTGGCCCTGAGCCGAGAGGCATCTGTGTGCAGAAGATCGAGGTGAGCGGTACCCCATCCCCCCCTACGTGAGGCAAAATGGCGGCTCCCACCGTGCTGCTCACCGGAATGGGAGATGTGCCCCAGCGCCCTTTCTGGGACTTCGCTACGCCTCGAGAGCCTAGGGACACCGGGGGTGATCTCATGTCCTCTGAAATATCTAATGGGAGTCAGTCCCTTCCCTCCCCACAAAGCTCTGTCGTACTCGGTACTCTCTCGGTCTGGAAAAGGGTCCCAGGATGCCTGACCCCAAAATGGCCGACATTTGTGACTTCTTCCCCATTGCTGAACTTTTACCTACTCATTCCTTCCTGAACTGTGCCTGACCTCAAGAGGTCGTCTAGATCAAGGGGCATACCTTAGCCGCTTCCTACGGAAAGCATGAAAATACACAGGATCAAATAACTTGTTTTCAGCTACTATTTGTTTCCAGCCCATTGACTCCACCCCCATATCCCCAATACCTTCTATGCTCTATTGGGACTTGTTTCCTTTTGTCTGTGTTATGCTATGCTCTTGTAACTAATGTAACTTTGCAATTACTGTTTTTATGTAAAGTGCTCTGATACCTCCGGGTCTTGCCTGCGCTTTATAAAACTGTTCAATTGTAACTGTTGTAACATTAACGCAACATTCCTCTGATAGGGCGCTCTGATACCTCCGGGTCTAGCCAGCGCTCTTTAAAATCTTTTCAAATTATATCAAATCAACTCTTTCCTTCCTGAACGCTGAGACCTGTGCAACTTGGCTGATGCCCGGTGGAGCTGCTAGACAGCTAAAGAGGAGATTGACCCTGGTTTTCCCCCTTGACCGTCACCTACCCAGCCGGACTTCGGTTACAGTTCCTTCCTCGTCTCCCTCCTTCGATTTCATGCAACATTGTTTTGTTTCCTGTACCTACCTTACTCCTGTAAATGATGTAACCTGTATTGCAACGATCCGAATTGTAAAGCGCTCTGATACCCTCTGGGGTCTAGTTCGCGCTATATAAAACTTTATAAATAAATAAATAAAAATAAGAGCGGCACCAGGATTGGCTAAGGCAGTTGGCTGGGGCCCGCATCGGACTGCAGCAGCAGGAAGAGGACGTGCAGCAAGGAGGAGGTTGTGTTCAAGGTAAATGATTTTTATTTTGTTTTTTACCCACCACCCATTTGCCCGCCCGACCACTCCCCATAGATACCGGCCGTGACTGACCATAGGAGGTCCATCTTCTCCTGCCAGGTTCCCTTTTTTATTGGCAGGCATAATTACAGGCAATTTTGCCTAAAACCCTATGCTTTTTACAGGCAAAAAGACCCTTCTGATTTGCCCTTGTTGTCTCTCAAGATCTAATAGGTTCTTACTTTCAGAGAAGAGTTCTTCTTCAGCTTCTCTCTAGACATTGTTCAAGAAGGTGTGGGTTAGTTCTGAGCTTGTACTTCAACATCATACAAAGTGTTGTGGAGTAGGTCAAGGCACTCTTTCTGTTTAAAATAGTGACATTGTAAATGAGAGAGATTTCACGGATGTAGTGATTAACACCAGGATCAACTGCCCATACTGAGACATTCCTCTGCCAGTTCAATCACCAGCTTACACTTACACCGCCCCTCCGAGGCACATTCCTTGTTGCTTTCAACGTGTATAGCCGCAACCATTGACTACAGTGCACAGATTTGCACCAATTTTGCTGGTAGCGCAAGTGGTTCTAGTAGCTCCTCACTTTTAAGTGGGCACAAAGATACACAGGAATACCAATCCTGCGGTTGACAGATGTTAGCTGAAGTTCTTTCTTCGGTATTCCACAGATTGTCAGATCTATGCCACTCTTAATAAAGATAACTCCTGGAGGCTCTCACATATTGTGTGCGCTACCACTAAACTGCAGCCCTGCAACCAGTAACCTGGCTGTGAAGGTTTAAACTGCAAATTCGACCTGTCAAAATAACCCATTTTTTCAGGCCTAAACCCCAGTTTAAATATTAAGATGCCCTTAAATGCCCATAAGGGAGGGTGAATAATATTCAAAAATAGGACATGTAAACATTTAATGTTAAACAGATTCTTAAAGTATTAATGTCCTAATAGCTACTTTCACTATAGCAAGGTTAGCTGGTGAACATTGGGATACTTTATTAAAGTTAATAAACTCACCTCTGCCTAGGAACCAAATAACCTTATACATTTTTTATTAAAAATATTTTTTTTGGGTAAAGTCAGTTTTGTAACAAATATTTTACAAAAGGCCCTTTTAAAAATCACCCTGACTAATGTCTCTAGAAGACCATTTACCTGATTTTCAAACTGTCATCTAGGAGTTAAAGAGCACTTGATGGGGTGTGAATTGGCTCCCAGAGCTGAAACAAAGGCCTTGGGTGTTGGGGGGTACTTTGTTCCTCTAATAGGATGACCATCAGGGCTGTGCTCAGAAATTTAATTAACTTCAAAGGATGCCTACCCTGTCATTGTGACAGATGTTAGCTGAAGTTCTTTCCTAGGTATGCCACAGATTGTCAGATCTATGCCACTCTCAAAAAGGATGGGTCCTGGAAGTTATCACATATTGTGTGCACCACCACTAAACTGCAGGCCTGCCATGAGTAACCGACTGTGCAGGTTTAAACTGAAAATTACGCCTGTGAAAATAACCCATTTTGGCAGGTCTAAACCCCCTTTTAAATATTAAGTAGGCCTTAAATGCCCATAAGGCAGTGTGAATGATATTTAAAAAATAGGACACATACAAGTTTAATGTTAAACAGGTTCTTACAGTAATAATGCCCTAATAGCTACTTTCATTGTAGCAGGGTTAGATTTACTTCACACCTGCCTCCCTTTTGTCTTTCTAGCCAGTCAGGCTCCAATTACAGTGGGAGAGGAGCTGCCCCTACAACTGGTTTTGAGTGACCACAAAAGAGGGGTTGCTCTTTTCCCTGACCACACTTCTAATGTGGGCAAAGGAGCTCTGCACAGGGGAAGAAAGGTTCTGCCCTGTTGGATTTAAGTACAGAGGGACACTCTGGGATTGTTTGCAGTAGGGCACCCTGGAACAGCTGCAAAAGTGTGTAGAGTTAACCCTGTAGGAACATTTTCACTATTGCTTAGGGAGGAGCCAAGAGTCACAACCCACCCAAAGGCTAATGCCAGGGATAAATATGGTACCCTGGGTATATTTTTCAGAACACTACTCGGCCTCTGGAGACAGAAGAAAGACGGCACTTGCTATTTTTTACCTGTGAAGAGAACCCTAAAAGTTGAGCCTACTCCCACATGTACCCAGGACAAAGAAGTGGACTCCAGGGGTCAGTTGGCTAACCTACTGTTAAGCTACAGGGACACAAAAGCTGCAAGAAGCACCTTTCCTGAAGGAACCCAGCTGACCAGTTTCAACTGGACCTCCCTTGGACTTTGCTGGGGCCTTCTGTTAGAGTGTGTCCTAACCCCTAAATGGTGTCCCTCAAGTCCTGGCCCCTTGGCTGGAGTTAGACTGTACTCCCCCATACACAAACTGCAAAAAATGGCACTTATAAGCTTTTAGGAAACTTTCTGCCTGGAGAACGGTCGGAAACCAAGATTGCAGTGGAAGCCGCAGCCATCAATGTTGAATCACTGGTCAGCCTCAACTTAACAACTTACACCGATGAAGGAAATCTGACTTCCAGAAAAGTTTCTAAGTCCGAACCTAGAGGGCGTCACCAGGACTGTCACCGAGCAGCATCCAATCAACGTTGAGGCCTTCCTGGGCACAGACTTCACCTGCTCGGAGCTTTCCCGCCTTCGTCAACAAACGCACCAGAACTCCACTCTTCAGCAACCTGCCTTTGTTAAACCCCTCTTTAAATCCAGCTTGCAGCTCCCCCTTCAGACTCGTCAGTAACCACTTTTTCTCCATAAAAGTGTATTAGTCAGAAAGTAAACTTTCCACCGAAACAAGGTTGGTCCCTGTATCTGACCAGCGATCCATCATGGACAACCCTAACGTTTGGCTTTGACCTGGTCTAACGCGACCAGATACCCAAGATTAGCGGTTGTGCTTTTCAGCACTATGTTTATTTACAACTTTAATAATTCATATCTCCAGTTTTCCTTGTTGGATGTCATTTTGGTGTCATTTTGTTCATTAAAATATTCTCTATATTTTTAAGTTGGAGTGAAATTTTTATTGTATGTATTGTTGGCTTTATCTGTTTTGGTACTTCTAAATGCTTTACACATTTTATTAAGTGAAGCTTGTCTGGCCTGTGCCATAGCTAAAGGGTGCTGATCTCCGGTTTACATTACCTGTGGTTGACTACCATCCACCAAAGGAATAATCCACTTATCCACAGCACTCCATTGCTGCTTCAGGTAAGCCCTATATGGATGTTTTAAAGCCACAAAAATCAAACATACTTCCCAACACTGGAGCAAAGAAAACTACTGTGTTAAAACATAACTTACAGAGGTAGAGTGTAAAAACTTTAGTAGTTGTTGGTGGTGAGTTGCACTATCTTCACATCTCCCTAATTACACCCCTCTCTGTGAAAAGATAGGGACACTTACACGTTCTGTCCACAGCTTTGTCTTACCTTTTCTTTGCAGATTTGAAAATGGAAGACAGAAGGACTGACTGTACATGACCTTGAACATATTGACCAACATGTCGTTTGTCTTGGAAGTCATTTATTCGTACAGGTTGTAAATGAAAATGCAAGGTCTGGCCACATTTTAAAAGTTTGCTTGCATGGGGATTCCCCATTTATTTTCAGATTTCCACACTCAAAAAGTTCCACTGTTGCAGATAGCCAGGCTCACTCTTTATGCTTGTGATACAGCATAGGGATGGTGTAGCAAATTTATGTTAGGCTGCTTTTGGTTTCTGCTTTGGCCCTGAAGGATAAAACCATTTTTGCATTACATTTTAGGACTTTCTTACTCAAAGGTTAACTGAAGAACTGCACTCAATACACGTAACTTGCAAAATATAACTAGCTGCAGCCTGTAGAGGAAGCATGGAATAGAAATAAGAGCAGTATAAAACAGAGAGATGTTCCTTAGCACCCAAATATCAATTTGCGGATCAATAAAGGCAGCAAACATATTTTAGTACATGGAAACTTGCTATGCCTGTGTAAAATGTGCCTTAATTTCAAGTATTGCCATGTAGTTTTGTCAGGGTTCTCGGGTCGTGGACCTCTCGCTGATGGCTTGGAATGACGTGAAGATTTCTGAGCCAAGGTCTTGACCTTCTTCATCTGCCAGAGATTAGGGGAAAACCTTCTGATAGCCACGATGCCTATGACACTTATAGGGCCTAAGCAGATACTGCCCTCCAGAAGAAGCCCACAGGAGGAAAACCCCCGAAGGGAAAAACCTCAGATGACGATGGGCCTTCCTGATGAAGAAGACCGGGACCAAAGGACACAACAGACTGGAACTTGGGCACAGGTACCACCAGAACCGCAAGCAGGAATAGGAGCCTCCAAAAGAAGGGACGGTGCCAATAGATAACTGGTAATTCAGCAGGACAGGAGCAGCAAACTGGAACGACAACAGGAAAGCAGCGTGGAACACACCTACTGGAGCGAAGAAGTGTTGCAATGCAAGGAAAGAGGGAATCCTTATATACCTGCAGGACTGGAAATTGCATCAGAGAATGTGGCTGCCATATTAGATTGGGAGAGCAAGTCTATGAAGAATGAGAAGTCCGCCATGATTGATAGGTTACTGGAAAACTCCTTCACAGGAATTCTGAGAAGGAGGACTATGATGATTTCCAACATCGTCTCCAGAAAGAAAAACAATGCAAATTGCACTGGCGGGCCAACTGCTGTGAATATATGCCCCCAAGTGTTTCGAGCGGCCACCAGTGCAATCACTATTCTGCCCGTAAGAAAAGAGCGCTTTCCTCTCTATGAGCGAATCGGTCGGAAGGGCAACGTCGTGGTCTATGGTACAACAAGTTTTGGCATCACTACTTTTTTTTTGATAATCAACTTTATTGGTTTTAAGATCAAACACAATAGCAGCACGGGACACTGAATTGATAGTACAAGCATTTACCGCAAACACCACTTGTGGAACATACAAAATATTTGGCGAAAGCATCAACTTGACACGCTACCATTGCACCCAAACTTAAGAGGGAGGATCCGTACACTTAGTCCAGCAGGTTCAGCCATTTACCCCACACTCTGTTATACTTGGCAGGACACCCTCGGGCCTCGAACAAGGGCTGTTCCTGTGTGGCACACCAGTCCACTCCGCGGTGCCATTTTGCCACGGTGGGAGGTGTGGCTTGCGCCCAGGAGGCCGCAATGTCCCGTTTGGCCACCGCGACCGCAGTCCCAAGAAATGCTTTGTCTGCTCGTGAACCGTCCAGTCCCTCCATCACCCCCAAGACAAGACGTACGGGATCATGGGGAACTTCCCAGCCCAGGACCTGTGTGAGCTCTGTCTCGATTTCCGACCAATAGGGGGCAAGTCCAAATCATGTGGTAAAAGTCTGCAGGTGCATGGCCGCAGCGGGCGCAGTTTGGGGAGGGGCGCAGCCCTGCTCTCTGTAAGCGCGCTGGGGTGATGTAGGCCGCGTGGAGGTAGTATAGTTGAATAAGGCGGAGTCTGGCTGAGGTAGTGACTGTTTTAGGGGCCATGAGGGCGTCACGCCAGTCATCGTCCTCCAGAGGACCCACCCACCCCTCCCAACGGGTCCGAAGTGGATCAAGAGTTGCCGGTCCGTTATTAACAAGGGTGCGGTATATTCGGGAGACCCCGCCCTTCCCCAGGTTCCCCATCATGACTTGGGCTTCAAGTGGGCTGAATTCGGGAAGGGACGTGCCTGTCGAAATATGTATGGTGAGGGCATGACGAAGTTGTAGATATTTATAGAACTGAGAAGCGTGAAGAGTGTACCGCCCCATAAGTCTTGGGACGTCCTAATGTGGTCGCCAACCCAGACGTCACCCAGCAGAGAGATCCCAATGAGGTCGCATTGTTTGAACCCCGAGAGTGCCGCCACCTCACCCAGCCATGTGCCCCGCCAGAGAGGCGTGTGTTGGCTCAGACGGTTGTCCCATCCCGTGTGCCTCAGGGCTGTGCGCCACGCCAACAAGACTGCCCTGGTTATCGGGGGGGATCGCTTTAGGAATGGGGCATCCGTATAGGTACGCCTGCACTTGGGGGAGATCCATATCCCTGAGCTCCGTCATGTAGGCCGGATCGGACCATCCCCCAGTGAACCAGTCGTGGATTACAAGGAGCCGGGTGGTCAGGTAGTATAGGTGAAGATCGGTCATACCTATACCGCCATCGAAGGATGGGATCCTGCAACGTGCAAGAGCAATTCGGGGTCTCGCCCCCCCATAGAAACCTTGTGATCACCCTATCTAATTCCTTAAACCAACTACGTGGGAAGTGAAGGGTGGTGTTCTGAATGATGTACAAGAATCGTGGGAGGATCATTATTTTGAACAACGCTATCCTCCTGAGCAGGCTAAGTGGCAAGGTTTGCCAGCGCTTGAGATCTGTTTTGGCTTTACTGACCAGCGGGGTGATGTTCATTGCCCATTCCAGCTCAGGAAGCAGGGCGACCCAGACCCCTAAGTATTTGAATGACTGTCTCCTAATGGGGATAGTGGACTGCCAATCAAAGTACTCCCTAGAGAGGTGGAGGGGCACCAGCGTTGATTTTGCCGGGTTTAGTCGGAGGCCTGAAACGCGTTCAAAGGCCTGTAGGACCTCAAGGCATCTGGGGCCGGAGGTGGCCGGGTCCGCCAGGTAGAGCAGGACATCATCCGCGTATTGGAAGATTTTGTCGGTGTGGTGGGTTCCCCAAGACCAGCCTTGGATCCGGCGATCAGATCGAATGAGGCAGGCTAGGGGCTCCATTGCCAGCGCGAATAAAAGGGGCGAAAGGGGACAACCCTGTCTCGTGCCTCTTTGGATTGGGAACTGTTAGAAATGGGGATCTCTGGTTGGCAATGGCTGGCGCCAATGTCCAAGAAGGGACCCTTCTTCCTAAGTCAGAGTAAGGGGGCTACACCCTTTGATAACCCCTGCTCAACCCTGTGGTAACGTAGCACGAGCAGACAGGCCTATCTCAGAGGCAGTGTGTGAAGCATTCGTGACCATACACAATAACGCAGTGAAGACACCACAAAGGGACACCACACAAGTAACTATAGAAAAAGGAGTAGCTTTATATCAGTATAACACAAGGCTCGAAGACGATCAACAAGCCACAATGCACGTTAATATAAGTTCACTGAAAAGGCAATAAAGCACTCAAAAGCGGGTGAAACAAACTTAGTTTGAGGCCGGGGTCTACGCGACCCAGTGATGCACAATGTACCTGAGGTTAAAAGGGGCACGGCACGCAGCTTCGGGAGGAAGCCGCGATGATGACGGGCGGACTCGCAGCGGCCGCAGCTCCCAGCTGCAGCGGTCCGCGGCGTGCACTCACGATGATCCTGGGGCGGTGATTAAAGGCGGGCTCTCAGCGGCAACAGCTCCTCAGCCGCAGCGGCCCGCGATAGCGATGATTCTCGTAGTATAGACCAATGCGGGCTCTCAGCGGCAACAGCTCCTCAGCTGCAGCGGCCCACAATAGCGATAGCGATGATCCTCGTAGCACAGACAAATGCGGGCTCTCAGCGGCAACAGCTCCTCAGCTGCAGCGGCCCACAATAGCGATAGCGATGATTCTCATAGCACAGACAAATGCGGGCTCTCAGCGGCAACAGCTCCTCAGCTGCAGCGGCCCACAATAGCGATAGCGATGATTCTCGTAGCACAGACAAATGCGGGCTCTCAGCGGCAACAGCTCCTCAGCTGCAGCGGCCCACAATAGCGATAGCGATGATTCTCGTAGCACAGACAAATGCGGGCTCTCAGCGGCAGCAGCTCCGCAGCTGCCCACAATAGCGATAGCGATGATTCTCAGCCTGCGTTCCCCGCAGTAGACCCAGAGGCTCTGGAATTCTCGACAGAGGCCTCACCTGCGAGTAGAACCCCTCTCAATAGGAATTCAGAAGGCTGATGGGTGAAGTCTAATGTCCCTGAGACTTCAGCAGGAGGTAAGCTCAAATCAGGCCCTTGGGTAGTTGCTTCAGCAAGATGGATGAAAGTTTCAAAGTCCTTTTCCTCTCGTTACACGGACAGAGGTTCGTCTTGACATCCAGAAGTAACACACCCCGTAGGGGTTTCAGCGCAGATCTTTATACCCCACAGGTCTTTGTTCTCCAAAGTCACAAGTCACTGAACCCAGTCAGAACCAGTTCGGTGTGGTCCTGGAGCACTTTATTTACGAGGCTGCATCCTGCCTTTGAGAACGAGGGGGTCCGCCATCAGACGCAAAGTGGGGGCTGGAGCCATCATTCACCTTGCCAGGCCCAGCCCTGCTCAGATCAAATGGTCACCCCTCCCCATACTCCAGCTGCAGATCTCGCTATTCAACCCAGGTCGGGCTCAGCCTGCCCTGACCCTCCAAGACCAGACATCCAATACACATAACAGCAGAGCACACTGGACGACTTAGGCAAGAAAATACCTACTTTCTAGAAGTGGTATTTTCAAACACAGAATATAAAAATAATCCTCACTAAAAGATGTATTTTAATATTCTGAGCTCAGGCATACTAAATTCGACTTTCAAAACATGTTCCTTGGGTCAGCTAGGATTATAGGATGTAATAATCAAAACTGCCCATTCTGGCCTAAGGGAACAGATAGCCTTGCAATAGTGAAAAACGAAATGGAGTATTATTCACTATCAGGACATGCCACACAGACCAAGGCAGGTCCTACCTTTCACATACAACGAACCCTGCCATAGGGATGACATACATGATGCCAAGAGAAGGGTGAGGGACTGGGAAGTGGGTTCACTTTACAGTCAAAGAATGGCAGTTCTGGACTGCGCACAGACTCTGCGATGGCAGGTATGAGACACACTTTACGCGCTGCTTATGTGTGTGGCGCAATCAGCGCTGCAGGCCCACCAGCAGCATTTGGTCTACCAGCCCTGGGCACGCACGGTGCACTATACTAGGGACTAACAGGTAAATCAAATGAGCCAATTATGGGAATACCAATTCATCCAGTCAATTTACAATAGGGAGCATTTGCGCTGTAGCACTGAATGGCAGTGGCACAGCGCCCAGAGCATCTAACACCAGCAAACACAGAGGAGACAAAAAGCGAAAGATGGAAGGGAGACCCACGCCAATGGTGCCAGGTCTAACACGTGTCCCCTCCAGCTGAAATGTGGGGAGAACTGCCCACCCACTTGGGGGTTCTCATCACTAAGGCGGAAAAATCTGGACAGACCATCAGCATTGGCGTGTTCTGTACCCGGGCTGTGTTCCACCGTAAAGTCCATCCCCTGTAAGGAAATAGACCACCTCAACAACTTGGGATTCTCACCCCTCATCTGCATCAACCATCTGAGGGGCCTGTGGTCCGTCTGAACCCGGAAGTGAGTCCCAAACAGGTATGGTCTCAGCTTCTTCAGTGCCCAGACCACAGCAAATGCCTCACGCTCAATTGCACTCCACCTCTGTTCCCGTGGAAGTAACCTCCTACTAATGAAGGCTACCGGTTGGTCTAGGCCCTCCTCATTGATCTGTGACAGAACAGCCCCCACACAATGCTCTGAAGCGTCTGTCTGGACAACAAATTCTTTTGATAAGTTGGGCGCCTGAAGTACAGGCGCTGTGCACATGGCAGTCTTCAGGGCGTCAAAAGCTTTCTGACAGGTGTCAGTCCAGTTCACAATCTTTGGCTGCTTCTTAGAAGTCAGCTCAGTCAAGGGTGCAACAATGTTGCCATACCCCTTGACAAACCTCCTGTAATAACCCATGAGTCCTAAAACGGCTCTCACCTGTGTCTGGGTCTTTGGGGGTTCCCAAGCCAGGATGGTTTCAATCTTGGGCTGTAGGGGCGCCACCTGGCCGCTTCCAACCTGGTGTCCCAAGTACACCACAGAACCCTGCCCAATCTGGCACTTACTTGCCTTGATTGTGAGGCCTGCCCTTCGCAGTGCCATCAACACTTCCCAGAGGTGGCGCAGGTGGTCCTCCCATGAGGAACTAAACACTGCAATGTCATCCAGGTAGGCGGCACTGAAATCCTCCAGCCCAACCAACACCCTGTTGACCAACCTCTGAAAGGTGGCAGGGGCATTCTTCATCCCGAAGGGCATCACCCGGAACTGGTAGTGCCCATCCGGTGTGGAGAATGCTGACCTCTCCTTTGCCCCATCAGTCAAGGTGATCTGCCAATACCCAGACGTCAAATCAAACGTGCTGAGGTACCGTGCAGCCCCAAGCCGATCTATGAGCTCATCTGCTCTGGGGATGGGGTGCGCGTCAGTCTTTGTGACTGAATTGAGGCCTCGGTAGTCCACGCAGAACCGAAGTTCTGGGGTGGCACCAGGCGCTGCAGCTTTCGGTACCAAGACCACTGGGCTGGACCAAGGGCTGCTAGAGGACTCAATCACCCCTAAAGCAAACATTTTAGAAACCTCCTCCTTAATGGATGCCCTAACCCGGTCAGTCACTCGGTAAGCCTTGTGCTTAACAGGAGGACTGTCCCCAGTGTCCACTTCATGGACACACCAATCAGTGACACTAGGCACCAGGGAGAACATATCACTGAATTGTCCCAACAGTTGGCGACAATCACTCTGCTGCTCAGGGGTCAGTGTGGTGGAGAGGACCACACCCTCCACTGACCCATCTTGCTCCTTTGCACACAGGAGGTCAGGAAGAGGCTCACTCTCCTCCTCCGTCCCAGCATCTGTGGCCAGGAGCATGCCCACTTCGGACCTCTCAAAGTGGGGCTTCAGGCGGTTGACATGTAGGACCCGCAAGGGGTTCCGGGGAGACCGCAAGTCCACCAAGTAGGTAACAGGACTCTTGCGCTCCACCACCTCAAATGGTCCGGTCCACTTATCTTGGAGCGCACAGGGCTCCACTGGGGCCATGACCCAAACCTTTTGACCAGGCTGAAACTCAATCAGAGTGGCATTCTGATCGTGCCAACGTTTCATCTCTTCCTGGCTGGCTTCCAGATTTGCCTCAGCAAGCTTTCTGAAATGCCGAGTCTGGTTCCTGAAGGCCAGCATGTAGCTAAACACATCTTGGGGAGGTTTCCTGGGAGATTGCTCCCAGCCTTCCTTGACCAGACTCAGAGGCCCTCTTACCGGGTGACCATAGAGTAGTTCAAATGGGCTGAACCCTAGGGACTTCTGGGGCACCTCACGGTAAGCAAACAACAGGCATGGCAAGAGGACGTCCCACTTACGCCTCATGGACTCTCCTAGGCCCATAATCATGCCTTTGAGGGTCCGGTTGAATCTCTCAACCAGCCCATTACCTTGGGGGTGGTAAGGGGTGGTAAACTTATAAGTTACCCCACACTCCTCCCACAGAGACTTCATATATTTGGAAATGAAGTTAGTACCCCTATCGGACACCACCTCTCTGGGGACCCCCTCACGGGAGAAAATCCCCATCAGTGCACGTCCCACCACGGGGGCCGTCACTGTCCGGAGTGGGATGGCTTCAGGGTACCGGGTGGCATGGTCCACCAAGACCAGGATGAACCTGTTGCCCATGGCTGTCTTGGGGTCCAGAGGCCCCACAATGTCAATGCCCACTCGCTCGAATGGGGTACTGACAACTGGAAAGGGCTGGAGTGGGGCTTTGATCTTCCCCCCACTCTTCCCACTTGCCTGGCAAGTTTCACATGTCCTGCAGTGAGCATTTGAGCTCCTGCGCATCTGGGGCCAATAAAAGAGGGTGACCAGCCTCTCGAAGGTCTTGGTCTGCCCCAGATGTCCTGCCAATGGCACATCATGAGCCAACCCCAGTAGGAAGGCTCTGAAGCACTGGGGTACCACTAGCACACGGGCTGACCCAGGCTCAGCAACCTTAGGCTCGCTGTAAAGGAGGTCATTCTCCCAATAGATCAGATGTGACCCTGACTGATCACCTGCTGCCTGGGCTGCAGCCTGTCGCCGCAGCCCCTCAAGAGAAGGGCACGTTCTCTGCTGTTCACAAAATTCCTCCCTGGTGGGCCCTCCTTCCTGCTGCCAATGGGTCAGCCCAGGCAGGTCCCCCAGTTCGGCTACTTGTTCCCCGGTAGGCTCCAGGGCATCCCCCTCAAGGTCTGCTCCCTCCTGGGCCGTGGGAACTATGGAGGCCGGTTTCCCGCGCCCCTACCCCTTCTCTTTAAGGCAGGGGCCTGGGCCATACTTTCAGGCTCCAGGTCCTTCTGAACGTCCTTACTGGCTGCCATGGACCGAGTGGTCGCGCACGCCCACTCAGGCAGACCCAACATTTCCAAGTGAGATTTCCTCTCCACCGTAGCCCACGGGGAGTTTTCTAAATCGTTGCCCAACAGACAGTCTACCAGCATGGCTGGCCTCACAGCTACTTGAAGAGTTCCTGAGACCCCCCCCACTCAAAGGGAACTTGAGCCACCTCACACTGGCTCTCAGAGTTGTCTGCTGACACTACTGGGCAGAATGCATGGGTGACAACCTGCTCTGGAGACACCAACCGGGAGCTGACAGCAGTCACACTTGCTCCGGTGTCCCTCAGAGCCTCCACCCTATGGCCATTGATGGTTACCCACTGCCTGTACTACTTAGTGTTATCAGGCAGCGTGGGGTTAGGGACCTTCTCAAAGTCTCCTAGCGAGACAAGGGTCAATTCTACGGGATCCCAACCACCTGGGGCACCCATCTCCTCCCCTCCCAGGGCTACACTAGCAAGCTGGCGGGTTGGTGCACGGGGTGGTGCATTGAGGTCCCTTTGGGGACACTGGGGATCATAGTACCGGTGGCCCACTTGACCACATTTAAAACAAGTAAGGGGCCCCCTATGAACAGGCCTACCTGTCGGGGGGCACTGGCTTCTTCTCAGGGGGAGACTGGGACACCACTCCTGGGTTCCCTTGGGAATTACTTTGGGGCCCTCTCTGGAACTCCCTCTGTTTACCCCTGTCCCCCCCACTTCTCTGCTGGGGACCCTGCCCACCTTTGGCGAAGTCTCCCACATGACCCTTGCAAACCCGGGTGCTCACCCAGCAGTCCGCCTCCTCAGCAAGCTTCCTAGGGTTAGTTAGCTTGCTATCAATAAGGTGCTGGCGTAGCTCTGGAAAACAGTTACTAGCTAAATGCTCCCACGCAAACAAATCATACAGTTGTTCAAAGGTTTCCACCTTGCTACCTTTTACCCAGCGATCCATTGCTCTGCAAAAAAAAGACACATATTCAACCCAAGTGGTACCCTCTAACTTCTTACAGGTTCTAAATCTCTGCCTGTACATCTCTGGGGTCAAACCATATCGCGTCATCAAGGCCTCTTCCATATGGGCATACACCATCCTGCTCTCTTCAGGCAGTTCCAACAGGGTATCCCTCTCATCTCTCACAAAGCGTCCCCACAACCCCGCTCCCCAATCCTTCTCAGGGACCCGGTGGGACACCATTGCTATCTCGTAGGCGGCAAACCATTGCCCAATATCCTCACTCTTATGGAAATCCTTGATGACATCCTTGGGTATATAAACTCTACTCTCGGTAGGTACTAAAGGTATGCTGCCACCAGAGGGGAGATCTCTAAACTCTTAGCCATGATCTCCAGCTCCTCAATACTCTCTCATGCTCCAGTTTCATTTTCTCAAGTTCAAATGCTAACCGGTTATTCTCAATATCCAACTTTTTACTCTCTAGGTCCTTCTGACCTTCTAATTTGGCCATCTCCAAACTATGCCTCCTATCTCTCTCCCTGTCCTCCATCTCTTCTGGAGACAGGCCCTTTGAGGACACGCTAGTACCTGGACTGGAAAGTGCTTTACCTCCCACTAAATCCACTTCGTCCTCCTGCTGCCCTCCGGCATTCTCTGCCCCGTCCCCAGGCTCTCCCTCATTCCCGAGGGACTCCCTCGCCTCCCACCAGGCCTTTAGCGCCTTCTGATACTCCTCCTTCCTAGAGAGACCTGCAGTAGGGACGGTGAATTGCTTGCAAAAAGACTTTAGCTGTTTGGCAGTGTAGGTTTCTAACCTCTCTTCCTCAAAGGTGAGATCCTCCGAAGCATTGGATGCTGGCTTACCCATTGTAGACATAACTGGCAATTACGATAATAAATACACCAAGATCAAAAAAGTATGTGGTTGCGTTTAGGTCTGCACTCACTAGTAGTGTACACCAGTTATTGTATGTGGATCATAAATGCAAGTCCTGATCCTCACCGCTGACCACCAATGTTAGAAATGGGGATCTCTGGTTGGCAATGGCTGTCGCCAATGTCCAAGAAGGGACCCTTCTTCCTAAGTCAGAGTAAGGGGGCTACACCCTTTGATAACCCCTGCTCAACCCTGTGGTAACGTAGCACGAGCAGACAGGCCTATCTCAGAGGCAGTGTGTGAAGCATTCATGACCATACACAATAACGCAGTGAAGACACCACAAAGGGACACCACACAAGTAACTATAGAAAAAGGAGTAGCTTTATATCAGTTTAACACAAGGCTCGAAGACGATCAATAAGCCACAAGGCACATTAATATAAGTTCACTGAAAAGGCAATAAAGCACTCAAAAGCGGGTGAAACGAACTTAGTTCGAGGCCGGGGTCTACGCGACCCGGTGATGCACAATGTACCTGAGGTTAAAAGGAGCACGGCACGCAGCTTCGGGAGGAAGCCGCGATGATGACGGGCGGACTCGCAGGGGCCGCAGCTCCCAGCTGCAGCGGTCCGCGGCATGCACTCACGATGATCCTGGGGCGGTGATTAAAGGCGGGCTCTCAGCGGCAACAGCTCCTCAGCCGCAGCGGCCCACAATAGCGATAGCGATGATTCTCGTAGTATAGACCAATGCGGGCTCTCAGCGGCAACAGCTCCTCAGCTGCAGCAGCCCACAATAGCGATAGCGATGATTGTCGTAACACAGACAAATGCGGGCTCTCAGCGGCAACAGCTCCTCAGCTGCAGCGGCCCACAATAGCGATAATTCTCGTAGCACAGACAAATGCGGGCTCTCAACAGCAACAGCTCCTCAGCTGCAGCGGCCCGCGATAGCGATGATTCTCGTAGCACAGACAAATGGGGGCTCTCAGCGGCAACAGCTCCTCAGCTGCAGCGGCCCACAATAGCGATAGCGATGATTCTCGTAGCACAGACAAATGCGGGCTCTCAGCGGCAACAGCTTCTCAGCTGCAGTGGCCCACAATAGCGATGATTCTCAGCCCGCGTTCCCCGCAGTAGACCCAGAGGCTCTGGAATTCTCGACAGAGGCCTCACCTGCGAGTAGAACCCCTCTCAATAGGAATTCAGAAGGCTGATGGGTGAAGTCTAATGTCCCTGAGACTTCAGCAGGAGGCAAGCTCAAATCAGGCCCTTGGGTAGTTGCTTCAGCAAGATGGATGAAAGTTTCAAAGTCCTTTTCCTCTCGTTACACGGACAGAGGTTCGTCTTGACATCCAGAAGTAACACACCCCGTAGGGGTTTCAGCGCAGATCTTTATACCCCACAGGTCTTTGTTCTCCAAAGTCACAAGTCACTGAACCCAGTCAGAACCAGTTTGGTGTGGTCCTGGAGCACTTTATTTACGAGGCTGCATCCTGCCTTTGAGGAAGAGGGGGTCTGCCATCAGACGCACAGTGGGGGCTGGAGACATCATTCACCTTGCCAGGCCCAGCCCTGCTCAGATCAAAGGGTCACCCCTCCCTATACTCCAGCTGCAGATCTCGCTATTCAACCCAGGTCGGGCTCAGCCTGCTCTGACCCTCCAAGACCAGACATCCAATACACATAACAGCAGAGCACACTGGACGACTTAGGCAAGAAAATACCTACTTTCTAGAAGTGGTATTTTCAAACACAGAATATAAAAATAATCCTCACTAAAAGATGTATTTAATATTCTGAGCTCAGGCATACTAAATTCGACTTTCAAAACATGTTCCTTGGGTCAGCTAGGATTATAGGATGTAATAATCAAAACTGCCCATTCTGGCCTAAGGGAACAGATAGCCTTGCAATAGTGAAAAACGAAATGGAGTGTAATTCACTATCAGGACATGCCACACAGACCAAGGCAGGTCCTACCTTTCACATACAACGCACCCTGCCATAGGGATGACTTACATGATGCCAAGGGAAGGTTGAGGGACTGGGAAGTGCGTTCACTTTACAGTCAAAGAATGGCAGTTCTGGACTGCGCACAGACTCTGCGAAGGCAGGTCTGAGACACACTTTACGCGCTGCTTATGTGGGTGGCGCAATCAGGTCTTGCGGAGGATGTTGAAGCAGCTGGAGGTGACGGCGTTGACCTGTCGGTTCATGGAGAGTGATGAGTCGAGTATGATGCCGAGGTTCTTGAAGTGGTCTGAGGGGGTAGGTGGGCTTCCAAGGGCGGTCGGCCACCAGGTGCTGTCCCATGCAGAAGGGGTGGTACCGAGGACGAGGACTTCTGTCTTCTCGGCATTGAGCTTCAGGCAGCTGTTGGTCATCCAGACTACGACGTCTTGCATTCCTTTCTGGAAGTTGAGTTTGGCAGTGGTGGGGTCTTTGGTGAGGGAGAGGATGAGCTGGGTGTTGTCGGCGTAGGATACGATGTTGAGGCCGTGTTGTCGGACGATGGCTGCGAGGGGGGCCATGTAAATGTTGAAGAGGGTGGGGCTCAGTGATGAACCCTGTGGGACTCAGCAGGTGATTTTCATGGGGTCGGAGAGGAAGGGTGGGAGTCTGATCCTTTGGCTTCTTCCGGTGAGGAATGATCGGATCCAGTCCAGGGCTGTTCCTTGTATGCCTGCGTCGTGTAGTCTGACGACTAATGTGCGATGGGAGACGGTGTCGAAGGCCGCTGATAGGTCGAGTAGGATGAGGGCTGTGGAGTGGTCTTGGTCCAGGAGGGTGCGGATGTCGTCTGTGGCGGCGAGTTGGGCGGTCTCTGTGCTGTGGTTGCTTCGGAATCCGGATTGGGACGGGTCGAGGACGGCGTTCTCTTCAATGAATCGTGTCAGTTTCCTGTTGACTGTTTTCTCTGCAACTTTGGCTGCGAAGGGGAGGAGCGAGATGGGCCGATAGTTCTTGAGGTCGGTGGGGTCAGCTGTGGGCTTCTTGAGCAGGGGTATGACTTCTGCGCGCTTCCAGACGTCTGGGAAGGTGCCTGTTTTGAAGGTGGTGTTGATGGTGCGTTGTAGTTTGGGTGCGATGGCCGCCACAGCTCTGTGGTAGATGTGAGGGGGGCAGGGGTCGGTGGGGGCCCCCAAGTGGATGCTTTTCATGGTCGAGGCGGTGTCTTAGGCCGTGATCGGTGTCCAGTTGGACAAGGTGGGCTGGCTGGTGTTTCTGGGGGACGGGGGCCGTCTGTGGCGCCTGGTGGAAGGTCGATGAAGTTGTCGTAGAGGTTTTTGATCTTGAGGTGGAAATAGGTTCCAAGCTTGTCGCAGAGGTCTTGGGATGGGGTGATGTCTGTGGCTTCGCTGCGTGGGTTGGTGAATTCTTGAATGACACTGAAAAGTTCCTTGGAGTTGGTGGAGTTGGCCAGGATTTTGTTGTGGATGAAGTTCCTTTTGGTGGCTCTGATCTGGTTGTGGTAGTCCGTCATGGCGTCCTTGTAGGTGGTGTGGTTTTCGGTATCCTGTTAGCGAGAGGGTAGGAAATCAGTCTGTGTAGCAGACTTCCGTTTTTGTCTCCCCACCCGTATACGCGGGCAACGGACGAGCGCCACAGCATCTTGGCCGACTCCAAGGAGATCTGCTTGATCTCTTCCCGAGTGAGCGCGATTTGCCTGTCCCGGCGAGCGTCCGGGGTCCCAGTCCCCGGAATTTCGGACCGCTCTGCCCTATCCTTGCACCTGGGTGGGGCCTCCGACATAACCCGGGCGGTGTGGAGACTAAACGCGTGGTTCCTGTAAGACAAAGAAGTTAAGAAGGCAATAGAGGTGGAATTGCATCATTACTTCCTTACTAATCACGGATCGGTCCCCTGCCCGGCACCCTCTGGGAGGCAGGTAAAGCCACTATCCGCGGTGTGGACAGGGGGCGGGTACATGCGAAACGCATGGCACAAAACGACCGCCTGACCCTCCTTGAGGCACAGGCCATGCGGTTGAAGGCAACCCAGACTGGGTCCCCCGACGCTCGCCGGGACAGGCAGCTCGCGCTCACTCGGGAAGAGATCAAGCAGATCTCCTTGGAGCCGGCCAAGATGCTGTTGGAAAAAGGCACTGCAATGGGAACGCCAAAGCAAATTCCTGCACGGCATGGACTATTTAGCTCATGCTGTGCAGGAACTGAGCATGCATACACACAGGGGGCCCCACTGCAGGCATATCAGTGTACAGTAGCAAAAGAAAACCCCAGGTCAAATTTAAATATTATTTTGTTCATCTTGTCCCCATACTGATTATGGTTAAAATGCGTTTGGCCGACGTTGTCTAAATTGGTCAGTCCACCTATTTTTTAAGGGGGCATATTACACAATCGTGTGTTAAAATCATTCCCCCATAAAATTGTCAAATTCTTGCTAGTAGTTGTGTCAAGGCGCTCCAGGTCTTCATCCAATTTTCGCATGATAGCTGTTATTTCTCGCATTATAGCATTATTATAAAAGTTAATTTTTGCTAACCATGCAACACCCAAGCCTTCACAAACAGTTATTTGGTAATAAGGATTGTGTGACACCATGGCTATTCTGACAAATTGTAAGTTGTTAGAAACAAAGGTGCATAGCCCACCCTTTGGTCTGCTCTGGGCTGTAAAAAATAGCTGGAACATGATATGTTCTGTAGCCATTTTGTAAGAAGATAAAATGGAAACCCTCTATAAACTCTAACCATTCTGAGTTATTGATTTTATTCCGGAGACCCGCCACATTCCAGAACATAAAATCAATAAGTTCAGGGGGGACTTCAGAGAGACTATCTGTTTTGTTAGTAATCGGAGTAGCAAAACTGATGCTATGGTTGACTGCAAAGTAGTTTCAAGTAGCGGGGTACTTAACTCACTCGGTAGCTGAGTGGGTATCCCATCTTTAAGGCTGTCCAAAGAAGTTACAGTCTTTAGCACTCCCGCAGAGCCCACAGAATGCTCCCCATCAAGTCAGTCTAGCCCGTCCAAATTTGATAAGTTCTGAAACTGATTATATGTTGGTATGTTATAGTTTGAATTGTTCAGCTGTCTCGAATTAGGTGTTTTCTGGGGTCTAATAGTATCAAGTACATTGGTAGGTGGATAAAGATAACCTAATGGAAGGGAGGAAACAGTGCTAATAGATACATTTACAGCGCTAGTCCTGCTCAAAACAGCCTCCACCAGCCATGGAGTTTTAAAGGATAGGACAACACAATCACCTGGAAGGGTTTTTGCGAGCCCTGCCCACCAATTTAACTCTCCTTACCATCTTTATATCTTCGAAGAGGTGCTCGGTTAGACCCAATCTAACTCCTAACCAATTTAGGGACTTATTTCTAAGCGAGATCCAAGTTTCCTTGCTAGCAAAGGTAAGGTGGGAACATTTGCCAGAACAATTACGTACGGAGTGGCGGCCGGAGGGAGGTCCAGGAAATCAGTTATCAGGGCCAGGGGCTCTCCTATTTGCTTGTCAGTAACTGGGGTAGCTATGGCTTGGCAAGGATTTTTCCCTCCATTTGTTCCTCTATTGAACATATCATGAGATGCGGTCTCTCTTGGATTTTGGATACGCATGTAGTTAGGTGGGCCCTGTGTACTTCCTGTGTATGTGTTATTACTAAGTTAAAAAATGGTCGAAGAATCACATGTGAGCAGGGAAGTCAGTGTATCTGGAGTGACTAGAATTCGCTTTGCTGTTAAAGTATTCAGGAGATCCAAGCAGGTATTGGATTTAATTTCTACTTGCTTTAAACAAGTGTTTATAGACTCTAATGTGCTTTTCACAAATTGTTCTAAAGATTTGACTGCCTCACATAGTGAGTCAAGTTTTTGGTTGTTTGTATCGCATGGGTCCTGGTTAAATTTAGCACTTGTTAGTACTGACCGGTTAGAAGACTTATTTTGAGAATTTGTCAGTTTATTCCAAATTACCTCCTGTTAGAAATGGGGGTCTCTAGTTTGCAAGGGTTTGCACCTTTGTCCAAGTAGGGACCCTTCCTTCTAGTCAGGATAAGGAAGTTACACTCCTAAAATAACCCCTGCTCACCCCCTTGGTAGCTTGGCACGAGCAGTCAGGCTTATCTTAGAGGCAGTGTGTAAAGCATTTGCACATAACCAACAGTAATACAGTGTAAGCACTACAAAAGGACACCACAGCAGTTTAGAAAAATATCCACTATTTTTATATACTTAAGACAAGACCAAAAACGATAAAAATCCACAATACAGTACTTAGAAATCTTCAGTTATCAATAAGCTTGAAAAACAGTTCCTTGAAGTCGATAGCTCCCTCTGGGGCTATCACGGCGTCGTGAACAAACAAATCCAAACAGTTCTGGCTGACAGCGGCGTCGCAGGCCAGCTACGGTGTCGGGAAGACCCGCAAAACAGTACCTTTATAAATGCAGGGCGTCGGCGACCTCTCGTTGAGCTTCCGAAAGCACGGTGTCCGCAGGCGTCGGTTCCGGAGTTCGGTGCAGGAGTCGTCCGGCCCTTGAAGTCACAAGCGTTGCAGATCGAACTCCTCGCGGTTGAAGTCGGGAGTGCCGGCGTCGGCAGGCGTCGGGGGCTGCGGTGCGCAGTGCAGCGGTGCGGCGTGCGATGCCCTCAGGTCGAGGTGCGAGCAGCGGCTCGGTGGCGGCGTCAGATGGCATCGTCGGTGAGACCAGGGTCGCGGTGCGAAGTGATGCGGTGCTCGTCGCGGTGCTGGCAGGTCACGGTGCAGGCAGCAGCGTCGTCATTACTGGAGCGCTGTCATCGGCTGATGAACTGGAGTCGATGGCACCGGTGTCGGTAGGCCAAGGCTGCGGTGCGGGATGAGGACGGTGCGTCGTGTAACTTATGAGCGGTGCCCTCGAACCACGGGGCAAGCAGCGGCGTCGATGTCGGCGTGAAGCGTCTTCGTCAGGGATACCAAGGCGGTGTCGTGAAGCGAGGCGGTGCGGAGTGCGGTGCCCACAGGTCGCGGTGCGAGCAGCGAGCCTCAGGTGGCAGCATCAGATGGTGTCGTCGGTGAGACCAGGGTCGCGGTGCGGCGGTGCCCTCTGCGGTGCCTTCAGGACACGGAGTCGGCAGCGGCGTCGTAGACGGCGTCGGGTTGCTTTTCTTCTGTTGCACCCCAAAACACACATTCCCCAGTGCTGATGGCAGAAGAACTTGAAGTGCTGATGGCAGAAGAACTTGAAGTCTTTGCTGTTCCTGAGACTTCTTGAACAGGAGGCAAGCTCTACCTCAAGCCCTTGGAGAAACTCACAAAAAGGAAGTTGCAGAAAGTTCAAGTCCAGTCCTTTCACTGCTCAAGACAGAAGCAGCCACTGCAGGCCAACACAGCAAAGCACACAGCAAAGTGGTAGCCTCTCCTCACAGTTTCTCCAGCTCTTCTTGGCAGTCTTCTTGGTTCCAAATGAGTTCTAAAGTTCTGGGGTCTGGGCCCCAATATTTATACTACCAAATCCTTTGTTCTCTGAAAGCAGAGAGTCTCTGTACCCAGCCCAAACCAGTTCTGTCTCACTGGTGCAGCTTGTGGCAGGGGGTGGAGACGCCATTGTCCAAGGCAGACAGAGCCTATTCAGGTGCAAGGGAAATCTCCTCCCACCACTCTAAATGCAGACCGGGCCTATTCAGGTGCTAGGGAAAACTCCTCCCACTACTCTGAATGCAGCCCAGGTCTATTCAGCCCAGCCCTGACTCATTCAGGAAAGGCAGGACACACATCAACCCCCCGGTGGCCGTCTGAGAGAATGCACCTACCCAACCCCTGTCACTCCAAAGCCAGACAGTCAATACACATCCTAGCAGAGGCACACAGGATGGCTAAGCAAGAAAATACCTACTTTCTAAAAGTGGTATTTTCAAACACAGACTGTAAAAATCAGCTTTACTAAAAGATGCAACTTTAGATTCTGAGTTCAGGCATACTAAACTTTATTTTCCTATCTGGTCCCAATGGAAAGTTATATTTATAAGATGTTATAAATTAACTCCTATGCTTTCCTATGGGCCAGATAGCCTTTCAATACTGAAAAACGAAATTGGCAGTAGTTCACTATCAGGTCATGCCACACACACCAGGGCATGTCCTACCTTTCACATACACTGCACCCTGCCCACAGGGGTACCTTGGGCCTACCTTAGGGGTGACTGACAGGTAAGAAAAGGGAAGGTTAGGGCCTGGCAAGTGGGTACACTTGCCAAGTTGACATGGCAGTTACAAACTGCGTGCAGAATCTGCAGAGGCAGGTCTGGGTTACCTTTTCAGGGCTACTCATGTGGGTGGCACAATCAGTGCTGCAGGCCCACTAGTAGCATTTGATTTACAGGCCCTGGCACGCTCAGTGCACTTTACTAGAGACTGACAAGTAAATCAAATATGCCAATCATGGAAACACCAATCCATAACACAATTTACACAGAGAGCATATGCACTTTAGCACTGATCAGCAGTGGTAAAGTGCCCAGAGTCCTAAAACCAACAACAGCAGGTCAGGAAAAAATAGGAGGAAGAAGCAAAAAGTTTGGGGATAACCCTGCAAAAGGGCCATTTCCAACACCTCCTTATTTGGATTGGTAGTTATAGGGCATTCTCTAGGCTTTCTAATACATTTGGGTGGTGGTGGGGAGTCAGTTTTAGAAGAAGAGATGGTTTCAGATATATGCTGAATACACCCATGTACCCCCTTATCACTCATTGGGGCTATAACTTTGCCACTGGTTATAAGGTTTTCTAAGTCCTTAGTAGAGAGATGAGTTGGTAACATGGGAGCCGCAATACGGTCTCCACAGACTGACAGTGTTTCTTCAACAGAGGAGATTTGCTTGTTAATAGCCCCCATAGCTCCTGTATTATATTTTAGTAACGATGACTGAGTTTTATCTTGTGACTTGGGCTTACCAGCAGCTGCAGGGTGTTTCCTCTTGCCCATACTCAGGGATTTAAAAGGCAAAATAGTTGAGATCTGAATAACTGGGCAGTGAAATACAAAGTGAGACGAAAAAGAAAAGTAATAAAGTGATTCCTCCAACCCCCCCTTTAGAGCCACATCTCAACCACTGATAGATCAGCAAATCTTTTATCCCCTAAATCAACAATGTGTTTTTCCATCCTGCTCTTATGTCAAAAGAGTTTGTTATAATTGTAATGTTACTGGGTGAGAAGTTAGAGTTGTTACTGTCACACTTCCTTTGTTAATCAAGTTACTGTTAGTGGCTCGGTAAGTTCAGATCCAGCTGATTCCACCGGTCTTCGATGTCAGTCAACCCCGAGCACGGTAGTCTCAGTGGCAATAAAGGGGTAATCAATTATATTATGGTGAAAGAAATGGTACCTATCTATTGTGGCAGAGTAGACGTTAGGGGGGTGGCCCAGACCGGCCTCGAATGGCCGCGGATGGGCGCAGACGGGCCCGCTCTTGGCCCGGTCTTCGCCTGGGCCACGCCCCGCGCTGCGGGACCCTAGCAGCAATTTGAAGAGTGCCTCCAGAGGCGGTGCGGTGTCGGCTTCCTGCCGCAAGGTATCCTGGGGCTTGTGATATACTACGCTGTGGGTGATGGAACACCGTGTAAGATTGGCGCTCACTATTTACGGGTACGTCAAAGCAAAGTGTATCTAAATGTGGTGCTCCCAGGGAGGGGGAACCACCTAAACCCCTTCAATGCGACCCAAGAGGATCTATCTGAATGTGTACACTTAACCCAAGCACCCACTTGAATCAATTTCCAACATTTTACAGTCATATAATAAACACATTTCAAATCGAATTCTCTGGTCTTTATTTTCTTCTTTTTGTTATCTAGCCAACAGGGGGCAAACTCGGTACAGCATATCTCAACAACAAAAACCTCAAAAGCTAGAGTCTTACCTGACAAGAATGTAGATCCGCGTCATGTCGTCAGGAAAAGAAAAACTTAAAGGGCAATGTATTAAGCCCAAATAATCACGAGCTACAAAAATAAGGGAAAAGAAAAAAAGAAAACAGTAAGGGAAAAAAAAGTCCATGTCAAAGGTCCCAGATGGACGGTTTTGGTTTCCACTCTACACAGATATACAGTATGTGTAGTTCTTTTGCACACTACATTTGTCTGTATATTATTTTCCAGCCCAGAGGAAGTCGTGGGTATTATCCCAGACGACGAAACACGTGTTGGCTGGATAACAAAAAAAAGAAAATAAAGACCAAGAGAATTTGATTTGAAATGTGTTTATTATAAGACTGTAATATGTTGGAAATTAATTCAAGTGTGTGCTCGGGTTAAGTGTATACATCCTGGGGCTTGTGGTCTGCCCCCACTGGCGTGTGACTGCTGACTTTCCCCGCGCTGCTGGACCCCCAGCAGCAATTTGAAGAGCGCCTCCGGGCGCAGTGCGGTGTCGGCGGCGGCTTCCTGCTGCAAGGTATCCTGGGGCTTGTGGTCTGCCCCACTGGCATGTGACTGCTGACTTTGCCCGCGATGCGGGTCCCCCAGCAGCAATTCGAAGAGCACCTCCGGGCATGGTGCGGTGTCGGCGGCGGCTTCCTGCCGCAAGGTATCCTGAGGCTTGTGGTCTGCCCCCACTGGCGTGTGACTGCTGACTTTCCGTGTGCTGCGGGATCCGCAGCAGCAATTTGAAGAGCGCTGCCGTGCGCGATGTGGTGTCGGCGGCGGCTTCCTGCCGCAAGGTAACATGGGGCTTGTGGTCTGCTCCCACTGGCGTGTGACTGGTGACTTTGACATTATTATCATTTTTTTGACCGCTACTCGGCCTGCTGACAATGGAAGAATATTCCAGAAGGGTATTCCCGCCTGGAAGGTGGCAATAGCCCTACTCACATTCCCGTCCAACGAATCTTGCTCCTGCCTGTATATTTAGACCCAGTGGCGGCTGGTGAAGTTTATAAGTGGTAGGGCTGGGCTTGGTCGGGGGTGGGATGGGGTGCATGTTAGAGATGCACAACATTTTTCTGGGAGGCTAGTAGCCATTTCCTGTGCAAATCTTATTTAACAAAAATGGGATAAAATAATGCATTTTTCTGACCCATTTTTTAAAATAAAGCAATAATCCTTCCGTTCATTATGTGCCCTCACCTTTGGCTTAAACGCATAATTATTAGCAATGAATGCCTTTTATCAAAGGCATCGACTGCTGGTAACCACCGGAGCGGTTGGCATTAATACTTTAATAGTCAATGGGACTTTCTTTTTTCACACAAAAATGTTTCTCCCTCTTCGATCTGCAACTACTTTGATCATGACTATTTACACACCTTTTACGGTCTTAAGCTTCTCTCAATTTACTACGTTTTCATATGCTGAGACTTCAAACAGTATAGTTACACCTAAGAGGACAGAGACACACTGGACCTTTGTCTCATACAGCAAATTTAACTCTAAAGTGAGCAGGATTTTGAAAACTTTAAACTTAGACAACAGAACTATCAGTTAAGATTGCAAGGTGAGGGGGTGTGGCTTGGACAGCACGGTGAATGACAGCATAGAAGTGTTGCTCCCGCCGCCATGACAAACATTCATCGAATTCCGACCTCGTAATGATGCGAGCGGAATTGCAGTGAACCAGGCCCGGGTGGCAGAAAGCCGTGGGCATCTGTTGGTGAAGGTGCCGCATCGATAGGAGAACTTACAGGCAGGTTTTTCCTCAAGTTTACAAGCGCCCCTGACGTCCATCGGTGGAATGTCGCGCCTGACCTCCCAAAACGGCGGACGCATCAGCGCCTCCCAAGACATCCTGCCATTCCTGCTGACTCCAAGTAAGACCTCTGTCTCTCGGGCCCTGAACACATGCAGCAAGCCCACGGTTGCGGGGATCTCTCAACAGGGCTATTTTCTACAGAGTTAAAAGACAGCCCTTTTGTTCAACTTCCTGCGCTGCCTGACCTTAAGAAGGCCACCGCCCACGAGGCATAGAAAACACAGAAGAGTGTCTTAGAGGCCATATTACTATATCACTATATCAGATATGAATATATATAAAGTTTTGAAATTTCCAGAGTGAATATGAATAAATCTGTACTGTACTGAACTGTACTGTAACTGTTCTTGGCTAAGAAGATAAGAAGCCATAGAAATTTCCACTTACCTGGCAACCTACCTAACTTACTTACCTCTCTACTCTTGAAGCGTAAGAGCACAGGTCCTGCTTATAGAGGATCTCCACAGTAGCACGCAAACACGGCAACCCCCAGGGTATACTATCATAGCGTTTCAGATATATTACTACCCGGAGTAGTTGTTCTATCCTGGGTGCAAAACTCAACGTTGGGAATCGGTGCCCCCCTGCCAGGGCGTCAATCTGCTTCCCGGGCCTTAACCATACTAATCCTGCATACGCCACAACAATCACCCAGGCTATTCTGACGATTCTGTACAGATTATTTTATTGCTCCATCACTGGGCAGTCTTCAACGATAGGGGTTTGTGATCTCTCAGCCAGGTTGTCGATCTGCCCTTTATGCTCCAACCGCTTTAGTCCTGTATACCCCAAAAGAGGTAAAATGTGGCGAACATCCAGCCTCGCCCTGTCTTGGGGAAAGCCATGGCCGATAAAGAGTCTAAGCCAGGGAAAAAACGTTCCAAAGCGGACCCCCCGCTACCTGACTCTCCAATCAAGAATAAGAATGAGGGGAGCAACACAATGGACATGATACTCAAAAAGCTAGACATGGTCCACGACCTAGCGAAATCCACCAAACTCAACACAGATGTTATGCAACAGGATCTGTGCTCCATCAAATCTGAACTTGGTTCCATCACAACAGAGTTTCAGAGGCAGAAGGGCGTATCAGTACATTAGAGGACAAATCCAATATCTCAATCAGAGATATCCAAAACCTACAAATCACTACAGAGGCACTGAAGAAAGATGAGGCCGAATCGGAAGACTGTAATCGCAGAGGTAACCTGCGCATCTTTGGAATGCCAGAAGGATCAGAGGACACATCTACCTCATGTCTAGACTTCCTTGAAAAATGGCTTTCCCAACTGACAGGCATCTCTTTCGAAAAAGACTTTGAACTCGAAAGAGCACACCGGGTCCCCTCATTCAGGCCGGCTGGTAGCAACGTCACCAGGCAGATCGTATGCCGTCCTCTAAGATTCCAACATGCTGAGATGATCCTCAACTATGTGGGCAAAAACAACCACATCCTCTGGCAGGGCCACAAAATCTACGTCTCCCAGGACTACTCAAGACCAACATTGGAAACACGGAAAGGCTTCATTGCTATCAGATCCAGTCTCAAGTCTTTAAACCTTCAACCCTCGTTCATTGGTCCAGCAAAATTCAAAGTTACTGATAGCCACGTCTTTACTAACTCAAAGGACCTTTGTCTGTTTCTAGACAACAGAGGATTTACCATGATGGACACTGGTCTTGCTCTCTTAACCAAGCTATGATGCATCCTGTACAGGGGCGATATGTTCCAAATCCTTTTCTATCAACTCTTTATACGTAAAATGTTTCCTAGTGTACTCTAAAGCACACGAGTTGAGGTTTTTGTTTTCTGTATTATGGTATTTCTGCACTGCTGTATTACTCTAACTCTAACCGGGTGTGGGGGTTGTTCTAATCGGATTTATAAGCCTGTATCATTCTGTATCGTACTATACTGCCACAGTCCAGTTGACTTGTTCCTCTATACTGTTTGCAGATCCCTTGTTGCTGCTGTTTTGATTCCTGAGAAACAGTATCACTACTGATTTTACCACGTGAGATTTAGGGTGTGTTGCCCTCCCATATTGCTTAATGCTGCACCCCACTCTTCTCTTCCATTTGCATGATTCCATGTACTGTATTCGCATGATTCCACGTACTGAATACTCGTTCACTGTTTGTTATTTCCATCGGCGGCGGCTCTCACCCGCTGTCATCTCCCTCTCATACAACGTTTGGCGTGGGTGGGGTGGGATGGGAGGGGGGTTGAGGATGTTTGGGGGTTTGGGGTTCCTTCCTCTCCTGTGTTTTTTCTTTTCCAGTTTCTTTTTCTTTTTCATTTTTTCCTCCTTCAGCTGTAGGTACATTGCTAACACAGGTGTACATATGCACCCCACTAATACAGCATCCAGATTTATTTATTTCCCGGTTACTTGTGGACTGCACCATATTCTCTACCCTGTTATCATCCACTTTCACGGGCTCCTTATCATACTTTGCCAGATTGCAACTATATCTGACACCACCTGGCCTCAACTTATCCTTAAATCATCCTGTAGCTTATCCTTGCACTCAGATAGCCATGACTGCATCTCTTCGCTATGTCTAACTCCCCACTTGACAGAAATTAAAAAATTGTATCCTTAAATGTCAACGGTTTTAACCACCAAATCAAAAGGAAAAAAATCGAAAACTACCTCTTTAAATTGAAACTGCACGTAATCCTATTGCAAGAGACAAAAATGGCCCAATGTGGGCTTGTGAGCTTTGGAAAGAGCTGGATCGCTGACATCATATACTCGACCAGTGAAAGTAAGAAAGGCGGGGTGGCCACTTTAATATCCGAGAACTCAGGCCTCTCAACCGAATCATTTGTGATTGATAATAATGGAAGATGTGTCCTAACGAAGTTCACAAAAAACTCAGGGCATTTCCATGTACTCAATGTATACGGCCCGAATACGGATGATCCTGAGTTCTGGAATTCTCTAACGCTTCTCCTGAGCAAAATTCCTAGCAGTAACCTTGTTATTCTGGATGGTAACTTCAACTTCCCCATGGATATTACAATTGACAGACAGTCCAGGTTCTCCCTCCAACCATCTAGTGCACACAAATCATTACACAAGCTATGCACCAGGTTCGGTCTTTATGATGCCTGGAGACTTCAACACCCATACACCAGGGACTACACCTTCTTCTCAAACCCCCATAAGTCTTATTCCAGAATAGACTACCTATTGATATCCAAACCACATATTCAGCTAATTGTTCAAACTGACATACTGATGAGACTAATTTCAGAGCACTCAGCCATATCTCTTTCCCTCACTGGTACTAATGTAACTACACCGAGTAAGATATGGAGATTCAACGAAGAGTCAATAAGGGATACGTCCTCAAAGGAGGCCATTGAAAAAACTATTCTAAACTACCTGAAAGACAACTTAATCTTGGATACCTCCCCTTCCAACCACTGGGACGCTCTGACAGCCACGGTATGAGGGGCCTTCATTAACATCCAATCCAAAATTAATAAAGAACATAATAAAGAACTTCTGAACCTAGAAAAAGGCATTAAATCATTGGAGACAGACCACATTTCTAACTTGAACCCCCAAACCCTCTGAAACCTCACTAAAAGGAAATATGAATAAAACAGAATCCTAAGAGAAAGAGCGGGAATATGGGTCAACAAAAAGAAAAGTTTAAAACTATGCGATGCAAACAAGGCAGGGAAAACCCTAGCCTCCTATTTAAAACATAAGCAGAAAAACAAGGGAATTGACTCCCTCACTGACAAAGATAACATCACCCATACTAGACCACAGAAAATACTAGAAACTCTTAAAGAGTTCTACCAATCTCTATACACAGATGATCACAGCATCCTCCTGCGTAGATTATCTCAGAGACATTCCTCTCCCGACCATCTCGGGCCAAGAAAAAAATGAACTGAGTTCCCCGTTTACCCTTAAAGAAGTTGACACAGCAATTCGCTCTCTAAAATCACACAAAGCCCCATGTCCAGATGGATACGCAGCTACCTTTTTCAAAACCTTTGCTCATATACTTAACCCAACCCTTTTGACCCTCTTCCAATACTTCGCTGACTCCGGTACTGTATCCGGCACCACTAGTGAAGCCACTATTATCGTAATCACCAAAGAGGGGAAAGATCCAAAGCAGGTTAAAAATTATAGGCCAATTTCTCTAATTAACCTAGATGTAAAGATTTACGCCAAGATACTCTGCAAGAGGCTGGAACCTCTCCTCCCCCGGCTGATTGGTCACTCACAAGTGGGTTTCATGAAACACAGACTATCCAATGATAACACCCGTCTCCTTTGCCACATTATTGAAAAGGCCAAGACAGTCTCCACCGAAACAGTTGCAACTACTCTTGATGCTAAAAAAACATTCGATAGGGTCTTTTAGACTTTTCTACATGAATCTCTTCAGAAATTCAACTTAGGGGAACCCTTCACCAAGATGATTATGGCTCTCTATAGCGGCCCGTCAGCTAAAATTAGATCTGGAGGTCTACTTTCACCACCACTTAAATTAGAAAGAGGTACAAGACAAGGCTGCCCCCTTTTGCCGTAACTATTCATTTTAAGCCTAGAACCTCTACTCCATAAGATCAGAAATAACCTCCACATCCATGGTATCTCCTTTAATAGTGCTAAAGTGAAAGTTGCGGCTTACGCTGAAGATTTCTTAATTATGACCGAAAACGCCGCCCAATCCATCCCTGCCTTGCTCCAGACCATAGAAGAATATGCCCATGTCTCGAACTACAAACTTAACAAAGACAAGTCTGAAATCCTTGCTCTGAATAACCTTTGCTCCAGTAGCCTCTTTGCCACCACAGGTCTTTCCTGGCAACCAAAGTTTGTTAAATACTTGGGACTGGAGTTCAACTCGGATATCCTTGAATCTCTAAATTATAATGAGGCTCAAACACTGAGGAAGGTTGAAGCCCTATTAGAGAGCTGGAACCCTAAATTCCTCACATGGTGGGGCCGCATCGAGACCATCAAAATGATGAGCACCCCCATAATTAAGTACCTCACGAACATGCTTCCTCTAGCTCTATCAGATGATTTCATACAAAAGGCCGATAGACTAATAAATAAATTTATTTGGCAAAATAAACGACCCCAGAATTTCTCTAAAAAAACTGCGCCTATCGGTTCACCTCGGAGGCGTTAATTTGGCGGACTTTAAAAAAAATTCAAACCGCCTTCCTTGCCAGACAGGTCTCCGTTTGGTTCGCTCAATCTCTGGACTACACGCCCACATGGCTATCTATCGAGAGGGATCTTCTTGGCGAGTTTCACCCGATCTCTCTCTCTTAACAAGCAACCCCAAACCCCGCCCTCAGGTAAATACATTTTCAACACCACCAAAAGAGCCCTCTTAAAAATTGATAGAATTTTGGAAACCCCGATCTCCAACTCGAATATGAGCTCTCTATGGAACAACCCCAAAATTAGAACCCAGGGCTCTCCTCCCTGCTGGCCTCACTGGGCATCTAGGGGCATTCACTTCTTGAAGGTTCTAAGGCCCCCACAATCCCCACTGTCCTTTTGGGAATTACAATGCAGCTTTAACTTACAGAACCTAGACCTCTACAATTTCCTGAAGCTTAAAGTCAGTCTATCTAAGCGAAAACCCCAAACTAAAGACACATCTCTTGTCAAAACCATCCTAACCTTTAATAAATCTGGTCACCAGGCCTCCAAGTTCTATCACCTACTAAAACCTAAGTCCGCTACCCTGCCCTCAAAACTCCAAACAAAGTGGGACCCCACAGAGTCGGTTTTGTTGGAGTCCTGGCACCAAATATTGAAGTCAGTAGTCTCATATAAAATCTCTACCGCCCTTTCACAGACGACCTTCTGGACTCCAGCCCGTCTTCATAAACTCTCCCTCAGAGATAATCCAGCTTGATGGAACTGTAATGACCTGACTGGAGATCTACCCCACCTCCTCTTTCACTGTAGCGCGGTTTCACCATTCTGCGACTCTGTATTTTGCTTTTTTCACTCCATCTGCGGGGTCCATCTAGAACGGAACTTCCAAATCCTAATCAAAGGTTTCCCTGATTCAAGTATCAGTTCCTGTAAAGATAGCCTCTTAATTGACATTCTTCTTACTGCTGCCTGTAAAACAGTTCTAGCTAACTGGAAGAACACTGCGGCCACCTCTTTTCGCACTTTCCTAAACTGGGTCTCCTTCCTAAGAGGTACAGATAACACCTCCCTGCAAACCTCCCTATGGATAGTGCGCAACACCTCTATTTGGGACTCTCTCGACAATTATTTTGCTACCACTAAACCACCGTGAAGTCCTAATGGGGGAACCACACCCTAAAATCCCTGACACCAGTCGCTTACCCTCTCAAGTCGGTACTCTCCATGGATGCTCAATCATCAGACACAGCAACAACTGTTTTCACCGCCTATTAAAGCCTGAGACTTGATTCCTGGCGTGAGGAGAATATACTCCTCGATCCACATCTACACCTACGTACTCTAAAGCCTCCTTAGGTTCCGCCTTCCTACACATATCACCTGATTCTACACCTACTAGCTTTTCTGTTTTCTTTATCTTTTTCTTATTAATCAATTTTTTCTCAACAAGTCATTTACATGGGTTGGTGCATATACCATAGGTTACTCTGCTCTTAATTGTTACATGTTTCCTGGGCTTTGTCATATGTAACAGTCCATCCGTTCACATTTCTACACCCAGGGCTTTTCGTATTTAGGCCTGGGCTTCTCAATATACAACCCATGTACCTTACTACTGTCCATGTTTCCCTGTTTGTTTTGGAAAATGTACAATAAAATATGCCTGAACTAAAAAAAAAAAGATTGCAAGGTGAGATGTCGATATGCTGTTGCCTACTTAGTAGTAATGCCCGCCGGGACACACCAGGGAAGGGGAGGGAGGAAACAGGAGGGGGGGGGGGAATGTTAGCTTGAAGTTGTGCTGCACAGAAATTGAGTTTATTGTATAAGAATGGATGCCAACTGAAAGGATTTGTTCTGTAAACAATAACATTTTGTTAAAAAAAAAAATAACTATCAGTCAAGATCCACAGAGTCTCACAATTTCTGAGTCTATGCATCAGAAGCTCACTGTCTCCAATTGCTTGCTTTGACTTCTGGTACTTGTAGTCCTGTTTATCCAATTATAGACCAGGAATAAAATCCCAAATTGCAATGATAAGACGTGGAGTGGATGGTCTAATCACACTTGGACTTAGAAAAATTGAGAACCATACATGCACAGATTGAACAGATTCTGTCTTTAAGTAGTAGAGCCCTCATCCTCCTACATAAACAGATGGTGAAGGTGCCTGGCTGACTCCCTCGTTGGTCACAGATGCGAAGCTTGATAAACCAGCCGTTTGTCTGAAAAATAGTCTGAGACTGGGTTGTTTACTAATATAAATTGAAGCCTTCTGCTGCTAACAAATGATACAAAAGGGGATGATGGACGGAACGTTTGAGCCAATCAAACACTCACCCCCAGTCAACTGATCTGGGTTTAATCCATCATCATTCTTTAGCTCACTCCACCACCCCAGTTCAGACATGGCCATATGCAAATCAGTCTGACCCTGTGCCTCATGGGAACAGTCCAGCCCGAACTGCCAAGCCATGTCTTCCCTGGACCGGAAACAAGCATCCTAGGACCGGTTTCTGGCATTTCAGCCGTCATCAGCCAGGCTTGCTTGAATCCAGTGGCAAAGTGAGCAAGGGACCCACGTCTGGGCATACCCCCGCCAACTTAGGGCGACCAAAGCGATACAAAAGGGGATGATGGACGGAACGTTTGAGCCAATCAAACACTCACCCCCAGTCAACTGATCTGGGTTTAATCCATCATCATTCTTTAGCTCACTCCACCACCCCAGTTCAGACATGGCCATATGCAAATCAGTCTGACCCTGTGCCTCATGGGAACAGTCCAGCCCGAACTGCCAAGCCATGTCTTCCCTGGACCGGAAACAAGCATCCTAGGACCGGTTTCTGGCATTTCAGCCGTCATCAGCCAGGCTTGCTTGAATCCAGTGGCAAAGTGAGCAAGGGACCCACGTCTGGGCATACCCCCGCCAACTTATGGCGACCAAAGCGATACAAAAGGGGATGATGGACGGAACGCTTGAGCCAATCAAACACTCACCCCCAGTCAACTGATCTGGGTTTAATCCATCATCATTCTTTAGCTCACTCCACCACCCCAGTTCAGACATGGCCATATGCAAATCAGTCTGACCCTGTGCCTCATGGGAACAGTCCAGCCCGAACTGCCAAGCCATGTCTTCCCTGGACCGGAAACAAGCATCCTAGGACCAGTTTCTGGCAATTCAGCCGTCATCAGCCAGGCTTGCTTGAATCCAGTGGCAAAGTGAGCAAGGGACCCACGTCTGGGCATACCCCCGCCAACTTAGGGCGACCAAAGCGATACAAAAGGGGATGATGGACGGAACGTTTGAGCCAATCAAACACTCACCCCCAGTCAACTGATCTGGGTTTAATCCATCATCATTATTTAGCTCACTCCACCACCCCAGTTCAGACATGGCCATATGCAAATCAGTCTGACCCTGTGCCTCATGGGAACAGTCCAGCCCGAACTGCCAAGCCATGTCTTCCCTGGACCGGAAACAAGCATCCTAGGACCGGTTTCTGGCATTTCAGCCGTCATCAGCCAGGCTTGCTTGAATCCAGTGGCAAAGTGAGCAAGGGACCCACGTCTGGGCATACCCCCGCCAACTTAGGGCGACCAAAGCGATACAAAAGGGGATGATGGACGGAACGTTTGAGCCAATCAAACACTCACCCCCAGTCAACTGATCTGGGTTTAATCCATCATCATTCTTTAGCTCACTCCACCACCCCAGTTCAGACATGGCCATATGCAAATCAGTCTGACCCTGTGCCTCATGGGAACAGTCCAGCCCGAACTGCCAAGCCATGTCTTCCCTGGACCGGAAACAAGCATCCTAGGACCGGTTTCTGGCATTTCAGCCGTCATCAGCCAGGCTTGCTTGAATCCAGTGGCAAAGTGAGCAAGGGACCCACGTCTGGGCATACCCCCGCCAACTTAGGGCGACCAAAGCGATACAAAAGGGGATGATGGACGGAACGTTTGAGCCAATCAAACACTCACCCCCAGTCAACTGATCTGGGTTTAATCCATCATCATTCTTTAGCTCACTCCACCACCCCAGTTCAGACATGGCCATATGCAAATCAGTCTGACCCTGTGCCTCATGGGAACAGTCCAGCCCGAACTGCCAAGCCATGTCTTCCCTGGACCGGAAACAAGCATCCTAGGACCGGTTTCTGGCAATTCAGCCGTCATCAGCCAGGCTTGCTTGAATCCAGTGGCAAAGTGAGCAAGGGACCCACGTCTGGGCATACCCCCGCCTACTTAGGGCGACCAAAGCGATACAAAAGGGGATGATGGACGGAACGTTTGAGCCAATCAAACACTCACCCCCAGTCAACTGATCTGGGTTTAATCCATCATCATTCTTTAGCTCACTCCACCACCCCAGTTCAGACATGGCCATATGCAAATCAGTCTGACCCTGTGCCTCATGGGAACAGTCCAGCCCGAACTGCCAAGCCATGTCTTCCCTGGACCGGAAACAAGCATCCTAGGACCGGTTTCTGGCATTTCAGCCGTCATCAGCCAGGCTTGCTTGAATCCAGTGGCAAAGTGAGCAAGGGACCCACATCTGGGCATACCCCCGCCAACTTAGGGCGACCAAAGCGATACAAAAGGGGATGATGGACGGAACGTTTGAGCCAATCAAACACTCACCCCCAGTCAACTGATCTGGGTTTAATCCATCATCATTCTTTAGCTCACTCCACCACCCCAGTTCAGACATGGCCATATGCAAATCAGTCTGACCCTGTGCCTCATGGGAACAGTCCAGCCCGAACTGCCAAGCCATGTCTTCCCTGGACCGGAAACAAGCATCCTAGGACCGGTTTCTGGCATTTCAGCCGTCATCAGCCAGGCTTGCTTGAATCCAGTGGCAAAGTGAGCAAGGGACCCACGTCTGGGCATACCCCCGCCAACTTAGGGCGACCAAAGCGATACAAAAGGGATGATGGACGGAACGTTTGAGCCAATCAAACACTCACCCCCAGTCAACTGATCTGGGTTTAATCCATCATCATTCTTTAGCTCACTCCACCACCCCAGTTCAGACATGGCCATATGCAAATCAGTCTGACCCTGTGCCTCATGGGAACAGTCCAGCCCGAACTGCCAAGCCATGTCTTCCCTGGACCGGAAACAAGCATCCTAGGACCGGTTTCTGACATTTCAGCCGTCATCAGCCAGGCTTGCTTGAATCCAGTGGCAAAGTGAGCAAGGGACCCACGTCTGGGCATACCCCCGCCAACTTAGGGCGACCAAAGCGATACAAAAGGGGATGATGGACGGTTGCCTCTCGTTTTACTCAACAAACAAAATGGACCTATCAGAAATCTGGAATTTCCTCTGGTTCCCTCTATTAATATTAATGTAGCTCTTTCAGAGGCATCAGAGGCAATGTCTCCCTTAGTAACATATTAATTTTATCCCTAGGAGAGGGATTCTCCTTTCTCACCACATGTACACACGATGGAAACAAGATGCAAAACACCAACATACATGCGTGACAGCCTGTGACTGATCCGGCACCGCTGGGTGTAATTTCCTTAAGCAAGGGGGGGAAGGTAGAGAGGCTCTATCAGTCCTTCAGGGCCAATGGTACCAATGAATGCAGGGTCATAACGAAGGCACCTGCGGTGCTGCGGGGGTCCCAACTCTTCAGAGGGGCCGTATTCAGTCCATTCCAACTGAAACAGCCACAATCTACTGAGTCAGATGATCACAAAGCACACGAAAAACAAGCATTGGCATAGCCAATAGGTCTCGCCTTTTGGCTCTTATAAGTGTTTAGCTATGCAGCACATTATCGTGAGAAAAATACAATACAACGTAAATGATGACTCCTACTAAACATTTTTGGTTTCATTCTGCCTAGCAGGTGTAGCTGGACTCTGGGTCTAGTAAAGACCGTATCGTTTTTCTCAGGGTGCAACTGTGATTTCTCTCCCACTTCTTTCCTTGTTCATTAGAAGCATTTCTACAGTAGGCAGTATCCATGCCTTTAGAAAATACTCATGGTTTCTACTCAGCAATTCCCAAGTGGCATCTTGGATGTGATGAAAGTTTGTTAGGTCTGGCTAGAAGGAGTGTTGGAGCTCTCGACAACCTAATGGGATGGGAATGGGATGACACACCGGCCCAGTAGAGCAAAGTCATCACATGTAGCAGTCTAATATGCTTGTACCTAGAACATGACACAAAGAGTAAAGTGTCTGCACTCCGTGTGTCTAGCTACACTAAACTTGTGGTACAACTAGTGCACTCTTTGCAGCTTGCGTGTAGCTTCACTTACTGCACAAGTTGTACTGTTTGCAGTCCACCCGTTTGCGGTTGCATGAATCACGTTGGAAAAATGTTGACCCAGGGCTTGGTCAAGGCTTATATTTGCTTATCTGGATTTTAAAAGGTACTTTCCTGGTTTCATTTGTTGTTTGTCTTCCATGTCTCTGGAGGAAGGAGGAAGGAGGATAAGGGCGGGACTGTGCCTTAAACAACAAGCATTGGCATAGCCAATAGGTCTCGCCTTTGGGACCTTATAAGTATTTAGTTATGCAGCACAGTATCCTTGGTGCAACTACATCAACTGTTGCCTGGCTAAACACTTATAAGGTCCCAAAGGCGAGACCTATTGGCTATGCCAATGCTTGTTTTTGTTAGGCACTGGGAGATTAAGTGATTTGCTCAGAATCACAGGATGTTGCACGTCCTTGCCGAGACTCGAACCCGGTTCCCCTAGCCGTTAGGCCAACTCCTCTCTTCCCTACCAAGAAGTTTCAAACTGGACATGAAAATATGTTGAAAGTTGGTTAAATAAAGAAGGCACCCGCAGGCTTGTGTTCAATTCACACCTGTCACTCCTCATACATGCAACTGTCCATTTATCGCTGAGTATGTGGTAGTGCAGTCCGAGTAAGCTTCCAGCAGTTCTCATAGAGAAAAAAATATTTTCCTGATTTAGGAATTTACCAATTATACGGTCGCTTTATGTGTCTAAGTGAATTTACTGGAGCATGTCCACGGCTGAAGTGGGATTTGAAAATGCACTACAAGAATCGATAGATGAGAGACAGGGCCTGTGGGCTACCCTTCACAAAACTGTCCAGGGTTGTGTGAGTGATTCTGAGCTGATGCATTTAAATACTCGTTCATGTTTGTACAACGCACAGCATATTAGAGCTTTTCAGTGACTAGATTCTTTCACGTTGAATCAGTTTAGTGGTTCTTAACATAAAGCAGACCAGATTCCTTACATAGGTTGTCACCTCTTTACAATGATGCTTCCTACATAAAATGACTTGAACGCTACGTCCATTCAGCTAAATACCTAATAAATAGGGATGGGTGAATTTAATGTGCCCAACATAGATTTTGGCAGATAATATACTTTGCAGACACTGCCAATGTCTAAGAATTCCTCTGGATAAAGAAGTACAAATGAATTGGTGAAAAACTAAAATTAATGAACCATTGTATCCTCCATCAAATTGATTTGTGACAAAACAATAATTCATTGATCAACATATTTTTAAAAAACAATAATAACCTGTTTCGTCATTTAACAAAAAGAAAACACGTGCCTTTCCCTTTAAAAACCCGGCCTCTAATAGGGCATTAGGAGCATTAAGAAAATGCATTCTACGCATAAATAGCGACAGGCTGGTCTGGGTATGCCCCACAGTAGTTGGTGAGTTTTTCCAGTGCAGTCAAAACACTGCCCATAACCTTCAGTAGTAGTTTCTCTTTCAATGCCTCATTGCTGTTAAATATTCTTGGACCAAACCACCAACATGCACGGTACCAGGGGTGTTCTTCAAATACACACGCGTGTATCACTCTATGTAATATTCATATGTTGTGAATAAACACATTTGGTGCTCAAAGCACGGATTTTAGTCCAGCTCTAATCAGTCAGCAGTGTGCGTTCTGATTGATAAGAACAGCATACGCCCTCAATGGATGGATCAATAAAACATGAACCAACATCAACCATTTATAGGAAAAGCCAAGGACGTTGCGTTTGGTATTTTTTTTTTCATAAGCCATATATATATATAAAAGATGTGCAGTCTTTGAAAGGAGCTGTCTGGCGTCCCAACTGGCGGTGGTCTACTGGAGGCCTTCGATTTCTTAACTACTGAAAGCGAGGCATCGCTGCCCCCAGACGGCGCGACTTTGATCAGCTCTGCCAGGAATATTACGATGTACTTTCTCAAGCAGCTTTTGAGGTGATTTGTAACAGATCAAAAAGCATGATATTAAAGGCTGAGCGGGGTAGGTACACTTTCATGTGGATGCGTTGCCATGTAACAGTCACAGCAAAATGCACTGAAAAGCTAGTGAAATGGGCACGGACATCTGCAATGCAACCTTTTTGTAATACGCGAAAATACATCTTTGCACGGTTTGATGCTGCCACCACATGGTCGTAAGTAAAAATATGAAGGTGCTTTTTCACGAGTCGATAATGCAGTGTTAAAACGCCGAACTATTTCCCTTATCACTGACGACGTTTAAAAAAAACACAATATACATGTATGAAGGACGTCATCATGTTCATGCTCTCCCCGTGCTTATAGTTATGTGTGTGGACAACAAAAACATTCCAAATTCGGAAGCCAAATGTAACAAGCATTGGCCGCGCGGCCGTGCGAGACGCGCTCTGTGGTGGGGGAGGGGGGAGGAGCGGGAGAGCAAGTGACACGGCCGCGCGGCCCCGAGAAGCGCTCTGTGGTGGGGGAGGGGGAGGAGCAAGTGACATCAAAGGCAGATGGCCTGGAGCATGCGAGGAATGCGCGTTACTGTGCGCGTACTCGCATGCTCTAGGCCAGCCAAAAGTTGTGGTCGCATTTCTGCAAGCCCACTACAAAATGTCTCGCCCAGAGTCAGCGCTGAAGCGCTGGCTTTCAGGGCGAGACCTAAAAAGGAGAGGGAGAAAGGGAGAGGGAGATCAGCAAACGAAAAAAGTGGAAGCGAGAGAGAGAGAAATGGAGTGAGAAGAGAGAGAGAGAGAGAGCTATTGTGTGTTTTGAAGGCTAATTCCATTTAAGGATTACAGACTAAAAAGCACCAGTTATCCGCCCCTCCCCCAGCCCGCAGTGACATTGAAAGCTAAGAGCCTTAGTGCAATGTTCAGAGCTGTGTGTCGGTCTCAACCTTAGAATGAAGATGATGCCTAAAAAGAGGCATATGTATATCAAAGTGAGGTATGCATATATCAAAGTGAGATATGCGTATATCAAAAATGAGGTATGCGTATATCAAATGGAGGTATGCGTACGTCAAAATGAGGTATGCCTATATAAAAGTGAGGCATGCGTATAGCAAAGTGAGGTATGCATATATCAAAGTGAGATATTCGTATATCAAAATGTGGTATGCGTATATCAAAATGAGGTATGCGTATATCAAAATGAGGTATGCGTATATCAAAATGAGGCATGCGTATATCAAAGTGAGGGAATGCATATATCAAAGTGAGATATGAGTATATCAAAATGAGGTATGTGTATATTAAATGAGGTATGCGTATATAAAAGTGAGGCATGCATATATCGAAGTGAGGCATGCGTATATCAAAGTGAAATATGCATATATCAAAGTGAGATATGCGTATATCAAATTGAGGTATGCGTTTATTAAATGGAGGTATGCATTTATTAAATGGAGGTATGCATATATAAAAGTGAGTTATGCGTATATCAAAATGAGGTATGCGTATATCAAAGAGGGAAACAGAGAGCCTTTGCCTTCTGAGGGATCCCACACCTGTGCTGTAACATATGTATTTATACAAATTAAAAACAAAGCTACCGTCTTTATTAATGACGAAAGAGCTAACATGCTGATTGCAGTAAATAGCACCAAACACTGATCTACCGAGTTTCTCTTTCCCTAAGACATATTTGTAAACTAGGTTCTCCTCTCCTACAAAGGTCTAGGCCCAGGAGAAATGTAAATTATGCAGGCGTAATTGGTATAATTTCAGGAATTTCGTGTTCCCGAATTGATGACATGAGTCATGTTGCATAACGTGCCATTCGTGGCAAAATGTTACAACCAAACGAAAACGGCCAGAACACATGCGGCTGTTGCTCGAGGCATTTGTGGGTTTTTTGCGCTACACAGTGTTAAATGAAGGATTCGCATTTTTATATCATTTTCCTAAAATTGTTCGTATTTATTTTGAAAGGAAATTAGGCAAATGTCTCATTTCCCTACAAAGGGCCCCACTTCAATATGATGGTCTGGACCCCGCACCAATTTCTGACGTGGCTAGCATAAAGTGCCATTGCTGGGTAAAGAAGGGATCTGGAAAAAAATAAAAAGCTAACCAAAACATGCAGCATTTACGCATAATTTAAGTTCAGATCTAAAAGAAGCTGGTTTGAGGTGGCACAAGGGAATGCCATACAAAAGGGGATGATGGACGGAACGTTTGAGCCAATCAAACACTCACCCCCAGTCAACTGATCTGGGTTTAATCCATCATCATTCTTTAGCTCACTCCACCACCCCAGTTCAGACATGGCCATATGCAAATCAGTCTGACCCTGTGCCTCAAGGGAACAGTCCAGCCCGAACTGCCAAGCCATGTCTTCCCTGGACCGGAAACAAGCATCCTAGGACCGGTTTCTGGCATTCCAGCCGTCATCAGCCAGGCTTGCTTGAATCCAGTGGCAAAGTGAGCAAGGGACCCACGTCTGGGCATACCCCCGCCAACTTAGAGGCGAACAAAGCGATACAAAAGGGGATGATGGACGGAACGTTTGAGCCAATCAAACACTCACCCCCAGTCAACTGATCTGGGTTTAATCCATCATCATTCTTTAGATAAAGCCATAGCTAATGTTCGTACCTTGATACCTGTTAATGTGCCTTCACAATGAGATCTGTAAAATACGTCTGCACCCTGAAACACTTGGGGGCATATTCACAAGGACCTACCGCCGATTTATCTCCACCTTAACGCATCAAAAGTGGAGATAGATTTAACACCCCATTCACAAGCGGGTGCAAACTGCAGACACCGCCAGTATTCCCGCTATAACTGCCCCAAAACATATCCCCAGCGAGGACACCATCAACTAACCCTAATGAGATGCAGAGTAGGCGTTCCCGTGCAAAAACACACGGAAACACCACAACACCACGAACTGCCAGATCTGCGATGCGAGTCAAAACCACGTGATAAGCCGCGGTAGCAGCAGGTATTTAACACCTGCCTCCTGCTGGTGTAAAGCCGGATGACTACCTGCAGTTGGCAACGGAGCCCCGCACACAGCCACACCCGAAGAACAAACGACGCCATGGAGCTACTCATCATGCAGCTCGGAGCCCCAACAGGGCCACAACACCCACCGGCACCACCCCCAGGACCGCCACCACCCCCAGTCTCACAGACCTAACGCCCGAGGAAGTCATCGCCCACTACAGGCTCAAAAGGACAACCATCATCCGCATCATGACCCACATCGCCCACAGGTTGACGGTCCCAACCCAGCGGAGAACCAACATCCCTCCGCAGACAAAGCTGCTGGCTGTGCTGCACCTGTTGGCCTCTGGTACCTTCCAACCAACAACTGCCAGAGACGGAGGAGTCTCACAGCCAGCCCTATCAAAGTTCATCACACCTGTCCTGGATGCCATCATCAGCTTCATACCCCAGTACCTTCACTTCCCCCACACTGCGCAGGAACAGCTGGAGACAAAGCAAGGCTTCTACGCCCACATGTGTTGGGGGCCATTGACTGCACACATGTCCCACTTGTGCCCCCTGCGGATACTGCACACCACTACCGCAACAGAAAGCACACGCATTCCATCAATGTGCAGGCAATAGTGGACCACCGGGGAATGTTTACCAATGTCGTCGCAAAACTACCCAGGCAGTGTGCACGATTCCTACATCTTCCGACAGTCCATCATCAACCAGCGCTTCCAGGATGGCATCTATGGAACTGGACTGCTCGTCGGTAAGTGCCAAATCAACACACCACACACCTCAAAGCCACCATCACACAACGCACAACTGTGGGAATGCACACGTGACCAAACCACATACAACATGTCAATCAACATGCCCACCTACCAGACACGACAACACAACTCCATGGTGATCCTGGGCTTCCCGTGCACACAATACAGCTATATCATGGCACCACAGCCACACAACAGCTGAACGTGTGGAGATGCGGAATGCAGCCATGTGCGAAGGATGCAAGTGACCCGTGAATGGGAATGTACACAACGACAAGTGAGGCGTGGATGTGCTGGACAGACATGGGTATGCAAACCACAGATATGTCCATGCAGACATCAACTGCTGGTGACTGGAGAGTAGTGAACAGTGGACGCAACCATGTCACCCCAGGCCGTGGGCCAGATCGCGGAAATGTCGCTCGCTGCGTCCCCCCCTGTGTGCGTGAGCGTAGTGGGTGGGCCCGGAGTACGCCAGGCCTGCGCAGGGGTGTGGACAAAAACCCCGTGGCGCAGAGCGTGGTTCTCTCCCGGAAAGGCCCACGTCACTGCCAGGGCGGCGCCTCTCAGCCTACCACGAGGCCGACGCCGTGAGCAGCGGGGCCTGCAAGCCTGTGCGCCTGCTGCACCCCAGGACGCTGATACCCAGACCAGGCCTGCCCGCCCCAGCGCTCCAAGGCCGCACTGCTTATCTGCCGACACCGTCGTGTGTCAAAGAGGGCCCACCACGTGCCGGTGCTAGCTCCAAGACTAATGCCCGCGACCTTGGCGGCCTCCTCAGGCCATTGCTGTCCTCCATGACACAGGCCCCCAGGGGTCCCCATTCGTTGACATACCCCACCGCTGCAGCCGGGCTACACTGCAGTCCAGCATGTCCCACATCTTGAACTGAGTCATCATTAGTCAATGGCAGGGTCCATGCCAGTGTACGCAGGGGGAGGGGGAGATGCGTCACAGTCCGGTGGAAACACGGATCACGGTTACGGAGGAGGTCAACCAGTAGCAAGGACTGACCTGGTGCCACTAACCCTGTGCGCCGTGAGTGACCGTCAGCCTCTGGCGGAACATCGTTGGTGTCTGAGCCTGTGGCCTGGGGGTTGTCATCAGCAACAGGCAGGTACGGACTTGGTGTCTGGCATGAGTCTGTGGCATTCATATCTGCCATGATGCCGGACACAGCTGGCATGTGCCATCTGCATCATGCCCTGGGGGTACACCTCCCATTCTCCCCTGAGACACTCCGCGGAAGGCACCTCTGAGACATAGGGGGTCCTGCTCTGCCCTCATGACCCTACCCCAGTCTCCCGCAGGTCAGCGTCCCATGGCGGTAGGCCCGTGTTGGCCGCTGTGCATCCGGGACCACTAACCCTGTGCGACTCAAGTCATGCTCCCTTGTTGTTCTGACATTGCATTTCTGAGTGCCTGATGACTGTTGGAGTTGTTGCCAGCACCAGCTACTCCCTGAGGGCTGGCTTACACTCACCCCACACACAGCCAGCACAGGCGTCACTGGATTAGTGGGCCTGCCATCACATCATGCCGAACCAAGTATTGACTCTTTTCTCTCCTCACTGTCCCAGGTGATCAAGGATATGCACTCTGCCCTTGGATGATGACACCCCTCTGAGACCCGAACACACCCGCCCAGAGGCAGTACAATGCGGCCCACATACGCACCAGGGGCATCGTTGAATGCACATTTGGCGTGTTGAAGTCACGTTTCAGGTGCCTGGACGGCACAGGTGGAAAGCGCCTGTACAGCCCGGACATCGTGTGCAAGATGATCGTTGCATGTTGTGTGTTGCACAACATCTGTGTACGCACCAATGCCCCATGGATCCCAGTTCCAGAAGTACCGGACGATGATGGGGACGATGGGGCAGGCGGCCCACATCCCACTGCAGCTGCGGCAGGAATGGCCCATAGGAACACCATCATTAACAATTTCTTCTCATTAGGACGTCACATTGTGGCCGTCCCTGGCAATCATGGGACAGTACAAAATGTCCACAAGCACAGCATGTGTGAATAAAACATATTTGCAGGTTACAGGTTGTACTTGTACATTGTCATGTCACAGTTTCCTGCTGTGCCAGATGTGATTTGCCATGTTGTGCACATTTGAGGCACCAGTTGTATCCTGTGTTCTGTTGTGGAGGTGTTGCTGTTTGTACCAGGATGTTGTCAATGTCGAGGTGCACTTATACTCATGTGCGTATGCTGCACGGTGGGTAATTCGCTCCTGCGGCTCTGATTTGTCTGCCACTGATCCCTTTCATACGGTGTGCTTGTCAGTTCTGTGCTTCCACGGTGCTGAGATGTTGCAGACTTGGGTTACTTGTGCTCTTTGTCGAGTTGTGACTCTTGGGCATGGTTTGTCGTTGACGTCAGTGGTTGTTTGTGCAGGTAGTTGTGTCCGGGTGTGACCTGCTCCTTTTCGGGTGTTGTCCGCACTCAGCCACCTCAGTGTCGTGCTGTGTACATTGCCATGATGATAGGACTGCAGCCAAGCTACTGGTCATGTGGTGTCTCTTGCATTGTCAGTGTGGCTGACGTATGTGCATGTTCGCACGTGGGCATGTGTTGGTTGTGTGACTGTTGATGTCTTGGGTGGGTGCCCCTTTGGGCACAGGGTGTTCGTGGGACTACTTGGTGGTTGTGTGTGTGCTGAAGTGTTCCAGTGGGTTCAGGGACATGATCCTGAGTTATTGTGGGTGTGCAGTGTGCCCTGCTTGATTGTGCATGTGTGACATTGTGCCCATCTCCCCTTGTCCCCCCACTCCCAGGTCGCTACGCACCATGTTGATGTGATGTTGGGTCATGTTGGGCAGTGTCCAGATCACCAACTCATGTCACCGTCTCCAGACTGGTGTATGTGGCCACCATCTTCTCCATGTCATTCAGCTCCTGGTGTTCTGCTGGCCCCCTCCTCCGGGGTGCATTGCTGCTTTCGTGTTGGCAGCGAGTTTCTGCTTGGTATTGCCATTCACATCAGTCCAGCGCCTCTTGTGCTCTTCCATTGTCCTCCTCTGCCATGCGACGGCATTCACATGGTCCGAGGTGGTGTGCCATCTTTGTCTCTTTGTTGCCAATGACACGTTGGAGGTGACGTACAGTTGGTGGTGGTGTTCTGTCTCATCCGTGGTGATCATGTGGTTTTCCTGTAGATTGTACCCCGTCTTCCTCTTCCTCTTCTCATTGCCCTTCCACGAGCCCTGTATTCCTGGGTGTTCCTCAGTGGGGATTGTGGGGTTCATGTTGTCATCTGCAGTCGGTCAGGGTGCATCCGTGGTACTCTGCAGTTGATTTCGTTTTTAGTGGCATTTTCCGTAAGCTGTTCTTGTGCTTTTTCCCACATTACGCGTGGGTATTGCTGGCCTCTCGCTGCTTATCGCTGATTTCCTCATCGTGCTTTGGCCCATCGCATGTTTTTTCACGTTGAGGTTTGTGTTTTTATCACGGTCGCGGTTGTTGTATCGCGGACATTGGCCGCGTTTTCGGGGGACTATCGCATGGTACCGCCGTGTTGTGAATTCCACGTTAACACAGGATTATTTTCCCGCGTTAGGCTGCGATGTGTGAAGTTGCGTTAACATTTTTTGGAGATGTTTAGCACACGTTCTTGTGAATATCCCCCTTAGTGTGCCTGCACCCTCAATGCCACCGAGAAGCCTGATGAGCAAAACAATAGCTTTGTGTACTGCCAGCCTTCTGTTCGTTCGTGTACCTGATACACACCTCACTCACTGCAAGTTGTACCTCTCCGATTCTCCACATTCACCTCAAACCTGCTCTTAGTGACCCCGTTCTACTCTCTCCTCGTGGCCCGGCTCTCGGTGTGTGGCGGCTTCTGCCTCTCTGCACGAGGGCCCGGGAGTACGGACCTCTGCCCACCTCGGAGCTCGGCGTCTACCCATGCTGTGCCGCGGTCCGGCAGCGCGGTCTCCTGTCCTACACCCCGGGGTGTCCCACCTTTGTCTGGACACCAGAGTGAGTCCACTCTCCAGAGCCCCCTCTCTCCCTCCCGGGCCCCAGGGCGGCCCTCGCTATGACTTTGTCCGTCAGTGTACTCGACTCCCCTCTCAGGCTATTTTACGCCCCGATGACTAAAGCCCCTGTACAGCACGGAGGCAGAAGGGCTGCCCTCCCTTCTTTGAGATCCCGGAGACACAGGACTGTTCCCTCGGACACTCTCTTCACTGATGCCTACCACAGGAATCTGAAGGCCCCCGGGGGAAGTGAAGGTCGCAGACCAGTCTTCCCCTGGGGCTATTCGTGCAATGGCCGGAAGGACATGGTGGGGAGGGATTAAAAGGTTAAGGGAAGGGGCGGGAGTTGGGAGGGTATAAAGGTGTCAGGAGAGGAGGATCCGGCCTCTTCCTGACACCTTAGCACCACCGGGAGGGTAGATAGAAAAGTTAGTGGGGGGTTTTGCTGTGGGCCTTGTAGACAGGGTAGCAGGGGATCAGCATCACAGCGGTGGTTTCACTGGGTGACCCGCGGCATGGGAGCCTACCTCTTGGTGCTGGTGTTCGCTTGTGGGGGGCGGCACACATAAGGGCATTAGGCCTGGGGGCCCGCGCCGCTCGTTTCACGGCTGGCGGGCCTGGCGGATATCCCACGGCTGGGTATGTAGTCTGGGTGGGGGGGCCGGCGGGATCCGTCACATGCGGTGTAGCCAAATATTTCTGGGCGGAGTGGTGGCGGCATGTGGAATGGGCCGCCACACGCTGTGAATGGGCGTCTGGAGGCTGAGGACCGACTTCCTTGCAGGACACGCACGGAGCAACGCGTGGCGGCGGGAGGAGGAGCCTGCCTGCGATGCTCCCTGGCGGCAATCAGCCGCCGAGAAGGTGAGCGGGGGCTGCCAGAAAGGAGCCGGCGCCGCAGGATGCGGTGCCGGTGGGCCCCCACTTCAATAATGAGCCCACCTCGGAGGCTTTCTCCAATTTAGGGCTTGCAGCCTTCAGTCAGCTTGGTCCCCTACGCTACAGCAGCTCAGAGGGGCTGGGGCCCAAGGATAGAAGTGTGAACTGGAGCCCCGGCCGGGGAGCGGAATGGGCGCCAAGCCCAGAGGGCCTTATTAATGACGGGTGATGGGGTCCCCCCTCTATGCCTTGGTGGGGGGTGCCATGAAGTGTGAGGCGCGCTCTAGGGGATCTGTGATGGGTTACGCTAGGAGCTGGGGACAAGGGGGCCAGGGGGTGTGACCTGGAGCAAGAGGGGGGGGGTTTCCTAGTGCAGTGGGCAATTAGGTGTCTCAGTTAGGTGGGGGGGACGGTGGGGGGGTTGGGGTCAGCCAGCTGGCCTTCTGTGAAGACGAGAGGGACTGCCAGCACGGCGGTGAGGCCCGGTGGTGCACAGGATACCCCCCAAGGTCGCAACAGCCTGGGGGGGACAAAACCGGCTGGGCAGGCCGGTAGCGAGTGGGGCGATGCCAGCGGGGTGCACGACGGCCCCAGGTCGCTGGCCAGAAGTAGTAGGGGGGTCCGCGGCGGCCTACCCTCCAACGAGGGATTGCGCAGTGAATCCTACCACGTGGTGAATGTATTTGAGAATGATGGCAAGGATGGTGAGCGGAGGAAGAGGGGGAGTGTGGCGGTGTGCGATGGGGAGGGGTATGTTGCATGAAAGGCGCAGCGCGTGGCGTCACGGGGGTGTAGGGCTCTGACGCCTACTACACTGGTGATGGGTGGGGGAGTCCTGGTGTTGCATGAAGTCGTGGGGTGAGGTGATTTTTATTGATGTGGGGGTGCGGTTGAGTGGGTTTTTTTTTTTCGGGGGGGGGATTTCAGGCAACCAGAATGATTGGTGTTTTTCAGGAAGCAGGCGTGGTATGAGACGGAGCAGAGGACGAGGACCATAAGGGAACAGTGGCTCCGGGCCAGGACGAGCAGGTCCCAGACGGACTCTCAGGTAATGGAATAAACCAGATATCAGGGGAAGAGGGACACAAGGACATACGGAATTCCTGCCGGTCGGCAGTTTTTGCTGTAGAGGGTGGGTAAGAGCTTTGGCGGAGCAACGGGCGCAGCTGCAGCGCCTGCTTGAGGAGCAAAAGGGAAAGTGGAGCCAACAGGCTCGGTTGGGATGGTGTCCAGAGGGACAATGTGGGAAACGCCTGAAAGGAAGAGGAAACAACTGGGGCAAGCGTCACAAATTGCCATACTGGAAGGGAGTGACAAGGGGGCAGAGGGTGCCCGTTACCTGGAAGAAGGACATTGGTGTGTTGAAATTTGTGCCAGCAGCTTGGGGGTGAGACGTGGGGGGCAGGGCAATTGCCCGGCGGACACTTATGGAAAGGTAGCTGAGTGGCACGAAGGATGGGGATGGTTTTCGCCTGGCTGAGAAAATGTGGAAGAAGGGTCAGGGTCAAGCCCAACGTGGCTAAAACACAGGGACCTGGAGCGGGACCATGGTACGCACGGGAGGGCATGGACGCAACACCCAGCCTCCACTCAAATCAAAAGCTGGGAAGGGCGAGTGATTTATCGGCCTTTACGGGGGACCACTTAACAGGGAGTGGAAAGTCTGAATTAGGGGTGTGGGGGGACAGGTCTTTTGGGAACATCGGGAAGACAGATCAGGTGTCACCACTGGGATGGGGGAGGCCTGCTCTGGTCCCTGCGCCAGATACCCAAGGAAGATGAGACTGAGGGCCCAGGGAAGAAGGTGAGACATCTACTCGCACGAGGTCACGTTTAGCCAGCCGGAGAAAAAGGCGAAGGCCACTCAGGGAAGGGGGAGGGGGTAGTCCGGGACAATAGGCCCTTACCTGGTTAATGGGGGCCATGGGCCCATGGCGCTCGCTATATCCCGACAGGAAGCTGGTGCTGCGGCTCTGAACAAAGGGGAGTTACCGGACGGGGGTCGGGTATGGCAGCAAGTCCAAAGGGGTTTGGAAAGTTAGATGACCTGAAGTAGATCGCTTACCGCAAAATTGGCGAACTATGGGGAAAAGAAGTTCATGAGAGAGGAGTTGCTGGCCAGGTACGGACAACCCCCTTTAAGGGAGGACTTGGCAAAACTCGGCTGCAAGGACGGCACCAATGAACGGTGTCGGGGGATCTCATGGGATACACAAATCAGCTGGGAAGGAGACGGGGCAGCAATGAGTGGGAGCAGTGGAACTCCTCAGGGTGTGGTGTGCCTCGGTGGATGAGGACATCTGTTGAAGGGGGGGGAAAAAGCTGTGGATCGGGGGATATAATGGGGTTGGTATACCGTTGAGTTGGGTTCTTTCGACAATACTGAGACACGCACGGGGTCTCGCTTGGTATGCAACTGGTGTGGGCATATAGTGATGGGCTTGGACGTGCATGGGGATCAGGCAAATAAGGGAGCACCTCGGCTAACAAGTTGGCTCACTGGGTGAGGGGGGGTTTGGTGTCACAAGTGCAGTGGGTCTCCGGGGTTTGTCGTATTGAATGGGCAAACAGTGTGCAACATGAAGGCATATATATAGGTGAAGACTTGCCTGGGGGACGGGCAGGTTTGGGGTGCCTGGTCCGAAACATGGTAGTGGGGGTTTAGTAACATGAGGAGCAGTGGGGATGCTGGGGCCGTAGCAGTAAAGGGGCGTACGGGATGCGAAAAGACAGGGAGCTTGCGGGGTAGGGGGAGGGACAGGTCACTGTTTCGGAGGTTTTAACAAGTTGAGAGGCCTTGGTGCCGAAAAGTATGGTTGGGCTCAGTGCAGTTGTGTGAATATGTGACGTGGACGTTTTCCAAGGGGGAGTGCGGTTGTGAGAGGGAAATAGGGGTAAGGATTGCGTGAAGGGGAACACATTTGGTGCATGGGGAATAGTGAGATGGACTGCAGGGGTGTCATAAGATGTTGCGTAAGGGGGACGGGTTTTGGCAGGTGCAAGGGGTAGAAGCAACAAGCATGTGTAGGGAAGATTGCGGATGTATGAAGAGTAAGCCATCCTGTATTGGTCGAATCAAAGAACATATGGCAAATTTCGCAGGGTTGGTGGAACTGGATGCCTGGGAATGCAAAAATTGCAACGGGACGTTTTGGCTCGCTATGGAGAGCAGGCAAAGTGGGACTGGCTGATACGGAAGGGATTTGTGAGTGAGCCTAGCGAGTGTATGGCGGCAAGAAAGGGGGTGTTTGGACAGAGCGGTGTTGGCTCCTTTTGGAGGCGTAGGCACGGATGGGGAGATATGCCTGGGGGCGAGGACAATTGGGGATGGAGGAGTTTAATTGGGAGGCAGTGACCGGGGAAGTGGAGCGTGTTTTTAGGAGAAGGGGAAGACAGCAGAGGGCCTGACACGAATGGCGTGGTGTCAGGACAGGGCAGGCCTACGAATGGGGGGGGATTTGTTTTCCCAGAAGGAGAAGGTGGTGTGACGGCTCTCCGGCCAATATGGGGCTTATGCAAAGACCATGGAGCATAGGCGGGGGCAGCCTAGGGAGAGATGCAATCCTTGCGCTATTGGGGCTGTAGCCGCAAGGGGGTCAGGATGGAACATGGAGGGGGGGGGGGAAGTTGACGATGGGGGTGACGAGAGTGCGTCAATTCGGATGTGAAGCCCTAAGTGATGAAAGGGGATTCTGAGGTTGGGTTGGGAACAAACAGGCAATGGGCTATTGGAATGGGGAAGGATTTCATACAGGGCTAATTATTCTTTTTCTACTACAGGATGCGGGGGAGACCGGAACCAGGACGGTTACCGGGATAGGTGGCCATTCTCTCGTGCATTGGAGCAGCAACGGATGCGGATTTGCAGGTGTACGGCCGTACCCGGGCTGGGGAGACAGCTACCAGAATGTAACATGCTGGGGTAAATGTGGACTGTACCGGGGGCATTGTGGCCAGTATCGGTGGAACGGGGGTCACAAGGAGTGGCCCAGATATGGAGTTACGTGCTGGGGACAAAGGTATTCGGGAGTATGTCAGGTCTGACACTACTCAAAAGTTGCATGCAATGGGATTTGTGGTTCGATAAAACGGGAACGGTCGGATAATTGGTTAAAGTTGAATGAATTGGGCCTCGCAAAAGGGGGAACGGGAGACGGTCGAGCATGCATCAAGGGAATAGGCCCGCAGGAAGTGGGATAGCTCTATGGCGGAACAAGTGGTCTTGTTCCAACGACGGTGTGCACCTTTCGCGACGGGAGGGTCCCAGAAATATGATTGGACTGCGGACGCAGTTATTGTGTGGTGGAAGGAAATCCATGGTGCCGCAGGGTCGGCTGAAGGGAGGCGAAAGGTGCACAGGATCTAGGGGAGGGACAGGTAACCGCCCTACGGGGGTTTCCTGGTTAGCGGTACTTTGGAGGGGTGGTGAGTCACATACGGGCAGATCCACCCCTCGGGGGAGAAAGGTACACAGGTGACTGATAGCGGGGCGTGGGAGGCAATGAGCAACGAAGGAAATTCAACAGAGGATGCTTCGGAGGGCAAGTGAAGGTGAGAATGGGTAGAGGAAGGAGGTCACCGAGTGAATGGGGAAGAGGCAAACAGGTGAGATAGTTTTGAGAAGGCTGAAGGGAGAATGAGTCGGTATGGGATGGGAAAAGTATATTGATTGCATTTATGTACTGTTAATAAAGTCTAAGTGATTGCAACCATGTCCTAATAAAATGGCCTTTTACGCTTCAAGTAACAGTGTGGAGTGTAGTTATTGCGCGAAGTACTATCCTCCCAGGGATCGCAGCTCTCTCCCACCCTCACTCTGCCCACCCACTTCTCTAAACTGTGACTGGTTCCGCCACCCCTGGTCTCGGTCCCGGAGCTCCACGTACCGGAGTCGCACCACAACAAGCAGCGTTCTGTTGTGGTGCGATGTGGTTCCTCCCCGATGCGGAACTGCACACGCGCAATGTACTGTATATGCTGCCTGCGACTCCGCCGGCCCCCCGCAGGCGGCTGTCAGCTAAAGACGCAGAGACTCGAAATTCTACATTGGCTAGCCGATCTTCTCTAACGGTTTAAATAATTTAGCTGCGTAGTGCGGCGCCCTTAAATCCGATAGCAAACACTGGCTATCAATCATTGCCCACCCTCACTGTAGCACTACCTGCTACGCTGCAGGGCACAAATCCTAAATAAAACAAGCAGCCGTCATTGTCCCAGCTGCGCACGTCGTCGTGCCTGCAGCAGGAGAAACTCATTACAAACAAGCATTTGCAATGCAATAGGACTCGCATTTACGCGAGACCTATTGCATTGCAAACGGGAGTGCCGGCCAGCGACAAGGCACGAACAACGGGGGGGGGAGGCGTGCAAGAAGGCACGGACTGCGGGAGGGGGGCACAGGAAGAAAGTAGTCCTGTGCAACAATCGAAGTAAAGGGGACATTAGCCATGGAAGGACACAAATGACGACACGGCCGTCATAAGGTGGGACTAACAAGCCTAAAACCAATCGGAAGGCAGCATTTAAGACACAAGCCAATGAAAAAGATGGGCGGAGAGTGGGCGGAGCTTCCACTCCATACTGAATACTGCATGCCTCGCCAGACAGTATTTTAATCCTAGACCCTTTGAAATTTCACATGCTTACAAGAGGAGATATTTTAGACATGGAAACACATGCAAATCATGTACCTCAAACAGCTACCATTAAACAATCGAGGACATATAAGCCACTAGAGAGGAATGGGACAAAGGTATCACAAATGGTAGTTTGAGTACATTTTACAATTCCATCATATGGTGGCGTCTTCTGGACACTGAGTCACAGGGAAGCAGGGAATCAACATTTATATTCCCAGTTGAGAGAGAGGATGACCACAACTGGAAACCACAAGCTTTCACTCAATGCAGAGCTCACTTGGAAAAGGAAGACAACAAAAGCATGCCCTTTACGAAATTCAGATTCAAAATTAACAACTCTTCCCTGAACTTTGGGAATTGTTGAAAATCAACAACTCTGCCCTGAACTTTGGGAATTGTTCATCCTTCCTAACTACGTCAACAACTGCAATTAAACAGATACGATTATATGGCGTCCCCAAGCTCCCATTGTAACTTCTCGCTGCGTTTAATAAATGACTTTGCAAAGAAACTGGGAGCCCATTCATTTTAACTGCGGGCCCAATAACAACTAAACAGAAGACTACAGACGCACAACAGAGTTGAAATGGCGTCCAGCTCAAGCATTAACTCAAGCAGCGCGGGAAGCAAGTTTAGTCTGGGCAGTGTATCTTAAAGTCCCGATGACATACTGCCAGACTTGATTTCCTGCCTTCAGTGCGCTCCACTCTCCAATTGACGTGGAGGCTTATCACTACAAGGATTGAGTTTGAAAAGCCCAGGGCTAACTTTACCCCCATGTAACCAGGGAGTGGAGACTGGCCCTTGATGCTAGGTCTTTGCTGACTGATGACCTCACAGACCTCATGGATATGAGATTGTCAGCCCAGCAAATACTCTAGACTTTGGGCCCACCCTGGGGAGTAAGTTTATGGAAAGGGACATGACACACTAGTGTTAGTGTCACAACAATACAACAGTGTGTGGCAGACAGTGTTACTGTTGTACAGCAGGCATGTGTGTATGCAAGTTTTTTCTTTTCTTTTCTAAAACCAGATTTAGCATTGCTATCTTTTTACGGTGAATGTAAAGTGGTGGAGCCCCAACGCCCTCGCATAGAAACCACCCCTGTATCTGAGGTCCAGGTATTTTAAAGAGGTAGGTTCCCACTGAAGTCCCGATATGGGTTGGTCGGCGGTTTGAGAGGGCCTGAGTTTAAAGAGGCTCTTTTTTTGCCAGTTCATGTCTAATCCCGATATAAATCCAAAGCTGTTAAGAATTGGATAGCTTTCTGAGGTTCCGTACTCACGTTGTTCAGAAAAAGTAGCATATTATCTGCATTTAGGGAAATAAGGTGAGTTATTTCTCTCATTAGTATCCCCGCATAGTGTAGCCCCAACCTAACCCTACATGAGATAGTTTTGGCAAGGTATTCTGAATCTGTCATCGCTACTTGTATGTCTGAGGTGCACAAAAATGTGTCAAGGTGGACATGTAAATCATGCAGTTTGGAGTAGAAGGAATATTCTCAGGTAGCCAGATGTGCCGTCTGCCACGTGTCTACTACTTCCCATTGGGCCTGCCAGATTTTAAATGTTGTCACTAGTCTCCTCACAGGGGAGTCCTGTAATGGGGGATGCGACCGGCCAAGTTCAGGGTCCCCAACAAAACTGAAGTCTCCTCCTAGGAGAACCATGTGAGGCATTTAGGCTGATATGACTGTGGACATGTCGTCCAGAAAACTGACTTGATCCACACTGGGGACATATAGGTTAGCTATGTTTATATCTCTTCCTCCAGTCGCCTCTAGTTATTACATACCAACCATTTTTACCCACATTTTCGTCCAGGACCTGGAATGGGACCCCATGTCATACCCAGATCAGGAATCCCTGCGCAAACGCAGAGTAAGTGGTATAATATGTTTGTGCTCTCCAGCGTTTCTGTAGGACCAATCCTTCCTTCGCCGTTAAATGGGTTTTCTGCAACAATGCAATGTGTACTCCCCTTTTTTTCAGGAAGGATAGGACCTTGTATCGTTTAGTCATATTATTTAACCCATCTGACACTCCAGGATAGTATTGTGTATTTAGCGAGGTCCTCACCATTGTATTGTGTATGTAGTGTGGGATGTGTCAAGTTCCTGTGTTGTGGACTGGTGCTTCAGGTGCAGTGATCAGAAACGGGCACCATATAGTGAGTGGGCAACTTCAAGGGCCACAGTAACAATCACACAACCCCCTTCCCAGGATAGTAAGGCAACGTCCCTCCATCCAAACTAGGAATAACCAAAGAAAAGTCATGTGCTAATCACACAATCTCTTGTTGTGGGGTGGTGGGCGCACTCAGAAGTGGCCCAGGCGCCGCAACCCGCCACCCAAACCAGGCCCTTTCACAATTCAGTGGTTTATTGTTTCTACCCCTCCCCTAGGTATACTTGAGTTTATCCGCAGTTATGGCAATTACTTCATCTTGGATCACATTACCCTGGCATTGCTCGGGCCAGTGGCATGGTTTATACGAGGTCTTCCACGGAGCGTGGGGTCACCTTGGGAATGTTCGTTCTCGAAGTCAAGTACACTGTCGAGTCCAAGTCTAGGTTGGAGTCCATGTGTTGCAATGGTGTCTCACCTCTTTCCGAATGGTGATCCTGTTCCGTAGGTTCGTAGTCCCGCTGCTGTTGCCACCACATTTAATTGGTCTCTGAGAGATTGTTCCTTAGTTGGAAAGACCCCTGTTAGCAATTGGATTTCTGGTTGGCAGAGGTATGCACCCTGTCCAAGCAGGAACCACAATCCTAGTCAGGGTTAGTCAGATACACACCATAAATTAACCTGTGCTCACCCTCTGGTAGCTTGGCACAGAGCAGGCAGGATTAACTTAAGAGGCAATATGTTAAGTATTTGTGCAATACAGGGGTGTGACCGGCAAGATGTCTGACCGGCGGTGTTGAACTTAAGCTCCCGGCCTGTCAATATGATCCTGTGATAACTCCCACCCTGCGGTGCCTGTGACTCCTGCGGTGTTGGGGGTTTTCTGGCAGCCAACAACTGGAGGCCAGCAAGACCCTTAGTTCTGGAATCCGCCAAGGGGAAGCTGATTTCCGTACCGGAGGGCCTGGGAGCGGCTGGTGCGGCTCTCAGGGCCTTGCATATCGTCGCAGCGGCCACACCCTTGGGCCTGGGTGTGGCCATAGCTTTTACCTGTTCTGTGCCTTAGAGTGGCGCCATATTTCCCGGGACTGGCCTCTCACCACCAGCGGTGGGGGCCCGCATTGATCTGCAGCGACTGGTGTATTGGAGACCTACTCATCCTGCTGTGGGGACCCTGATTTCAGCCCGAAGAATGACCAAAGCCGCACACCGCATCTGGGCTACCGTGTGAGTGTGAGCAGTGTGCTCCCCCTTATGCCAGTCTCTTTTCTCGGCCGGGCCGACCACCTTCGCCTGCGGCTCCCTGCCTCGGCGTAGCTGCCTGACGTACCAGCCACAATCTGTTCTGGGCGACCTTGTGTGCTGGTGGGACTGCAGCCTGGTATAGGTCAGCATCACTGTGGGGTGCCCTCCTCTTATCCGGTCGACTGAGGCGGTAAGGTGCAAGCTCTCCCTCAGCAAGGACCAGACACAGCCTGTTTCAGCCCTGTTGGGGGTGGACCGTCTTCCTATGTCCCCCCCTCCCTAGCAGTATGTTGTAGATCACTTTGCAGAGCCCAGGGGACCGGCCAGGACTGGAGTTTGTGGCCCCCTCCACCTGGTGGTGTGTTTCCTCCTTTCGCCTGCAGTCATCGCTGCAAACCCTGTGTGAGGTGGGTCACTCCCCTTGCGAGGCAGTTCCCGAAGGTGTGCTTGCCCTACATAAGCCGCGTCTTCAACTGGAGTCATGGTGCGACTAATATTGGTGTCATCGGGAGGAGACCTTGGGGTGGCAACGGCACCCTGCACCCACTTGTAAGGAGGTCCTTGGCCTACGGATGTTCCTTCTTGTTAGCCTCACTGGGTGTCCACTGCCGCCTATTCAATTGGTGACAGACTGCTGGTTTCTCTGTGGCCTCTTGGCAATGAGGCGGGCAGTCGGACAGCCGGCCCCCGAACAGTTACTGTTTCTGGCATAGTTTGTCGAAGAGACATCATGGCAAGGACAGGCCTCTCAGTAATAAACAGCAAACAAAAATGGACAAGTATATGGTCCCTGGGGCGACGGGGGACCAGCAGGCGGAAGCCTGGGGAAGTCTGCAGGAGCCGCAAGGCCCAACGGGGGCTTAGATACTTGCAGCAATCAAGGCTTCCAGCACTGCGGTACAGGCAGAAATTAAGGCTATAGCCCTGGATGTTAATCTACAGAAGGATGATGTTCGTAGGGTGTGGGAGCGGTCGGTTACCACAGAACGGCAGGTGTCGGATTTACAGGAGGAGATGAAGACACTGAAGGCCATGGTGGTGGCTCTTGAAACACAGTTGCGGAAGTTAGAGCTGAGGGTGGAAGACACTGAGGACCAGGCTCGCAAATGTAACCTGCGATTTGTGGGGTTCCCTGAAAAGGCCAAAGGCCCCACCCTGGAGGAGTTCCTGGAGAGCTGGGTGCGATCGTCGCTCCAAGACGCTGAGTTATCGCAGTTCTTGGTTGTGGAACGGGCCATAGGTCCTGGCCTCTCCGCCGCTGTCGGCAGGTGCCCCGAGAACCATTGCGAAACTCTTCAATTACAGATATCTGGACGCAGGAGGTAAGATGGTGGGGTGACCCTACTTATGAGAACCAGGTGATCCGGATATATCAGGATTATACCCGCTCTGTCCAACAGCAGCAACAAAAATTTTACGGTGTTAAACCGAAGTTGAAGACGATGGGTCTTCAATACATGCTGCTGTATCCAGCTAATCTCAAGGTTCTGCATGAGGGCCATTCGCACTTCTTCACGCAACCAGAGGCGGTTTGGGACGGGCTGGAAATCCATGGTATGAGTGCATCCAGTCACAGGAGCAGACGGAGCCCCAGCGGTGGGACAGGAGGGGCAGGCAGACGGGGAAGAGAAGCAGAAGGTGGCGGCGCTCCGCATCCAGCGCTAGGGTGGTGGCTTCTAGAGACAGCACTTTGGACCTGGAACAGCAGAGACTGTAACAGGAGACAGCCAGGACACTGGTGGAGTCAGTCACTTAGGTAGCCTCTGCTGGGAGTGTTTTGGACTTGGTGGAAGAGACGCAGATTCCTGAGACCAAGGCCACTCTGATTTGATCATTCCCCAAGCCGTTGCTGTTGGCCTGCTGTGGGCCCACGGGGGAACCATGGCCGGTGATGTGACAATTGCCTGGTGAAACTGGTATTGTATGAGCATATATGGTATTCTCCGAATTGTGGGTGAATGCTTAGACCCCGCACCTAACTGAAACATTTATGCAAAGGGACATTATCTTTGAATAAGTGGTTGCGGGCACTCGGGGTGGGACCACTGGGCAGGCCTGGGCCTTTAGTTTGGATTCCGGATTTTTCCCATATGCCTTCCCCCCGTTCTTCCTTGTGTGCGGTTGGTACTGCGTGGTGGGCAGTGGAAGGGTGAGTGATTGAGTAGGTGTTATAGGGACGCCATAGTGGTTGGATTGTGACTCGGACTGCCGTTGGCTGACCCAGATGGCACCCCACCTTTGGGATATAGTCATCACGATTGGGTAGAGTGTGTTAGGATGTTACACCTGGATACAGTCACAGGTTCTAGTTGAATTGCAAACAGGTGGGTGGTTTTTCTTATAGATGGTTAGACACGTGTTTCCTTAGGGGTGTGTTTACCCCTTTGATCTTCCATTTGTACGGTTCCATTTGCTGCAGTGTATAGTGGTCTCTGGTGTGGTGGGTGTGGTGGGGGGTGGATGGGTTGGGGGGTGGTGGCGAGAATCCCAGGGGGTGGGGAGCCCCTGATCCTGTGCACAAATATCATGACTAATGGGCAGCTCCATTCGATTTCTCACGTGGAATGTGAGGGGTCTAATTTAGTTTGTAAAATGCTATAGGACGATTCATTTGTAAAACGCTATAGGACGCACACTTATTTGAGACAGTTGGGGATTCATGTAGCAATGTTGCAGGAAATACACCTACTGGATGGGGAGGCGCTGAAATTGCAGAGGAAGTGGAGGGGACAGTTATACTCCTCAACCTACTCATCATATGCCAGTGGGGGCTTCATTTGGGTTGCTCCCAGGTTCCCATTTCAACATCTCAGTCATATGGAGATATAGAAGGGAGATTTTGCATTGCCCATTCGATGGTGTGGAGAAATGCCATTTTAATATCTATGTCCCTGATGCTGACGAAGGCGACTTTTTTGCATCCCTATTAACTTTACATTTTTGCTATGTGGGCATGCCCATCTTTTGGGCAGGAGACTTCAACTTTGTCCTTGACGGTAATATGGATCAGCACCCACCCAGGTTGGGGGCAAAACCCAAAATTGCGGGAAACTATGAGTAGACTGCAGTGTGTGGATATTTTGCAGGAACTCCACCCGACAATTTAGGAATATTCTTGCTACACTCCCCACGCACACCTATAGCCGGCTAGATTAGTTTCTATTATCTGCAGACGCTGCACTGACTGTTCGAGGCACAAGCTACCAGGTGCGCTTTCTTTCGGACCATGCTCCTTTACTGCTAGGATGTGGTCTAGGGAGACACAGGCCTTGTGTTCCATTGTGGAGACTCCGTTCAGAATCTCTTGGGGACCCGGAATATAGAGTGGACACGCAACTGGTAATGCAGGCTTATTTTGCATCTAGTTGGAACTCGGAGACCTCACAGGGCACAGAGTGGGGAGCGCCACCGGGACCGTTTCCTTCGGAGATCCGCGACAGCGCAACAGGTTTCTAAAGGGTCCTGATCCACAAAGTCGTGAGTAGAGCGACCCCTGACCTTGACTGGTAGGTCGCTCCCCCACCACACAGCTCCGTCTGTGTGCCCTGCTGCTGCCCCTGATTGTGCTCGTTTTTCCTTTCTGTTCCCCCTTGCTGCCCCTGATTGTGCTCGTTTTTTCCTTTCTGTGCCCCCCTTGCTGCCCCTGATTGTGCTAGTTTTTTCCTTTCTGTGCCCCCCTTGCTGCCCCTGATTGTGCTCGTTTTTCCTTTCTGTGCCCCCTTGCTGCCCCTGATTGTGCTCGTTTTTTCCTTTCTGTGCCCCCCTTGCTGCCCCTGATTGTGCTCGTTTTTCCTTTCTGTGCCCCCTTGCTGCCCCTCATTGTGCTAGTTTTTTCCTTTCTGTGCCCCCTTGCTGCCCCTGATTGTGCTCGTCTTTTTTCCTTTCTGTGCCCCCTTGCTGCCCCTGATTGTGCCTCGTTTTTTCCTTTCTGTGCCCCCTTGCTGCCCCTGATTGTGCTCGTTTTTTCCTTTCTGTGCCCCCTTGCTGCCCCTGATTGTGCTCGTTTTTCCTTTCTGTGCCCCCTTGCTGCCCCTGATTGTGCTCGTTTTTCCTTTCTGTGCCCCCTTGCTGCCCCTCATTGTGCTAGTTTTTTCCTTTCTGTGCCCCCTTGCTGCTCCTGATTGTGCTCGTCTTTTTTCCTTTCTGTGCCCCCTTGCTGCCCCTGATTGTGCTCGTTTTTTCCTTTCTGTGCCCCCCTTGCTGCCCCTCATTGTGCTACTTTTTTCCTTTCTGTGCCCCCCTTGCTGCCCCTGATTGTGCTCGTTTTTCCTTTCTGTGCCCCCTTGCTGCCCCTCATTGTGCTAGTTTTTTCCTTTCTGTGCCCCCTTGCTGCCCCTGATTGTGCTCGTTTTTTTTCCTTTCTGTGCCCCCTTGATGCCCTGATTGTGCTCGTTTTCCCTTCTGTGCCTGTTTCCCGCCGCTGCGCCCCTGCGGCCCCGCCCCCTCACTGCCCATTCGCTGCCCCATTCCCTGCTCCTCCCTCCCACCTCCCCATTTATGGCGGCCGCGTGCAGCGGGCGCGCCGCTGGCGCGCCGAAGGCGCGCCTAAGGCAAGCCCGTCTGCGCCCGTCCGCGCCGTGACCGCGCCCAGCGCCAGACCCCCTGGTCCGGGCATCCCCCGCGCCCGCCACATCAACAGACGCCGATACGACGCCAGCACCCTCCACGCACTCAACCCCCGGAAAAGATCACGCCTGCTACCAGGCCACCCCGAAGCGCACCCAAGGGCCCTTCACCTGCCGGAACTGCAGCTTCGCCAGCACCCGCCCCGCCAAACCACCGCCCAGGAAAGAACCCAACTACCTCAGATGCATCCTCCTCAACACCCGCTCCGCCCGCAAACACGCCATCGAACTCTGGGACCTTCTCGACTCAACCTCCCCAGACGTCGCATTCCTGACGGAGACCTGGCTGAATCCCGCTTCAGCCCCCGACATCGCCATTGCCATCCCGGATGGATACAAGATCACCCGCAGGGACCGCACCAACGGAGTCGGAGGAGGCATCGCCATCGTCCACAGGAACACCCTCAGAGTCTCAACCAACACCGACGACACCCTCAGCACCGCCGAACACATGCACTTCCAGATCCACACCGATCCCAACACCACCCTCAGAGGAACCCTCATCTACAGACCCCCGGACCCCGACCACAGTTCAGCGATTCCATCGCTGACTTCGTCAGCACACACGCCATCGCCTCCACGGACTACATCCTCCTCGCGGACCTGAACTTCCACCTCGAGAACAACAAGGACACCAACTCCACCACCCTGATCGACAACCTCACCACCCTCGGACTCAGACAGCTCGTGACTACACCCACCCATGCCGCCGGCCACACGCTAGACTCCATCTTTTCCGCAAGCCCACACGTCTCCTTCAACCACACCTCCGAACCCCACTGGACTGACCACCACTGCATCCACTTCACCTACAGGAAGCCCACCACGCACCACCGCACCGAACAAATGCCTCGCCGCTGCTGGAGCAGAGTCACGGAAGACCAGCTAACCACAACCCTCGCCCTGAGCCCACCCGCCGAACCCTCCGACCCCGACACCGCCGCCCGCAACCTCAGACAGTGGATCGACGACTGCGCCAACACCCTCGCCCCGCTCAAGAATCCGCCCAAGAGCCACACCAGCAAGAAAGCCACCTGGTTCACCGAAGACCTCCAGGCCTCCAAACAAACATGCCGAAAACTGGAGAAGATCTGGCTCCACGAACGGACAGCGGACAGCTACGCCGCCCACAAGAGCGCCACCCGCAGTCACCATCACCTCATCAGATCCGCCAAAAGGGCCTCACTCAAAGACCGCCTAGACAACAACGCACACAACAGCAAAGAGCTCTTCAACATCGTGAAGGAACTCTCCAACCCCAGCTCCAACACCAACGACATCCAGCCGTCGCGAGACCTGTGCGACTCACTGGCCACCTTCTTCCACCGCAAAATCGCCGACATCCACGACAGCTTCAACACCACGACCGCCCCGGCAACCACCGAGACCACTGCCCCCACAACCACCAACCGCCTGCTCTCCTGGACCAACATCAACGACGAGGACACCAGCGAGATCATGAACACCATCCACTCCGGTTCACCGCTAGACCCGTGCCCTCACCACATCTTCAACAAAGCCAGTACAGCCATCGCGCCCCATCTCCGGAAAATAATCAACATCTCCTTCGAGACAGCAACCTTCCCGGAAAGCTGGAAGCACGCCGAGATCACCGCCTTACTCAAGAAACCCAAGGCAGACCCTAAGGACCTCAAGAACTTCCGACCCATCTCTCTGCTCCCGTTCCCCGCGAAGGTCACCGAGAAAATCGTCAACAAACAACTGACCCGCTACCTCGAGGAGAACAACATCCTGGACCCTTCCCAGTCCGGCTTCCGCAGCAACCACAGCACCGAAACCGCCCTCATCGCCGCCACCGATGACATCAGGACCCTGCTAGACAACGGAGAAACAGCAGCCATCATCCTCCTGGACCTATCAGCCGCCTTCGACACGGTCTGCCACCACACACTACGAACACGCCTTCACGACGCCGGGATCCAAGAGAAGGCCCTGGACTGGACCACATCCTTCCTTTCCGGCAGAACACAAAGCGTCCGCCTCGCCCCCTTCCGATCCAAGGCCACCAAGATCATCTGCGGCGTACCCCAAGGCTCCTCCCTCAGCCCAACGCTGTTCAACATCTACATGGCACCCCTCGCCCACGTCGCCCGACAGCACAACCTCAACATCATCTCCTACGCCGACGACACCCAGCTGATCCTCTCCCTCACCAAAGACCCTCACACCGCCAAAGCCCACCTCCACGAAGGAATGAAGGCCGTCGCCGAATGGATGAGGACCAGCCGCCTGAAGCTGAACTCGGACAAGACGGAGGTCCTCATCCTTGGTTCCAACCCTTCAGCCTGAGACGACTCCTGGTGGCCAACATCACTGGGAACAGCCCCGCCACCCACCGACCACGTACGCAACCTAGGGGTCATCCTCGACCCCACCCTCTCCATGACTAAGCAGGTCAACGCCATTTCCTCATCCTGCTTCAACATCCTCCGAATGCTCCGCAGGATCTTCAAGTGGATCCCCACCGAAACAAGAAAAACAGTCACCCAGGCCCTCGTCACCAGCAGGCTGGACTACGGAAACGCCCTCTACGCAGGAACGACGGCTAAGCTCCTGAGACGGCTGCAACGCATCCAGAACGCCTCTGCACGTCTTATCCTCGACATCCCCCGACGCAGCCACATCACACCCCACCTGAGAGACCTGCACTGGCTCCCTGTCAACAAGAGGATAACCTTCAAGCTCCTCACCCACGCACACAAAGCACTCCACAACTCCGGACCAGCCTACCTCAACAGACGACTCAGCTTCTACACCCCCACCCGCCAGCTCCGCTCAACCAGCCTCGCCCTCGCCACAGTCCCCCGCATCCGGAAAACGACCGCCGGCGGCAGATCCTTCTCCCACCTCGCCGCCAACACCTGGAACACCCTCCCCACCAACCTCCGACAGACCCAAGACCTACTGGCCTTCAGAAGACTCCTCAAGACCTGGCTCTTCGATCAGTAGCAGCACCACCCCCCTCTTCCCCCAGCGCCTTGAGACCCTCGCGGGTATGTAGTGCGCTTTATAAGTGACATGATTGATTGATTGATTGTAGAGCGCTTAACCCAACTTTGACCGGGTAAGCTTTTCTTTTACAGGTTCCTAACGGCCCTCGGGCCACCCCCCTTCTCATTACAGGGTCAGAACCTCTGCCGGATATCTCTACAGGGGCATATGCTGCAAAACACTAGCGTAAGGATACCCCTTGAGCGTGTCCACTTCTCACACGTGTGTGTGCTTACGCTACCTAGCCCACCACACGTATCAGCGCATAATTCGATAATTCACCTAAACCACACCACCAGTACGGTTCCACTTTTGCCGCATTTTTCCACTAGTTATGCACATCACTGCCGGCAAATATGTACTTATGTGATTCATGCAACTATGCTAAGACTCTCCTCTGTATGTTTGTTTGTCATACATGTTGTACATCCAGTAATGCTTGGAGAGGGAATCCCCCTCCCACACGTAGGGCACCTTAGCGCGTGAAACACATCTTAGACCACACACTCACTATAAGTGTAGAACGCACCTTCACATACCTTTCGGTCCTGAGGAAAGCCAGTTTTAAAGAAAGGCCTGGCTGAAACATGTAGACCACACACCGGATGTAGGAGTTCTTAATATTCACTCCACCAACATCCATTGCCTTGTTTTTAACGCTAACAGAGGCCCAGATATTAAAAGTTAACCCCTCGGGCACTGGGACCACTGTATAGCTTTTAAATTTTCACTTTCACGTCCCCAACACTGCACACTCAGCAAAATACCAGCTCCGCTGTAATACAGGCGTTGAAGCACACCCGGGACACATTTGGTGTCACTGGGTGGGCCCGATGATGAAGCATGCCACCAACTAGGTTGGTGGGTGAGGGCTTCATAAAGGAACTAAATAGTTTCCCCCTTCCCCATACAGTCCTGAGTCCTGTATCAGTCACAAATAGGCTAGTCCTTTTTTTTACATATAATAAACCCGGGGATACGGACTAGCTACCTAGTCCTCTCTCTCTCCTTGATAGTTGAAGCTTTTAAAGTAGTCATAAGGGGGGAAAGCCTTGTTAAGGTGTACGGTACCCGGAGTAAGCTGGAGCAGGAGCTCCAGATGGGGAAAGCCCACTTAGCTCTGCTCCAGGGGCGGGCGGCGGGAGGTGGGGAGGAGGGGACATTTAATGGAGTAAAGCAGTAAAAAAAAATGCAATAACTGAATCTTAATTAGCGTTTTCCATATATGGAATGCAACGATCAAAACAATTAAAACAATAAATGACAACCAATGAAATACACACACTATTAAAATAAACCAATGAAATTAAACAAACTATTAATTAAACACTATATAAAAACACAAAAATTAATCAGTATTTTACACCTCAAACCAAAAAGAAACAAGAAGGCGAAACTCTGCCGGATTGCTGACAGAACACAGGACTTCATGAAAGAAAATACTATTTCCTACTCCAGAAAGTAAGTAAAATAACATTTATAATCTGATGCTACTGCTAATCTTCTAAAAGAAATATTTTCTCTAACAAAATAATTAATATATATATTTTCAATCTATGTCTCCTCTACAGATAATTCTGAAAACATCCAAACTGCTGCAGAACACTGTGAAAAACCGACTTGGAAATAAAGTAAGTATCAAATTAAATTATACTAAAACAATTAGTTAAAATACCCAACTAAGGGGTTGATTACGATGGTGTAACGTTCGCCACCACCGAGCCGGCAGTGGCGACTGTTATGCCATCGTAACGTGATTTACCCACCGCCATATTATGATGGCGGTGGGTATGGCGGCGGACGGAAAGTCCGTCCGCCGCTTTTCTGCCAGTCGGCAATCGTTACGATTGCCAGCCGGGCGGAGCTGGGGCACATTATGGTGGCAGTGTCTAGCAGGCACCGCCATCCATATTATGATATTTGCTTTACACAGCCTTTCCATGGCGGCGATGCTTTGCTTTGGGATTTGCTTTGGGGGCCCGTTGCGGGCCCCGGGGAAGTGAGGGGTGTGGGGGTGCACTTGGGGGGTACCCATGGTACCCCCCTGCATGTCCATGCACAAGGTGGCAGGCACTGCGCGGTGCATGCCACGTTGTGCATGGACATGCACATCATGGCATTTTTCTATTGCGGCGGGTGCTGCAGCCAGCAGCAACCGTCGCAATGTTACAATGCCAGGCAAGACCGCCGCATGGCAGGCGGGCGGTCCCGTTACCACTAGGATGGCGGGCGGACTGAAGTCCGCCCGCCATCCGAATCACCCCCTAAAGTCCAACTTTATTCCAACTTCCCTCCCACTTCATACAAAATTAAACAAAATTATTAAAATTACTTTTTTTTGTACCAACAGAAATATCATCAACAAAACTGAAATCAAACCGCAAAGAAAGCGCATCAGCATTGAAAACAACTTCAAATTCAACATTGTAAGTATATAAATGACAATGTATATATATAAATAAATAAAACAGTACAGTAATATTTATAGTAATTTTTATATGCATTTTTCTTAGCATTAGAAACACCACAATGACTGAAGGCGCCCAATTCATAACTTCACAAAAAGGAAAATTTTTACTATGTTACATGGGTTATGTGTATACCCAGGAAAAACAAACTGGACTGAAAGTAAACTGGAAATGTAGTAAATACTATTCTAATAAATGTTATGGGAGGGCTACAACTAAGGAAATAACTGTTCTGTATGTTAAAGAACATAACCACCCCCTAACGTTAGTGAAATTGAGGTTAGAAATGCCTTAGACAATATAAAAGAAGGTAGCACTAGATCAGAAAAATCTACCACTGAAATACTTAAGGAAATGCTCCCCAAAATACCACAACATGCTACTGGCCAAATGCCCTCAATATCTTCCCTAAAAAGAACCATAGCTAGAACGAAAAAAGCGACTACCACCACCACACCTACCCCAAAAACATTTGAAGAAGTAGAAATTCCCCCAGAACTCTCAATTACACATAATGAAGAACAATTTCTTCTTTATGATAACAAATCAAAGGATAAAAGAATAATTATTTTTGCAACTGCTAATAATTTTCTAAAACTCCAACAGTCTGAAACTTGGATGATGGACGGGACTTTTAAAATATGCCCCAAACCATTCTATCAATTATATACTTCACATGCACTATACCAAAACACAAACATCCCTTTTCTCTACGCTTTACTACCAAATAAGCAAAACTCCACCTATATCGAACTACTGTTCAAAATAAAACAGGAAACCAATAATTATTTTCCCCAGAAAATATTCATTGATTTTGAGCAGGCAATGATAAATGCAATACTAAAAACCTACCCTCACACTGCAATTCAGGGTTGCTACTATCATTTTAATCAATGTATTTGGAGACACCTTCAAGAATCCACACTAAGGGGCTCATTAGGATGGAGGAAGGACCGCCACCGCCAGACATGCGGTGGCGGTCCTTCCATCCTCCGACTGTGATTTTCCCCCACCAAATTAGGATGCCTGGGGGAATCTCACCGCGACCGTGGTGGTCGCAAAGACCGTCCGCCACGGAACCGCCATAGGCAATCCTTACGATTGCCTGGAGGAGCGGTCTTCATCAGTAAAATGGCGGCGGTGCCTAGCAGGCACCGTCCGCCAAATTACAATGTTGGCTGTAGACAGCCTTTCCATGGCTGTGGAACCGCCATTGAAAGGCTGGCGGGGATTGGGGGCCAGTTGCGGGCCCCCCTTGTGTTGGGGAGGCAAGGGTGCACTTGGGGGGTACCCGTGGTACCCCCGTACATTTCACAGCACTACGTGGCAGGCACTGTGTGGTGCCTGCTACGTAGTGCTGTGAAATGCACAACATGGCATTTTAGCATCGCGGCGGGTGCTGCTGTCAGCAGCAACTGCCGCAATGTTAAAATGCAGGATCCGACCGCCACGGTGGCGGTCGCATCCTGATCCGGTGTGCGGGACCGCCGCATGCATGGCGGACGGTCCCGGTTTACACCAGGATGGCGGATGGACTTGAGTCCGTCCGCCATCCTAATGAGCCCCTAAGTGTTGAATATGCAACAAATAGCTCCTTTGCATATCAAATAAAAAAACTTATAGCACTGGCCTACGTCCCATTTACTGACATAGCCGAACACTACAACTTATTAATAGAAAGTCCATACTATCAACAAAATGAACAAAAACTAAGTCCCCTCCTTGACTATTTTGAGGATACCTGGGTGGGAAGGCTACACAGATATGGACACAGAAGGCAACCTAAATACCACATTCCATGGTGAAATGTATATCACAGCACACTAAATAAAGAAGCTAAAACAAATGCTGTTGAAGGATGGCATAATGCCTTCCAAGCACCAACAGGCAGAACCCCACCTACTCTACACAAACTACTACTATCTATCCAAAAAGAACAGAGCTACCAACAACTAAGAATGGAACAATCTGTCATACAAATAGGCCCAAAACTTACCAAACTTACCAAACAAACTAGACAAAAGTTTGAATACTTGCAATATAAAGTAAGACTATATCCAACAACTAGAGGCCTAGAATACCTAGAAACTTTAACTAAAAAATCCTCCAATTAGCCAAAAACTCATCAACAAAATCAAAGCAAACAAATAAATATAATGTTTATATTTCCAGAATTATTATTAAATTGCAAATATATTAATTAATGAACCAAATATATATATTGACAAATTAATTATATTTTTGAAAATATAAATCACAATAACACTACATTTTTAAACATTTCCCTCCCACAAAAAATAATTAAAATTGCTTACTGTTTCCGTTGCTGAAGAAAGGAAATCCCAACTGCTGTAAATAAATCCAGGTATATCATAATACTAGTAGAACAAATAATCCCCCCCAAAAAAGGAAAAATCCAACAGTTTCAAAAGTAATCCACGGTCCGTAACTCCACAAACGATAAACCATAAAAATCCTGAAAAATGTATTAAAAAAAAGAAATGTTCCATGAAAACGCAAAAAATTAAGGAAGTGTAAAATAATTATTAGTTTACTAAAACTAATACACACTTCCTTAACAAAATAAAAAAACAATCTTTTCCCATCGCATCTTCAAACGACCAAAACCTGTAAAAAAAACTAACAATCCCACCCACACAAACATACACATAAACTATAAAATAATACTAATACAAACATTACTTACATTATATTTAAACACATTTTCACATATTTAGATATTTCTAACCTAGGCCGCTAAACAAACTGACGACATATCGCTAAAACATAACTAACACATAAAATTCACCAAATCTTCAAAAACCTAACACTAGACACACTACCTAGCACCTAAATACCTTCAAATTAACCTAAAAGTAAAGTTTAAATAAAGAAAATTAAACTTACCTTCCCCGATGCGACGCAGCTTCCGACCGCGAGATTCTCCGCTCAGAAATGACCTAAAACAAACGCGAGCGGTTACAAAATACAAGTTATAAACAAATGTGGCTGCTTTATACAATAAAGAATAATCTATTACTTTAATAAACTGTTATAACATGATAAATACATTACTAAAAAAATGTGTAAAAATACTACAAATTATTACTTATATTTTAAAAATTATGGGGTCTATTACGATGGCGGGCGGACTGTGTCCGCCCGCCACCATAACGGCAAACGGGACCGCCGCACCTCTTGCATACCGCATATATTGCATTGCGGAGTGCGGTGCTGTAAGCAGCACCCGCCACAATGCAATATATGCATGTTGTGCATTGGCAGGCACAACGGGACAGGCACTGCGCGGTGCCTGCCACCTTGTCCATTCCAATCTTGGGGGGTACCACAGGTACCCCCCAAGTGCAGCCCCCCACCCCCCTGGGGGCCCGCAACGGGCCCCCGAAGCAAAAACCGCATGCCTTTCCATGGCGAACTCTCCGCCATGGAAAGGCATTGAAAATGCCACATGCTAATATGGATGGTGGTGCCTGCAAGGCACCGCCACCATATTATGGGCCTTTTCCGCCCGGTAGGCGATTGGGACGATTGCCTACCGGCGGAAAAGCGGCGGACGGTCTTTCCGTCCGCCGCGGTACCCCCCGCCATGCTAATGTGGCGGGGGTAAAAGACCGTCCGGTGGGGTGTGTTGGCGGGCGGATCACCACCGCCGGTCGGGCGGTGGCGATCCGCCCGCCATGCTAATGGGCCCCTATGTTATATTTTTTCTACAATGTAAAATTTTAATAATTATTATAAAACATTTAATAATTTTAAATTTTTATTATAATTTCATAAATATACGTTATATACAATGTTTAACAAAAATATGTACTAAGTGAAATAAATGTTAAAATGTATACGTTATAAAATGTTTATATTAAATAAATCCATGTAATAATTAATATTATTTATATTTCACATATAAATAATATTAATTAAAATCTAATATTATATGTACAAAAAATGTAATACAATATCAAAAAATGTTTGTAATAAAAACATGTTAAAATAGATATATTAATGAAAAATTACAATGCATGTAACAATGTAATAAATGTTCACAATACAAAATAATAATTTATAACTATTAAAAATAATTATTGTTTAAAAATTGTTTAGAAAGCAATGTAAAACTACATTAGTTTATATTAAAAAAATGTACATAACTGTAATAAAAAGTTTAATACTGTTTAAAACTTTGTTTGCAAAATTATTATGTATAAAAGTATACATATGTGCCAAATATATAAAGTCTGAAAAATAAAGATTGTATTTATTTTCTCTATGTCTAACAATATATATTAAATGTGCTTAATAAAATACATTGTTTATTTTTTCATTACTATATGTTTGACAATAAAGAAAATATCAATAAAAAAATTACGTCTCATTATTTATTTATTAATTTAATAATGTTTGGATTTGTATTAAAATATGTATTTTAAATCAATGTACTTTATAAAATATATATGTCTTTGTTAAATATATATAATAATTTGTTTTTATTAATTCAACCTGTTATTATTTATACACATTCCCACTCTACACTACATTAATTATTTTATTTGAAAAAACTGTCAACATATATAATTTACAACTCCCACTCCAATTTATATTAAGTCAGGGAAGGTGCTGGACACTAAACATATATAATTTACTATTCCCACTCCAATTAGTATTAATTCAGGGAATGTGCTGGACTCTAAACATATATAATTTACTATTCCCACTCCAGTTAGTATTACATCAGGGTAGGTGCTGGACACTAAACATATATAATTTACTATTCCCAATTCAGTTAGTATTAAATCAGGGAAGGTGCTGGACTCTAAAACTATATATAATTTACTATTCCCACTCCAATTAGTATTAAATCAGGGTAGGTGCTGGACACTAAACATATATAATTTACTATTCCCACTCCAGTTAGTATTAAATCAGGGAAGGTGCTGGACTCTAAAACTATATATAATTTACTATTCCCACTCCAATTAGTATTAAATCAGGGTAGGTGCTGGACACTAAATATATATAAATTACTATTCCCACTCCAATTAGTACTAAATCAGGGAAGGTGCTGGACACTAAACATATATAATTTACTATTCCCACTCCAGTTAGTATTAAATCAGGGAAGATGCTGGACATTAAACAGATATAATTTACTATTCCCACTCCAATTAGTATTAAATCAGGGAAGGTGCTGGACACTAAGGGGCCGATTCCGATCTGGGCCGGAAAACTCTCCGACCGAGCCGGATCCGGAGAGATTTCCGACCGAGCCGGACTCCTGCAGTCAGACCGAGCGAGTACGATGCGGCTGCATGCTGCCGGACTCGATTCGGTCGGACTCCCATTGAAGTCAATGGGAGCCGGTCGTACGACGCGTACACGGGCTCCCATTGACTGAATGGGTACGTTGCAAACAAGTGCACCCCCTACAGTGTGTACGCGTCGGTGCAACCCGCACCATACATGCATGTTTAGGGGGGACCCTTGGGTCTCCCCTGTGTTCGACTCGTAAGGCTACGGGTGAAGGGGGGTCCGGCACGGACCCCCCAAGTCCGGCTCCGGGAGCTTTTGAGCCGGACGCTCCGACTCGATCCGGCTGTCTGACGCGTACATCGTACTCGCTCGGTCAGATAACGTCTCCATTGCGTGGTGCGATTCGTTTCCGTACAAGTCGGTCGGAGCGGTTCGGATCCGGAAACCGTTCGGTCGGAACACACGCGTACATTCGCATCGTACTCGCTCGGTCGGACAGCTGGACGAGTCTGTCGGAAAAAACGCGTACGGCTCGTACTTTTTCCGGCTGGATCCCGTTCGGAGAGCTTCCGACCAAGATCGGAATCGGCCCCTAAACATATATAATTTACTATTCCCACTCCAATTAGTATTAAATCAGGGTAGTTGCTGGACACTAAACATATATAATTGACTATTCCCCCTCCAGTTAGTATTAAATCAGGGTAGGTGCTGGACACTAAACATATATAATTTACTATTCCCACTCCAATTAGTATTAAATCAGGGAAGGTGCTGGACACTAAACATATATAATTTACTATTCCCACTCCAATTACTATTAAATCAGGGAAGGTGCTGGACACTAAGGGGTCGATTCCGATCTCGGCCGGAAGCGCACCTAGCACCATTCGTCTGGAAAAACACCAAGCCGAACGCGTGTTTCCCGACCGATTTGAACAATCGTCCGAACGAGCAAGTACGATGCGCATAACAGCACAGATTCCGAGCGAGCCGTACTTACCCATTTCAGCTCCTGTTCCCCACCCGAGCCGGATCCGTAAACGCCGAATCGAGTCGCACGGAACCAAATACACAGCACCTTCCGGCCGGACTAGTACGAAGCGCCTTCTGTACGCGCCGAACCCGTCGCTACGTCCGGCACGTCAGAGCATCCGGGAGAGCTGTACATAAGCTCCGATTCGCGCCACAAGACGATCCACGGCGAGGAGACGAACAAGCCAGCGACGAGTACGAGTCGAAGCCACGAGAAACCCGAACGAGACAAACCAACCATGAATCCCATCGCGCAGGTCCTACCAATACTCTACATCTATTACCGGGACCGGTACGGATGCGTACGGCGCAGACGGTAAGTCAAACACCCACAACACAAACAAACGACACGTACCCGAAATATGTCACACACACATAGGGATGCAGGAATGACGCACACTAGCAACAGCAGAACCATAGGGGCGGGATGGCTATCACCAATGCCATACACACCCATAGGGGCCTGGATGCCTACCACTACCACCACCCCTACTCAGGGGGGCTGGATGCCTACCACCACCCCTACTCATGGGTGCTGGATGCCTACCACCCACACCACCCCTACTCATAGGACGGGTAATGCATGACACAACCAGCATACTCCAACATAAGGAATGTCTGAAAAACACATCCCCCCAACACCATGACAAGCATGTGAGTCTGTGTCAAATGCCTACAACACTGAACATGACATTGAACATACAATGTGACCCCCTATCACATGTGTCACACATAAATGTGTGTGGCCTCCACAATGCAAGCAGACCATGACCACTGTGGCAATGGGGTCTAACACCCCATCATCACAGTGACCAAAAGGTAAGTGTGGGGTCCATAGCTGAAGCACATTTTGAACATTGTGGCAATGGGGTCTAAACCCCCATCATCACAGTGACCAAAATGTAAGTGTGGGGTCCATACCTGAAGCACATTTTGAACATTGTGGCAATGGGGTCTAAACCCCCATCATCACAGTGACCAAAATGTAAGTGTGGGGTCCATACCTGAAGCACATTTTGAACATTGTGGCAATGTGGTCTAAACCCCCATCATCACAGTGACCAAAATGTAAGTGTTGTCATGGAAAAAGCTGCAAATGCCAAACAGCATGGATGATTCCTGGTCACAGAACAACAAACACATCTGTGGCATAGTAGTGCTTGTGTCCCATAGCAACATAGATTGGGTGAGGCAAACAGTGCAGTGCAAATAAGACATACCTTTGACCATGTGCAGACAAACATCACCCATGGGGGCTGACATTGTCAACATTCATCAATAACACAATGACAGAAGTGACCATCATAATGCAGACCCACATATCTGCACCAATGGACACACAAATGTAGATATCCTGTGGAGACTGTATATGTGAGGTGAAGAAATACCATACCATGGCAGCAATGGGACATACAAACCATGATCATTGTGCTGACTGATGACCTAGGAGTCCCAGGGACAGCAGGGGAAACCCACCAAACAACATACAGCCAATGGCACACTAAAGATATGCCAATGCAGTGGTGCAGATGCACAAACACAAACAGGCAGCCTCACACTGCATATCAAACACAACAGGTGATGGGGGTGTGCCAGTGTCCCCAGGCAACCACACAACACATGAGGAGGCCTGAATCCCAATTACACAGATGTGTATACAGTGCCACACAAAAGTAACTCATGGATCGGATTCCCCTATGTGGGCAATCAGGCATTGTTAGATGAGAGGGAGCCCAAATTACACATGTCATACAAGCTTGTAGGAACAGCAACTAACACAGCAAGAGACAGACCCACCACAGCACTACCCCCAGGGACCCCACATTGTGGTGACCCTGGCCTGCATGGTAATCCCACTGTGATGACAAAGCTAGATGTCGTTCACACTGTGAACCACAGTCATGTGTCCTGAGCAACAAACTACCATCACACCTACACAAGCACAAATCAATCAGCACGGCCTGTCAGCCAAGGCCAATGTGGAGGTACGGGTCTAGCGGTGCAACAACTCTCATTTGCACACACTCAACACCACACACCTTGATCTCCACCAATGTGCAGCAGTGAAGCTCACATGGACTGGTGACATTGCACATGCACCCATGACAATCCCAGGGGTGGTGGTGGGAACTAAGGTGCAGAAACCCATCACACATGGCCAGTCAACAAGACTCGTGAATGTCTGACACACTGCACAGTACGCTGTACATGGGCATGACGTCAAATCCACACCAACCAATGGGATCCCGGCCACAGTCACACACCAATGAAGAAGCCAAGGTCACCCACAAAGAACACACATAGACAACTTCCAACATTGCAGCTCTGACCCTGAGGAGTGGCAGCAGTCACACACACAACGTGTCACAATCACTGAAAGCTACCACAAACTGTAAATTGCATGACTTGTGTAACCAACAAGTGCCAAGGGGAATCCTGACTGTGTCTCATCTGCGTTTGCCCACAAACTCAGCCCTGACAGCAAACACACCTATGGATGACACCCTGATGACCAGTAATGTGCCATGCACCCACATCCCAGAGAACCCAGGGCGAAGATTTTGGGGGAACATAGGTCAACTCAGCAAGCATCACAAACAGGAACATCACTAGGGATCCCAGCCTGCGTAGCAAAATGGAAGTGAACACACACAGACATGCTCACACAACACACACCTTGGGCTCAGGCAATGTCACGGAATTACACACTGCCATGAGGGGACTCCACTCCTGTGTAAGGACAGCTGTGCCATACGTTGTCTCTGCAGGGCTCTATCATGTCAGCAGAACACTTGGTCACTCAGTCAACAATTAGCACAAAATGAAGGCTATCGTCACATCAGCCTGGTCATGGGAGTGTCACCGAAATCATCTGCAGAGATCCAACACACATGTATAGCAAGTTGCACTGATAACACAGATGAGTCCTTCCCCATTGATGCCCAAACTTGCATGTCCAGTGGAGATGGTCACACGGTCAGGGAAATAGACAAATTGAACAATGGCAAGCACAACTGATGTGCAGGGGTGTAAGCCACAGATGTGATATTGCAAATAAATGTAGGAAATCCCATTGACAAATATTGAAAACATGACACCCTCATATTGCTGCAAAGGATGACATGGATACACACCAGGATAGTACACATTCCCCCTGGACCACATGGGGTCCTGCACAGTAACACTTCATTTTCCTGATATCAAAAATCACCATCACTGCAGCAAGGGCATGGTTAGCATCATCAACATCATGTACATCTGAAGCAAAACCACTAGAGAACAGAAAGTAGCTTTATTCAGCATATGTGGGTGTCAAATAGAAAGTCCTGAAAAAAGACAAAGGCCAATGGCCAGTCCATCAGTAAAGTCCGAACAGGGTGACAGTGGCAGATGTCGCCCTTTGCTTGCCTGCACTGCTACGGACCAGGGACATTCCCCTCGGAGGGGCATACGGGGGGGCAGGCCAGGCACCGCAGGGACAGGATCAGGGCTCACCAGAAGGAGGCAGGGAAGGGGTGGCTGGTGCTGGAGAGTCACTGACAACTGCAGTGGAGGTGTCTGACATGGTGTGTGCCGGCACAACTGGGGGGCATGAGTCAGATGGTGTGGGTGCCGGCACAACTGCAGTGGGCTGGCCAGATGGAGTGGACAGGTTCCCCACTGCAGTGCCCAAGTCAGACGGGGTGGTAGTGGACTCCACTGCAGTGCCTATCTCCAGGGGAGTAGAATGGGGTTCAGGTAAGGTGGGCAGGACAGAGGGGGAGGACACGGTCTCCACACCAGTGGCACAAACATGTGCAGCGGGGGGGTGGGGCTGGAAGAGCAAGTGGTAGGGGGAGAAGGCCGGATCATTTTGGGGATGGTGTATCTGTGGGTGGGGGAACCTGGGGCAGGGTGTGGGGGGGGAACCTGTGTTGTGGGGGCCTGAGGGATGGAGGAAGGAGACTGTGTGGTTGAGCTGCAGGGCGGTGGCGGGGTCTTGCTCTTCCGGGTCCGGGGGGACTTGCGGGTGGGGGCCTCAGTTTGTCTGTGCCTGGGGGAGGGTGTCCGGGGGTGAGGGGCACTCCCCTCTGTGTGGGTGGACTTCCTCTTCCCCCTGTATGCTGGATCAGCTGGATCGGAGGGGAAGAGGCCGAGGTCACAGAGGAAGAGCTGATTTTTAGGTGGGGTTGCAGGTGAGGCAAGGGAAGGGGTCTTGGAGGGAGAGGATTTGGAGGACTGCGGAGTGACTGTGGATGCCTCTGTGTGTGTCTGTTCCCCATCCCCTGTGGGTGTGGTATCAGTCCCCTGAGGATGCTTGCGTGCACAATTTGACTTTGTTTTGGGTGTTTCTGTGCAGCTCGTGTCTGTGTGTTTGGGTGATTGTGCAGGTGTGCATGTGCTTGGGACAGGTAGGGTGCCAGGAAGTGTGGATGGGGCAGAGGTAGGAGGGTGAGGGACTGTTGGAGGAGGGACACTGCTGCCGTCAGGGAGGAGTCCATGGACTTATTGCTCCTCTGTAGGGCAGACATGCCCGATGAGATGCCCTCCATGAACGACACCAGCTGTGTCAACAGAGTGGTGTGTGCATGGAGGACACTCAGCATTGCTGTCTGCCCTACATGGAGCTGGCGAAGTAAGTACACAGACTCCTCACTCAGGGCAGCAGGGGACACAGGGGCAGGGGGTGCGGTGCCTGGCACGAAGGAGACACGCTCCCGAACACGGGAGCCTCCACGGACCTCTGGAATGGGAGCCAATGGGAGGGCGGTGAGGGCGGTGGTGGTGGTGGTGGTGGTGGCGGGGCCAGCCATACTAGCTGGGGTGTGGTGGATGCTGACACCCGCCTCCACAAGGGAGTCATCCTCCGAGCTGCTGTGGTCCTCAGCTGAGGTGGATGGTGCTGAGGACTCCTCGGTGTGGCTCCCCTCACCCTCCGTGCCACTGGGTCCCTCCGACCACTCATCGGCTGCTGACCCAGTCTGGCTCTGCAGCTCCTCCTGGTCCGTGGAGCTGTCCCCTCCTGTGGCCGTGGATGTGTCTGCTAACAATTAGGGAAACAGACAAACATCAGTCACCTGCACTGACTGCACACACCACAGTAAGTACAGCACATTACAGAGCAAGCCCTGGCATCCTTAGTTAAACATTGCCAAAAGTGCTCACACAGATTAGGAGAAGCCAATTGTCAGTCTGATGGTCAACCATGGCACTCACACCCCTCCTGGCCTTGCACCCATCTGTCTGGTGCCTGTCGGAGGGTAATACCCCAGTGTGGACACATGCACCACCTACACAGTTGTTGGACATTGCAGAGAACACGGTGAAGTATGTGAACATGCACACATCACATCTCTTTCCACTGAGTCAGTACAGTTGTCCGGATAAAGGGATGGCCAGAGTCTAATTTGAAATGCATGTGATGCATACCAGCACCAGACACCATGATGCACCCATGTCCTGATAGTCAATGCCACAATGGGGTGCATGTAGCACATGTCACTCCCCTGCAGGATCACTCTTAGGAAGTTTAATGCCATGGCACAGGCATGCCTGCAAAGTCATACATCACTGTCTCCAGTCACTTGGGCAGGGCAGCCAGCCAACAACAGTCTGCACTGTGTCACAATCCTAGGTTATGGGGAATGCAAGTTCTGTAGCTGACAAGTGCACATGTCCATCCCCCACAAACCACATCATCTGAACTCTTTTTTGTCCACGTCATACCAATTGGACATATGGGAGACATGAAAAACAACTCTCTGAACCTGAACACCTCATAGTCTGCTGTGAATGAAAAACAGCTGCCTGAACTTCACAGTCGCATACACCAGTCTGCACAGTCAAGTGATCAAACACCTATATGTCACACAAGTATCGTCTCTCATGGTCACATCTCAGATGGCATGCTGAGCCCTAACCGATAAACACCCCAGTAGTCCTGACAACGAAGCCACAGCACAATGACACAGAGGCAGACACCTGAGGGAACATTTCACAGAGCACAACGTGTCAGCTGATACACGGGAGTGGGAGTACAGAGTGTATTGTATGCCCTGGAGTAGGCATGACTGTCCTGCTCCACGTGAAAGAGGGATGAGCCCTGGACAGTAGGCAGGTGGCTAAGCATGTGTGACACACTTGATATAAATACTCCTGAGGCCCAAACATTGTTCTCACCCGCAGCATGGGGGTGTGCCAAATACCCCAGGCACATGTGGTGAGTCAGATCAGCAATTGGACCACATATCAAAGTTACACGCAGATTACATGTCAGAGCTCAGGCATTGTGTAAGCAATTGACCCACCCATGAAGCCCACCACAAAGTTACGGGAACAAATGCTGTCCCCCACCTTGAGCTAAGCAAAATGCAAGGACACAGTACCCAAGTGACACAATTTCCTGACTGTAAGGGCCACACCTGGGTATCAGATGAGGAGTGGGCATGTCACAATTGAGGGACATGGGTCCTGGACCACAAGACTGATGTACTGTGGAAGTTTAACCAGGCCAGAGGAGGGCACATAGCATGTCAGACAAAGTTCACAGTGCAGTCATGGACTCACCCCCTCCTTGCTGCTGTCTGGCCTTCAGATGCCCATCCAGGTCAGGGAAGACCACCGCCAGGATCCTCAGCATGTGGGGGTCAGGGTCCGGTGTCCGCCCCTCCTGCGAGGAGGCGACAGCTTCAGCTGGACCCTTGCGATCCTCCGGGTCCAGCCCCGAAGGTCCTGCCACCTCTTCTGGCAGTTGCGGATCCGGCGCTTGTAGTCCCCCACGGATCTTACTGCCCGGGCGATGGTCAGCCAGATTTCCTGCTTCTGGTGGGCATCAACCTGTGAGGATGACAAAGTGAAAAGGCCATTACTACACATGCAACATATCCGTGCATCACACAGTTGGATATACATGTCTCAATCACAGGGGCATATGATGTACACAGGCAGTGCAACGATGGCTATGAACAGTTTGCCAGCAGTTACTACATGGTATCATTGCCTGGGAAGTAAAACCTTGTTTGAATGCACTGTTACTGCACTATACCTGTTCAGTGCATGTAACTACACACTTTGGGGGTGAGAACTACTCAGTGAGCATGCTAGCCAGTGGTGTGCACACTGTAAGTCTTGCTAGTCAGACAACATGCACATTTAGTAAGGCAGTGGACAGCACACTCACCTGCTCCCCTGGTTTCCCATACAGCTTGCTGTACTGTGGAAGGAGGCTGTCCAGCAGGGCCTGGTTCTCCTCAGTGGTGAAGGCTGGGGCTCTCTCCACAGTACGTGCCATTGCAGTAGCCAGAGGATGCAGAGACAGCAGCAGTGTTGCTGGCAGATGTCGTCCTGGAGCATGTAGTGCAGGCAAGTGAGCTCTCAGGGGAACAGCCAGCATTATATGTGTGCTGCAGAGGCAGATACTGTCCCATGTGTCCAAAGTGATAGGTCCAAGTCGTTTGCATCTTCTGAATCTGGCCAATCCATGGAATTGCACCACTTATACACGCCCACAGCATCCTTCAAAAGTTAAACTTCATGACACCCATGAATTTGCAACATTGTTGTGGCTGGCCAACTGAATTCACTGCATCAGACTCGTTAAAGCTTCGAAAACACGTCTGTTGCCATGCCAGGCCCTAGCCAATGCGTGCGCACCGATCGGTCCATTGCTGTACAACGCGTACCCGCTCACATCATATGCAATGTCCAATGTGTGCGCACCGATCGGTCCATTGCTGTACAACGTATACCCGCTCACATCATATGCAATGGCCAATGCGTGCGCACCGATCGGTCCATTGCTGTACAACGCGTACCCGCTCACATCATATGCAATGGCCAATGCGTGCGCACCGATCGGTCCATTGCTGTACAACACGTACCCGCTCACATCATATGCAATGTCCAATGCGTGCGCACCGATCGGTCCATTGCTGTACAACGCGTACCCGCTCACATCATATGCAATGGCCAATGCGTGCGCTCCGATCGGTCCATTGCTGTACAACGCGTACCCGCTCACATCATATGCAATGGCCAATGCGTGCGCACCGATCGGTCCATTGCTGTACAACGCGTACCCGCTCACATCATATGCAATGGCCAATGCGTGCGCACCGATCGGTCCATTGCTGTACAACGCGTACCCGCCACATCATATGCAATGGCCAATGTGTGCGCACCGATCGGTCCATTGCTGTACAACGCGTACCCGCTCACATCATATGCAATGGCCAATGCGTGCGCACCGATCGGTCCATTGCTGTACAATGCGTACCCGCTCACATCATATGCAATGGCCAATGTGTGCGCACTGATCGGTCCATTGCTGTACAACGCGTACCCGCTCACATCATATGCAATGGCCAATGCATGCACACGGATCGGTCCATTGCTGTACAACGCGTCCCTGTACAAGTCACTCGCATATGTCACCATGCTTGTCACTGGTGAACGTATGCCAGCCACATTTACTTGCCAGGGACTCAGGGGCACACCTACAACATCACAGCCTGTCCACACTGTATCCTAAGGCATGTAAGGCTGCATTACCTTTTCTGTGTATGGGGGTCAACATGTGGTTTTTTGGGTGGCACTTGGGGGCAGCCACTCCCATGCTGTGCACGTGTTCATGGGGACAGAATCCTTTGTGTGTTGTGCACATGACCACTGTGATGTACAACTGTTCATTTCATAGCATGTGGCATGGTCACATTTCCAGGTTGTGTATGTGTATGTCATGTCACATACCCCCTGAGTCCCATGTGGGAATGTATGTACGTCACAGGGTGACCCATTGCCACAATAGTGATGGCCCTCCACAGTCTGTGTGCATGTTGTGTTTCCGATGTCTCTGATTCCATGTGCACAATGGGAGACAGTCTCCACATCCACGTTGTTTGTGCATGGACTTTGATGTTGTGCGTGTGTGTGTCACAGACGTCCATGTCTGTCCTGCAGAGGCAACAGGGGCCACTACCTGTGGGAGTCATGGTTGTTTTGCTGACGTGTACATGATACGCCATGTCATGCCAGTGTCCATGTGGCAATACATGGTCCCTGGGAATCTACCTGTCAATGAGCTGTGATGCCTGTGGCACATCTGTCCTGACATGTCACTGTGGTGTGTGTTTGGAACATGACAGCAGTAAATGGGTACTGTGACACAGCCTAATGATTTCCCATAGCACAACCTGGAACTTGTTGTCAACACATGTTGAACTGTGATGTTAGATGTTGGCCATGTAGGTGCCATATATGGCCATACAGAACGGCGCACACATCAGGTACTTGTGTCTCGTAATGATGTATCATCTGATATTGAGTATGGTCAATGGCACATATGTGGGGTGACTGACAATCTTTCTTTCTTCACCTATGCACTGTAGGGCACCAGCTGTCCATAGACCATTCCCTGACCTTGCAACAATGGTGGAACGTGACTGCATCCGACGGTACCGCTTCAACAGGGCGCTGATTGAGGAATTGGCGGTGCGGTTGGCCCCACATTTGCAACCTGGCCGGCCATACCCTACAGCGCTGACCCCCAAGGTGAAGGTGATGGCAGCCCTACACTTCTTTGCCACCGGTACCTTTCAACACACTGTGGCATCTGCTGGTGGGATGTCACAGACCATGTTCAGCCGTGTGCTACGCGATGTTTTGGAGGCAATGTTGAGATACCTGAACCAGTACATCTATTTCCCTAAACGTCAACAACTCACTGACGTCAAGAGTGACTTCTATGCCCTGGGGAGGATGCCACATGTCATTGGCTCCATTGATGGGACACATGTGGCTTTGGTACCACCACAGGCACATGAGCAGACATACAGGAACAGGAAACATTATCATTCGATCAATGCTCTGGTGGTATGTCTTGCAGATATGAGCATCTCACATGTGTGTGCCCGTTTGCCCGGTTCGGCACACGATGCCTACGTGATGAGGAGTAGTCGCATCCCGAGGATGATGTCACAGATGCAGAACCAGCGTGCCTGGCTTGTCGGTGTGTACTGACTTTGTACCATTGTGTGTGTTCTGCTATGTTGTATTCCGCCCTCTTTTCCAACTCAGCTAATGTGCAATTGTCTGTCTGTAGGTGACTCCGGATACCCCAACATGCCATGGTTGCTGACACCCCTCAGGAACCCTGTGACACCAGCCCAGATGCACTACAATGAGGCACATGGTCGGACCAGGAGAGTGATCGAGCGGACATTTGGTCTCCTGAAGAGCCGCTTCCGCTGCCTGGACTAGACAGGAGGGGCCCTCCCATATGCCCCAGCAAAGGTGTGCAAGATTGTCATCGTCTGCTGCATGCTACACAACCTGGCAGTGCGGAAGGAGTTGCCTCTCATCCTGGATGACGATAACCAACATCCGCCACCTGTGGAGGATCCTGGCCTGGGCCATGATGCCAGTGATGATGATGATGATGAGGGTGATGTCCGCACACAGCTCATCACCAACTTCTTCAGCTGAATGTGAGTATCCAGAGAGTTGTCATGTCAATGATGCGAGTTTGCATGATATGTGTGGGTGGTGCTCTGGTGCTGTTTGAGTGTGGCCATGTGCTACTTGACTGGATGCGTGCAGCGATGTGTCCTTACAGGTAGTCTGTACTCCCCAACAGTGTTGACATGCTAACTTGGTTTTGTGTAGGTATCTTGTGACATGTATTGGGCATGAGTATTGCAGTTCTGTCCTGTTCTTCAGTGCTTTTGACTGTGTGTCATGTCTGTCCTTCACAGGGTGCTTACAGAGTTGTTTGGTCAACTTGGATCCCCCGACACCATGATTCAGCTTTCAGGGTGGCAGCAGTCGTTTCCCTACAGGTGATGTGCCACACACCCCTGGACTTTATTTCTTCTACACTTTTTGACTGTGTGGCCACTGCCACGTGGGATTACCTTGCATTTGTAGTGGAAACAACATGTTGCAAATGTGTAATAAACCTGTGCTTCACTTTGGGATGTGCGTTGTCTGTGGTCACACATCTGACTGACATTTGCTTACTGCACCTGTGGGCTAGTTAACACAGACTCTGAATAGGTGTGGTGTCTGTGCATTCCACTGTATTTCCTGGCAACATCAGTGTAGGCGATGAGTCCGATGGCCCTGGTGTCTATGTGTTGTGTAGGCCTAGTGGTGTGTCTCCCTCATATGTGTCACGTCGCCATGACTCACATGACGGTGTTGAACTTGCTGTGGCAGTTAGCATGCATAGTGTCATTTAGCAGATCATCATCTCCATGACAAAAACAACGTTGGAATCACAACAGAGGCAAGTATGGTGTATTAGTGAGTTTATTACATACATGTGTGAGGATAGTGCACAGGATGGTGGGTGCTGTACATTGGTATTGTAATCCAAAGTTCCCAGATGAGTTGGAAGTGTTGGTAGCAGAAATGTCCTGAGTAAAGTCCACAGTCATCTGATACATTAGTCCAACTTAAACTCCCCATGTCATGTGGGAGAGTTGTGTTGCATTCGACAGGGTGAACAGTTTGCACACAAAGGAGAATTTCCAGAACAGGTGTTGGGTTCCTGGGGGATGTACATGGCCATCGGCCTCTCAGTTGTCCTTCCTCGGATGACCCCTCTTCTTTCTGGGGGGACCCTCACGTGCAGAGGACTCTCCACCAGAGTCATCCTCCCTCCCTGTGGCAGTTGCAGTTGTTGCGGCACCAGATGTTGTGGGCACACAGGGAGGTGTGGACATGTTGGTGCTAATCTGGCGGAGGCATGTCAATATGTCCCTCTGCACCGCTGTCAGTTCTTCCAATGTGTCCCACTTGGACTCCATGCCAGACATGTGTGTCTCCACACGGGACATGTGTGTCTCCACACGGGACATGTGGGAGTCCAAGCGGGCATGATGGGCAGCCTGCTGCTGTTGAATGTCCTTGAGGATCCCCACTACCTGGCTGACCTCTCCGGTGCTATTCTGGTACGCCTCAGCAATGCGTGCCAGTTGTGGGTCATCATGCAGTCCAGACCCCTCTGCAAACAGCGACCTCTGCCTACCACCCCTACCACCACCCCTGGACACACGTACGGGAGCTGCCGTGGCACGCACAGGTGACCCTCGGCCCCCTTGGGGGTTGGTACTGGGGTTGTTGTCCGTTGCTTCACGGTGGGCTGTGGTCCCTGTGCTGTTGTCATTGAGTGTCCTTGGTCTTTCTGTGTCGGCGGGGGTGGTCTGTGTGTTGGCAGATGTTGGAGGAATGGGTGCAGGGGGTGCAGATGGTGGTCCTGCTGGTGCTGCATGATGACTCCCACCGGAGGTGCCAGGTTGGTCTTCACCATCCGATGAGGGCAGAGGCTGTTCCACACCAGAGAGCTCAGGGTCCCCCGGAGCCTGGGACAGGGACTCCTCCTCATATGCTGCTGTGTCCCCATCATCACCTGTTTTTGGAAGAGACACACAATGTATGTTATGTTTCTGCAGGCATCAATGGTTCAAACACATGACAGTTGTGACTGTACCTCTGGATGCGGCCCTGTACATTGCATTGTCCTAAGTTGTCACAGTCAGAGGTTGATATTGGTGTGGCTCATTGTCCTGCCAACCTGATGCATTTCTATGTGGATGTTGAGGTGTGTGCATGACCAGCATTGGTGGTATTTGGTTGACATCCGGACCTCCTTCTCCCCCAGCCCAGTTGTCCCACCATGAAGCATGCCACACTTGCAGTGGGTGCAGGTTGACTCTCAGGATGTCAGTCAGTGGTGTCCTGCTGTTGGTTGGTGCACAGTTCCCAGCAGGGCCTTGTGCTCCCCACAACAGAGCACCATTGTCAGACATCTTGGAAGTGGCTTTTCACTCACTCTCTTGTAGGGCACGGTCCCAGGTGTGTTGTTTGGAGTTAGTGGAAGTGGTGTGTGTGTAAGGGCCTGCTGGTAGCTGTAGTCGGAGCTGGCACTCCTCCTCCCCCCAGGCCAGACATCCCACCATGAAACGTGCTTCCATTGCAGGGACTGCAAGTTGGCTTTCAGGATGTTAGTCAGTGGTGTCTTGCTGTTGGTTGCTGCACAGTTCCCAGCACGGCCTTGTGCTCCCCACAACAGAGCACCATTGTCAGACATCTTAGAAGTGGCTTTTTACTCCCTGTGAGGTGTGCATGCTTCAGTGTGAGCTTGCTGGGCCATGTGGGTGGGGGATGTTGAGCTGTGACTACCACTCCCATCATGCTATTGCCTACACCCCCCTTCCCAGCATGCCCATACTTCCTTCCTTTTGAGTGGACTTCACTGTGTGTGAGTGTGACAGCAATGGCAAGATGGCTGACAGTGTGGTCCTGTTGTTTGTTGGTGCCCAGTTCCCAGCAGGGCCTTGTGCTCCCCACAGCTGAGGCCAGTGTCAGACATCTTAGAAGTGGCTTTTCACTCCCTGTGAGGTGTGCATGCTTCAGTGTGAGCTTGCTGGGCCATGTGGGTGGGGGATGTTGAGCTGTGACTACCACTCCCATCATACTATTGCCTACACCCCCCTTCCCAGCATGCCCATACTTCCTTCCTTTTGACTCTGCTTCCCTGTGGGGTAGTGTGCCTGTGCTGACAGGATGGCTGACAGTGTTGTCCTGGCGTTTGTTTGGCTACAAGTCCCAAAAGTGTCTCTGTGCTTCACACAGCATAACCCAGTGTGGTTGTTCTTTGTGGGATATTTAATTAGAGTGTGAGGCATTGCATTCTCCCAGGTGAGTTGTGTGGAGTTTGTGTTAAGGGGGTGTGTGAGAAAAGCTGCTGGTGACTATGGTCAGAGCTGTCAGTCCTCCTTCCCACCCAGCCAGATATCCCACCATGGAACGTGCTTCCATTGCAGGGAGTGCAAGTTGGCTTTCAGGATGTCAGTCAGTGGTGTCCTGCTGTTGGTTGGTGCACAGTTCCCAGCAGGGCCTTGTGCTCCCCACAGCAGTACCCAGTGTCAGCCATCTTGTCAGTTGTTTTCCACTCCCTGTGATGTGAGCATGGTTCAGAGTGTTGTTGATGGGCCAATTGTGAGGGTGACCAATATCTGTGACTACCACTCCCATCATGCTATTGCCTACACCCCCCTTCCCAGCATGCCCATACTTCCTTCCTTTTGAGTGGACTTCACTGTGTGTGAGTGTGACAGTAATGGCAAGATGGCTGACAGTGGTGTCCTGCTGTTGGTTGGTGCACAGTTCCCAGCAGGGCCTTGTGCTCCCCACAGCAGTACCCAGTGTCAGCCATCTTGTCAGTTGTTTTCCACTCCCTGTGATGTGAGCATGGTTCAGAGTGGTGTTGATGGGCCAATTGTGAGGGTGACCAATATCCGTGAATACCACTCCCATCATGCTATTGCCTACGCCACCCTTCCCAGCATGTCCATACTTCCTTCCTTTTGAGTGGACTTCACTGTGTGTGAGTGTGACAGCAATGGCAAGATGGCTGACAGTGTGGTCCTGTTGTTTGTTGGTGCCCAGTTCCCAGCAGGGCCTTGTGCTCCCCACAGCTGAGGCCAGTGTCAGACATCTTTGAAGTGGCTTTTCACTCCCTGTGAGGTGTGCATGCTTCAGTGTGAGCTTGCTGGGCCATGCGGGTGGGGGCTGTTGAGCTGTGACTACCACTCCCATCATGCTATTGCCTACACCGCCCTTCCCAGCATGCCCATACTTCCTTCATTTTGACTCTGCTTCCCTGTGGGGTAGTGTGCCTGTGCTGACAGGATGGCTGACAGTGTTGTCCTGGCGTTTGTTTGGCTACAAGTCCCAAAAGTGTCCCTGTGCTTCACACGGCATAACCCAGTGTGGTTGTTCTTTGTGGGATATTTAATTAGAGTGTGAGGCATTGCATTCTCCCAGGTGAGTTGTGTGGAGTTTGTGTTAAGGGGGTATGTGAGAAAAGCTGCTGGTGACTATGGTCAGAGCTGTCAGTCCTCCTTCCCACCCAGCCAGATATCCCACCATGGAACGTGCTTCCATTGCAGGGAGTGCAAGTTGGCTTTCAGGATGTCAGTCAGTGGTGTCCTACTGTTGGTTGGTGCACAGTTCCCAGCAAGGCCTTGTGCTCCCCACAGCAGTACCCAGTGTCAGCCATCCTGTCAGTTGTTTTCCACTCCCTGTGATGTGAGCATGGTTCAGAGTGTTGTTGATGGGCCAATTGTGAGGGTGACCAATATCTGTGACTACCACTCCCATCATGCTATTGCCTACACCCCCCCTTCCCAGCATGCCCATACTTCCTTCCTTTTGAGTGGACTTCACTGTGTGTGAGTGTGACAGCAATGGCAAGATGGCTGACAGTGGTGTCCTGCTGTTGGTTGGTGCACAGTTCCCAGCAGGGCCTTGTGCTCCCCACAGCAGTACCCAGTGTCAGCCATCTTGTCAGTTGTTTTCCACTCCCTGTGATGTGAGCATGGTTCAGAGTAGTGTTGATGGGCCAATTGTGAGGGTGACCAATATCTGTGACTACAACTCCCATCATGCTATTGGCTACACTGACTTCACCAGCATACACAGTATTCCTTCCTTTCAGTGAGCTTCCCTGTGAGGTGGTGTTCTAGTGGTGGCAAAATATCTGACTGTGTTTGTTGGTTATATTTGTGCCACTGCCTTGCTCTATTTGTTGTTAGGTTTGTACATGTCATGACACAGTTACATATCACTATGAGATGGCATGTATTGTGTTTATCTAACTAACATACACATCTTGGGGTGATTATCTTTTGGTTGCTGTGGATTTGCTAAGGGTGCATGGTTTGACTATCCCCTTGACAGTGATGTGTGTGTATTGTCACACAATATTGTGTATATTTGTTGTGTACTCACCAGGCTCTGGGATGTTTGATAGTCCATATACGCTCACTGGTGGTAGGATGGCCCGCACCTTCTCCTCCCAGGGCCTGAGGTATAGTGGTTTGGCAGGAGGGCCACTGCCGGTGCGCTGACTCAAGACGTAATCCTTCTTTAGTAGGTCCTTGACCCTCCTGCGCACATCATACCACCTGTTCTGGATGTCTTCCTTTGTGCGCAAACATGGTGATTGTGCGTTCACCCTGTCGACGATCCTCTCCCACATCTTGGTTTTCTGCGACATGGGGGTCTGTTGGACAATGTACCAAACAACTGTGGCTCTACCCTGAGGATCTCATCTACCAGGACTTCCAATTCACTGTCTAGGAACTTTGGATTCTTCTTTGGGGGCATGGTGATGGGTGGTGGTGGTGATTGATGTGTGTGTGTGTGCAAGTGAGGGTGAGTGAGTGTAGGTTTTGCTGGGTGTATGTGAGGGTGCTATTTGTTGAGGTGCTAATGGTGTGTGGCTTGTGTGATGGATGAGCTGTGTGTGTGTCTGTGGTTGCTGTCTGATGGTGTTCTGTGCTGGCAGGTCAGTTGAATTTGCAAAGGATCATGGTAGGGATTTGTGGCCTTTATATGGGTGGAGTTGTGGGTGTGTCTTTGTTCCATGTTTTCCCCCAGTATTTATTGGCTTTGTCATTGCTTATTTGGCCCTTTTTTTTGTATTTTTTCCTTTGTATTTTTTGTGCATGTAGGAGACATTCTTCTGACCGAGTAGGACGCTGCAGTTGTCTCGTGCGAGCTTCTCCGAGTCGTTCACGCTGTGTTACTGCTAAGTTTCATGTGCGGCGTACGCGTCGGTCGCGGAGTATTGGGTTGCTTCGGCTGGGTTTTGTATGCGTGTCGGTCGTACGGCTTAGGCTCCGTGCGACTCGGTCTGGTTTTCCACGCATTGCATCGTACTGCGCGGGTCGGAGTTCGCGGGTACGTTTCGGTCGGGTTCATTCCTGGTGTGTGTCGGTCGGTTCGATTCGCGTGGTTTCCCGGCCGGATAGCTTGTTTCCGTGCGGTTCGGTCGTTCGGCTTGTGTTCCGTACGAGTCGGTCATGATTCACATGCATTTCATCGTACTACGCAGGTCGGGCAGCGCCGGTACGTGTCGGTCGGACTATATTCCCGTACTGAGTCGGTCGGTATGTTTTCCGGCCCGAATCGGAATCGGCCCCTAAACATATATAATTTACTATTCCCACTCCAATAAAAAAAAAACATCAGGGAAGGGGCTGGACACTAAACATATTTTATTTACTATTCCCACTCCAATTAGTATTAAATCAGGGAAGGTGCTGGACTCTAAACATATCTAATTTACTATTCCCACTCCAATTAGTATTAAATCAGGGTAGGTGTTGGACACTAAACATATATAATTTACTATTCCTGCTCCAATTAGTATTAAATCAGGGTAGGTGCTGGACACTAAACATATATAATTTACTATTCCCACTCCAATTAGTATTAAATCAGGGAAGGTGCTGGACACTAAACATATATAATTTACTATTCCCACTCCAATTAATATTAAATCTGAAAATGTGCTTGACACTAAACATATTTATTTTAATAATCAAAATTACAAAATCATACAATATTTAAATAGGTTATTCAATATCAAATTAAAAAATCATATTCATAAAAAATTTAAATATTTTTTTAAACATTATTAATAAAAAACAACAAATTACCATATTTTACATCTAACTAATATTTTTTAATAATTATAAAACATAAAACATAATTTTATATATAATATTTAATCACAATTAATAATTGATTTTTTATCATTATAAATTATTATAAATAATTGAATCTTATTTTCTATTTCACATATATATTTAACATATAAAAATTAATATCTCTTAATTGTTTAAAATTGTACAATTTTTAAATTTAAAATATATAAATTTTAAAATATTTTTTTTAACAAATTAATCAAACATCACCTATCAACACAAGATTTAAAAAATGTGTAATTACAACTTTATCATTTATATAAATTACTTTGTGCAATTCTTTTTAAAACTTTTTAAAAATATATACAAAATTCCACACCTTTATTCACTATAAACACAACATAACACTTCTAAAAAACATTTTTTTAAATTTTTAAATAATTTTCAATTTTTTAAATATTTCTAAAAAAAATGTAAAACACTCCCCAACCTTTTCCCCTATAAACCCAACATCCCACTGCTAAAACAACAATTTAAATTTACAAATTTTTTAAATTTGTGAAATTTTAAAACAAATGTTTTAAAACACTCCCCACCCTTATCCCCTACAAACCCAACAGCCCACTCCGAAAACAACAATTTAAATTTACAATTTAAAAAAAAAAAATGTTATTTAATTTTTTTTTTTTTAAAACACTCCCCACCCTTATCCCCTATATACCCAACATCCCGCTCCTAAAAATTATATTACTATTTAAAAAATGTATAACATTAATGAACTATTATTATGCCAAAAACAAACATATAACAAAAAGAAAATACTATAACGATATTTTAACATAACGATATTTTAACAATCGATATTTCACACAACGATATTTCTTACAACACAAAAATCTATATTTTTTACATCGATATACTTAACATCGATATTTAGTACATTCGATATTCTAAACTTGATATTAATGCATATCGATATAAAGAACTCGTTATTATGTCTACTTACCGGACGGGACGATGGTGATGGGTCAAGCAGCGATTAATTTGGCTCTGCTGGACCATCTGGCAAGGAGATACATTGTATAGAGGAGTTTCTTGACAGCGTCACGATCCCTCAATTGCTGGGGGACCATAAGGAGAATCTAGATGACGAGTTACAGTTGGAGGAACAGCAAAGGGCCCTCCGAGACATGGCTAGGGGGAAATGCCCGGGGCCGGATCGCTTCCAGTGGAGTTTTTTAAGATGTACTCCACAGATCTTCTTCCTAAACTCCTGGAAATCCTGCGGGAGGCAAAAGTGAATGGCATCCTACCTGACCACATGCGGGAGGCTCAAATAATTATGCTACTTAAACCCGGTAAAGATCAGTCGGACCACGGTTCATACCACCCGTTTTCCATGCTTAACTTTGATGTTAACTTGCTGGCAAAGTTCCTTGCAATGCGACTGGGCCGGGTGGTTACCCACTTGGTACACACGGATCAGTGTGGCTTCATGCCTTCGAGGGGCACCTACATGAACCTGCAAAGACTATCACATATTATGCATGCTACTCGGGAGATGGAGAGGGAGGCAGCACTGGTGGCTTTAGATATAGAAAAAGCTTTGGACAGCCTCTCCTGGATGTACCTGTGTCAGGTCCTGCGAAGGTTGGGGTTTGGCCTGAGATATTTATCCTGGGCACTTCTCTTGTATATAGAGCCCGGGGCGAGGATCAATACAGGCCACGTGGTGTCAGAGGTTCTTAGCATTGAGAGGGGTACGAGACAGGATTGTCCGCTGTCCCGGCTCCTTTTCGCGCTGGCCATGGAGCTGCTGGCGATCCACCTGTGGGACGAACTCAGTGACTAGGGAATCAGGGTGGGGGACATGACCATATAGTGTCTGTGTACGCAGATGATACTCGCTTGTATGTGTTGGACCCTACAAGGTCGGTGCACATCTTCTAGGGCTTATGGCAACATTCGGGAGGGTGTTGGGCCTTTGCATCAACAGACGCAAGACTTGTTGCGTAGGTCCGTGTCTGACCTCCCGGTGGTGGGTCTCACCTGGGAGTCGGACCGTTTTCGATACCTCGGTATTCAGGTAACTCACGACCAACGTCCGCAATATGAGCTAAACATAGGAAGGGTTGTAGACAGCTTCACCACTTCCATTGCATTCTGGAAGACCCTGCCACTGTCTGTCATGGGCAGAGTGACACTATGTAAAATGGTGATGCTGCCCAGATGTCTCTACGCGATGCAGAATTCTTTTTGCATCCTGCCAGCCTCATAGTTCTGACAGCTAAATGGACTGCAGTTGTCCCTGGTTTGGGCCGGCAAACGTAGTAGAGTCCGACCGGAACTCCAAAAACTAGATCTGGCTGAGGGTGGGCTGCACTTCTAGATTTTCAATTGTACTACTTTGTGGGATTGCTTCAGTTTGCGGCATTGTGGTGCAAGGATGGCCACAGTTGGGAAAAAAATGTATTGGAGGGTCTGGTGCGGCTGACAAACTTCTGCTGCTCCTCATGGGGGCCGTAGGGTACCAGCGGGCACCCCGTTTATTGTATGCCAGGTTGAACAGGTCTGGGAGAAAACTGTCACATGCGTTTTGAAGCGAGTGCCTTTCACGGGGTTTCTTCCCATCTGGTGGCTCAGGCCTTTCCAGCAAATTCAGTCCTCCATGGACGTTACACAGTGGGAGCATGGTGGTTGTCAGAGAGCAGGAGACCTCTACTCAAATGGTTCCTTTGTGACTCTCGTGAGGGAAGGAGAGCTGTTTGACATCGGCACTGGGCAGTTTTTACAGTACGTAAGCATATCTCGCACAGCCTTTGAGATATAGACGGACTTCCGATAGGAACCACGTGAATCTGAGGTGCTGCAGGTGCTGCTGGATCCGGGCTCCATGGAGGCCTCATCTCCCGACTGTGTGCAGCCCTAAAGGGTGATAGGCAAATTGATGTAACGCCTGCCTGTCTTCGGTGGGAGGGGGACCAAGACACATCACTCACTGATGGTGAGTGCAAACTTGCCCGGACGCAGGCACAGGAGACTGCAAGCAATACCAGATTTAAGCTGACGCAGTTTTATTATCTACACAGGGCTTACCTGATGCTGCAAAGGCTCCTTAGAGTTTACCCTGAGAGGCCGGCTGGCTGTGTCAGGTGCTGTGAGACCCCTGCACATTTCATACATGTGGCATGGAGTTGTCACGAGCTGCAGTCTTACTGGGCTCAGGTACTGCGCACGACGGCCCTAATAACGGGGAGCTGGTCCCGTACTGACGATCAGACATTGCCTACTAGGAATTCTGCCACTTCCTAAGAAAAGTAAAAAACTGAAATACAGGTTTGCTTAATCAGGGTTGGTGCTGGCCAGATGCTGGGTTGCTATTCACTGTGCGCAGGTGGCACCGCCTCAGTTAAGAAAGAGGAGTGCCAATTTGTTGGAATGGACGGTGGCAGAGGAGTGCCGCCTCAGGAGAGTTCTCACTGATGAGCATGCAGAAAGGGATTTGGAGTTGTGGACCAACATGGTAGATCGATTGGGTGATGTGGATGTAGCGACTGAGGGCTCGGGCCCGCGGTCCCCTGCAATCACAGTTCTGACCCCCCTCAAGGGCAGCTGATGGACCCGGCGTGGCTGGGCAGTCTTTGAGCAGCTCTCTGACCCCCCCACGGCTCGATGTGGAATGTGGGTCTTGATACATGTTGAGGAATATGACAGATGTGTTTGGCTGGAATGGTGGAGGTGAATGTGTGCTGTTCCTTATCCCTCTGTCTTCTGCTCGCCTCCTCTGCCTGTGCGAGATTTGTACATAATATTGATTACTTTTAGTTGTGGGGCGCCTACCCATGACGGGTGCCCTCAGGGCGCCGCTCTCCCCCCCCTCCTGTCCTTCCTCCCTCTGTATTGCACCAGAATGATTAAGCAAGGCCGGCTACAAGACCCATGCAGGGCCCACTGAGCAAAAGTACCTTAATCCTTGGTTTGCAAACACGAGATGCAGGATGCAGTCGAGCAATGCACCATTGTCAGTTCCGCAGTAGAGGAGATGCTTCGATTTTCACCACACTCTGATGGCTATGCTCTGGTTTCCAAAGTCGAAGAGCCGGTTCCGCAATGCGTTGATTCCATAGCTGATATGCTGGGTTTTTCTGCACTGCAATGTTGTAGGGATGTGTTGAGTGTCCTTCAGCAGTGGCGGCGATGCAGTGGTTTTGTTGTGGCGGTTCTGATGACACTGCTTGGGCCCCAAGTGCAATGCCCCGATTCTGTTCCTGCTTCAGCAGCGATGCGTTGATTCTGCTCGTCGCACAGAGGATGCATTGGTTTCACCAGAGCAAGCACCTAGAGTCACTTCCAATGACGCAGCCACAGGAGCAGGGTTTAAGACTTTGATGTCCCTGAGTCTTTGAGAACAGGAGGCTAGTCAGCTAGCCCTTGGAGACACTCTGGGACAGTCAGAGGGAGCAGGCAGGCAGCAAAGAGCACAGCAAGGTAGCATCCTTTCAGACCAGCCACCAGCAATCCTGAGCACAGCAGTCCTTCTTCTTGTCAAAGTGGTTTCCAGTCCAGGAGTGTACTGAGTTGGTAGGGTCAGAGGTCCAGTACTTATACCCAGTTTTAGACCAAGAAGAATATAAATTACCTTAGGTAACCAAATAAAATAATTGTTCATCCAATCATCTCAAATATACCACAAACCATTCATATCAATCATACAGAAAACCCATATGCCTATATTTGCAATGCCACAAGACAACCACTGACTAATAATGGTATGCCACCAATATTTTATTAAAAAAATGTTAGAACCATTAAAAATTGTTCATTAAACAAAATCAATAAATCTTCATATTATAAAAAACATATATCATTCTACAATTTCATGTATTTCATAGACAGCATATCAATCAAGAGGGAGATGCAGAAATTCATCAAGTACCAGAAACCAAATATTATATCACATATATAAATCCTACAAATAGTACATACACTATATCCATGTATTAAAAACAATTAAAATACACAGTCTAAAAGAAAGATAAAACAAAAAAGGAGAGAGACAGACAGCAAATAAGACAGTACACTTAATAGTGGTTCGTGGACTAATCCAGGTCAAAAAACTCAAATGTCAGACATGTATGCGGTCCAAATGTTTTTATCACATCACTGGGTCCAGTAGTGAAGCGGAAGAACCACGCAGATATGAAATGAGAACACAAAACCCCAATTTGGAATATGAGGCTTTTTTAGAGCAGCGCCAGAGACGGGGGGCACAGAAACAACCCTGGTTGGGGCAGGGATCAACCAACGAGGAACTTTCCACCGAAAACAAGAAATCAGAGATACTGGAGGTAACAAAATTCCCTATTAAACTATCGCAAAGAGAATTAAACAGGGAGGAAGAAAAGGTTTTGGCGAAAGGATTTAGCTTTGCCCCCACCAATAAAATAAAGATCTTTGATTTAGAAAGAGATTTGAGATCTTTGTTTTAGGAAAATTAGACTTTGTAGGTTCTTTGAGGGATGTGAACCAGTACCTAAGGTTAACCATCCAGGATTAAAACCAAAGTCCACATTTACACCATCTCTCAATCAGGTAAATAAGAATATTGAAACGTTTGAGAAAGTGGTTGAACATAATGTATATAAATTAACACAAGAGTCTAAATGGTCCTCATACAATATGTCCAGGGATCAGAAAGAGGACATGAATTCTTTAAAAAATGACACTAGTATTACTATCAAGCCCGCGGTCATTTTTGATACTGAAGATTATGATAGACAGATGAAGGCCCCTTTGGAGGTCAGGGAACACTATATAATAGTATCAAAGACTAGGCGCGATAATTTAAAAAGGGAAGTGGACTCCCTCCTCCTGAATGCCAAGGATAATGAATGGGTGTGCGAAGATGAATATAGATTTATGCAACATGATAACCCCATCATCCCAGCCATTTATGGTCTACCCAAGATACATAAAAGTGAGGTAGACCCCCCAGGATGCCCATTGTTAGTAGTTTGGGGTCCCTCCTGGAACCACTCAGTAAATATGCAGATCAATTTTTAAAACCCATTGTGATTAGACAGAAGTCATATATTAGAGATTCATCCCATATTATCTCAATTCTTGAGGGTAGGAGCTTCAATCAGGGTAACCAGATTCTGGTTACCTTTCACATTGAAGTGCTTTATACCAACATACCCCAAGATGACACAATTGATGTGATCAAAGAGATTTTAGCAAATGAGGATATCCCTGCAGTTAATAAGGAATTCATTGTTCAATGCATCACAATGGTATTTAAAAATAATATCTTTCTATTCAAAGATTAACTTTTTAGACAATGCAAGGGGACCAGCATGGGATCCACCTGTGCCCCCAGTCTGGCATGTCTTTATGTTAGTGCATTTGAATCCCGACATATCTACAACAAGATGGCACCTTTTTTCGAGAACGTTATTGAGTGTTATCGATTTATTGATGACATTTTGTTTATTTGGGAGGGGTCTGTCGTAACACTCAAAATGTTTTTGGAATAGTTAAATCTGGGAGACCCTAATCTAAAGTTTACAGCGCAGTGGAGCAAAACTATGGTAAACCTCTTAGATATTATGATTAAAAACAGTGGTGGCATTCTTGAAGTAGAATTGTATACAAAGCCCACGGATAAAAACACCTTATTACACTATTCTAGTTTTCACCCGAAGTCACAGAAAGACAATATACCATTTGGACAATTCCTGCGGCTCCGCAGGAATTGTTCAACCCTGAATGACTTCTATGAATATTCTGAGATCTTGAAAAAGAAATTCAAGGACAGGGGCTATCCTAAAAAGCTGATTAAGCACTCATTCACGAGAGCAAGATTTTACAATAGAGATAGCATGTTCAAGAAAGACAAGAAAGAAACAAAAAATGATAAAATAGTTTTTGTGAGTCAATTCTCAAATGTGAGTAACCAAATAAGAAACATCATTAACAAAAATTGGGATCTTCTTATTGAAGGGGAAGAGACTCAATTAAATAAACCCATCTTCGCATTTAAACACAATCAGAATTTACGCAAAAATTTCGTACATACGTACAGAGAAACTACAAGAACTCAACAGTCCACCCTTGATAAATAAGGCGGTAGGCAACTACAAATGCGGGAACTGCGCCATTTGCGGCTAGTGTATTGTTAGCAAAACGCTTGAATATCACGAGGCTAAAATAGTATCTAAAAGCCTCAACAACTGTCGCAGCAGCAACATCATTTATATCCTATTATGTCCGTGCGGACTAAGATATGTGGGCGAGACTGGACGTGAACTGAGATTGCGTCTAACGGAACATAAGTCAGCTCTGAGGACTACTAAAATCAATGCACCGCTAGTTGAGCATTTCATCAAGGCTAAACAAAGCCATCTAGATTTTCTGTGGTTTATTTTGGAGAGAATAGTGGATAAGAAACGTGGATGCAATTTAGATGAAAAGAGAAAACTGAGAGAGCAGTGGTATATTTCACATCTCAATACGGTCAGAAATGGGTTAAACACTAGGGAAGAATGGAATTTTTTTTTGTAATCAATATCCGGTCCCCAAGGCCCTTGTATCACCCTAAATTGTAATAGTTTGCTTCCTGTGATTTATTATAACGTTTTCTCTAACAACGAAAACGAATTTTTAGGTCGAGCGTAAACGTACGACCTCTTGTATACTTTAGTATACATATATCTCTGTGGGCCAAATGCCATTCCTTGCTTCTCATTTGTTTGCTTCAATGTCCTTTAAAAATTCTTGCTTACTAGTGGCCAGTCCTGCCTCTTTGTCCCTCCTTTTTCCTCCAAGGAGCAGGGACTTAGTACAATATCATTACGCTTTGTTCTGTTGATCTGCTCGTGGGGGGACTATTTTATTATGTTTTCAACCTCGTGTTACACTGTGGCTGCTCAAACCCGTAGCTGCTTACATTTTATTGCAGCATTAACCCTCTCAGTACCTTCCATGCGGCTGGCATTCTTTTGTATTCTTCCTGAAAACAGCTCCCAGGCTGGCTTGGAATGCAAGCAATTAATTATTGTGGTTTTAAGTCTTAGGTGCCGATTCCGATCGCAAAACGTACCGACCGACACGGACCGTGAATGGAGACCGACCGACACGGACCGGCGCCATACGACCCGTGCAGTACGATGCAATACGTGTGAATTACAACCCACCCGTACGGAACACAAGCCACACGACTGAACCGTTCGGAAAGCATTGATTCGCCTGTAAACCGACCGGGAATCGTACCGACCGACACGCATCAGGAATGGACCCGACCGAAACGTACCCGCGATGCACGACCCGCGCAGTACGATGCAATACGTGTGAAACGAAACCGACTCACACGGAGCACGATCATGAAGACCGAGACATACAGAAAACTGTGACTAGCAAACAATAGACCCCTTTGCGTCCGACGCGTACGCCAACGTAGAAACACAGCAGAATGTCAGTGTGACAGACCCGGGTTACCCCGCAAGAGCCACTAGTAGCGTCCGACCCGGTCAAACGAACGTCTCCATCATGCCCAACAAAAGCAAAGGAAATAATTATAAAAAATGACCAAAAAAGCAATGACAAAGCCAATAAAATTTGTTTTAAAAAAAAAGTAACAAAGACCCACCCACAACTCCAACTACATAAAGGCCAGAAATCCCTACAATGATCCTTTGCAAAATACAGACATAGGACAGCAGACAACACCACCACACTGCAGAGACACACCACAACTCACACACCACACAACAACTACACCATTTGCACCACTTAAAAACTAAATCACATATTCACTGACAAACTCACACCCACCACACTCACTTACACCCTCACACACACATCAATCCCCACAACCTCCCAGCACCATGCCCCCAAGAAGAATCCAAAGTTCACAGATAGTGAGTTGGAAGTCATGATTGATGAAATACTCAGAGTAGAGCCACAGTTGTTTGGCACATTGGTCCAACAGACCCCCATGTCACAGAAAACTAAAATGTGGGAGAGGATTGTCGACAAGGTCAACGCACAGGCACCTTGTCTGCACACAAAGGACGACATACAGAACAGGTACTATGATGTGTGCAGGAGGGTCAAGAAGCTCATCGACAGGGAGCACACCTTGAGCCAGCGGACTGGCGGTGGCCCTCCTGCCAAACAAACACACTTCAGGTCCTGGGAGGAGAAGGTGCGGGCCATCCTACCACCGGAGAGCATCCATGGATTAACAGGAATACCAGAGCCTGGTGAGTACACAACCAATATACTCAATATTGTGTTGCAAAACACATATATCACTGTCAAGGGGACTATGAAACCAAGTACTGCCAGCAAAGCCATACCAACAGAAAGGCAAGGATCCTGTGATGTGTATGCCAGTTACACAAACACAATACCTGCCATCCCACTGTAATATGGAACTACGTCATAACATGTACAAACCTAACAACAAATACTGCAAGGCATTACCATAAATCACCAACAAACACTGTCACCCATTTTGCCACCACTGTCATACCACCTCACAGGAAAGCTGAGTCAAAATGAAGGAAGGTTGAGCTGCTGGGAATGTGCATGTAGCAGAAAGCATGATGGGAGTTGCAGTCACAGCCAACAGCCCCCCTCACACATGGTCCCACAAGCTCCACCCAAACCCATGCACATCTCACTGGGAGTTGCAAAAAACTGACAAGATGGCTGAGAATGGGCTCTGCTGTGGAGAGCACAAGGCCCTGCTGGGAATTCTGCCCAAACAAACAACAGGACACCACTGTCAGTCATCTTGCCATTGCTGTCTCAATCACTCACAGGGAAGCAGAATCACAGGAAGGAAGCTTGGGTATGCTGGGAAGGTGGGTGTAACCAAAAGCATGATGGGAGTTGCAGTCACAGCCAACAGTCCCCCACGCACATGGTCCCACAAGCTCCACCCAAAACCATGCACATCTCACAGGGAGTTGCAAAAAAATGACAAGATGGCTGAGAATGGGCTCTGCTGTGGGGAGCACAAGGCCCTGCTGGGAATTGTGCCCAAACAAACAACAGGACACCACTGTCAGTCATCTTGCCATTGCTGTCTCAATCACTCACAGGGAAGCAGAGTCACAGGAAGGAAGGTTGGGTATGCTGGGAAGGTGGGTGTAGCCAAAAGCATGATGGGAGTTGCAGTCACAGCCAACAGTCCCCAACCCACATGTCCCAGCAAGCTCACACTGAACCATGCTCACCACACAGGGAGTGCAAAAGTACTGCCAAGATGGCTGACACTAGGCCCTGCTGTGGGGAGCACAAGGCCCTGCTGGGACTTGGCCTCAAACAAATAACAGGACACCAATGCCTGACAGCCTGAAAGGTAACTTCCACTCCCTGCAATGGAAGCATGCTGCAGGGTGGGATATCTGGACTGGGGGGAGGAGGACCCCCAGCTCTGACTACATCTACCAGCAGCCCCTGTCACACACACCCCTACCACCAACACCAAAATACACACCTGGGATTATGCTCCACAAGAGAGTGAGTGAAAAGTCTCTCCCAAGATCTCTGACAATGGGCCCTGCTGTGGGGAGCACAAGGCCCTGTTGGGACTTCGGCTCAAAGTAACAACAGGACACTACTGCCTGACAGCCTGAACGTAAATTGTGACTCCCTGCAATGGAAGCATGTCACATGGGGGATTACCTGGCCTCTGTGGGTGAAGGACCTGCAATGACACCAAATGCAATCAAGTCCACCTCAAAACACACCCTCTCAGCCAGAACAAATAGCACCCTTGGGACCAGTCACTCCAAAAGTAAATGCCTTGGCAAGAAGGCTGACACATGGTCCTGATGTATGAATTGGCTGCAAGTCACACCTACGCACTGGCCAACTCAAAAACATTTACACTCACAGCCATTGGAACTGTAGGTATCCTCCCACTGTCTGTAGATGCCGGGTCTGGTGGCACAGTGGACTAATGCGTCCACTGCAGGGGCCTGTGTTCAACCTCATGGTCACAGGTTCAAATCCCGGCGGGTCCACTCAGCCTTTCATCCACCTGAGGTCGATAAAATGAGTACCATTGAGTTGGGTAACAAGAAACATCTGTTATTCAGCGCCAAGATGCCTCCGGGTGAACGTGCGCTTTACAAATACACATGTTAATGTTAATGTTAATGTTAGATGCAGTGTCCCTGGGGTGTCCCCTGACCTGGCTGTGAAGGTGTGTCTCGTAGATGAAAATTGGGGAGATGTAGACATAGTACATAGCACCAAGCACACACAATGTAACCTATACATTATTGACAGTGGACACCTGACAGTGACTAGGATGGACACACCCAAATAGCTGACACTGTAGCATGGTGTCATTCCCAAAAGGTGCAGTTGTGAGCTGCATTTCAATCCCACATCGTTCTGCGTTGTACGCATCATTCCCACAACACATCACTCACTGTCATAGACACTCCAAACACAATTACTAATCTGGACTGCATCGGAGGAGGCATGCAACTCACAGCAGCAGAACTGCAACACACACACCTCTGGCCATCACTGTCATGAGCATGGAAAAGCAAGAGAGATGCTGTGCCCTATCCCTCTCACCATGGAGGAAATAGACAAGTTAAAAGACGTTAGCACTGACAAAACTCAGCACCAACATCATTAGCTACGGTAACAACATGACTTGTATGAAATGAGATGTGAACTAGGAACACAGACAACCAAATAGTATCTCACATTAGATCTCAGGCATACCGGACTGTGACCATGTTGCACAGACACACAAATGTGACGCACAGAGCAAAGCAAAAACTTCCACCACACATGCCCCAAGCTTGCTACATACCCTAAGTGTAAGTGTACGTATGTCATCGTTAAAGCACAAATGTGGACAGGGATGATACAGCTGTGTCAGGCCTGTGATGGAACTTGAGTAGCAATGGCCATGTACAGACAATTGATCAATACATGAGCTGGTCATGCACACAGCTTGACGTGCACATCAAAATGCTTCAGGTTGCCATGAGAAAGTGCTTCAACAATATCAACCTCTGTCTGTCACAACTTAGGACAATGCAATGTACCGACTCTCATAATGATGTCCAGTGGCAACTGTCATGTGTGTTAAATGTTGATGTCGGTAGAACCATAACATACATTGTGTGTCTCCTCCAACCACAGGGGATGCTGGGGACACAGCAGGACCTGAAGAAGAGTCCCAGTCCCAGACTCTGGCGGACCCTGAGCTCCCTGGTGTGGATCAGTCTCTGTCCTCTTCGGACGACGACCACGAACAACCTGGCACCTCCGGTGTGGGTCATCGTGCAGCCCCAGCAGTAGGAACATCAGCACCCCCTGCAACCACTCCTGCCACATCTGACAACAGACAGAGTACCCCTGCCGACACGGACAGGCCGAGGCCACAGACCAACAACGTAACAGGTACACAGGGCACCCTGGAAGCAACTGACAACACCACCAGCGCCAACACTTAAGGGGGCCCAGTGTCGCCTGTGCCTGCCACGGCAGGTCCTGCCCGTGTGGGTAGGGGCGGTGGGAGGGTGGGCAGGCAGAGGACACGGCCTGCAGAGGGGGCTGGACTGCATGGTGATCCACACCTGGGACGCATCATAGATGCGTACCAGGAAAGCACTGGAGGCTTTGGACAGGTTGTGGGGATCCTCAAGGACATCAAAGAACAGCAGGCTGCCCATCATGCCCGCTTGGACTCCCACATGTCTCGGGTGGAGACACACATGTCCCGCATGGAGTCCAAGTGGGACAAATTGGATGATCGAACAGCGGTGCATAGGGACATACTGACATGCCTCCGCCAGATCAGCGCCAACCTTACCACACCTCCCTGTGCGCCCACGACATCTGTTGCAACAACATCCGCAACTGCCACAGGGAGGGAGGAGGACGCTGGCGGAGAGCCTGCACATGAGGGTCCCCCAAGAAAGAAGAGGGGTCGTCCGAAGAAGGGCAAGTGAGACGCCGATGGCCATGCATATCCCCCAGGAACTCAACACCTGTTCTGGATGTCGTCCTTTGTGTGCAAACCATTTAACCTTGTCGACTGACACCCAAATCACCCACTTGACATGGAGGGTCCAAGTTGTGGCAATGCCTCAAATGACTGTGGATTCTACTCTGGACATTTCATCTTTCAACACTACCAACTCACCTGTGAACTTTGTATTACCATCACACTGTACAGCACTTCCAATTCCGTTCACCATCCTTACACATGTCTGTAAATAAAATCACAATCACACAATACTTGCCTCTGTTGTGATTTATACTTGGTATGTGTCATGGCAATGATGATCTGCTAAGGAACACTGTGCATGCAAACTACTACAGCAATGTGAACACCGTAATGTGAGTCATGGTAATGTGACACATATGAGGGAGACACACCACTAGGGCAACACAACACATACTCACCATGTCCATCTAACTCATCGCCTACACTGATGTTGACAGGAAATACAGTGGAATGCACATACACCACATCCATCCTGGGTCAGTGGCAAGCAGCCCACAGGTACAGGATGCTAATGACTGTGGGATGTGTGGATACAGACGGAGCACATCCCAGTGAAGCACAGGTTTATTAAAGATTCACAACCTGAGAATTCCACAACTGATGCAAGGTAACATCGCGTGACAGTGATCAAAAATTAACCAAGTAGTAAACAATGAAAGTCCAGGGTTGTGTGGCACATCATTGGTTGGGACAACGACTACTTGCACTCTGTAACAAGGATCTGGGTGTTGGGGTGCAGACATCACCATACAGCAGCCAAAGTACCCTGTGAAGGACAGACAGAAAACACAATCAAAAACACAGATTTACAGCATACAACTACAATATACATGCACAAAACAAACACCAAACAAAGTACACACAACCTATCAATCACGTAAACACTGTTTGGGAGTACAGACTACCTGAAAGGACACATCACAGCAAGCATCCGGACAAGTAGCACACAGCCACACTCAAGCAGCACCAGTGCACCACCAACATATATCAGGCAAACACAATACTTTGACAACACATCACTGTATACTTACATTCATGTGAAGAAGTTGTGGATCAGCTGGCTCCGAACATCACCATGACCCTCATCATCACTGGCATCATGCCCCAGGGCAGGATCCTCCATGGCTGGCGGAGGTTGGTCATCATCATCTTGGATGAGAGGCAACTTCTTCCTCACTGCCAGGTTGTATAGCATGCAGCACACTATGATGATTCTGCACACCTTAGCAGGTGCATATGGGAGGGCCCCTCCTGTCTTGTCCAGGCAGCGGAATCTGCTTTTCAGGAGTCCAAATGTCCGCTCGATCCCTCTCCTGGTCCGACTATGTGCCTCATTGTAGCGCATCTCCGCCGGTGTCACAGGGTTCCTGAGGGGTGTCAGCAACCACGGCATGTTGGGATATCCTGAGTCACCTACATAAAGACAATTGCACATTAGATGAGTCTGAAAAGAGGGTGTAAATCAACTTCATCAAACACACACAATGGTAAACAGTCAGTACACACCGACAAGCCAGGCACGCTGGTACTGCATCTGTGACATAATCGTTGGGATGCGACTACTCCTCATGATGTAAGCGTCGTGCCCTGAACCTGGGAAACGTGCACACACATGTGAAATGGTCATGTCCGCCAGACAGACCACCAGAGCATTGATTGAGTGGAAATGTTTCCTGTTTCGGTATGTCTGCTCATGTGCCTGTGGTGGTACCAAAGCCACATGTGTCCCATCAATGGAGCCAATGACATGTGGCGTCAAGGGCGTAGAAGTCACCCTTGATGTCTGCGAGTTGTTGTGGTTTTGGGAAATGGATGTAGTGGTTGAGGAAATGCAACATCGCCTCCAACACATCTCGAAGCACACGGCTGAACATGGTCTGTGACATCCCACCAGCAGTAGCGACAGTGTGTTGGAAAGTACCGGTGGCAAAGAAGTGTAGGGTTGACATCACCTTCACCTTGGGGGTCAGCGCTGTAGGGTATGTCCGGCCAGGTTGCAAGTGTGGGGCCAACTGCTCCGCCAATTCTTCAATCAGTGGCCTAGTGAAGTGGTACCGTCGCATGCAGTCACGTTCAACCATGGTTGCAAGGTCAGGGAACGGTCTGTGGACAGCTGGTCTCCTGCAGTACATAGATGAGCAAAGACAGTTTGTCAGTTCCCCTATCTATGTTCCAGTGTCCATGCTAAATAGCACATTAAACCACATGACAGGACACAAGGACATGATGTGTGAGCTGTTGTGTATGGGCACACATGTCAGATACATGCCCATCATCTGACATCTCAGCTCTACAGGTCCACACAACAAGGTCCATGTTGTGCTGTGACCAATCTATGGGCTCTGTCACAGTACATCAGTACGACTGTCACATACCAGACACACACCACAGTGACTAGTGAGGACAGATGTCTATCCCACATCACAGGTTTTTGACAGACACACACAGGGACCTTGTGTCGCCACAAGGACACCATCATGATGTAGCATCTCATGTACACACCACAACGCACACATGACACACGCATGAAGTGCCACCTGATTTTTTTGCAGCTCATACATGGATGTCTGTGACACACAGGCGCAACATCAACTCACATTGACAAAACACATGGATGTGGTGACCATTTGATATTGAACACAGGAAATCTGAGTCATCTCTGTAGCAAAAAGCACACATGCTGTGGATGAACATCACATTTGTGGCACTGGGACACCCTGTGACCCACATACCATTCCACCTAAGAGTCAGGGTGTATGTCACATGATATACACAATGTACCCCGGGAACTGTGTACATGCCTCATGCTCTGAACTGTACAGTTGTCAATCACAGTGGTTATGTGTACAACACACAAAGGTATCTGTCCCCATGACACCTTGCCCTGCCTGGGAGTGTGTGCCACTAAGTGCCACATACCAAATCACATGTTGACCCACATACACACACAGGTAATGCAGCCTGACATGCCCTTTGATATACAGTGTCACAGGCTGTATTGTTGTTGGTGTGCCCATGTGTCCCTGACAAGCTATGGTGGGTGGCATCCTTTGCACATTGCCTGCAATGGGGACTGACGCGGGTGACAAATTCAAAAGACGCGTCGTACACATAGGGAACGAGGCGTGCGCACGCCTTGCACATTGCCTGCAATGGGGACTGACGCGGGTGACAAATTCAAAAGACGCGTCGTACACATGGGGAATGAGGTGTGCGCACGCCTTGCACACACGCCTTGCACATTGCCTGCAATGGGGTCTGACGCGGGTGACAAATTCAAAAGACGCGTCGTACACATAGGGAACGAGGCGTGCGCACGCCTTGCACACACGCCTTGCACATTGCCTGCAATGGGGACTGACGCGGGTGACAAATTCAAAAGACGCGTCGTACACATGGGGAACGAGGCGTGCGCACGCCATGCACACAGCCTTGCCTGCAATGGGGACTGACGCGGGTGACAAATTCAAAAGACGCGTCGTACACATAGGGAACGAGGCGTGCGCACGCCTTGCACACACGCCTTGCACATTGCCTGCAATGTGGACTGACGTGGGTGACAAATTCAAAAAACGCGTCGTACACATGGGGAACGAGGCGTGCGCAAGCCTTGCACACACGCCTTGCACCTTGCCTGCAATAGGGACTGACGCGGGTGACAAATTCAAAAGACGCGTCGTACACATAGGGAACGAGGCGTGCACACGCTTTGCACACACGCCTTGCACATTGCCTGCAATGGGGACTGACGCGGATTTGACCCTTGTACGATTCGTGTGCTGAAAAATCCGTTGGCTCCCTACAACAATGTATCACACTCGTTGGTGTCATGGATTTGAATTATTTGAACGATGCGGAAGGCGTCTACGAGGCGTGCAATGCGATGGATTGGCCAGATTCATACGATGCAAACGTGTCCGACCTATCGCTTTGGACTCATGGGACAGATTCTGCCTCAGCAGCACAGATATAAGGCTGTCTGTTCCCCTGAGAGCTCACTTGCCTGCACTAAATGCCCCAGATTGCATTCACTGGTACCACTGCTGCTGTCTCTGCATCCTCTGGCTCCAAGAATGGCACGTACTGTGGAGAGGGCCCCAGCCTTCACAGAGGAAGAAAACAAGGCCCTTCTGTACAGCCTCCTTCCACAGTACAGCAAGCTGTATGGGAAACCAGGGGAGCAGGTGAGTGTGCAGTCCACATCCTTTTTCATTGTGCATGTTGTCTGACTGGCACTAATGGCATTGTGTACACCAGTGGCTAGCATGCTCACTGAGTAGTTGTTACCCCCAAAGCGTGTAGGTACCTGTAGTGGACAGGTACTGTGCAGGAAAAGTGCATTTTTACACGGTTATAATACTCAGGCAATGTTTCCATGTTGTTAATGCAGGACAAATGTCAATGACCATAGTTGCACTACCTGTGTACATCATATGGCCTTGTGATAACGACATGTATATCCAACTGTGTGATGCACAAACATGTTGCATGTGTGGTAATGGACTTTTATCCTTGTCATTGTCACAGGTTGATGCCCATCAGAAACAGGAGATCTGGCTGACCATTGCCCGGGCTGTTCGATCTGTGGGGGTCTACAGACGCCGCCTCCGCAACTGCCAGAAGAGGTGGCAGGACCTTCGTGGCTGGACCCGGAGGATCGCAAGAGTCCAGCTGAAGCTGTCGCCTCCTCGCAGAAGGGGCGGACGATGGACACTGACCCCCCACATGCTCCGGATTCTGGCGGTGGTCTTCCCTGACCTGGATGGGCAGTTAAAGGCCAGACAGCAGCAAGGAGGGGGTAAGTGCATGCCTTTTCTGTGAACTATCTCTCACATGCTCTTTGCACTCCTTCATCCTGGTTACACTCCCACAGATCTTCTGTCTGCTTGAACAAGAGTCATGTGCCTAAATTAGGTCATGGCCCATCCTCATCTGATGCACAGGTGTGGCCCTTTCAGTCTGTGACGTGTGTCACTTGGGTTGTGTGTCCCTGCTGTTGTTCAAGCTTACGGTTCTAAACAGCATCTGCTACCGGTGCATTGTTTTGTCTTCATGAGTGAGGCAATTGATTGCCATGTGTCTGCACATTGCCAGAAATCAGACATGTACTCTGTCTGGGCAATTGATATGTGTTCCAATTGATGCTTTGGCTCACCATATATGTCTGGGGTATTTTCCACACAGCCATGCAGCAGGTGAGACAATGTTGGGGCCTCAGAAGAATGTACATCATGTGTGTCACACATGCATGAGCACATGCCTAGTGTTCAGGGTAATACCATGTAGCACATGGACCTGGACAGGTATGCCTACTCCGGACATGAAGTACACTATGTTCTTCTACTCCTGTGTGTCAGCCTACATTTAGTGCATTGTGAAATATGTAATCTGGTGTCTGCCTCGGTATCATTGTGGAGTGGCCTAGCTTTTTAGACTCCTGGGGTGTTGAGCATTTTGGGTTGGGCCGCTAGCTGAGATGTGGCTGTTGGATCATCACAATGGGGTAAGACATAGGTGTGTAATCACTTGATGGTGCCTAATGGTGTATTCTACATTAAAGTGCAGGCAGCCTTAATTAGTTTGCATAACACTGTGATGTGATCATGTTTACAGATTGTTGCTTGCAGTCACTCAACTGTCGCATTTGTATTACGTGGGATCATCAGATGCCTTAAGATGTGGGTAGCAGTAGGGGAACATATGCACTTGACAGCTGCAGGGCTTACATTCCCCAAAATGATAATGATTGTGACACAGTGCAGACTGTTTGTTTTTGGATGCACTGCCCCTGTGACTGAAGCCAGTGATGACTGATTATCCAGACTGGCCTGTAACATGGTATACCACTTGCTAATGTGTATCCTGCAGTAATGTCAGTTGTCCAGCATACACTCAATTGTGGCATTGACCCTCAATACATGGGCACATCATGGTGTCTGGTGAAGGAAGCATATCCATTTTATTGACAATGAGTTTGGCCATCACTTCTCCTGACACATGTACTGAGTCAGTGGCAGGAGATGGGATATGTGTGTACTGACACATTTCAATCACAATTCCTGCAGTTCTGAGATATGTCTATGTGGTGCATGTGTGCACATATAAGTAGTGGCATACTACATGCACCAGACAGATGGGTCCATGGAGGGGAAGTATATGAGGGGCATGGTTGACTGGCAGACTGACAGGTGTCTTTTTCAAAATGTGTCAGCACTTTTTGCAATATTTTGCAAATGATGCCAAGGCGTGCTCTGTAATGTGCTGTACTGACTGATGTGTCAGGTGAAACAGGTGACTGATGTGGATCTGTTTATCCTGATTGTTTGCAGATACATCTTCGGCTACTGGAGGAGACAGCTCCACGGACGAAGAGGAGCCGCAGAGCCAGACTGGGTCTGCTGCAGAGGAGTTGGAGGGACCCAGTGGCACAGAGGGTGAGGGGAGCCACACTGAGGAGACCTCAGCTACGACCACCTCGGCTGAGGAACACAGCATCTCGAGTGAGGACTCCCTTGTGGAGGCTGGTGTCAGCAGACCCCAGACAACACCTAGCGAGTCTGTCCCCGCCACCACCACCACCACCATCTCCACCCTCCCATCTGCTCCCATCCCAGATGTCCGTGGAGGCCCCCGTGTAAGGGAGCATGTCTCCTTCGTGCCAGGCACCGCACCCCTGCCCCTGTCTCCCTGCTTCCCTGAGTGTGGAGTCTGTGGACTTACTGAAGCAGCTCCATGTAGGGCAGACAGCGATGCTGAGTGTCCTCCATTCCCACACCACTCTGTTGACACAACTGGTGTCCTTCATGGAGGGCATCTTATCAAACATGTCTGCCCTACATCGGACCATTCAGGCCATGGCCTCCACACAGACGTCAGCAGTGTCCCTCCTCCAACAGTCCCTCACCCCTCCTACCTCTGCCACATCCACAATCCCCACTACCCTACCTATCCAACGCACACACCAGCACCGGCACGCACCACAACAGACACAAGCAGCGCACAGCCACGCAAGACAGAATCCAGAGCCACAGGCACGCACACTCCGGGGACTGATGGCACACACACAGGGGATGGGTCACAGACGCACAAACAGACATCCACAAGCACTCCGCAGTCCTCAGATGCCTCGCCCTCCAAAACCCCTTCCCTTGCCTCACCTGCAACCCCCCCTTCACAGCAGCTCTTCCTCTGTGACCTTGGCCTCTTCCCCACCGATCCATCTGCTCCAACTCACAAGGGGAGGAGGAAGTCACCACGCACATTGGGGAGTTCCCCTGCCACACGGACACCCTCCCCCAGGCGCACGGACACTGAGGTCCCCATCCGCAAGTCCCCCCGGACCAGGAAGAGCAAGACCTCACCACGATCCCGCAGCTCCACCACACAGTCTCTGTCCTGCAGCCCCCAGGCCACCACTCCACAGGTCCCCCCGCCACACCCTGCCCCTGGTTCCCCCACACACCGATACCGCATCCCCAAAATGCTTAGGCCCTCCCCCCCCTACCACATGCTCTTCCACCCCCACCTCACACGGTCAGCCTGTTCCTGCCACTGGTGTGGAGACCGTGCCCCCCCCCTCTGTCCTGCCCATCTCACCTGAACCCCATGACACTCCTTTGGAGGTTGGCACTGCAGTAGAGAGCACATCCACCCCGTCTGACTTGGGCACTGCAGTGGAGACCCCGTCCACACCATTTGACCTGCCCACTGCAGTGGTGCCGGCAACAACCCCGTCTGACTTGAGCCCTGCAGTGGTGACGGCACCCACCACATCTGACTTGGGCCCTGCAGTGGTGACGGTGCCCACTGTGTCAGACACCTCCATTGCAGTTGCCAGTGACACTCCTGCACCCACCACCCCTCCCCCATTCTGCTATCCCCTGATCCTGTCCCTGCGGTGCCTGGCCTGCCCCTATGTATGCCCCTCCAAGGGGAGATGTCCCCTGGCCGTAGCAGTGCAGGCAAACAATGGGTGACAACTTATCACATGTCACCCTGGTTGGATGTAGGAATGAACTGGCCATTGGCCTTTTGACATTGTACACTTAACTTACCAGTTACATGGATTTATGTTTTTAATAAAGCCACTTGTTGTCATCCAGTGTTGTTGCATCTAATGTACATGATGTTGATGATGAGTGTAATGGACTTGCTGTTGTACTGGTGTTTTAAAGGTACAACAGAATGATTTGTTGATGTGATGGACTCCATGCGGTCCATGGGATATGTGTACTTTTCTGCTATGTATCCATGACATCCTTTGCTGCAATTTCAGGGTGTAATGATAGCAAAATGTTGTGACCAGGATTTTCTCGTTGGGTTTGCTACTTCACATCTTTGGCATACACTGTTGCACATATGTTGTGCTTACATTTGGGCACATAGTAAGATTCCCTGACTGGGCCCATCTCCACTGGACAGGCAGGTTTGTGCATCCATGGTACACAAGCCATCTGTGTCATCAGTGCAACTAGCTCTACATGTGTATTGCGTATGTGCAGATGACTGAAGGGACACTCCCGTACACAGGCTGCTGTGACCACAGCTTTCATTGTGTTGTAATTGTTGGCTCACTGGGCAAGTGTTGTGCTGGCATGACAGAACCATGCACAGACATTTTGCACAGCTGACCTTCCCCAGGATTGGAGACCCCTCATGGCATTGTGTCATTCCGTGACATTGCCTGGGCACATAGTGTGTGTTGTGTGAGCATGCCTGTGTGTGTTCCCTTCCCTTTTTTCAACACAGCCTGTGTTCCATACAGATGTTCCTGTTTGGTGCGCTTGCTGAGTTGTCCTGTGTTCATCAAACATCTTTGCCCTGGGTTTTCTGGGATGTAGGTGCATGGCAAACTACTGGTCATTAGGTTGTCATCCCTGGCTGTTTTAGTTGTAAGTTCCGGGGATGTTGTCAAACGCACGTGGGACACATTCTGGATTCCCATTGGCACTTATGTGTTACCAACATCATGTTGTTTTCCCTATGTGGTATCTGTCAGTGAGTGGCTCACTTGTATGTGTGTGTGACTACTCCCACTCATCAGGGTTATTTCTGTAATGTTGGAAGGTGTCGACATGTGTTTTTTGTGGGTCTCCTTTGGTTCCTCATTGGTGTGGGTGTGTGGCAGGGTTCCCACTGAATCTGGTAGTTTTCACGTTATGCCCATGTACCGTATACTGTGCAGTGTTGCAGACATTCACATGGGTTGTTGACAGGCCATGTGTGAGGATTTGTGGGTACCTTAGATCCCCCCACCATCCCTGGGATTGTCGTGGGTGCATGAGAAATGTCACCAGTCCATGTGTGCCTAGCTGATGCACATTGGTGCAGATCAAGGTGTGTGGTGTTGAGGGTGGCCAAATGGGAGTGGTTTCATGTCTAGGCTCCTTCCTACATTTTGCCCATTGATTGCAGGCCATGGCCAGTGATTTGTGTTTATGGAGGTGTGATGGGAGTTTGTTGTTCAGGACACATGACCCAGTACGCACAGCTAACTGTGCTCCACAGTATGGGCAAAACCTACCTTTGTCATCACAGTGGGATTGGCGTACAGGCTACTGCCACCCCAAATTAGGGTCCCTGAGGGTAGTGCTGTAGTGGGTCTGTCTCTTGCTGTGTTGGTTGCTGTTCAACCCAGCTTGTGTCACATGAATCCGTTGGGATCCCACTCATCTGACAATGCCTGCTTGCCCACAAAGGGGTGCACAGTTCATGAGTTAGTTTTGTATGGCACTGTGTACACATCTGTGTGATTGGAGTTCAGCCCACCGTCATGTGTTGTGTACTAGCCTGGGGACACTGAGACACACACACACGTGTTGTGTTTGATATGCAGTGTGGGGCTGCCTGTCTGTGTTTGTGCATCTGCACCTCTGCATTGGTATGGCTTTTGCGTTACATTGGCTGGATGTTGTTTGGAGGTTTTTCCCTAGTGTCCATGCGTCTTGTAGCTCATCATCCTGCACATTGATCATGTTTGGTATGTCCCATTGCTGCCATGATATGGGACTTGGTCACCTAACATCAACAGTCTCCACAGGATTCCTCATTTTGTGTGTCTGTTCGTGAAGATATGTGTGTATGCATCATGATGCTCACTTTTCACATTGTCTAATTGGACACTGGAGGCATTGTCAGGGATCATGGCCAATGCTTGTCTGCACATGGCAGAGGGAGTTCTTGTGATACACAGCAATCTTTGCCTCCCAAATCTATGTTTGTATGTGACACAACCACCACATTGCCACTACATTGCTTGTGGTGTTGGGACCAGTAATCACAAATGCTGGTCTGGTGATGCTGCTATTATGATGCCCACACTCACCTTCTGGTCACTGTAGTGATGTGGGGTTTGGACCCCATTGCCACGATGTTCCTGATATACTGGATTATGGGACACCACAATCACCTTTTGGTCACTGTAGTGATGGGGGGTTTAGACCCCATTCCCACAATGATCCTAAAATGCTGTATTTTTGGACAACACAATCACCTTTTGGTCACTGTAGTGATGGGTGGTTTAGACCCCATTCCCACAATGATCCTAAAATGCTGGATTTTTGGACACCACAATCACCTTTGGTGCACACATGTGATGGGAGTCACATTGTATGTTCACTGTCAGAATCTGTGTTGTGTGCATTTTGCACACACACACATACAATCTTGCCAAGATGGTAGGGGGGGGTTAGCTTAGTCACCCTATGTGTGTGAATGCTGGTAGTGCTGGCCATCCAGTCCCCTATGAGTAGGGGGTACTGGTAGTGATGGGCATCCAGCCCCATATGAGTGGGGATGGTAGTAGTGCTGGGCATCCCCCCTAGGTGTGGGTACTGCTGGTAGTGAGGACCATGCAACCCCTGTGGTTTTGCTGTTGCTGGTGGAAGGGATGTCCCCCCCTATGTGTGTGTAGCATTTTGTGTGTTCGTGACGTTTGTTTGTGTGGGTGTCTGACTTACCGTCTGCGATGTACGCAGTTCATGATCCGGTCATAGATATACAGTACTGGGATGACCTGCGCAATGGGATTCATCATTGGTTTGTCTCGTACTTGCTGATTGTTGCTCCGTCTCATACACGTTGGGAGTTGGTCCGTCTCGTAGCCGTGGATCGTGTTGTGGCGCGAATCGGACCTGCTATGCAGCTCTACCGGATGCTGTGACGTGCTGCTAGTGGCGACTCGTTCGGCACGTAGGAAGTGCGCATCGTACTTGCCCGGCCGGAAACTGCTGTTTACATGCCACCGGACGAGTCGATTTCAGCGGTTATGGTTCCGGCTCGTACGGGAAATGTTGCTGTTTCGGAGCCTACGGCTCGGTCGGTATTCGGACACATTTGCGCATCGTACTTCCTTGTCCGGATGGATCGGCTCCGGGAACAAGTGGGTCGTAAGGTGAGGCTACGGACGGCTCTCGGAGGGCTGTCCGACCCCGATCGGAATCGGCCCCTTAGTCTGCCTCCTTTAATTTCCTCTAGAAACAGGCACAAAAGCACTGCAACAGCATGCCATCTAGCTACTGCAGCTCTAAATCATGTAAAAAGTTAAACCACTACTTAAAAACAGCCATTGTTTCAGTTCTGGTGTGATTGCACCGGATACTGACTTCAGAGCAGAGGGGCCGTGCTTCCGAGTTTATTTTGCTTTTAAAAGCACTGGCTGACACATTCCAGGCCTCAAGCAATTCCAAACAATAAAAATGTCAAGATAACTCCAGTGATTAATGTTCTTGCTGGAGAGATGGAGTTGTCTAGTGGAAGAAGTTTTGACTCATTGCAAGGTAGCAGAGGGTTAATGTTCAGGCGGCAAAGAAATGTACCATGCAGAACACAAAATGCATAAAATATAAATAGGTCAGTGGGTTACTGCTTTTCTGTTACTTGCAGCTTATAAGTTAAAATCCTAACCTAGAACAGTGAATTTATAACTGTCATCATAGAACTGCATGCACTGCAAAGTATAGATTAGAGCAGATATTAATGTTGCAAAAAGGGTTCATCTGGGTAGAAATCGGTTCTTATTATTTAAGAGAACCCCCAACAATGGCATGCTGTTTTCAATTCTGTGTTTGTGGTTCTGGGGCCCAAGCACTCTTTAGCAATGTTGCCTACCAATATGATTGACTTGTGACTCCTACACCCTGAAGTCCTCTCTCTTATGTAACATTTCCTTTACGCTAATTTATACACATATGATTGATTGCCTCTGTGTAATTTGTGTGTGATGCAAAGTGCTTTGACACCCTACACTGGTATGAGTGGCGCTTTATAACTAATTAAATGCATCTGAACATTAGTGGTAATGGAGCCGTAAGGAACACTGTTAAAGGGTGGTGGTGATGAAGGAATCCGCAACACTCAGCCTTACCTCAACATCACCTCAGCACCACCTCAGCATCAGCACAGCACAACCTCCTCATCAGTGCACCACCACCAGAGCAGCACCAACTCAGCATCAGAAGCAGTACCAGCTCAGCACCAGCGAAGCACCACCTTAATATCAGCACTGCACCATCTTAGCTTTAGCACACTATTTCAGCATCAGTGCACCACCACCAATGCAGCCCAACCTCAGCAGCAACTCAGCACCAACGCAGCACCACTTCAGCATCAGCGCACAACCACCTCTGCACAGCGCCAACTCAACATCACTCAGCACCACCTGAGCACCAGCTCAGAACCAGTGCACCACCACCTCAGCATCACTAAGCACAGCACCACCACAGCATCACTCATCACCACCTCAGCATTACTCGGCACAGCACCACCTCCTCATCAGTGGGCCACCACCAGTGCAGCACCAACTCAGCATCAGTGCAGCACCACCTCTGCATCAGTACAGCACCAGCGCATCACCATCTTCGCATTAGCACAGCACCACCTGAACACCACCACCTCAGCATCAGCACAGCTCGATCCCAGCATCAGCACAGCACTACCTCCTCATCAGTGCAGCACCACCTGAGCACCAGTGCATCAGCACCACCTCATCTTGAACCAGGTCCACCTCAGCATGACTCAGCACCGCCTCAGCACCAAAGCAGCCCCACCTCAGCAGCAACTCAGCACAAATACCGCACCATTTCAACTATAGCGCAGCATCACCTCAGCACAGCACCAACTCAACATCTCTTATCACCACCTGAGCACCAGTGCAGCACCACTACCTTAGCATGAACCAGCACCTCGGCATCACTCAGCACCACCTCATTATCACCTCCTCATCAGTTCACTATCAACTCAGCATCAGCGCAGCACCACCTCAGCACCAATGCAGCACAACATAAACATCAGCACCATTTTCGCATCAGTGCACCACCACCAACACAGCACCACCTCAGCATCAGCAGAGCATCTCCTCAACACAGCACCAACTCAGCACCAGCGTAGCATCACCACCTCAGCATAACTCAGCACCACCTCTGCATCACTCAGCACCACCTCTGCATCACTCAGCACCACCTCAGCATCACTCAGCACCACCTCAGTAACACTCAGTATCACTTCCACACCAGCACACCACTACCTCAGCATAACTCAGCACCACCTGAGTATCATTCAGCATCACCTGAGCATCACACCTGCACCAGCACACCACCACCTCAGCCCCACTTCAGCATTACTTACCACCACCTCACTGTGCCCTCGAAATCTGGCATCTGTTGATTCTCTCCTAGTGCCCGTCCACTGCTCGTGTTGTAATTCAGGTACTATTTCTCAATTTCCACCCTCCTATTGTTTATGTCCCTTCATTCATAACAACAAAAAAGCTATAATAAACAAGCATTACAACAGGCAGGAAGAGGTTGCCAGCATTGCAAGGACAAAAAACTGGAAGACATTTTTTGTTAATTCTTTTTAATAGTCATTTAATTGTACATAATGTCTTCTTTAAATTCCACTACATAACACTCCACAAAACAAAATACCATTCCACATACTTACACTCCATTACACACAGTCCCACTCCACATAATTCCAATACACTCAAAAACACATAATTACTATCCACATAATACAACTGCACATCATACCACTTAATTCCACTACACAAATCCACACCACATAGTTTCACACCACACAATACCACAACTAAGAAGTCCAATCCAACCCACATAATTGGTACACACCACATACATCCACTCCAATCCATAACACATAGGTAAGAGTCTTTTACAATGCCAATAGCTCCAACTCTTTCCTTTTTTTTTTTAAACACACAGATCTGATGGTTAGCTCCTACCTATTTGTTCTTTTCCGTCATCAAAAACGCAAAGCTATACATACAGTTCCATGCCACACAATTCAGCTCCACACATTTCCAGTCCATACCACATAATTTAACACCAAATCACATAATACAACTCAACAACACAATTACACAACACACCACATACATCCAATCTACACCAAACAATTCCACATTGTGCCGCAAAATTCAACAGCACAACACATAATTAAACTGAACTACTTACCACTCCACAACACACAATCCCACTCCACTTAATGCCACTACACTGAATGTCACATAATTGCTAACCATATATTTCCACAGCACACCGTGCCGCATAATGCCACTGCACAAATTCACTCCACACAATTCCACATGACACAATTACACAACTAAGTAACTAATCCAATCCAACCCATATAGTTCCACAACACACCACATACATACACTCCATAACACATAAGAAAAATACATTCCCATGTACAATGCCAATAGCTCCAACTCAAACAAATGCGAGACCGGTTGCATTTCCAATGCTTGTTTAATAATGCTATATCAGTTTATAAACAAAAGATATGTGAACATACCCGCACCCTATTTCATATAGTAAAGTTTTAGTTTTTACATAAAGGATGTCACCCTATATATTTAATGAATGAGATTGTAGACACTCTAGGGGTCCATACATAACATTAATCGTGCCTATGTAGGATTAGATACTCCACTCCAAAATGGCCGGCGTGAAACGATGGGCATATGGCTGATCCTTCTTGAAACACGTAACAGGAACGTAGGGGGTTGGACCATGTCCACCCACAAGGGATATTAATTCCACATGATTCGTTCTAACTTTTTTAACTAATAAATTATAAAAAGACAAAATTTTGTTTGTCAACAATGTCATATCAGTGTGCAAATAATAGATATGAGATTATATCCGCACCCCACTTTAACTATAATTTTAAGATTCATATTGATTTTTTATATAAAAAGTGCCACTTTAAATTTAATCAACTGACGTGTAGATATTTTAGGTGTCCACACATAGTATCAATCGTGCCTGTATAGGAGTAGAAACTCCATTCCAAAATGGCCACCATGAAACGATGGGCATATGGCTTGTTTCTTTTGAAACATTTGACAGGAACTCAGGGGGTTGTCCATCCACAGCAGGATATGTAACCCAGGACGTGACCAGCATGTGATCTACAACACTAGCAGATCGGACGCACGGACGCAGAAGGACTGGAAAACACTATAGGTGAGAGTATGCAGCACTGCCCTGACCTTTACACAATTTGTAAAAAAGGTAATATTGGTAGTAGCCCCTAGGGACCCTAAATATTTATCTTATATTGTTTATCCAGGATCTAAATGCTTTCGGAGATTGTTGGTCCCGCGGTTTGAGTTCCTGGAATATCCACTCACAAGGAGGGACAGTATAAACAGATTGACCTGGAATCCTTGGGCACAATTGAATAGGTACTGCTAAATTGTGATTCATGCTAAGTTTTCTTCTTAGTAGTCAAACGACAATGATTGTAATGTGATGTCTCTTGGGGTAATCGCCAAGTAACATATTGCGGTGAGCTTACAGCCGCGCAAACTTTGTAAAGTTTATATTTAATACAAGCTGTAATTCTACCAAATAGGTAACAGTCCTGACATGGAGGGTCAGGTGGACTTAAAAAATTTCCCTATCGTTTTTATATATTTTTTTAAAAATACAGAACATTCACGACGGGATTTCTCAATTGGAATGATTGTATCCCTATAGTAAACGGTGGACCCATTTCCCCACAAGGACTATTTACACCTTTAGGATACTCGCCATAGTTGCTTGGGTGAGTTGCAATCTCGACATATAACAATGGGAATACTGGTAGTAAGCTGGTATATATGCATGAAGGAATGGGCTTAAGGCATAATTGGGTTGGTTGAACTGAACAGTGTGGGGGACACAACGGCTATGTGAGTCGTCAATAACAGGCAAACATGTATGAGAGCGATCACATTTTGGTGATTTGGTGTCTGCACCATTTATATTTGTTAGTGCCACAACACACTGCTTCAGCGATGTAACAATAGACAGTGTCTTTATGTATCTTCACTGTGGGAGTTCCTAACATAAAGAGAAATTAAGGAACTGATAACTTTAGTACTATGTGTATAGCTAGTAATGACTGTTTATTTATACATAGGTATTGGTTTGAAGATTCTAAAATGAGTGGCACATTATATTTGTATGATAAAGGTGGCCCTTACTCTGCGAACACCACCGAAACGCGTCGACGCTTGGGATAAACTAAATCCAGTGTACCAGCCAGTCATTGTGATAAAAACATTTGGACTGCATACATGTCTGGCATTTGAGTATTTTGACCTGGATTAGTCCACGAACCACTAATAAGTGTACTGTCGTATTTGCTGTCTGTCTCTCTCCTTTTTTGTTTTATCTTTCTTTTAGACTGTATATTTTTAATTGTTTTTAATACATGGATATAGTGTATGTACTATTTGTAGGATTTATATATGTGATATAATATTTGGGTTTTGGTACTTGATGAATTTCTGCATCTCCCTCTTGATTAATTGATATGCTGTCTATGAAATACATGAAATTGTATGATGAGATATGTTTTTTATAATATGAAGATTTATGAATTTTGTATAATGAACAATTTTTAATGGTTCTAACATTTTTTTAATTAAATATTGGTGGCATTCCATTATTAGTCAGTGGTTGTCTTGTGGAATTGCAAAGATAGGCATATATGTTTTCTGTATGATTGATATGAATGGTTTGTGGTATATTTGAGATGATTGGTTGAACAATTATTTTATTTGGTTACCAAAGGGAATTTATATTCTTCTTTGACTAAGTAACGCCCTGTTCCTTTGGTAATTGGGGCTTCTCTCTCTTTATTGGGCTTATACCCAGTTGTGCCTTTGAAGTGGGGGTGACTTCAAAGAAGGGTCTTTGAAGTTCACAGAGATCTCTTCATCCTGCCCTGGTTCCAGACTAACTAAGGGGGTTATACAGATCTTTGTGTGTGGTCAGAGGACCGCCTATTCAGGTGTAAGTGTGAGGCTGTGTCCAGCCCCTCCCTCCCTTCCTCCCAGGAAGATGCTTAAAGTCACACCCAGCCTGCCTTTGTGTGGGACTGTCTAGAGGGAATACACAAAGTGAACTGTCGCCCAACCTAGGCAGTGATCAGAGATAGGCAGTAGACACCAAAGAGCTAAGAGCAGGAAAATGTCTAACTTTCAAAAGTGGCATTTTCAGGATGGTGAATTCAAATCCAATGTCACCATCTAAGAGTGGGGGGCAGTATCCCCAGGTGACTTGCACCCTTTTACCACTACACCTCCGACCAGTTCAGGGGTGCCTTTCAACCCAGGGTCTGTACCTTTAGGCTGAACAGGAGTCAGGGGTGAGTCCTTCCTCTCCTGGCCCCTTCATCTGGGTTTCTGTACCCTCCGTTTGGGAGTGGTACCCCCAAAAAATTGACCTGTCAGGGGGCCTGTGGCGGCTGCTCCTCCCAGTTCTCCTGACACCGGGGGCAACTCATTCCCCAGAATGCAGTCGATGGGCATCTGGGGACTAACTATGACCTTTTCTAGGTCACCTCCCACCCCACTGTAGGGACACCAGGGCCATAGGGCAGATAAAGTCCTGTCCCTGGGCTTGAGTCACCCTACACATCTGGCCTGCTGTGGGGAGACTAGCCTTTCCACAACAATGGTCTGGCTAGCCCGGGTAGCCCTCAGAGCAGTGACTGGGACCCTTTTCACTTTCACCTGGTGGAAGATACGACTCCCACCCTCAGGGATTACCAGCACACCCTCTGGTCTATCTCCCAGCTGAGGGAGAGCAGGGCATAGTCTATGACCTGACCCTGGGGACTATTTTTCCCATAGCCCATATTGGTCTCTCCTGTGGGGTTCCATTAGTGGGTGGGTTTTTTGGGCAGACAGAGTCCCCCTGCTTGTGAACAAGTTGAGAACAATTAAAGCAGCGGGGTTGGAAATTGGGCGCCCTGGTCCCCCGTCCACTAGAACCTCCCTCCTGCTTATGAGAAGGGATATGGGAACCCTTTCCTTCCCCCTTAACCTGAGACCTGTTTAGGTCTCTTTAGACCTGCGGCTCACTTTGTTGAGGGGAACCTGAACCAACCTTCTTGGGGTCACTCTCAGGTACCTTTTTAGACACTCTGATGCTGACCCAGATGTCCTCCTCCTCAGCAAGCTTCCTGGGGTCAGTCAGCTTGCTATTGGAGTAGCGTATTTTGGCTCTACCCCTATAGGCTATGCATTTAGAGTAAAAGATGTGCAGGTAGCACTCTGTACACTCAGTGGGGTTAAATAATAATAACAAATGGAGTTTCAATTATATTTTGAAATTGTTCTATGGTGTAACACACTATAACTGAATAATGTGTGCATAATAAAATGTAGTTTCTGAATGATATTGTAGTTTGCATTCATACTTACACATATAGGTTAACGTGTTTTACGTAATTGAATTAATGAATATGTAGCCGTGATCTATTACATTAGACTGAAATATTAATCTGTTGAATGATAACCATATGTGCACATATATTCAATTGTCAGTGCACTTAATTGTTTTCTTAAGTTAGCAAGATCAAAGGCTTTAAGCTTTGGGATTTTACAGTGCCTAACCCATAACATGAGAATTGCTGGTTTGTGTGTTTCCTATTTCCTCTGCAGTAGAAATTCAAGGCTTCAGTAGTTAGAAAAGGGCATTGTTCATGTAGTGATAGTAGATAGGGGAAGAAACCATTGGCAAGAAGAAAATGTACTAATGAAGCAGGAGATGAGTCTTCATGGCAGAGAAAGGAATGTTCAAGGTTGAACGATATTCCGACTCCCAGTCTGGGAGTAAAGAGAAATGTTGCCAAGGTGCAATGGAAGCTGGAAATTTACTAGAAGCTGATTACGCAGAAAACCCTTCGATCTTGTGTGTTAATTGGTACTGCATGATAGTTAAAGCAGCAGACGACTTTAGACTATTCAGAGGTGCAGACCTCATTTACGCATCTCTTATGGTGTAGCTTCATGCTATACATTTTCTAGGTGGAGTACTTTTACTGAAGACTCCATTATTTCTGACACATATCCCTGCTTTCCTTCGATGCTTTAGGGTTTTTAGATTTTTATAGAATAGGTAAAGTTAGGTTTCTAGGTTTACTTACGATTAGGCACGATGATCAATCTCTGAAATTTAACCTACATATTCTTTTTCTTATCTTTTGTGTTGCAGCTACTTAATTTTTTGTTTGTTTCTTATTGCTTAGATTTAATTTCCTTCGGAGATTCCGACTTGTTTGGGTGATTTTATATTTTTACAATATGCTACTGAGACTCATATATATCTGTTTGTTTCTGAGTCTGAAATTAAATCCTTTACACTTAGTTCTAGTTTTGGTCCTTATTGTGTGACTTATTAGTTGCACTGTTAATTGATTTATTGAGATTGATGTTAACTCCCTCTTACTTCTCAAGCTACTATCAAGATTCACCTAGAGAAGAAGATATAGAAGACAGGGCCCATGGCTCCCTCAGATGGTAGCATAGCGAGGATGGTTAATACTTGAAGTAGAGGGAGATAGAAAAAGTTCTAGATCAGTATAGACCCAACCCCAGTGCCTAGAGTCCATGTCCAGAGTTGGAAGATCGGTAGAGTTCCAGAGGTTTGGGAGAAAGTGCGAACGGCGGAGGAGCGTGTATAAGTAGGGTTGTGTGTTGCAGTGGTGTAAAATTAGCTTGCGGGTGTATGGAAATGGTATGTTGTCTGGCAGAGAGATTTTGAATGTTTTGAAAGTGTGGTTTATGAAGAGAAGTTGAAGTTGTTTTTGGGTCTAACATGTTCTAAGATCCCCGGTTAATAGTAAGAAGTGTAGAGGACACTATATTATTGTAATTGTCTGCTATGGTTTTGTGGTGTTCGTCGACGGCACAATTGAGATAGGGAATTATTTGTGTGTGAAAGTGAGTTGAGAAGTGTAGTGGAACCTATGCGCAGGGGGAAACTGTACTAATTGGAGTGATTCCCTGCAGGTTCTAATCATTTATTGTACGATTTTGAAAATTTTTAGAGGAGCAGACAAAGTTAAGATTGTTTTGTATTTTGTAGTGGGTGTTGGGTGCTGAGGAGAAGCATGTCCGTTAAAAATTGTAAAGGAGGGTGAGCCACTGCAAGGAGTGAGATTGGCGTCATAGTGTGCTGCACTTGGATTGGTCAGTTAGTGTTATGCCGCACTGTTATTGGTTGTGTACGTCACCAAGTGTTGCGCTGCTATTGGTCAGGTATTCGAGAGACGGAAAATTTGAGGAAAGAGTTGTTTCCTGAGATTAATATAGAATTTGATTGTCATTATTCATTACCTGTGTTACAAAAATGAAATGTTTCTACATTTTATGAAATTTGGTGAAAGGAGCTGTGGATATACCTGTTAGAGAAGGAGAAGAAACACCACCTGAAGATACGGCAGGTCACTGTATGCAATAAATGTAGGGCTTCACACATAGGTTTGGCTTAAACAATGGCCCAAGATCGCTGAGAAAGAAGGTGTACTGATGTTTCTACACTATGGTACATTTAATTTGAGGATTCTTGATAATTTGAGGAGAATCTTACTTGAGATGATACCTTTACAGAGACCGGTACAGTTTGAAGTGCTTAATGCATGGGAGCGTGCAGCAAGAGCCAGAGAAAAAGAAAGATATCAGGGTAGAGTTAAAAAGACAATGCGTACCTATCTAGGTGCGAGATGGGATGCAGGGCAGAAAAAGTGGTGAACAGACATGATAGAAGGAGTGAAAATGTACCCTGCATTAACAAGTGAGGGAAGTGAGGCAGGGAAAGAGATGAAAAACAGAGAATTGAAATAAATCGAGAAATACAGGAGAGAAAGATGAGAATAGTGACAGTGATACGAGAGATGGTCTGCTAGATGTGCTGTTGTCAGAACGCCCACCTCCGTACAATGAGCGCCAAATAGTGGGAGGGGGAAGCAGCATTGTCAATGGACCTACAGGAGTTGCTACAGCACCCATTACTGTGAGCCCAAATGTGATCACTGTTCCTCAAATGAATAAGGACCAGATTGGTACAGGAGGAGATTCAAGGGGATGTGTCCCTAATGCTTCCATGACATTGAATATTCTAGATGCCCTTATGGTTCCAGTTACCATTGGCCCAGCGGTACCTATATATAATCCTGATTCAGCAGGGCAGGATAGACAAAATATGGCTTATCTGGTTCAAACACAGGGTTCAGGAAATGCGTCTACTGGTGCAATGACAGGAAGATTTGTTCCCTTGGTTCCAATGAATATATGTTCTCCTTGCAGTGCAAGTGCTGACCCATCTACACATCAAACTGGATTTAGACCTGTAAGATCATTCCTGGGCTAACAAGATTTGGGTTCACTCATTTGGGACTCGACTTTGAGCATACATAATAGTACCCCTAAAGTAACAGTAGAGTCTAAAGCCCCTGAGGTACATCATGGTCTTAATTAATGTCCAGGAACTGGAAGACTTTTTGACAGACTTTAATGCCACATCAAATGAGATTGGAAGTACAGAAGTGAGTCAGGGAACTCTTCAGTCCACCTTGAAAGTGAATCTGGTGGATGCAGTTAAATTGAAGCTCGAGTTGGATGAGATGATTAGTGGGAGTCTTGAACTTGGTCAAATGGAAACATATCAGCCGAACAAACCTTTCTTTATGAGTAAATATGTTACTAGGAAAGTGAGACAAGCTTATGACTAATTGACCGAGATAAGCAAAATGTATGAGATAGATGTAAAGCAGACAAAGGCTTTGCAAAGGAGCCACCAACTTATTTTCTGATCAGGATATAGAAAATATTAGGACACGAGGGTTTAAAAACACAAATTCGAGAATTGATTCGCAGCATTCAGATTTGGAGTACCTTGGATAGATGGGAAGATAAATGGTCAAAGAGAAAGGGTCCTAAACTGCTCATGGGAGAACCACCTCCAGTGGAGGGGATAGGAACAAGTACTACAAACTACCCTTTGAGAGAGGTACCCAGTGGGGGTTACATTCATGTACCTTGGAGTAGAAGTGATCTTGCGTCATTTACAAATGAATTCCCTCGATTGAGAGAGAAGCCTGTTGAATGGTATAAACAGTGTGAGTGGTTTGTGAAAATCTCGAAAGGTTTGTGGACTGATTTGAATACCTTGTTTGACATTGTGGTCCCAAGTGATTTGTGGACGGAGTGTAAAATGCCTACAGAATGGCCCGAGAGAGAGACGACGAGAGATCCTTTGACTGATGGTCCATCACCAATTGTAATGAGAAAGTTTAATCAGGTGATGATGTGGTTGTAGTCTAAAGTATCGCCCAAAGAGATTGACTGGGCCAAGATTGATCGAACGACTCAGGAACCTAAAGAGACAATTCATGCATATTATGAGAGGTTATTACAAGCATTCAAACAGTATAGTGGAATGGAAATATTGGAGCCTAAGGACATGGGACATTTTGTGTCCAGGTTTGTGACAGGATTTAGGCCTGAGATTAGCATGATAATTCAACAGCATTTGATTTGTTGGCAGAATAAGTCAGTGGATGAAATTCTGTGTTACGTTAAATATTGTGGAGATGAAATTGAAATGAGGCAGAAAAAGCTAAAGCAGAAACTGATGGTGGTACAAATGAAGGCTGCTCAGAGAGGAATTCAAAACCCACCAGTGGTAGGGACTGCCCATCAGATGCAGGGAGTGTATCAACGGTGAGCTCCGGCAATGCAAAGTGGAGGGGGATTTCAGTCACAAGGCAGAGGTCGTGGTGTCCTCTTTGATCCGAGTACTAGAATTGATGTAACAACATTGAAGAAGTCCACTCTATGCCACTATTGTAATAAGTTGGGGCATTGGATGCACGAATGTCATTTAAATCCTGCAAATCAAGGACAGAAAGTTGGATTTGCCCAGTCACAGAATAATAATTCTATGCAGCAACAGAATGTATCGAGACCAAGGTCTCAAATTTGAATGCATCCCAAGGACCAACGATGCAGGTTCCTCAACCTCCAATGCCACAGAAGAAGACAAACAATGCTAGATTTAATACAAATCAAATTCCTAATGAGACTCAGAATTCTTTACAGAACACAAATTAATTTCAACAGTTTCCCATGTTTGGCAAAGCAAAGAATTGCGGGCTAGATCAGGCTTCCTGGCGGTGCCCGAGGGGGGAGGAAGATTGCATGCTTGGTGCACTCTTAGGGATAGACCAGAGTGGCCCATTTGTGGATGCTGAAGTAGATGGCCATCCTGTGTCATTTTTGATTGACACTAGTGCTGCCCGTTCTACTGTGAGAACAGTGGAAGTTCCTAACCTACCCCTCTCTGAAAGAAGAATTCAAGTTGTAGGAGTGTTAAATCAACAAACGTTGAGTCCCTTGACAAAGGAAGTTCCCCTGAGGATAGGGTCATTTGAGGAGAATCATCAATTTGTTGTGTGCGATACTAGTCTGTGTGTCTGTTAGGGCAGGATTTGCTGTGAAAGTTGAATTGCACCATTTATTGCACACCGAAGGGTATAGAACTTCGGACAGACAATAAAGATGTTGCCTATAAATTTGCAAGCCAAACTTGCTTGCTACAATGTTCCCAATGATGACCATTGAGGAACTGCCATTGGATCTCAGTGATCCAGTGAGAGTGGATGTTTGGGACTTTTCAGGGAAGGACTTTGGACTCATCAGATGAGTTGAGCCTGCCCGTATACAAGTGAAAGCTAATGCAGAATATCCCAGAACGCCACAATACAATTTGACCCCTAAAAAGATTGCTGGTATTACTCCAGTGATTTAGACGATGATCCAACAAGGCATCATGATGGATATCATGGGAAGTCCATGTAACTCACCCATAATGGGACTGCAGAAGCCAAGCGGAAAGTACTGCATTGTGCAGGACCTGAGGAAGATTAATAATATTGTGGTCCCTTGTTGTCCCAGGGTACCAAATCCAGCTGTGATACCGTTTCAAACTCCCTGTGAAGCTGAGTGGTTTACGGTCATTGAACTTTGTCATGCTTTCTTCTCCGTACCGTTGCATGAGGATAGCCAATTCCTTTTTGCATGTTGGTTCGGCAGCTGTGTTTTGGAATGGTTTTGAGTTCCACAAGGGTATATGGAGAGTCCTTCTATCTTCAACCAGATCTTGAAAAAGAATCTGGAGTCTTTGATCATGTCTTGCAGTTCGGTATTGGTCCAGTATATTGATAATTTGCTGGTCGCATCAAGCACACGCAAAGCTTGCAAGACTGATATCATAGCTCTATTGAACCACTTAGCTGAGAATGGACATAAAGTGTCCTCAAATAAGTTGCATTACTGTACGACAGAAGACCTGTATCTAGGACATCACATTGTGAGAGGTGCAAGGAAGGTGTCACAAGAAAGAATTTTGCCAATCATGCAAATGAATCTGCCAAAGACACAGAAGGAAGTCAGGATGTTTTTGGGAATGGTGGGCTACTGTCATCAGTGGATACCCAAATTTTACCTAATGTCCAAGCCTCTACAGAGGTTGACACACAATAATGTGTCTGATCCTGTACCCTGGGCTAATAAATGTTTGGTCGCATTCCTGAAGTTGAGAGAAAGTCTTTGTCGCGCCCCAACGCTAGGAATGGCTGATTATAACAAAGCGTTTTCGCTTTTCTGCAGTGAGAGGGAGGGCTGTGTTCTCTCAGTGCTCAAACAAAATCATGGAGGTGCACGAAGGCCTGTGGCCTACTTCTCTGCTACATTAGACCCAGCAGCCGCAGCTTTGCCTGTATGTCTCAAATCTGTGGCGGAGACAGGTGTCAGTATTGAGAGATGTGAAAGTATTGTAATGGGTCACCCTTTGACAGTTTATGTGCCACATTCAGTCTAAATTTTGTTGACCAGAACTCGTACTCAGCACCTCACAAGCAGTCGCCTTACCAAGTATGAACAAATCATCTTGGCGGCAGAGAATGAAACATTGAAAAGTTGTGCTGTTTTAAATCCCGCCACTGTGTTGCCTCTTTCCGATTGTGATGTTGATTTTGTTGAAGTAGAGCATGACCGTCTCGATGTTACTGAACTAGGAACCAAGCCCAGACCAGACATCCTAGATGAACCACTACCTGAATCTATTTATGCATTGTTTGTGGATGGCTCGTGCTTACGAGATCCAGGAGGAAATCTGAGAGTTGCTTATGCAGTTTGCACTGTTTTGGAGTAGTGGAAGCTGCCTGTCTTCATGGAGTATTTTCCGCTCAGGTAGCCGAATTGATTGCTCTTATCCGAGCTTGCTGTGTTTCAGACCAGCGCAAAGTGACCATATTCACTGATAGTCAGTATGGCTTTGGTGTTGTTCACGACTTCGAACAGTAATTGTCTCAAAGGGGGTTCATGACTTTATCAGGGTCCCCTACGAGGAACGGAGAATATATGTGAAAGCTTTTGGAAGCTTTATAGTTGCCCATGCAGATTGCAGTCGTGTAATGTTCCGCACATTGCAAGGGAGATGATTATGTAACAGTCAGCTGACGAAGTTGCGAGATATTGTGCCCACAATGCTTGTACATTCAACGGTGAGTATACCAATGAGGAAACAGCTGGAACCGATTGCAACCTTTTGTCAACAATTGCTGATACTTGGGAGGATGTACAGGGATTGCAATAGGGTGTTACAGAAGAGGAACAGCAGAGTTGGGTCAGAGCCGGTTGTGTGAAGAAAGAGGATGACATTTGGGTTTCAGCAGATGGAAGACCCGTGTTGCCAAATAGCTTGTTGTCACCACTGGGTAGATGCTATCATGGACAGACGCATGTAGGGAGAGATGCCATGGGTCGATTGTTTGGGCAGTCTTGGTTTAATCCAAAGTTTAGGTTAATGGCTGAAGCGTTGTGTCATAGGTGTGTTGTGTGCCAGCAGATGAATGTATGGAGAAGAACTGCAGTTACACTGAGTCACATAGGGAGATTGGGAGGTCCTTTCAACAGGATGCAGCTAGATTTCATTGAAATACCTGCGTGCAATGGGCTAAGATACATTCTGGTGATTGCCTGCATTTTTTCGCGTTGGGTTGAAGCTTACCCGACTAGGAGAAATAGCATCCTTACAGTAGCTAAGCTTTTGTTGAGGTAACTCATACCGAGGTTTGGATTTCCGACTTCTTAGGAGTCAGACAGAGGAACTCATTTTAATAATGAGGTCTTAAGAATGATGTGTGTAGCATTGCAAGTGAGGCAGAGACTGCATTGCAGTTATCGGCCTGAAGCTTCTGGCATTGTTGAGCAAGTCAACAGAATGCAAAAATCCTGATTGGCAAAGATATGTGCATTGACATCCTTGAAGTGGCCTGATGCTTTGCCTCTTGGGTTGATGAGTCTTCGCAGCATTCCTGATCGGAGGACAGGATTGTCGCCCCACGAGATCCTAATGGGGAGAGCTATGCAATTGCCAGCTGTGCCTGCGAATGTACTTGTGAATATGACAGTTGATTTGATACTCGATTACTGCAAGGGCCTGGCTGACGTGGTATGTTCTGTGTCTCATCAGGTTGAAGCAGCCACAGCACCGCCTCAAACGGAGCAGGGCTATGATCTTAGTCCTGGTGACTGGGTCTTGGTGAGGGGCGTAGCTAGGCACTCTGCCGCCCGTGGCGGTCCCTGCCTTTTGCCACCGCGCAGAAGAGCGAGGGGGGGCTGGCGATGATTTTAGCGACCGCCGCCGCCCCCTCCTTGCTACGCCACTGGTCTTGGTGAAAAAGCATGTGAGGAAGAGCTGTCTTGAGCCTCGTTGGTGTGGACCCTACCAAGAAATTCTGGTCACCACAACTGCTGTCAAATGTGGAGGTCTTCCCAACTGGGTGCACGCTGACACACTTGCAGAGTTCCGTGTCCCCTTGATGAGATAACAGTGCCTCTAGAAGGATTGTTGGTAACCCGCACTCCATTTATTCCAAGTTCATCACATGGTTAATCAAGTTGGGGTGCTATCCTGGTGAATGCTCCATCCCATAGCACCAAATAACATAAGAATGTGAAGCTGATGCAAAATGTGTATCAGTCCCAGGATACAACCACCTCTAAATTAGATGTAACATCGTCGTAGACCAAATTTTATCCATTTTAAACATTTTAATCTCGCTTTATTTGATGTGTAGAAGTCGTAATTCCAATTTTCAAATGCATGTACAATGCCACCAGGCCTTTTCTATAGCATGTCGAAATTACTCATTCAATGAATGATATGAAGTTTATAACCCAATGCATTTCGGGCATTTATGCCCTTCTTCAGGGGTAACTGTAATGTCAAAAAACAACAAATCAGAAGTGTTTTGAATATCCAAATGTTGACAGTCATAACAAAAAATTGCTTTATAAAAGCAAAATAAAACGTAACGGTAATCACATGTCATGCCTCAGATTGAACCCAGTACCCCAATGTCAGACCGCCTCCTACCATCGACACTTCAACCGGTCACACGGAGCAGCCGCTTGATTAGTTGTTCATATTATTTGCACGTCGGCGTTCAAACTACCTTTAATCAAATAAAGCTACCGCCCACTGCATGCAGCCGTTACAATGAAAGAAAGACCATCAAGTGACCCATTTTCACATGGAAAAACGATAAAAAATATTGTGATTGACATTACAGTTACCCCTGAAGAAGGGCATAAATGCCCGAAATGCATTGGGTTATAAACTTCATATCATTCATTGAATGAGTAATTTCGACATGCTGTAGAAAAGGCCTAACGAAGGACCTAGTGCTGTAGAACCGCGAGTGGCAGCCAGAGAGCATTGGCCCCGAAGGCAAGAGAGGGGGAGACTGAAATTACCTCCACAACGAGAACTTCCAACAATCCCGAGAGTTCTGAAGAAACGGAATTGAATGGTGACGAAGATGGAGTGCCTGCTTTGAGGAGATCGAGAGTGCTTTGTCGAAAGTACTCTTACACTGAATGGACCTATTTTGCTACAAATGACCAAGAGCGAGATTTCTGGGAATTCTGGGATAACTGTGCAGATTCAACTGACACTTTCGGAACTTGATCTTCAGTTTCTGCTTGTCTTTGAACTCCCAATGTTAACAAGATTAAGTGCTTTGAGACATCTTGTTCTGGATGTAGCCAAATTTCCTCTTTTCGATTGAAGAGAATATCCTGTGTTGGTGGACGAATTGAAATATCTCATTTTAGAATTCGTCATTGCTGAACTTGAGCATTATATTCTCAGAGACTCTAAATGAACTTTGTTATCAGTCATTAAAGAAGATTACCTAGGACCAAGTGGAAGAGGAATAAAATTAGGTTTCCTTTTTAGAAGAACACGGAGTAGGGCAAGGGAAGTCTCACACAGATTTGTGTTTAAAAGGTCATTGCATATCACATGAACTTTTGAATTTTGCGTCTTGCACAGGTGGGGACCAACAGAGAAGACTCTGCAGCTGCTATTCTCCACTCACTTGTCTGACTTTAACGAAGTTATGGAAACTAACCTTTATTATCGTAGACGTAGGTACATTTTAGGAGTTACATTATTAGCTGTAATAATTGTATTAGTTGCCTTACTTGTAGGGTTATATTCACCTACATCTAGCGTAGTACAGGAGAAGACTAAGGTTAAAACTACATCCTTATCCATAGGTGATCGAGATATATATTCATTAGAGGATCAGGACCTACACACAGATTTATCGAAAGGAGATTATATACTGAATGGATATACTAAATTGTTGTACGAATATGTCGACACCACGAATGCGAGAGACTGTTATGCTTGTATGCAGTTGACAGCATCAGTGGCTGAAGGCATAACATACCATCATATACCTTTGACGTATGGTATTTCTTGTAGCCTTTTCTATGGACAAGGTAATTTCCAATATTACTATTTGAATTATAATTAAGTTTTGTCAGAAGTGCCCTTATTCAAGCACTTAATTAAACATGTTGAAGAGCAGAAAAACGACATAGCAGGAACATACTTTGTGCAAGTGAAAACATTAGATACTGCTTATGCTCATACATACCACCTTACATGTAAATTAACAGAAGTTGAGAAAAAGTTCTTAGATCAAGTAGAAGATAGATATAGGGCAGTAATAGCCAATGCTACTAAACTGAAAAGGAGACCCGTAAAGACACAGGAAGAAAAAGATCATTTAACTGCAGGAAATATAGGAACATTAGCTTTAGATTGGCAACATACAGGGAAGCTGTGCGGGCAGATAGAGAAAAGTGATTTGGTCATTTATATGAAGGAAAAAGTGAATGTGATCACATACTTGAGCCTAGAGGGACATGGCAATTATATTTAGATGGAGGAGATCCTGTGATTCCTGGACTTTCCTTTATTTTTTGGGAAGAATGCTCTTTTTAAATTACCCAAGAGATGGTATGGTACATGCTATTTAGGAGTAGTTTTCATTAAAATCTGTCATGTGGAGAATTTTGACCACCCTGTCTGGGAATAAAAGGGTAGACCCAGAAGAGGAGCGAGTGCTGGAGAAATTGTGGGGGATACCTTTGGAGCTATAATTGCTATTGTAGGAGTGGTATTAAATGACATCAAGATTAGAAAATTGTCTACTGTAGTTGACAGGTTGTCCACTAGTACAGCAGGAGCTTTATTGCTTGAAAATACAGAGATCCATGGTTTGCAGAATAAACTTGCGTTAGACATCCTTCTCGCAGAAGGAGGACGGAGACTGTCAGATGTTGACAGTCCAACAGTGCTGTACGTATATTCCAGATAACAGCCAGGACTTAGAGAAGTACATTAAGAACATTACTGATTTGCAGATAAATTTGAGTGACTTAACTGCAGAAGGAGCTTAGGAAGCTATTGGACATGGATCCAAAACAGTAGGAATTTGGCTGGGAAATTTGGGAAGTGGAATAGTGGGTACCATTTTGAAGGTTCTTGTGATTATTGCCCTTTGTGCAATAGTAGTGATGGTGTCCTTTAAGGCATACAAGAGAATGAAGGCAAAAAGAGGGGTGAAAAGAAAGAGAGTGGATGTAGAATTGGAGGAGCAACAGAGCCATTATTATGATAACTTGAAACACCTCGAAGAACTTAGGCGAAAAGCAATTAAGACCACAAAGTTTTAATCGGTTCATCTGATTAGATGTAGAGATTAGATTGATGGCTTGATTCGCCATCAGAGGGGGAGTGGAGCAGCGTATGTTGTCTCTAGCCCTATAGGCTAAGGGGCATATTTACAAGCCCCTTGCGCCACTTTTGCGCCGCCGTTGCGTCACAATGTGACGCAGCGGCGACGCAAACCATGCGCCGCGTTGCGCTATATTTACAACGTGACGCATCTAGGGAGATGCGTCACGTAGTAAACCCCTGCGCCACATGAAACCTGCGTCAGGTTTCATGTGGGCGTACTCGGCGCAGGGGGCGTTCGGCGCAGGTACGCCTCGGAAAAGTGACGTAGTGAAATCTACAAGATTTCACGCAGTCACTTTTCCGGACGCTGGTGCGTCAAATCCTTACGCCTGCTTCAAGCAGGCGTAAGGATTGACGCACCATGTTAGGGATAGGGAAGGTTGGAACAGTGCTGGAGTTGCATCGCGCTTGCGACACAACTTCAGCACTGCGCCAACCTTCCGCCGGCAGATGCGTCACGCATCTGCTTATCCTTGCGCCACGATGTAAATGCGGCGCATTGGACGTGGCGCAAGGGTAAACTTGCGTGACGCATTTTCCCTGGCGCATCCCTGCTGATATGCAGGGATGCGCCAGGGAACGTAAATATGCCCCTAAGTATTTAGAGTAAAAGATGTGCAGACAACACTCTGCACACTCATTGTGGTTTCATAATATTAATGAAAATTGAGTTTCAATTATATTTTGAAATTGTTTCATGGTCTAACACACTATAACTGAATAATGCGTGCATATTTATATGTAGTTTCTGAATGAAATTGTAGTTTGCATTCATACTTACACATATAAGTTAAAATGTGTTTTACGTGATTGAATTAATGAATATGTAACCGTGATCTATTACATTAGACTGAAATATTAATCTGTTGCATGATAACCATATGTGCACATATATTCAATTGTCTGGTGCACATAATTGTTTTCTTAAGTTAGCAAGACCAAAGGGCCTTAAGCTTTGGGATTTTACAGTGCCTAATCCATTATGTGAGATTTGCCGGTTTGTGTGTTTTCTATTTCCTCTGCAGGTAGAAATTCAAGGCTTCAGTAGTTAGAAAAAGCATTGTTCATGTAGTTCTAGTAGGTACGGGAGGAACCCGTTGGCAAGAAGATGTACTAATGAAGTAGGAGACAAGACTTTAAGGCAGAGAAAGGAATGTTCAAGGTTGAACGATGTGCCAACTCCCCAGTCTGGGAGAAAAGAGAAATATTGCCAAAGTGCAATGGAAGCTGTAAATGTACTAGAAGCTGATAATGTAGAAAAACTTTCGATCTTGTGTGTTAATTGGTACTGCATGATAATTAAAGTGGCAGACGAATTTAGACTATTCAGAGGTACAGACCTCATATACACATCTCTTATGTTGTAGCTTCATGCTATACATTCTCTAGGTGGAGTACTATTACTGAAGACTCCATGATTTCCGACACCTATCCTTGCTTTCCTTAGATGCTTTAGGGTTTTTAGATTTTTATAGACTAGGTAACGTTAGACTTCTAGGTTTTCTTATGATTAGGTAGGAAGATCGAACTCTGAAATTTAACCTACAGATTCTGTTTCTTATCTTTTGTGTTGCAGCTACTGCATTTTCAGTGTGTTTCTTATTGCTTAGACTGAATTTCCTTCAGAGATTCGGACTTGTTTGGGTGATTTTATATTTTTACAATATGCTACTGAGACTCATATTTCTGTTTGTTCCTGAGTCTGTAATAAATCATTTAAACTTAGTTCTAGTTTTGGTCCTTATTATGTGACTTATTAGTTGCACTGTTAATTGATTTATTGAGATTGATGTTAACTCCCTCTTTCTTCTCAAGCTACTATCAAGATTCACCCAGAGAAGAAGAAATAGAAGAAAGGGCCCAGAGCTCCATCACTATCAACCTGGTGTTGGCACAGCTCTGTAAAACAAATATCAAGCATGTGCTCCTTCAAAATTAAGTTATGTTATGTTAATTACATTTAATATAGCGCACAACTCACCCTAGGGCATCTCGGTGCTTACAGTAGCAAACATGCATCCACAAGAAAAGAGACCACTTTAAAATAGGGAGGCTTTCAACAGTTTCCTAAACTGGCAATAGTTCATGCAGATATGAATATGCACAGAAAGTCTGTTCCAATAAAAAGGAGCCAGTTAGGAAAATGCTCTCAGACCACATCTAGCCAAGCGGATGCGGGGTACGCTCAACAGGGTTTTGTCCTTAGATCTTAAACTTCTGGTGGGTACATATCGCTTGATTTTCTGTTGGAGATAACTGTGGCCTTTGCCCCTTAAGACATTATAGGTGAGGCAGCAGATATTAAAAATGCTTCTCCTCCTTACCGGCCGCCAATGTAGAGATTTCAACGAAGAGGCCGACGGGGTTCCAGAAGGAAGATTGAGAACAAGCCTGGCTGGGGTGTTTTGAACTACTTGTAGTTTGGCCATAAGCATCTCATTTGCTGCAGCCAGTAAAGCGTTCCCGTAGTCTAGCCGGCTCATTACCAGGGCTTGAACCAATGTTCTTCTGGCGGGGATCAGAAGATAGGGAAAGATTCTGCGTAATAGACGCATATTGTGATAGCACAATGCAGTGGTAACCAAAATATGCTCTTTCATGGAGAGGACTTGGTCAATTTTTATGCCAAGATTCTTCACGGACTGTCTGGGAGAAGCTTTGAGTTGTCCTGAATAGTTGTCAACCTTGCTGCACCCATCCAGCCCCTCAGTGCCTTGCTGGCATATTCAAGGACATCCACCCGTGTTTGTGATGATATCTTGTGGCTGCCCCTGAATCTGACCCTATACCTCTCAGGGGTCAGACCAAACTTGACAAGAATGGCTTTTCAGTGCAGTGTTGTGTGTCTGCTCCCCAATGTAGTATTAGGAGTGTGTTTCTCCCCAATGTAGGCATGTACCTCCACAAACTACCCTCTCAGGACTCCTCAGGAACCTTGTGCACCCTTAAAGCCACTTCATAGGCTACAACAATTTATCTATGTCATCCCCCACCACATAACTGGGCACCAAGTCTTTTGATATGCAGACCCTTACATCACCAGTGGACACTGTGGGTACGCTGCCACCATTACTGCTGCACTCTACCTATAGTGCTCTTTTGTCCAGCTCTCTGAGGCTTAGCTCATGGGCCATCTTCCTCCCCTCCATGGCTAGCCTCTACTCTGCTGGAGCTTGCTCTTTCTCCAATTTTGCAGGTTTTTGCTTCAGCTCCATTTTTAGCGAGCTCCAGCTTTAGTTTACTCTCCTCCCTCCTGTCCTCAGGCTCCTCTAGGGACAGGTTCCTAGATGACACACTGCTGCCTGGTCTGGTGTGGACTTCCAGTAGGCTGCATGACGAGACCTCCAGACAGGTTCTGCTCCAACTCCTCCTCATACTCTGAGCACCCCTCCTCATCATCATCATCTGGGTTGGTCTGGTGGGCTGCTGCCCATGCTCTGACGGCTTTTTGAAGCTCTGCCTTCTTGGCACGTCCCTCAGTGAACAGCCTTTTTTCTTGGCAGAACCCCTTGAGCTTGGCCACTGTGTGGACCTCCAGATTGGCCAGCTCAAATTCTATATTGCCAGATAAGGCCACAGACATTGCAGAAAACAATTTGAATTGTGAAAAAGACATTTGGATAAACCAAAGATGTCAGTTAGGGAGAATTAAAAAAGGGTTGAATTTGTCTAGATATGGAGTAGTAGTATACACCAAGTCACTGTACAGCACTGCACAAACACAAGTCCTATCCTCACCACTGATCATCAATGTTAGAAATTGGGTTTCTGGTAGGCAGAGGTATGCACTGTGTTCAAGCAAGAACCACAATCCTAGTCAGGGTAAGTCAGATACACACCATAAATTAACCGGTACTCACCCTCTAGTAGCTTGGCGCAGAGCAGGCAGGCTTAACTTAAGAGGCAATGTGCTATGCATTTGTGCGATATAAAACAAGACCAAAACTAAAAAAGTAGAAGTCGAGATATGAATTTTTATAGATTAACTGTAAAAAGTGCTTAGAAGCAGATAGCGCCTTAAGACTTACTTGGTTGTGCTGGACCGGGATAAAGTCAAGTTTTCATGCCACCCGCTATGGAGCACAGGCCGGCTACAGGATCCACGCAGGGTCCGCTGAGCAGAAGTACCTTAATACTTGGTTGCAAACACAAATTGAGGGATTCAGTCGAGTGATGCGTCGATGCCAGTCCCGCAGTTGAGAAGATACATAGATTTTCTCCACGCACTGATGGCGATGCACTGGTTTTCGAAGATGATGCACCGATTCCGCTATGCATTGATTCCGTAGCCGATGCCCCGGGTTTCTCCATGCTCTCAAAGGGATGCAACAAGCATCCTTCAGCAGTGACGCTGATGCGGTGGTGTCTGCATTGATTCCATAGCCAAAGCCCCGGGTTTCTCCATGCTGTCGAAGGAATGCGTGGTTTTGTTGTGGCTGTTCCGAGGACGCTGCTCGGACCCCCAGAAAGATGCTTCCAAGATGTGACTGGTTTGTGCCTTAAATATGTATGAGGATTCCTGGGAAGAATCAATCCCAAAGTCTAATACTGTTTTTTCAAATCTTTTTTGTATTTATTTATTAACATAAATACAAGACAGCAATCGAAAAGCTAACACGTGTTTCGCCCATGTGGCTGGTAGGCCAAGGGCTTTCTCAAGGCTAATTCAATCACAGGGTAGAAGAAGGTGATATTTATGGGATAGAATAACATATAGTTGGACCTAAGTGAGAGATAATAATATGAGGAAATAGTGTGTATGGTAGGGTAAGGTAAAAGCAATGATAAAGTGAAGTAAATAGCACAGAAAAATCAGGGGCGGTTTGTTGTGACAGAAGGAGAGACATTAAGGTGGCCCGTGTTAAAGCATAAAAATAAGGTGAAAGTACGAGAACATTGTGTGTCGCAGAGCAAAATTGCAGCACCAAGGGGAGGCGTGAGGGGTCAAGGGTAGAGGGTTATCAAAGTGGTAAGAGGGAAGTGGGGGAATGGAAAAGTGCAGATTGTGGACATAGTAGTAGTCAAAGAGGAGAGAAAATGAGACAAGAATTGGGTGGAGAAAGTAAGTCAAGCATGAAATCAAGTAACATACATATTTACAAATTGCAGCTGCAAATGCAATTAATTGTACCTATACATTGGCATTTTATCTAATCATCACTGCACATAATGGTTACAAGCAGCAAAGGCACATGGGCTGAGGGCAAAGACGAGATCACATACAAATTGTGCACGAAATTAGGTTAACAGAAATCAAATAACATACATATTTTCAAATTGCAGTTTCAAATAGAGCAAATTTTAAGGATAGCATTAGGTCTAGTTATCAGAGCAAGTAATGATTGAGAACAAAAAGGGAACTGTTGGCAAGAACGGGATCACATATAGATTATACATAGTAACTATAGAAGGAGTCTTTGTGTCGGACTAGTATAAGGTTTAGAAGTCTGGGTGTATCAGGGAACGATGTCTGTCCCCATGTGGGTACGTATGATGGCAACTTGATTAAAGTTGAGGTTAAAAGTGAGCCTAGATTTACCCCGGTTAAGGTGGAGGGGACGAAACAGAACTTAGCAAGTTGTCGTTTAAGACATGGAATTGGTCTTGAAGTACAAGGTCTGTGAAGGGAAGGGGGGGGGGAGATGGGTTAACAAATTGGTATAAGTACGAGTATGAGAAAAAGGGTCTGCTTGTCAGGATACTTGCGAAAATGACGACGGTAAAGTCTGTATAAAGACTCACCATCCGAAGGTATGGATGGGGGCGAGAAAGTCTCTGCAGTCGAAAAGGAGTTCTGGCGCCCGCTTCTTGGGTCGAAACGATAGGAAGCTGAAAGTATGATAATCATAAGGGAAAGTGAGAAGGAGGATACAATCTATAATAAAGTTGATGAAGACAAGGGGTCGTGGAGGGAAAAAAATCACGGGAGGATCCCAGGTTGCCATACAAGTAATGTACTGTATTTGAAAATTCATTTGGGAATAAGAGATTCGGCGTATGTAGGAGAGCGAGACACAAGGAAAATCAACATAAGAGTAAGGTAAAAATAGGGATTAAAGTCAGCATCACGTTAGAATCACGCTTGGAACAGTCTTAAGTGGTAGAAGCAGAAAAGCAGAAGAGACCAGAGATGATACTGCGGGCTAGTCAGTAATGGGCCGCTTATTGTGATAGAGTATACCGGGAGAACCATTTTGGGAGCAGCCTTGATAGGTAGGGGCAAAAGGGTGGAAAGGAGAGCATGTAAGTGAAAAAAATGCAATACTAGAGAACATAAAAGAGATGTCAAATTGAAGACTGTAGGTGAAAGAAACAGTCAAAAAGAGTACATAGCACACATACTTAACTTGTAACGGGCAAAACCAAAAACCTCTCCAAGGGTAACACATCAGACTCAGGGCAGTAATCTGTAATCAGGCGAGGAGGTGGGTTGGGGACGTGTATTGGGGAAGGAAAGGGGGAGAAGAGCTGGAGGAAACAGAGGATAGCAGAATGAAGAGGTCAAAACACTGCAAAAGGAAAACAGCAGCCTGAGGGTTGGTACAGAGAGAACCAGATACAGTAAAACTAGTCACATTTGTGTCATAAGCAATGTATGTGGAGGAGCAAGTCATTTGTACAGCCAATAATGCATTTCTGCATCCCTATTGAGTCCCTTATTTACAGTGTCTAAACGTATGATCAGTTCACTCTCTCTTCATCTCATGTGTAGTTTGCAGTTTCCCCCTCACGATTGTGGTTTAACATGTTCTAGTCCAAAGAATGTGAATTTTTTCTAATGGGGTGACATTCCTGGAAGTGATCTGTTAATGGGGGTCCTATTTCTGGTATGTTGATGTTCCGGTAGTGCTCTAAGATTCTAGTTTTGAGAGGCCTGATGGTACTGCCCATATAAAATTTGTTACAGGGACAGGTCATGATGTAAATGACATGGTTGGAGTTGCAGTTAATCCAGTCTCTGATTTTAATAGTGTAGTCTTTTGAAAGTGAAAATTCCATCTGTTTGTTTATACCCAGTTTGCAGGCATTGCAATTGTGACAAGTGTAGAATCCCAGAGGTTTAGACAGAAAGTTAGGTTTAGCTTTTTTTCTTTTGTCAATAAATTCTGATGAGACATGTTTATGTGCTACTTGTGTGGGTGGCACAATCAGTGCTGCAGGCCCACCAGTAGCATTTGGTTTACAGGCCCTGGGCACAGTAGTGCACTGTAGTAGCGACATACAGGTAAATTAAATATGCCAATTGGATATGAGCCAATGTTAGCATGTTTAGAGGAGAGGGCACATGCACTTTAGCACTGGTTAGCAGCGCTAAGGTGCTCAGAGCCCTATGACAACAAAATCAAGTTAAAAAAAAGAGGAGGAGGAAGGCAAAAAGTTTGGGGTGGCCATTTTCTAACAACCCTCCTAGTAGGACCAATTCAGAGTTCTGGCTGGTGTTCTTTTCGCTTCTGCTGACGTAATAGTGGCATTCCCTGGTCTAGTAGCTGTGCACTTATCCATTATCATACTTCTCGCGGGTCCGTACCGAATCTGGTACCTGATTTGGTCATTAGCCTTAGTTTAGCTGGGAAAAGCATTGCATATTAAATGTCCATCTGTCTAAGGCGTTTCTTAATTCCGACGAAGAAGCCTATTTGTTTTTGCACTAGCATTGCACAGTCCAGAAAGATCATTATATTGCAGTTTTCCAGTAAAGGTTCGCCCTTCTCATGAGCCTTATTCAGAAAATGATCTCTATCTCTATAGTGTAGCAGCTTTGCTAACACTGGCCAGGGGGCGCCCCCATTTCGGGCACCTTCACCAGGACTCTATGGGCCCACTCCAGTTAAGAAAATGGGGGAGAGGCTTAGGAGCCACTGAGGTTCTAATCCAGGTTTCCAGGAAAGTGATCATATCCGTGCCCTCCACACATTCTGGTAACCCAATGATCCGGATGTTATTTCTACGTGCTCGACCTTTGGAATTGTCAGCTCTGTGTTCTAGTGCCCGAACTCTCTCCTCTATTGCTTTTATGTGTTTATTCAGAGCGCACATTTCTGGTTTCAGTTCGGCTAAGGCCCTCTCGTTGTTTTTGATCCTTTGTCATCTTGTGCTGGTCATCACGGAGCAGGCCAATATCAGCCTCTACTGTGTCCATTTTGCGTTCTAAGGCCTCTCTGGTGTCCTTGAGTGCCATGAGGATTTCTTCCAGTATGGGATGCACAGTATCGGGCGATTGGGAAAGGCGGTGCACGCTCTCCCCTTTTTCCTTGAGCAAATGAGGTGCCTTTAGTTTATCATCTGGAGCTTTCCATTTAGAATGTCTCCCCATTTCTCGCTTGTCCATCTACTCTATTTCTGAAGCGATTATAGTATCTCTTATATGGTAGTAGTTGTCAGGCCGTCAGTGGCATAAAATCTGTAAGGCCACTAACCTCAGAAGTCGACCAGCAGAGACGATGACGTGAAGAAAAGCCCCCTTCCTCCCTAAGGAACAACCCCGCCCAGAGGAACTTAAAATACCTCAGTGTAAGGAAGCACCTCAGGGAAAAAGGGGAGTGGAGAAAACAACAATTACTGCGCTTTCGATTCTATCGTATGGTGGAGTAGTTCCTCACTAGTTCAGACCCCTCAAGACCCTTCAAGAGTGAGCTGTAGAGGAAAGAAACAACAAGGTATGCAGGTGAGGAGGAAGAACAGTACAACACCCACCATATACGGTTTGCCCCCCAAAAGAATCCTCCTTACTATCACCAATCGCAGTAGAGTCCGGAAGTAAAAAGGAATAATCCAGGACTCAGATAATAGTTCCGGGAATAATAGTCCGGTTTTCCTTCACACAGTTACGTCACTGCAATAAAGAAAAACCCAGGAATTCCTCACACGAGAAATCTCCTCCAAGTCCTTGAGAGAAGGTTGAAGGTGAGTAAAAGTAAATAAGCAAAATGCGGGGGAGCGGGAAACCTCTACCGCTAACCCCCCCGTGAACCTAAATACCTGAAAGGGCTCCTGCGCCCGTGAAGACTCTGAAAACGAAACACCACGGTCGAGTGACGCAGTGGTCAGGAAACAGCAAGAGGCGGCCTTGTAGCTTCGGTAGATCTTCGGCGCTCTGAATCCGGCGGGGATCACCATCCGCTGAGCGCTGATACACTGGGGAATCTGGAAGTTTGTCAAGCCCCGTTTGTATCAAGAGGTGGGGCTTTATAGCCGGCTAATGAGCAGGCGGTTCCTGCTGCGATGTGCGTGTCTCTGCCCCATGGCATTCTGGGCCTTGTAGTTCCTGGTCACCCTTCTCCAATCCAGAATCGCGACAGTAGTCAATCCAGCTCTGCCTGGAGCGGCAGGCCCCCTGGGCTGTACCGCAGGGTCGATCTCCCTCAACTGGTTACCCCCTCAATGAGTTATTGCCCCCTGCTGCCATAATGGTGACTAGTTTCCCCCCGCACTCTTCCATCAAAGTTCCTAGGAGGATGTGCAAGGTTCTCACCCTCCAAGGCCTGTTAGGTCAGCATGTGCACCGCTTGTGGTGCCCTTCGCCAAAGTACTCCGTGCACTGCGTGCGCTGGTGCAAGGGCATTGATTCTGTGCTGCAGTCTTCGTGCACCCCACTCTCTGTGCACTGTGCCCTGGGTGCTCTACGTATGGTGTTCTCACTGCCCTCTGCCGTAATCTCCTGGGACCAGGTGCACCGTGCCGCCAGGGGTCCAGCCCACTCCTCGGCACCCCTGGCAACGCGCCTTCATGCTCCGCTGTACTCCGGGGCCGCCCACGACTTCACCTCACCTTGTGCTGTCTCGTTCCGCTGTCACTGGTAGCAGCGGTGGGAGCCTGGCTTTCCACCAAGCTTTATTGAGCTGAGGATGGTTCAGTGGGGGCCACCGAGATCTCCGGTAATGAGCCAGGCGGCTCAGGTTCCAGGCAGCCTCTATAATGCTGAAGTGGCAGCTATTTTCGCTTCTGACTGGCCGGGGAGTGAAGATCAGGCCAACGTGTGCACAGCAGCTCCCAATCGTAGATGCTTGGCCGCCGTCTATAAGATATTTTTGTCCTGCTCAGGGGACAGGATGCCTTGCAGGATGGCACTGGATGGCGGTGCAACACCGGGAACTCCGCAAGGTGCTTCTCACTCCATCGGCGTCAGGCCACACCCCCATTCTACAAATTTGACTTGTAAGAAAGATGGATCTAGTTGAATTTTGGCACAAGGTGCAATGCATAGCCTTTTAAAGACTATAGTTTTTGACACCACCAGAAGCTAGTGCATGTTATATAGATATTGTGTGGTGTGCTTTCGAATTAGAAGTCAGAGGAGTGGGCCTACTGTTGTGTTTTGTACAATTGAGAGACGGTCTAGAAGGCAATTAGAAGAACCAAGGTGTAATGACTTACCATAATCCAGTGTGACAAAGTCATTGCATTCACCACTAATTTTTGTTTCTGTCCAGGTATTAGAGGGAGCATATTTCTACCAATCCACAGGACAGCAAAACAGGCCCCAGCTTTTGTGTTTATTTGCGGAACCAAGGTAGATCGCTGTTAGAATTGAACCCAAGATAACAAACCGATGAAGCTGGAGAGGATGCCATATCTGGCAGCCTGTCTGTACTGTTCGATGAATCTCTATGGCCACCCACAATCAATACTTCTGGGTTGTCAGTGACTAGTGTGACTTGTTCTTTAGCTTCTGTGGCTTATATTTACTTGCTATAAATAAACAACGTGAATGAAGGCATCAAAAGCTTGACCTAAAAAATATACAGCCTCTGATTTAGGCAAATGAAATTGGATTTAGCAAAATGGTGTAACATTTGATGAGAGTGATGATTTCTGTCTTTCAACAGGCTCGTCTAACAATTATTACTTAAATCATTAAATTACTGTTGGGTTTTTATGTCTGCCCGCCATGACATTTTAGGCCAGATGTACAAACATAGGAATAGCGATTACCTAAATGTGATTTTTGGTGAGTCGCAATTAGGAAATCTCTATTCGTAATGTATGAAACTCTTTTGAGTTTCATTAGCGATTTGTATGGGTCGCAAATAGACCTACCTCATGAATATTAATGAGGTAGGTCGAATTTTGTGGCCCACTGGGATTCGCTGCCATCACAAGTCTGCAATTCAATCTTTTTTTTTAAACGCAGCCCCTTTTCCTTAAAGGAGACCCCTTACCATTTGCAAATGGGTTACCACCAACTTTGAGTTGGCTGTAAATTGCAAATGTTTTGCGACCTCATTTCAGTTGCAAAGCATTTGTACATAACACTGCGAATTGGTATTAGGAAGGAACGTCCTAAACACACCCCTTCCAAATACTGATTTGCAAAACCCAAATTGCTATTGGTTTCTATTTGGGTTTTGTACATCAGAAAAAGCATTCAGTTTTCGACCGCAAAAATGCTTCATACATGTAGCTCTTTTTTATGAACAAATGCACAGAGTGGTCTTTGGGACGCTCCTTTCCGCCCATGACATTTTGCCCTGGTTTACATTTTACAGTTGTTAGACTTGGCATCTTTTGGCGTGTTTCCCCTGAGTTTTTGCTTTCTGACCTCCCGGTTTTGACTCTGTTTTTGCAGGCATAGTGTTTCTGCGCACTTTTCTCACTGCTGATCAGTGGTAAAGTGCAAGTGCTCCTGTAGTAAATTGTGTTATGGATTGGTGTTTCCATGATTGGATATTTGATTTACTTGTTAGTCCCTAGTAAAGTGCACTGAGTGTGCCAGGGCCTGTGAATCAAATGCTACTAGCGGGCCTGCAGCACTGATTGTGCCACCCATGTGAGTAGCCCTGAAAAGGTACCCCTGTGGGCCGGGTGCAGTGTATGTGAAAGGTAGGACATGCCCTGGTGTGTGTGGCATGTCCTGAAAGTGAATTACGGCCAATTTCGTTTTTCGCTATTGCAAGGCTACCTGTCCCCCATAGGACAGAATGGGGAGTTTGTTTATAACATCTTATAAACATAACTGGCCTGGGGAATTAGGGAGGAAAATAAAGTTTAGTATGCCTGAACTCAGAATCTAAAGATGCATCTTTTAGTGAAGGTGATTTTACATTCTGTGTTTGAAAATACCACTTTTAGAAAGTAGGTATTTTCTTGCTCAGTCATCCCGTGTGCCTCTGCTGGAATGTGGATTGCCTGTCTGAGTTTTGGATGACAGAAGGCTGGGGAGCAGGAGTGGCTCCAGATAGTCTAGGTGGGTCAGGAAAGGGCTGAATAGACCCGGGCTGCAATTGGGGAAGGGGGAGGAGATTTCCTTGCACCTCAAAGGGCCTGGTCTGCCTCTGACCATGCCGTCTCCACCTCCTGCCAGGAAGTCACACCAGAGAAGGCAGAACTGGTTCTGGCTGGGCACAGACACTCTCTGCCTAAGAGATCAAAGGATTTTGGGATATAAATATTGGGGCCCAGACCCCTGAACTTTAGAACTCTTTTGGACCAAGAAGACTGCCAAGAAGAAGAGCTGGAGAACCTGTGAGGAGGAACTACCACTTTGCTGTGTGCTTTGCTGTGTTGGCCTACAGTGGCTGCTTCTGCCTTGGTCAGTGAAAGGACTGGACTTTCTGCAATCTACTTTTGTGAGTTTCTCCAAGGGCTTGAGGTAGAGCTTGCCCCCTGTTCAAGAAGTCTCAGGAACAGCAAAGACTTCAAGCTCTTCTGCCCTCAGCACTGGGGACTGTGTGTTTTGTGCTGCAACAGAAGAAAAAGCAACCCGACGACGTCGACGACGCCGCTGCCGACTCCGTGTCCTGAAGGCACGGCAGAGGGCACCGCCACACCGTGACCCTGGTCTCACCGACGACGCCTGCTGACGCCGCCACCGAGCCGCTGCTCGCACCGCGACTTGTGGGCAACGCACTCCGCACCGCCTCGCTTCACGACGATGCCTTGGTATCCCCAACGACGCCGCTCCACGCCGAAATCTACACCGCTGCTTGCACCGTGGTTCGAGGGCACCGCTCGTAAAGTTACACGACGCACCGCCCTCATCCCGCACCGCAGCCTTGGCCTACCCACGCCGGCGCCATCTACTCCAGTTCGTCAGCCGACTACAGCGCTTCAGCAACGACGACGCCGCTGCTTGTACCGCGACCTGCCAGCACCGCGACGAGCACCGCATTCACTTCGCACCGCGACCCTGGTCTTACCGACGACGCCATCTGAGGGCACCACACGCTGCACCTTGCACTGCAGCACCTGACGCCTACCGACGCCAGCGCTCCTGACTTCAACAGAGAGGAGTTCGATCTGCAACGCGTGTGACTTCGAGGGCCCTGACGACTCCTGCACCGACCTCCGGAACCGACGCCTGCGGACGCCGTGCTTTCGGAAGCTCAACGAGAGGTCGCCGACGCCCTGCATTTCTAAAAGGTACTGTTTGCGGGTCTTCCCGACACCGTAGCTGGCCCGCGACTCCGCGGTTAGCCAGAACTGTTTGGATTTGTTTGTTCACGACGCCGTGATAGCCCCGGACGGAGCTATCGACATCAAGGAACTGTTTTTCAAGCATATTTTGATAACTGAAGATTTTTAAGTACTGTATTGTGGATTTTTATCGTTTTTGGTCTTGTCTTAAGTATATAAAAAAATTGGATATTTTTCTAAACTGGTGTGGTGTCCTTTTGTAGTGCTTACACTGTATTACTGTTGGTTATGTGCAAATGCTTTACACACTGCCTCTAAGATAAGCCTGACTGCTCGTGCCAAGCTACCAAGGGGGTGAGTAGGGGTTATTTTAGGAGTGTAACTCCCTTATCCTGACTAGAGTGGTGGTTTCTGCCTGGCTTTGGCACATGCCCTAGCCTACCAAAAATCCCATTTCTAACAACAGTAATGATTGGCAAAGAAAGAAACTTGTTTCCGGCAGAGCACCTAATAAGCAGCTGTAAGCCACCACTGCTGCTCTTGACTAGTCTTGCATCTGTCTACCCTTGGAGCTGGCAGAGCCACTTTTCATGCTTCTTTGAATCCATGTCTCTCACGAGGTTCTATCTCGATTCCCCACATAGAATGGGCTCACACATTTGTGTTAAGCCTCTGAATCTTGCAGGCTGATGGTGGAAGGGTTTACTTATTACAGAGAACCCCCTGGGCAGAAGGCCAGGGCCTCATGATTCTCTGTAGCACAGCAAGTACAGGTTTCTAATAATGACAGACTCTCAGAGGTTCAAAGTATACAGGTCAGGTTATACATGAGCATAACAAGCCTTTTGGATAGTTTTAAAGCTCTCCCCTGTGCACAAACACCAGCTATTATATTTATGTGATGGACAATCCCTCTAGCACCCACCCCCTCCCCTTCCTTCTCCCGGTTTCCTTTTAATATTTCTGGGCTATCTGGGGGAAATTTTACCCCAATTAGAAAATGCCTTAAATCTGCAACGTCCGCAGTAATTCATTATAGGATGTCCATAATCCTATCAATGTTGACCTTCATTTTCCCTGTGCAGTTCTGTTTCACTGTCTATCCAGCAAAGGGGGCATGTGCTTCCGCAGACTTTGTTTTTTTGTCTGATTTACTGTTCCAGGTTAAGGGATGAGGAGTGCTTTTACAGACTGGGTTCTGATCAGGCACATCTGATACTTAACCAGGTGACTCTTGCAGTATCTGGAAAACCCAGAATACATTCATTTGAGCTGGTGCTTGTGCAGAGGTACATCATGTGAATTTGCTGTAACAGTAGTTGATAGTCAGAATAGTGGGAGAAAATGGAAGTCGCCGTGCACACCGAAGAGGAATGCCAGCCAGTCTTTTTAAACAGATATCCACAGCAAGAATGTCAGGGAAGTTGCTACCTCTGCTTCTGGCCACAGCTCACCTCCTGGGTCCACGACCTCTTGCTGGGTTGTCTTGATGTGTGTATCCCTGCTCATTAGAAAGGTTTGCATCAGTGCCTGGGCTGTCCCAGGTGCAAGTCCTGCTACTGTGTCACTTGCTCTTCTATGTACCGAATCCTGCTTCCTCTTCACCTAAAGGATGCTCCTCGGCACACACTGTGCATCAAGGGATGCAGTGCATAAGTCAGAGAGGGGGACTTGTCCCCTTCACTTTAGGCCGAAGAAGGATGAGAGGTGTTGGTGTTGTTGCCTTGTTGTGAAACTTCCCATCTGGGAGATGGAGGGCACATGTCCTTATATCTCCTTAACCCTAAGGGGTAATGTGTGTCACACCCCCTTTGGAGAAAAGGAGAACAGACAGGTGCCTCTTGCATATGACGAGACAGGCTCATCCAGATTCAGAGTGTTATGAGTCAGACAACCACGCCAGAGAAACACTTATTTGTAGATGTGTGAACCGTGAATGCGGAAATTGTAGACACACAGATTTTGGTATTTAAGAATAAAAGGTTATTTATTATGTACAGTCAATATATAAACATTAGGTATCAGAATAATAGTAATTACTATGATAATCTCAGCAATTATAATACAGAATAAGATGAACTTTAGAAAATCTCAAAACATACCCCTGCACACCTCAGAAAGCAATGAACATACAATGTCTCAGTCAGAAACATGTCTGAAAGGCAAGCAAAGCAAATGTATCCAACCTTGTTTACTTCTTCCTTCCAAATCCGTCCCGTGTGCAGCTGGATAGTCTTGCAATACAGATAATTTACACATAGCTCATGTGAGAGGCTGGCCTGGTATATGCTGTCCACTAATGTAAGTGGGCACCTTGCACCAGTCCAGGCAACCCTTATGGTGATTTTAGTGGTCTTAGACAACCATAGAAAGCTCTCTAAGTGGTAGCTGTGGAGAGCAGCATTCAGGCTTAGTCTTGAAGGAGTGTAAAGCAGCTTGTTTTACCAGAACACAATCTTACAGTACAGATTAAATGAAAAAGAACCACACAAAGTATTTATAAAAAATATGTATTTATTCTCTAATAATTTCTAGTACGTTACAGTATCTCCTACCTGGAGATATACCCAAAGCACACAATATTATAGCAAAGCAATCACAGTAAATAGCACTAATACACAGTGGTCCCCAGGGGGGGACCAAACCATATACTAATAAAGTGGTATAAGAACCACGACTTGAGTCAAGACAATGTCAACAGGTTGTATAATCGCTGGGACCCCAAGGAACCACCCAAGGTGAGTAGATAGGGACCCCACGGAGGACACATGCAGTGTGGAAACAGGACCGCGGGCTCTGTACAACTCTACGTGAAAGTCGCGGTTGAAGTTTTAAAGTTTAAGGACCCTTCCCAGTGGACCCTGAAGAAACCCAGTGGAAGACAGAAGGTTGGAGAGCCACCCCACCCGTGGATACAAAGGTACCCACGTTACCTAGCCCAGGGAAGCCGGGTGCATAGGGATGAAGTGGTGTCGGAAACCGCTGTTGAACCCGATGGAGGACTTCAGGAAAGTGCCACTGCTGGAAGAGGAAAAAGTGTCCGTTGGAACCCAAATGTGGATTCTTGTCGAAGAGTACCTGAAAGCAGAGGGGACAGAGTCTGAGTCATTTGAGGGTTACCAGGGTCTCAGTAGACAAATGCCCACCGATGTCGGGTGCTTAAGGATAGATGCCGGTGACCTTGACTCTGCAGCTGTAGAGACCAGGCGACGATGAGGACTACCAGGAGCCGGATATGAGCTGTCCCACAAAGGATGTCGAGTGCTGAGGGGTCGGCGTCTGGCGGGAGCACCAACAAGCCTTGGCAACAGCAACCCATGCAGGAAGTCAAGAAGTTGCAGGAAGAGGACCAGCAAGGTCCAGGAGACTCACCACAAGCAGGGGAGTCAGAGCAGGCCCTGAGCAATCAGGGGAGCCCAAGGAAGTCATAGATGACCCTCCACAGGACCCACAGGCCGAAGGCACTGAGTCGCAGGAGGACCTCAGGCAGCTTTACAAAACAGCAGGCCACGGAGCACACAATGCGATGTGGCTGAAGATCTTTGCAGGAAAAGTTGCTGGAGGTTGGGGCTACTTGGAGCCCAGTGCACTTGTTGCAGTAGTGCCAACAAGCACTTGCGCTTGCAAGAGTACCCGGTGCATAGGGGTTTGGGTATTGCAGCCCCCACGAGGGATACTGGCCTCAAACTCAGTGAGAGGACAGTGCAGGTCTCAAGGGACGTAGAAACCCACATCCTGGGTTATTGAACCCTTCGGAGTCCGTAGGAGCTTGGTATCAGCAGACCAGTCAGTAGTGTTGCGGTGCCTGCGAATGCAGGGGAGGGACTCCTTTACTCCAAGGAAGATTACTTTGGTAGTCCTTGATGCTTCACAGGCCTTGGAAGGTTCCTGTATGATGCACAGGCACAGACGATGCAGCAGACTGAGAGGGAGACGAAGTCCAGCCCAAACGAAGTCCAGTGAAGTCCAGAGTGCCCAGATGGTAGAAGTGCAGTGGTTTTGGATCTGAATCTTATCCCACGACGAATCTAGGGACCTACACCCAGGTAAGCCCTTAAGTACCCTAGGGAAAGGGTTGGGAAGATTCAGGGGACCCTCCCAGGGGAGGGTCTGGACAGGGGGGAGGTTACTCCCATGTCCTTTGTCCAATGTCATGCCAGAGCGTTAGCCACCGGCTCCCAGGACTGGTTTGAACTCGACTATGCACAGGGATACCAAATGTGCCCCAAATGCAGACTTTCTGGCGCTGGCAAACGCACCCACCCAGCCCCAATACACTAAATCCTGTCTGGGAGGTGGTCACACTTCCCTGTGACAGGATACCTATTGTTCTGCCTTCCCCGACTCGAGCTTGGCTCAGCAGCAGGGGGGCAGAAATGCTACTCTGGTTGGCAGCAACCATTTTGTGCTGTCCAGGACTAGAAGGCCGGTACTGGGAACACTGAGAGCCCAATGGAAGGTTCTTCCAGAGGCTGGAATCATACCTCCCACACCCGTTTCACATTGTGGCGGTATGATTCCAACATGTTTGACACCAAACACGATAGGATTCGTTTCCGCCGTTTTCGAGATGGTCATCGCGTAATTACGCGGTGCCCCTCTATATGGTATTTGGCTGATTCACTGACAGCCCAGGAGAATGGACTCCGTAGGCTGAAGGGGTGTTGTGCTCATGCAGAGGCACCCTCTCACTTAGAACCAAGCACCCTGCCTTCAGGATTGTTACGGCCTGCTATAGGGGTGACTTATAGGTTTTAAGTGCAGTGACCCTTAGATATAGTAAACCTATATCTTTCGTAAGTGGTGAAAGCACCAACTTACACAGGCTGCAATGGCAGGCCTGCAGTTTCATTTTCAATGGTCTCTCATAGGTGGCATAATACATGCTTCAGTCCATGGGAGACCTGTGGGGTACCTATGCCCTGGGTACATGGATACCATATACTAGGGACTGACAAGGGTACCCCAGTATCCAATCTGGGGTGTACCTAAGTAGATAACACAACAGTCTAGGGAGAAAACAGATAGACTGGGGTCCTGATTAGCAGGTTCCCAGTCCGACTAGTCGAAAACAGCATTACATCAAGTAAAAGTGGGGTAACCATAACAAGCAGATCCTACTTTCCTACAGCTCACAAGACAGAAGAATGGAAGATTCTTCTTTTGCTGCATTTCTGTTATTTTTGTTAGCGTGACTAATGTTGACCCGCTGCTAAAAGATTATGGCGATCTCGCGCACTCGGTTAGTTATCATTATCATCTTATAATATTAGCTGCCTGGGCCATAAGGCTTGCACTCTGAAGAGTTGGTGTGTCTTATGTTTATCATACAATTAGGCCTGATCTGTATACAACATGTATGTATTATTTGGAAATCACTACCAGATACATCAGCCTTGTGGCCCATCACAGAGTCTTTTCTCATTTTGAATCGTGTGTGGCATCACTAACACTGGTAATGTGACCTTGGGGTGTTTTCAACCATCTACCCAAGGGCAGTGCCCTTTAGCTGCAAGAATAGCCCTGTGGGGGATTACCTTTAGATCTCCTAACTGACCACCATTTGCCCTTATAGGACTAAATGAGGTGAGAATGTAGGAAAGAAACAAGTTAAGAGCAAGAGGCTAACTCTTTAAATAGAAATACACACCACGTATATTGTTTACTGTGTATAGCCAGTATGTAAAATGTAATTAGCAAGTTCCACGTCTGTTTGAAAATGTCACTGCCAGACATCTCCTCGACACATCGAACATATGACCTATATAAAGTAAAACTGAATTCAGTACAGTTACAGCTTTATTCGATTTAAGAAATAATCATAAAAGTATACAGTACATATTTAGCAGCAAAAGACAGACAAATATTTACACACCTACTGTATAATAACAGTGTCATAAAAGCACATACAAACATATCAAGCATGATCATAAACATAGACCCTCTGATGTCTGATACAGGCAAATCCTTATACATACATTCTTAAAACTCCTGATAAAAATCCAGCTACACAAAAACAGAAAGGAGGGGTCGATAAAAGCTGCAAATATAAAAAGAGCAGGTCTTGCCTGTCTAAAATTCAAGGACAGCAGGAGCAGCCTGACGAATTTGTGCCGAAGCGTATTAAACTTTGGGCAAATAAAACTTTTGTGCAGCATATCACAGGCAGAGATGTTATCACACTCGCACACGGGGGACTCGACTTCTTAAGCCAACAGCCATTAGGGTACAACAGCTGATGGAACATACCTAATCTAAACTATGTCAGCAGCCGTCGATGATGACTGGACATAACCAAGATAAGGTAGGGTTCCAACCCGCTGACCGACTTTGCCATAAGAAACTGACACACAGAACTCTTCCAAAGAGCAGAGTCCTTGCAGCCTGCTGCCGCCCTTAGAAACAACCTGTTTTAGCCAGGCAACATCTTCTTTGACTATTCTGCCCAGATCATAAAAAAGTTCTGGTCTACCAAGCTCTTTTAAATTCTTCATGATGTAGTGTAGCCGAGGGATGTACAACATATTATCCAGACCCAAACCTTTCTGAATAATTAATTTATTAAGCTTCAGCTGATCTTTCAGCCAAATGTTTAACCAGAGCAACAGGGAGTGATAGAGCGTAGACCAAGTTCCTCATGGATAACCTCAGAGGGGATCCCTGTGGAACACCCAAGATTCCCTTCAGATACATGTTTTCCAGTACTTGAAGCTGTTCAATGGGCACACACCCCCATACAATACAGCCAAAGCTGGCTACTGGTAAACATTTAGCCCTGAAAACATCTACCTAAATTTTAATAGGCTTTTGGTCTAGTTGTGGATTTTTCTCGACAATACCCGTTACAACCCTTTTAAAACATATAGCATTCTTCTTGACCAATGGTTTCCAGCTACAGCATGAGTCAAGTAGAATGCCCAAATAGGAAAAATTCTCTACCCTAGCTATTTGTTGACCTTTTACAAAACACTTTTTCGTTTTGGTGTTCTTCAGGACCACCACCATTACATGGGATTTTTTTAATTGATTGACAAGACAATTCATAAAATCATAAAAAACATCTAAAAGTTACTGAAGGTCTGGGGCAGTACGGACAACTAGAATGGCATCATCTTTGTACAAGAGAGTAGGTATTGATCTTTCCGCCACTCACAGTTCGTCCAACCCATGTTTAGAAAGCACTTCCTCGAGGCGATTAATATATCAAATAAAAAGAAGAGGAGCCAGTGTACGTCACTGATGGACTCCTCTCCTCAAGTTAAAATGCTTAGTACATTCACCATTGAGGCCACATCTTATTGATGCCGTAAGGCTACTATGTAGGTCTCTCAAGAAAGCAACAAGTGCAGGTTCTACCGCCATTGGACCCCAGCTCTGCCAAGAGCTTAGGCCTATTTACTCGGTCAACTGCAGAGCTGAGGTACATGAAGGCTAAATTCATGGAACCCTTTTTTGCTTTAGTGTATTTAGAGATGAGTAATAATAATTTAAGATTTTGCTCCACCGTACCCTGCCCTAGTCTGAATCCGTACTGGATATCAGAGAGGATGTTATGATCATTAGCCAGGCTGATAAGGCAGTCCACAATAACCCGACCAATTATTTCAACTTCTGTGTTTACCAGGGAAATTGGTCTGTAGCAGGAAGCATCAGATCTCTCCCCCTCATTATATATAGGGACAATCACAGAGTGGCACCATTCAGTAGGTAAGGAACCACGGAGTGCTGCATTTATGTGCAGTGTCACAATGGGTGCCCAGTGATCCACCAGGGACTTATACAGGTCACATGGAACCCCATCTGGATCAGGGCCTTTCTTGTTGGTAAAGATTTAATAGCTTCTCTGACTTCTTCCCACTGTATTTCCAGCCTAACTGCTGTCTGTTTTTCCATAGTTAGTGGATCAGTGCCCTCAAAATCGTACAGGACCGAAAAATGATCAGTCTAACTCTGTGCAGGAACTGTCGAAACCTGGACCACGACCTGCGATGAACTAAATAACGGATGGTTAACAACCCTACAAAGTGCAGCACTGTCCTGTAATTCACTAGCCCTCTGGAGACTCTCCCACATTTCCTTTTTTAAGTTGTTCTTCCTATCCTTCAAATAACACACAATAGGTGTCTCTGGCCTTTGCCACCTCCCCTCTACTGCGGGTTTCTTTTTAAGAGCAACCAGCAACTATTTGTGAGCTCTTGAGCAAGACTTACCAAACAATCTGCATGGGGGACGTGGCAAAGCAGCTCCAATTTTGGTGAGGGCAGTCTTGACATATCCAAGAGAGAATCAAATGCAAAAAGAATATGGTCATATGAGATGCCTGCATCTAAGCAGGTCTGAAAATCTAGCCGATAGATGGACAACATTTTAATATTGAAGTCCTCTGGGACAATCCTGGCCCATTTCACTCTTTGGCCCTGATCCTTAACATTGACAAGGTAAGTATACGAGTGGGTAAGGCCCCTCTGCCTCAGATCCCATTCAAAGGTGGCCAAAAGGGGATTATGAACACTATTAATGTCCCAGTCAATGCTAAATTTTATCAATGAAGCAAATAGGCCGGCAGAAACAAAAATATAATCAATAAGTGAACCCGGACCTTCAAAAGTTGGTGTTCTCCCTTCATCAATAGCATCTCTCTTATTGAGCAAATTTATCAGATTAAAATGTAAAATCAAATTATTAAAAAGATCACCCTGAGCAGAGTGCTTGAGATGCACTTGGTCGCTAGTAGCAGAGTCCAGGTCAGGCATATCATACAAGCAACAATCTAAACAAGGATGTATGTTGAAGTCCCCCATCAGAATCAGTCCTGTATATTGGAAGGCATGAGAAAAATAATCACTTAAAAACTGACACAAATCCTTGAGAACATCCCTTATGGCATTAGAAAAATTTACAACCACACAGTCCCCTTGGTACATTTTAGGTGAATTTCCTATCCTGCCCACTCTCCGGGTCATTATATTCTCCTTGAAGAGAGGCTGGATAAGATTAGAATTAAACCTTCCAGACAACCAATGTCCCACTTTATTTTTGAGTTGATGATAATTTTACTTTCTCTTTAGATTTGAGAGGAGGACATTCGCCAGGACAACAACATATGGTGTGGATGCAAGGGGGAGATGGATGGCCATCTCACTAGGAGTATCATACTGGGATTATTAGATAGGGAATACACTGACCTCCCCAAGCTACCGTCTGCTGAACACATTCCCACATTGCCCGTAGGGGGGCAACCACTGAGTTCATACTGGTTTATCCCTGTAGCAATGCATGGGCCCCATGTGGCCTTGATGGTGCTAGCAGTGTGCCTGTGAAATTGTTATTTAAGTTAACAGAACACATCAAGCCCCTTGCTTCAATCCCGCTAACCGGGGAGGCCTATTGGGAGAATCCACCAGGGGAGTGCTATTAGTATCACAGCTACCCATTTGTTATACAAGACATTTTATTTGAAATGTTTGATGTAAGAGAAAGGATAGACCCTGGCATATCCCCCAATTTTTCCACCACCAGTTCCAATTTAGAGATTCGATTGGCAAGAGCTTCAAAAGTAGTGTATATGTATGACTCCAACTTTACAAAAAGGTCCAAAGTAGGGCAGGGGTCATGTGATGGTGCCTGTAATGGCGCAATGACGCAACCCACCACTAAAGAAGAGACACACACTGTATACTATTCGTCATGGTCTTTCAACTGACCACACCCGTTTGCCCAGGCGCTTTATTACTTTTTCTTACGCAAGCATCAGGTCATACCATCGGGGTATCACCAGGCTTCCCCCCTCCCTTGGGTGTCCCACATGGTGTTGCCTGAAAAAATCGCAATACTACATTCCTCCTTTACCATGGATTTGAGATACAGTAACAAAACAGTAAGAACAATTGCATCAAACCTCAACAGTAGAAGTGAAAGATTTATCACGTCTGATCAGACTGTTCACAGGCCAAAACAGGAGATATTTGTCAACTCACTCAGTCAGAAATTCAGCACACCGCTGAGACGGCTCCAGATTGGGCCTCAGGTGGCATCGCCCTTGGCCACTCCTGGCAGATGCTATGGGGGATGACCTTCCATCGTCAGGAGGACCGGGCACGAGCTGGCTCGATGCACTGGATGCCAGAGCCAGGCTCGGGGGAAGCACAGCAAGCTGAGGCAAGGACATGTCTGGCGGACTGGTGGCAACGTCAAGCTCCTCTTCTCCATCAGTGAGGCGGCCCACTGACCCGTCATCCAGCGGGGCACATTCTTCTGAGTTCAGAGTAGGAGGCGATGGGGCATTCTTGAATTGAGACACATTACGAGTAACACTCTCCGTTCCTCACACAGCAGTCACCATTGTGCCTTTGATCTCAGTGACAGTCCACGGGTCAATTTCTAAGGGCAGGCGGAACTTGCCTCCCGGGTGGTGATCTCTGACCAGGACCTTATCTCCGATTCGGAAGGTGATTCGCCGGGCTCTCCTTTTCCTGGAGGCATAATCGTTGTTGTGGGTTCGTTGGGACTCAGAGCGATTCAGAGGATTCGGCTCATCTTCCCACATGTGATGATGAGGAATCGTATCTGTCAGTGTCCGTCCAAAACATAGCTTGCTCAGGGCGATGCCAGTTGTAGAGTTGGGCGTGAGCCGGTACTCTTGCAAGAAGTCGCATATGGCACGTTCAGTGTTGGTACTTTTGGCCACCACAATGCAGATCCCCTTAGTCAGGGTTCTCACCAGGCGCTCCACCTCTCCATTAGCCTGGGGCCATTCGGGTGTGATGCGATGGTGCTTGGTGGCTCCGGAACGAAGGTTTTCAGCCCGTTCACGGCCATAGAAGGGGGACCTGTTGTCGGTGTGGATCTCACCAAATAGGCCGTGGGTGGCCATCAGCTTCTTCATTTTTGGGATAACTTCCGCCGAAGCAGTGGTGGAGACACTTTCTACCTCAGGGTACCAGGAATAGTCATCCACAACAATGAGCATATGGGAGCCATCAGGAACGCGCTGCCATGGAGCAGTCGTATCTTCTTGTGTGATGACAGGTGCAGGAGGGCAGGCAGGCTGGTGGCCTGGCAGGCTGAGCAGCTCTGGACAACATCTCCCACTCTCTGGTGCAGGCCAGGGAACCAGACTTTGCTCCGCAGACTGTTCTTCGACTTGATGATGCCTTGATGCCCTCCTTGGGCCAGAAGGACTGCTTTCTGTCTTAGGCTATCGGGGAGCACTAATTGTGGGCATCTCAACAGACAGCCTTCATCGGTATCTGACAGTTCTTGGCAGACATTGTGTAGCGACAGGAGTGTTGACTTTGCCTCCGCGGTGCGATACAGGACCAAGCACCGAAGGGGTTGCCAGCCCCCTGACAGGGTTGCTTGGATTGCGATTTGCAGACATTCATCTTGTTTTGCAGCTTCCACCACCTCGGCGAGGGACATGGGGATCGGTCTGGATCGGCCCACTACCGGGTGGGCGTATTCCTCCGTCTCTAGGGAATCTGCTGACTCTGAGGGGATGGATGGGCGAGCACGGTGGGATAGGAAGCTTGCCGGGTTGCGGGTACCTGACCGGTGCTCGCCTATGAAGGATCCATTCCTCAATCCTTGAGGGAGGCTTGGACCATGATCCCCGAAACAAGTGGATTAAAGGTTTGTGGTCCGTGACAATGGTGAATGGGTGTCCATACAAATAGATGTAGGAATGCTGGCACCCCCACCGAATGGCGATTGCCTCCCGCTCAATCTGGAAGTAGCGCTGCTCAGTAGGTGTAAGGGTTGTGCTAGCATAGGTAATAGGTGCACCTTCGCCACACTCCTGATGTTGGGCAAGCACTGCTCCCAACTCGATAGGGATGGCATCCACAACCAGCTGAGAATCCTTCTTGGGGTCGAAGTACACTAGGATTGTGTCAGAGGACAGCCCAGCTTTTGTTTGTCTGAAGGCCTCTTCCTGCTCCTCTTGGTTGGGTTGGTGGACTTAGTGAGCTCCCTGAGGGGTCCGGTGATGTCAGAGAGATTTATACTGAGGAAACTGTGGATGCCAGACACAGAGGAGGGGGCTGGTGCCTTTTGAATGTCTCTCACTTTGTCGGGATCAGGGCCAATTCCTCAGTCAGAGAAGCGGTACCCGAAGAAACTGATATCGTTCATTATAAAATCACACTTCTCCCTGTGCAAGGTGAGACCACGTTCTTTGATCCTGTCAAACACAGATCTGAGGCGAGTGAGGTGCTCTTCTAGGGTCGGAGCGTATACTAAAATGTCATCCCTCACATTGAGTGCCCCTGGAAGGCCGTGCAGAACTTCCTTAATGATATGGGGAAAGACTTCGGCTGCGCGGGAGATTCCAAAGTTCAGCCGGGTGTATTTCCAGAGGACGGCATGAGTGGAGAACATGGTGATTGGACGCAAGTCTGGGTGTAGAGGTATCTGGTGGTAACCACATCAGAGATCCATCTTGGAGAACCATTTTGACCCTGCCAGCTCGCCGATGATGCCATCTATGGTCGGTGTGAGATGATGCTCCCTTTTTATTGCCAGACTGGGTATTCTGATGTCCACGCATATGCGTTCAGCGTCTGGCTGCATGGGCTTCTTCACCACCACAGGGGTTGGGCCTTGCACCTTTTCAATGATGCCAGCACTTTCTAGTATTTTCAGCTCCTTTTCCACCTTGGGGCGGAGGTGGAAGGCAATTCTGCGGTGTCGAAGTGCCACCGGGGCCACTGTTTCATCAATGTGGCGCCAGACAGCTGGACCCACCAGGCAACCGATGCCATCAAACGGGGGACAAAGTCCTTTAGCAGCTGGCCAAGGTCATTGGCGTGCACACTGAAATGCAACTGGACCAGGTTGAGATCTTAGGTGGTCTGGCAGCTGAGGAGAAACCCTTGTCGCTCATGAGATACATACACTTTGGCCCTCCAGCTGGTGGAGTCATGGGTGAGATCGGCCTGGAACACGCCCTCTAGCTGCAATTGTGAGCGGTTGCCGAAGGCATACACTTGGACCCTGGTGCGGTGCAGGGCAGGAGGGTCGGCCAGGCTATGGTGACTTTTGCGGCCATTAGGTTTATAGAGGGACCTGAGTCTATTAAGGCTGAAACAGGGTGGCCTTGCACATCAATGAGGCACGTGGGGGTCGACAGTTGTGTTCTGCGGAGCGGGTCTATTGCCCGGACCACATGGACAACCTCAGCACCCTCTCCATCATAAATGTCGCTGTCTGACATAGCGGCCGAATGAGACTCTACTGCTCTGACCGGCTTCTTCAGGGCTGTAGATTGTCTCTTCAAGGCAGAAGAGCGGCCCACTTTAGAGAAATGGTTAAGCTTGCTGCAGGCGCTGCATGACTTCCCTTTGGCAGGGCATTCTCCTGCATGAAGATATGAGCCCCCACACCAAACACAGATGAGACCAGCTGTCTTCGGTTTGGTAGATTCAGGCTTTGACTTGCATGTTTCCTTGCAAAGTGCGTTTACGGGTTCTTCTGTGATGGGCACAGGCTGGTTTAGCTCCATCTGAGCGGCACGGGCCTTTGAAAATTCTTTGGAGCGCCCAAGAGTCAAAATGTTGTGCATGCACGTTGGGTTCCTGCAAGGTCCTTTCACGAAGTTTCGAAGAAGTGCACCCCTGGATGAAAGGTGCATGCAGCTCATCCGCTTCATCTGGAAGGGTGCACGTGCTGGCGAGCTTCTTTAGGCAGTTGAAGTACGCATCAACAGGCTCCTCACCTGGCAAAGAAAATAATGTTCATAATCGGGTTTGCCTAGGGCTCAAAATGCGTTGTGATAGTGTTATTCAGGGTGGTGTAATTGTGCGGGGGCCCGGCTTCGACAACTGTCTTCGAGATCCTGTGGATTTTTGCGCCACCCAGGTGGAGAAGCATGGCACGTTTTCTGTCTGTGGCTGTCTCCACTGCCTCTCCAGGTGTTCTACCCAGGCCTTCCAGCATGCTGCCAGTGGAGGCCCGGTGATCGTGAAAGGCTCCACGGCTGGGATGGAGGACATTGTAAGGTAGACGAGAGGTGGAGAGCCGGTGAGGGAGTGTCTTGCTTCCGGCATCTTTGGCCGCTGAGACGGCGCGTGCTGCGGCGTACTCGGACACCATGGGCGCGGGCAGCAGGCCAGGGTGGCGTTGGGTAGCACCCAGCCGAGGGTCTAGCTGGGGTGGGGGCAGAGGCAACTCTTGGCCGGGCAGCCAGGCTGAGGCGCTGATGGAGAAGGTGTGGGGCCAAGAGTAGCCAGCGAGCTGTGCTTCTGACAGCTAACTGGAGCAGTGAGGCAGACTGTACTATGTACTGTACATGGGCTGGGGCAGCCAGGAAAGGCAGTGTCCATCGAAAAAGTCTATGCCTCATGTGGGCTGGTGGCAGCAGGGGGGAAGTCCGTGCTGTTGCTGCTTATGCTGAACCAAACGCCTCATTGGGCAAAGATTGGCAGTGAGTATGGGGGTGTGGCAGCCCCAGGCTGGAGTACTCGAGCCTCACCGTGATTGCAGGCAGCCGAGGCAAGTGCAGAGCACCAGCCACTAGGCGTGGGGGCGCTAGCCACGAGGCGGCACCGGCACGCAGGCGGGCTGGTGGTAGCTGCAGATGAGGCAGCGTGCTCATGGGGTGAGTGACCGCGTCAATGGGAGTAGCCACGCCAAGCCGGCAGGCTCCTCCGAACGGCGCAGCAAGTTGAACAGGAGGTGGCTGGCCATGCGGCACTGTTGGAGTGTGGGTGGCTGGTGGTGGCAATGCAGGCGGGCAGGTGCACCTGTTGCGCGAGGCAGCAGGCTGATCCTCCAGGGGTCAGGGAAGCAGGTGCACGCGGGGGTAGCACGGCCCCCATCGTCACTAATGTAATGGTGCTATGACGCAACCGACCACTAAAGAAGAGACACACACTGTATACTATTAGTTGTGTTCTTTCAACTGACCACACCCGTTTTGCCTGGGCGCTTTATTACTTTTTCTGATGCAAGCGTCAGGTCATTCCAACTTGCTTACACCCTTGGGGTATCACCAGACTTCCTCCGAACTTGGGCGTCCCATAGTGTTGCCTGAAAACATCGCAACACTACAGTGCCGTAACAGAAACCGGGGGACCCCTTTTGGCCTCCCCTACTTGTTTTGTTGATCGTTTGCACTGTGCATGATGGCGACCCCTTTTTGCGTTTCATTCTGGTGCCCCCCCCCCACCTGCTGCAGTCGAGGTTGGGTGTTCAATGCAGGGGTGGTCTTGACGGCATATTTCTCCTTGCAGGATATCTGCCCTCCCCTGTAAAGTGGGACAGCCCCAAACCCGCCCAGCCCCCCAAATCATGAACATTTTCCACCATAGTAAACGAGGGAGGATTCTCCAAATGACCCCCAGACTGGCTAGCCTCTGCGCAGGTTTGAGACAACTGGCTGTCGAAAATCCCAGGGCATTCAAGAAGGACAGCATTGTATTGCCAGTCCTTCGCCATTTGTTGGCCATGTTCAACGAGTCCACTTTCCTCTTCCCCATGTTGTTAACAGCAGCAGAAGCCGAAACACATTCACCAGTGGCGGTTTGTGGCATTGAAAAACAGTGAGGCGCTACATATATTTACATTACATACATTACAGAATTACATCAAAACACATTACAATAAACAATAAAAAAATAGAAAAATAAAGTTTCACTTACCTTATCCTGCAGCACGTCCTCGATGCTCTTCAGTACCAGGCTCCAGACTCTCCGAGTGCGAGGTGAAGTCACAAAGCCAACTACCTTATACAATCCAGACGCTGCTCTCATGCTGTTAAGCAGCATGAGTGAATCCCCTGGATTGGCTGGAGTAGTCTGCCTCATCCTCCGAAAGGCATTGGAGCCCTGTGCCTGCTCTCCAACCCGGTTGGAGACTTTGAATTGCATGTCCGTTTGGCCATAGCAAGGTAGCCGTCCAAACGAACATGCGCAATTTATACTGAAGGAGCAACTCATCACTGCTGCCAATCAGCAGCAATGACGCACTGGCCCCGCCCTGCCCTCTCCGTTCGGCAGAAAGCTGGAAAAATAAAATGGTAATAAACCATTTTATTTTTCCAGCTTTTTGCATAGCAGTGTGTGTGTGTGGGGGGGAAGGGGGGGCTGCGCTCCTCTGCTCATCTGGAGGAACCGTCGCTGAAAGGGGCTCAGCAGATCAAGTCATGCAACAGATGGGGAATACTCACAACACCCCAACTACGAAAAGTAAAATGTAGGAGGAGGAAAAGGGGGGGGAGGTATATCAGCCTGTTTCGCAGGAGATGCAGGTGCGGGTTGATGTATGGCCTCGCCCTCTTTGCCGCCTGCCACGCGTACTCTCCACCAAAGATGCCAAGAATGCCGTACTTTGTCCGTGAAAAAAAAATGTTCTTTTCACACTTGTTTGACTTAGTCAAAAAAATTTTTTTGTGTGAATTGGACATGCAGTCAGGAGGCCACTTCAGATCACAAAATTCATGCACCCTGTCACATACTACAATGTATGAGCCACAATGCGTTTAACATCATGTTTCATGTCTGATACTAACCTCCTTAGTTCCAAATATAAATGACAGTGTTAAGAGTGCATTGCCTCTTAATATATCTAGTTATAAATTGTATTTTTATGTGTACATCACGTTTATCAAAGTAACACAAGAAGGGAGTGAAGAGGTAATGCTCAAAAGAGCAGAAGAGGTGGATACGTCCTCCTCAAGCTATATTGTCAAAAAACAAAGGGATCCAGCCTTATCGGAAAGTATAGAAGTGTTCCTCCAGACTACGTGTGTCTCCTACAATGGTGGAAAGCACACAGCTTTGTTTAAATACCCCTCACCCACCAAAAGGACCCTTGGTGGCATGCTTCATGATCGGGGTCTTTCCGCCCCGCTGCGGGACGGGGCATGCTATGACCTACGACTACGTGGGAGCACTGGTTATGAAAAACAATACTATGTGTGGTGTAGGAGTGGAAGTGGAAGGGTAAGAAGTGAGTGAATGGTGAATGGTGAAAAATTAAAAAATACCTGACTCAGTGGAAAAAATAAATTTTAATGTTCCTTTGAGCTGGTATTGTTAAAAGTGGGGAATGAGATGGAGATACTATGCTTTAATGAGCAGTGTCGACATGTTTCGAAGCCCTTCCCTGGCTTCTCATCAGGACCTAGAAGAGATCCCTTCTACACTCAAATCAAAACAACTGTGTATTTACATATAATCCTAACTAAGTGGTGCACATAAATTTAACATGCACAGCATACTATACCCCAGTAGGTATATTGCTGAATGGGTTTCTTATATCGCCCAGATAATGCCCCATGAGCCTTCAAAACGGCGCGGCGAGGCAGTGTCCTGGTGAGGAGGTAACCTTGATATTTGTGTGACTATAGGTACCCCTTCCCTCCCGTTTTGAAGGCTGGGCGGGAAGACCCCGATGATGAAGCATGCCACCAAGGGTCCTTTTGGTGGGTGAGGGGTATTTAAATAAAGCTGTGTACATCACGTTTATACATTTGTCCACTGTGTCATACTATGCAAATGTTTAAGTGGCTGGTTTAGAGTTTGCAGATTGGGTGCTGTCACACCATTTTGCTGGCAAAGCATATCTGGCAGGTCTCACCATTTAATATTAAGAACACCAATGTGTAGACTTCCTATTCGACAACAGGTATCTACAATTATTTGCCATCCTGTTCCTAAGCAAACTCTGGCAAAGCCAACTGGTCTGTATTTCTTATAGTGCATGCATAGGCCGACAACAGTACAGGCAGGCATGCCTGAAGAAAGGACATCCAGTCACACACAACACACATTAGCCCACAAGCAGATGAATATATGAACACACATGCGATACATACAGGGACCCAGGCATGCAGAGGGAAGGACACGTATGCACTGCATGTGCAGTGCACTTATACATGGTACTTGTGTGCCTATGGCCTAGTTCGTGATTTGTCCGCATTATGACTTTACTTGTTGCCTGTGTGTATTTTCCTTGTGAAGCGATGTCTGTAGTGTTGTTGGTATGTATGTGCATTCACTATAGGGAAAACAGACATGCTGTGTTTTCCAATTCTCGTTGCAGCAGGAACAAAAATAAATCACTTAAATATTTAAATGTCCCCTGAGCGAATAAACACCTTTAAACCGCTTGATCTGGAAGATGGTAATTTAAGTACCGATGAGGATTCACAGTGGAACATCCCATCCCTAGATCTGAGCCCAATTAAAAAATGGAGAGAAGCTGCCTTGCAACTTAAGGGGCTATGCCTGGATAGGGGAGTGCGAGAGGCAAATGGGAGGTCCCAATCGGACTGGAGGGGTGCGCACACCTTTAATAATGGCATAAGGAGTAGTCGCATTGACTTTATTCTCCTCAATATAGAATTTTGGTCTTCCCTCCTTGACATGCTGGTCCAGGAACGCACAGAAAGCGACCACGACCCGCTAATTTTGGCAATCAAAGCCCCGGGCTTATTAAACATCCCCAAAAAGGTCGCAGAGGTTATACCACCAGAAGTGGAAATAGGTACTAGGCCTTAGAAACTTTATTGCATGATTTAAAAAACCTTTGCAAGTTACAAAAGATAAAAATTTGCACATTAAAAGAAAAATAGAACCCCAGTTCTTTGTAGTAAAAGACCCCCGGGCCCCCCGAATTCCAGAGTATGCTTGTGATTGCCCTGCCGCCGATACATTAATAATAAACCCTTAGGGGCATTGGTGATACTGTCCAAGATTTGGAAATTGAGTCCCGGAGTAAGCCAACCTGTGCGCTGAGCCCCTCTAATCAGATAGTTAGGTGACTCTGGCAAATCTTTTTCCTTTGTCTGGGTGCCTGCTGGGAGGATCTGCCGGTTGTTTTTCTGGTGGAGATTACTGGTTGCAGATCCCCTCCCCTAGTTTTTTTGCAGCACGATCCATAAACCTTACTAGTGCACAGTTTAGACTGGTGTTCCGTGGGTCGAAGCAGGCCAATACTGCGGCTCTGCACGATCTGACCTCATTGGTGTTCCAGCCTCTCCATAAAAGGGACCTTCTTTCCTTCAACAGACTTGGACACAGGCATAGGATATGTATTATGTCTTCCCTATGGTTCCCACAAAGCCGACAGTGTTGCTGGGCTTGGTCTCTTTTCCATTTGGGAAAATGGCAAGACAAGTTGATCACTCCCATTTTTAGTTTTAGGAAACAAAGTTTAGTGCGTGCCGTAAACGGCAGGATTAGATAGCTCTGAGGCGTCAGCTGGTCGTATGATCTAAGAGTCATCCAGCCGTGACTTCTTCTTGCGAGGCTTGTCTTCTAATGAAGAGAGTTTTTTTGCGCTTATTTTTCCTAGCCTTTTAAATTCATTTTGACTGACTTGTAGGTCCCAAACTTCGTTCAGGGCTAAAGTTTTTAGTCCTCTCGCCCAATATTCGTACCCTGCTCGCCATCGTTTTGTGTGCAGGCTGGACCATAGGTGTTGCGCTAGGGTGCCTTCTTTTGACGACCTTATTTTGTGGCAGCATGTTAGGAAGCTCATCAATCTGGCCAGAGATTGGTTGCAGATGCCCAGTTCCAGCCTGATTTGAGCAGGTGATGTATGTGTTGGCAACTGGAACATAGTTCTGAAGATTTTCACAATGATTTTATCTAATTGGCCACTGTCCAGCCCTTTTAGCACCTCGCTTCCGTACGTTAGTGTGGGAATGACTTTTGCCTGTGCTGCCTGCAATGTTGGAGCAAATGTTGGGCCAAGTAGCTTCTTGAGAATGGAGCTAAGTGCGAAAGATAGCGCTACTCCCTTCTTTTTTTGCTCTTCTAGATGAGTTTTATATCTACCGTTGTTATTGAAGAGAACTCCTAGGTACTTGTGGCACTTAGATTCTGCAATGCTTTCGGAATTTAGGACCCATGCCAGCTTCTGGGGCCTTCCTGAACGTACCGCCAAAATTTTTGTTTTCTTATTATTTATCTGGAGCTCGTTCTTAATTGAGTATTTGGCAGTAGCGTCCATAAATCTTTGTAGGGAAATCTTTGTGTTGCTTAGGAGAACTACATCATCTGCCGAACCCTCCGACCCCGACACCGCCGCCCGCAACCTCAGACAGTGGATCGACGACTGCGCCAACACCCTCGCCCCGTTCAAGAATCCGCCCAACAGCGACACCAGCAAGAAAGCCACCTGGTTCACCGAAGACCTCCAGGCCTCCAAACGAACATGCCGAAAACTGGAGAAGATCTGGCTCCACGAACGGACAGCGGACAGCTACGCCGCCCACAAGAGCGCCACCCGCAATCACCATCACCTCATCAGATCCGCCAAAAGGGCCTCACTCAAAGACCGCCTAGACAACAACGCACACAACAGCAAAGAGCTCTTCCACATCGTGAAGGAACTCTCCAACCCCAGCTCCAACACCAACGACATCCAGCCGTCGCAAGACCTGTGCGACTCACTGGCCACCTCCTTCCACCGCAAAATCGCCGACATCCACGACAGCTTCAACACCACGACTGCCCCGGCAACCACCGAGACCACTGCCCCCACAACCACCAACCGCCTGCTCTCCTGGACCAACATCAACGACGAGGACACCAGCGAGATCATGAACACCATCCACTCCGGTTCACCGCTAGACCCGTGCCCTCACCACATCTTCAACAAAGCCAGTACAGCCATCGCGCCCCATCTCCGGAAAATAATCAACATCTCCTTCGAGACAGCAACCTTCCCGGAAAGCTGGAAGCACGCCGAGATCACCGCCTTACTCAAGAAACCCAAGGCAGACCCCAAGGACCTCAAGAACTTCCGACCCATCTCTCTGCTCCCGTTCCCCGCGAAGGTCACCGAGAAAATCGTCAACAAACAACTGACCCGCTACCTCGAGGAGAACAACATCCTGGACCCTTCCCAGTCCGGCTTCCGCAGCAACCACAGCACCGAAACCGCCCTCATCGCCGCCACCGATGACATCAGGACCCTGCTAGACAACGGAGAAACAGCAGCCCTCATCCTCCTGGACCTATCAGCCGCCTTCGACACGGTCTGCCACCACACACTACGAACACGCCTTCACGACGCCGGGATCCAAGAGAAGGCCCTGGACTGGACCACATCCTTCCTTTCCGGCAGAACACAAAGCGTCCGCCTCGCCCCTTCCGATCCAAGGCCACCAAGATCATCTGCGGCGTACCCCAAGGCTCCTCCCTCAGCCCAACGCTGTTCAACATCTACATGGCACCCCTCGCCCACGTCGCCCGACAGCACAACCTCAACATCATCTCCCTACGCCGACGACACCCAGCTGATCCTCTCCCTCACCAAAGACCCTCACACCGCCAAAGCCCACCTCCACGAAGGAATGAAGGCTGTCGCCGAATGGATGAGGACCAGCCGCCTGAAGCTGAACTCGGACAAGACGGAGGTCCTCATCCTTGGTTCCAACCCTTCAGCCTGGGACGACTCCTGGTGGCCAACATCACTGGGAACAGCCCCGCCACCCACCGACCACGTACGCAACCTAGGGGTCATCCTCGACCCCACCCTCTCCATGACTAAGCAGGTCAACGCCGTTTCCTCATCCTGCTTCAACATCCTCCGAATGCTCCGCAGGATCTTCAAGTGGATCCCCACCGAAACAAGAAAAACAGTCACCCAGGCCCTCGTCACCAGCAGGCTGGACTACGGAAACGCCCTCTACACAGGAACGACGGCTAAGCTCCTGAGGCGGCTGCAACGCATCCAGAACGCCTCTGCACGTCTTATCCTCGACATCCCCGACGCAGCCACATCACACCCCACCTGAGAGACCTGCACTGGCTCCCTGTCAACAAGAGGATAACCTTCAAGCTCCTCACCCACGCACACAAAGCACTCCACAACTCCGGACCAGCCTACCTCAACAGACGACTCAGCTTCTACACCCCCACCCGCCAGCTCCGCTCGACCAGCCTCGCCCTCGCCACAGTCCCCGCATCCGGAAAGCGACCGCCGGCGGCAGATCCTTCTCCCACCTCGCCGCTAAGACCTGGAACACCCTCCCCACCAACCTCCGACAGACCCAAGACCTACTGGCCTTCAGAAGACTCCTCAAGACCTGGCTCTTCGATCAGTAGCAGCACCACCCCTCTTCCCCCAGCGCCTTGAGACCCTCGCGGGTATGTGAGTGCGCTTTATAAGTGACATGATTGATTGATTGATTGATCTGCGTATAGGAGATTTGACAGCTGGAAACTGGCTAGTTTAGGAGCATGAGAGTTTACCTTGTTGAGGGCTTCCGGCAAGTCAGATAAAAATAGGTTAAAAAGTGTGGGGGCCAGGACACATCCTTGTTTTAGTCCTTTCGTTGTTCCGATTGGGCGTGACAGTCTAGAGCCATCCCCAATCTTGATCCTGACCCATGTGTCCTGGTGCAGTAGCTGTATGGCTCTTAAAAGGCCATTTGGGATATTCAGTCTGGAAAGCTTCTGCCAGAGCTTGGCCCTGTTGACTTTGTCGAACGCGGCTTTGTAATCAATGAATCCCATGTAAAACGGACTGGTGCTGGATTCCGCCTGGTCTATCAGGCAGGAAAGAGTCCAGGTACCAGTGTCACTTGTAAAGCCAGTTTGGTTCGGAGGAATTACTGAATGTTCGTCGGCCCATGCCCGAAGTGAGTTGAGCAGTATCCCAGCGAAGTACTTTGCTTCGTTGTCGATGAGGGCGACCAGTCGATAATTCCCTGGAAGTTTTTTGTCCCCACTTTTAAAGATTGGCACAAGAATCGATCCTTGCCAAGAGGGCGGAATGATGTTCTTTTGTAAGATGGAAGTGAAGAGTGGAGATAACTTAGAAGCCCAGAAGACCGAATCCTCCTTGAACAAAGCCGGGGAATGCCCCTGGACCTGGAGCTCCATCTTTCCGACCCTTTTTAATCTGTTTTTCAATTTGGTCCTCCGGGACTATACTTTGTTCGATGCAGCTTGAATGATTTAATCTCACTGTTACCTTTTCAGGTGTTTGGCCTTTGTAGGGAAATTCTTTCGTGGTTAGCGTTTTAACAAATCGCTCTGAAGACATGTTCGCCACTTTTAGAGCTTTTCTGCCCTCTTCGCCGGGACACTGATCAATAGTGTTTTCTTGTCGATCGTTAAAGTGAATGTGCAAGAAAAAGTACCACTCGGACTCCAGTATGTTTGATGAAGCAGCTTTCGGGACATTCCCTCCAAGACTATTGATGGTACGCCAGAACCTCGCAGAATTATTTGACTTAATGTCTTGATATAATTTAGCCCAAAAAGAGTTCCAGTGAGCCCTGCGATGTTCTCTTTTGACTATCTTCAGATGGTTGCGGGCTTCTCTCAGTTTAATTATTGTTGGTGGGTCCATTGGCTTTGTTTTTAACTCCCGCCATAGCCGGTTCATAGTTCTTTTCGCTAATCGTATCGCGGGATTGCAAGAGGTCGACTGCTGCGTCCCATTTGATTTTGCGTACGATGTTGGTTTTGCGTATCTGTCTGTCAAATTCGTTGCAAATGTTGTCCAGTTAGCAATTTGATCATCGGTTGTCCTGCTGTTGCTTTCAAAATTTTGTTTTGCCTCCGATGTTACCTGCTGAAGTTTGTTAACCGAGCACTTGATTCGTTTTAAATTGATCGTATAGCTGTCAAAGGCTTGAGCCCTTGCCTCTACATGTTGCACTAAACTGGTGCTAAGCGATATTTCTTGAGGGCTGTGGTCACTTTCTATTCTGTTGCCGAATCCAAAACCTAATATTTGGTGCAGGAGGGAAAGGTTGACAAAGGTATAATCAATTAAGGATGCACCATTTTTCGATAAGTATGAGAGGCCAGGTGGCTTGTCAGGAAGAAAACGCCCGTTGAGGGCTCTAAGACCAAGATGTTCCAGATTTCTTTGTAAGGAGCGTCCCTTCCGGTCTTCCTTGTGCCATCCGGGAATGACCTGCGGTGGTATGACCCAAACGCTTTCCTGTGATTTAGTTACCTCATTTTTCTGTAGGTCAGACATTAGCCACATGTTGAAGTCGCCAGATAGTATTATGTCTGTGTTCGAGAGACCAGATTTCGTTCTTAACACTGACTCTGTCACCTCTTCTGAGAAGGATTGTCTGGACACTGAATTTGGGCGAACATAGGCATTCATTAAAGTGATGGACCTGGGCTGGCCTTTGTTTGTGCTAAATGCGATTCCTACAGACTGGAGGAAATGGGAAGGGCTAGCTAGGTCCTATGAGGTGATTACATTTTTTATTGATATATAAATTGCTAGGCCACCACTGCCTCTTCCCGAAGGTTTCAGTTTCAGGGCTGGAATGTGATGTGTTTTGAACCCTTCTATTTGCTGCAGCTCCACGAGCCATGTCTCCTGAAGTAATATTATCTCAAATGATCGTAAATAGGAGATTGTTGCTTTATCCCCCAATTTGCTTGATATCCGACTAAAGCCGACTAAAGCTGAACACGGACAAGACAGAGGTCCTCATCCTCGGCTCCAACCCCTCAGCCTGGGAAGACTCCTGGTGGCCAACGACACTGGGAGCAGCCCCGACACCCACCGACCACGCACGCAACCTGGGAGTCATCCTCGACTCAACGCTCTCCATGGCCAAGCAAGTCAACGCAGTCTCCTCCTCCTGCTTCAACACCCTCCGCATGCTTCGCAAGATCTACAGGTGGATCCCGACAGATACAAGAAGAACAGTCACCCAGGCCCTCGTCAGTAGCAGACTTGACTATGGGAACGCCCTCTACGCGGGAGCCCGGGCCAAGCTCATCAAGCGACTGCAACGCATACAAAACGCCTCCGCACGCCTGATCCTCGACGTACCACGCCACAGCCACATCACCCCCACCTGAGGAACCTGCACTGGCTCCCCATCGACAGGAGAATCTCCTTCAAACTCCTCATCCACGCACACAAAGCACTCCACAAGACTGGCCCAGCCTACCTCAACAGACGACTCTTCTTCTACGTCCCCAACCGCCAGCTCCGCTCCGCCGACCTCTCCCTCGCCACCGTCCCTCGCATTCGAAGAACAACCACCGGCGGCAGATCCTTCTCACACCTCGCCGCCAAGACCTGGAACACCCTTCCACTAAGCCTATGACAGACCCAAGACCTGCTGACCTTCAGGAGGCTACTCAAGACCTGGCTGTTCGACCAGTAGCAGCACCCCCCCCCCCTTTTTTTCTCCACAGCGCCTTGAGACCCTCGCGGGTAAGTAATGCGCTCTACAAATTCTGTGATTGATTGATTGATTGATTGATAGCCCATTAATGTTCCACGAGCAAATCCTTAATGGGCAGATGTCATGACCCATTTGGCTGTTGTGATGTCAACGGAGCAGCCGGGTTGAGTTTAGGGAGCCCGCCAGCCATGACCATGTTCCGGCCTTTTCCGGATCCCTTTTGAGTGTGATCTGGTCCTCTCTTACGCTTGTTATTTTTGAGTCGGAGGGGGGAGTTTTATCACGGGCACTCCTCAAGACTGAATAGACAGCTCTTTTTTCGACGCATGGACGCTCAAGGCCTCGGGTTTCCTGCAGAACATGTGGATAGCCTGGGTTCCTGCCGGGTAGTATGAGTATGCCTCACTGCTTGAAGATTTCTGTCTGACGTAAGATCATATTCATTACCTCTATTGAGCTCCAAGTAACCTTCGTGCTTTCATTTGTTTGACACTGGCCCGGTGCAATGAATTCTATTGATGTAATGTCCTGTGAGGTTACGACATTGGACAAGCCTATCGCTTCTATCAGTTTAATGATGTTCCCGCGGTTTAATATGTCGCAGCTGCCTTTGGACTTGTACTCCGGGCAGAAAAGCGTGAAGGTTAGATCTCCATGAGAGGGAAGCCTTGGTTGTGACTCTGGTCTGTGGGCCCAATTTGTTGGATCTATTCCTGTCGGAGGTCCTGTTGATTGCACGTTCATTGCTCGGTGAACAGGTATGAGAGGTGACCTGTTCCGTGCGCTAGGGCTCTTTTGAGTTGTGCCACGGGCGGTTGGTACTTCCCCTCCCTTGCCCTTCTCCAATGTAATAGAATTGCCCGCATGATTTTGATGTAAGCTGCTGATTTGAGCATAATTTGCTGAATTGGAGCTACCAAGCGGATCTGTGGGCCCGATGGATCTTTGGCCCTCTGCCTTTTGCAGTGGCATTGAGTCAAGAATTGCCATTTGGGTGGTCGTGGTTGGCTCCATTTTCCCCCTATGGGCCAAGTGAGCCTGATCTGCCCCGGCTTCGTCCTTTTCCTTTGCAGGTAACAGAGTGCCAGTCTTATTTTGTTTATTGCTTTCCAGTGGGGTCGCTTGGATCACTTTTTGAGTTTTTGGCTCGTCAGTTCCAATTGGGTCGTTGTGCTCTGTAGCAGCAGCTCGTCTGTAGGTATTAAACAGAGGGTAAAGGCTCAGATCTTGTTTGATCCTGCGGATCTTATTGCGGCCTTTTCGCTTCCTATGTCTTTTTCCCTTGCCAGTCTGGTCTTCCATGTCCTGATCAATTAGAGGTGGTGAAGTGAACTTAACTTTGCCCGCGGATGGGGATTTTTGTTGGTCTCTCATTGAACTACCAGTAGCCGATGTGTCCTGGGGTGAAGACGAGGCATTAATTTCATCACTTCGCATCCCTGGATTTGCTTCCGCCTTTGCTTTCATTACAGGACATAAGTCGCTGTCACTATTGCTTGAGGGAAATGACTTTGTGTTTGTGATTTCTTTTAGGTCTACCAACAGCTTTTCCATCATTACTGGGAGCGTGCTCAGTTTCTCGATTATTGGCGAGCATTCGCATCCTTGTTGCGGATGATCTACAACCGCTTGAGCCCGTCTAATCAGGTTGTTCAAGTTTGTAATTTTGTCATCTATTTTGACTACGTACACAGCCAGTGTGTTCAAAAGGCTGATTTGTATGTTCATTTTGTTGGCTTGATAGGTCATTGCGTCAGCTGACCTTTGTAAGATGTCCAGAGCCGTGGCCCATGCCTTCTCTTGTTTAAAATCCTCCTTCTTCTCCTTATTTGGGAACGATGATGGTCTAGGATGGTCAAAGGCGTCTTTGCCGTATGAAGACTGCATTTTTTCCCATTCTTTCGATTCTAGATAGGAGAGATCTCTCTCCTCTGCGCGAACTTCCTCCATGTATTGCAAAGGCGCAGACCCGCTCGAGTCGTGTTGTGCGCGTTGGCCGGATTCTCTACCTCCATCCCCCCAGGGGGGTGAAAGCACTAATGGTGCAGGTGGTATGAAAGCAGAAGTATAGATAACTTCACCCCCCTGCGTCATGTCGGATGCGCTATCCTTTATGGCAGGATTTGTTAATTGTTCAGTGTTATTACACATTGTGATTAAGCTGACGTGGGGGGAGACAGTGTTGAAGGCTACAGGATCGCTCATGGTCTCGCTGTTGAATTCATTTGAGGGGTCAATGTTGTTGAAGATAAGATTTGATCTAACAGCGGTAGTAGCTGCAGAGTCACACCTAGGCACTGATTGTATTAAGGTGGTCTTAGTTTTGGGACTTTCCAAAGTCGTAGCTGCGAGGACCACTAGACTGCTCTGCTCTGTGTTAGGATCTCCTCCCTTCTGTGATGTTATAAGCTCATCAAATTGGTTGGTGACTATCGCTTGGTTAGTTTGGAGAATTTGAGATTTACCCATCTCGCTGTCACCGCCTGAGCTGACCTTACTGATGGTCACTGTGGGGCTCAAAGGAGTGGGTAGTCCCTTGATTTTCGTATTAGTCGAAAAGACAGCTGACCCAACGTCTTTCAGGAAGGCAAATTTTGTCGTTATTTTAGGTTGATTACTGAATGGGTTTTGGCCCACCAAGCCTGCTTCCTTCGAGTGCACAGAGAGCATACGGACTGTAGAGCTTCCAGAAGCACTTGGCGACAAGTTGAGTAACCGGTCTGAGACCACGGTTTTTCTCTCCGTTTCCTTTTCTTTTGTGGGGCTATGGACCTCTGCTTGCCTGATCTCATCCTTTGCTTTGGCCGGAAAAGAGAAATAATGAGCTAGGTAACCTGTCTAGGTTGTTCAAGATGATCGTGTAGGTGGTGTGGTAGCTGCCAGGAAATTGCAGGTGGACCCAGTTCACAGAGGAGCAAGGGAGCAGAAGAGCAGGAGGAGTGGGATCGGGATGGAATTCACTGCTTGCCGTGCCCAGCCCTCACAAGCCTCATAACCCTCACAAACCTTTGAGCCTTGAGATGACCTCGCTCCCTCTCTTTTCACTTTGCTTGTTGGAGAATCTTTGCTGTCTTTGCTATCCATGCATGACACTTCGTTAACGCTTCGTTGTCGCTTCCACTTTCACTTTTCACTTTTCGCTTTCGCTTCTCGCTTCTCGCTTCTCGCTTTTCTTCCCAAGCCCTGACGTCCCAAATACTGCCACAAATCGGCCGCTAAGTTGAACTCAGTTTGTAAATACCCAAACGGACAAGTGGCAGGTAAGAAATGTTACAGGGCAGCGGGGGCAGTAGGGACTGCTGGGGCGGGCTGTCTAAGAGCCAAGTGGGAGCGTGATATAACAGCGTGTAGCCAAGCAGATAGAGCGAGCTGAGCGGGTGAACTTTTACCTACACACACCCGCAAGCAAGTTCTGACCTAGCTCCAAGTTCAACTCCTGCCACCAACTCACCACCGCTCTCCTGATGATCCCCACATTGCACTCCGGGTTGTTTCAAGAATAATTTCCGGCCCAACACCCGAGATGCGAAGGGGTATGAGGGACGGGCCGGAATCGTGAAGGTGCCGGTTCCGTCGGTGCAGTCCGGTGCAGTCCGGTGCAGCCCGGTACAGTCCGATCGCTGGCTACCACAAGAGAGGCTCCTGTCCCGGCTCCGAGGCATCGAGCGAGGGGCGCAGTAGACGCCCAACGCCAAGTCTCAGGAGGGCGGTAAAGTGCGCAGCACCCCCGCAGTGTGCAAAGCGAGGGGGGCCACACGCAAAAAACAGAGAGCGGAGCAGCCGGCGTCCTCCTCGCGTCCTCCTCGTGCCTCCACACACGTGCACCTTGATTCAGCGTGAAGACCTGGAAGACCTGGACTGGAATTCCAAACTGTATGTTTACAAGAAAAAAAAGACCACCAGAAGTGTTGCTTTCAAATGACACAAGGAGAGTAAGATGGTCTAGGCTTATCGGGAATGAAGGGGATCTGGGCATGATGAAGGGCATGGTGGTCTACTCGATATCGTGTCTCCAAAGCTGTGACTCTCAGGAGGATATCAACCTCATTGCTCCCCAGGTTCATAGAGATTTGTTTTCAAACCTAAAAACATATTTTATTAAGACTAGCAAAAAGAAGGTAAAGACAGGGACACCAGCAGCCACCTGGTATAACAAAACATGTAGAGAGGCTTATCGATTATTGACAAGGGCTATTAGATCTAAAGATATGGGAGAGGTTAAATCTGCCAGAGCAAGGTATAAAGTAACTCAATTAAAAGCTAAAAAGGAGTGGGATGATAAACGCTGGCTGGACTTGCTTTCAGCCAGCAACGAGAAAGACATGGTAAAGTTCTGGCAGTTAGTCAAGTGGGGGAGTGGCGGAACACCTCATACACCTACTAATTATGTTCCACCGGAACAGTGGGCCTCGTATTATAAGGCTCAGTTCTCTGCCCCCATTAACAACTCGGTAGATTTTCAAATCCCCCTCTCGATACCTACCCTATTATTTAACAAATCCGAGGTAGAGACAGTCCTCTCCCTAATTCCGAGAGGAAGGGCCCCGGGCCTCGATTGTGTACCGGCGGACCTGTTTGTTTACGATAAGGACAACTGGGTGGTCTACATTACCTATCTTGCCAATGCCATTGCTAGTGGCGCGTGCATCCCTGATACCTGGTCCGGAGCAGCTATAATACCAGTATATAAAAAGGGGGACCGCGCACTCCCTGGCAACTATAGGCCTATCAGCCTTATAGATTCCATTCAGAAAATAGTTGCCAGGTTGGTACTGTGTCGAATCCAGCTGTGGATAGTGGAGTCTGAGATTATCACCTTTGCAGGCAGGTTTTCGCCCCCATACCAGCACTATTGATCAGGTGCTTAGGTTTGTGATGATTTACTGGCGGGTTGTTATCATAGGAGGGGGCACACTATATGCGGCATTTATCGATCTTAAGTCCGCTTTTGACTTGGTCCCTCGTAATAAAATGTGTAGAGCATTTATGGATGTGGGGATACCATTGGAGTTACTAGCAATGCTAGTTAAATTACATGACTCCAATTACGCACTGGTTCGATGGGGCACACATGGAGAAGTAACAGATAGATTTCCTGTGTTAAAGGGCGTGCGCCAAGGATGTGTCCTCGCTCCTACCCTGTTTTCCTTGTTTATTGACAGGGTTGTACAGTATTATTCCACATGCCCCACTGATGCCCCAACTTTGGGGGGCTTGAAGATCCCCCTACTCATGTTCGCGGACTATACCCTGATTCTATCTAAGACTCAAACTGGGTTACAGGTTGCCCTGTCCCGTTTTGAGGCGTTCTGCCGCGACCATGAGTTGGTGGTCAATGTGGATAAGACAAAGTTCATGGTTCTTCACAAGTACAAAGCCATTAAGGGTAAAGTATACATGAATAATGTTCTTTTAGATCAGACTGAAGTGTTCACTTACCTGGGGATAACTTTAAATAGGAAGCTAAACTGGAAGCCACAGATTGATATGCTAGCTCTAAAACATGTGCAGCTGGCTGGGGCTCTTATAAAAGAACATAGGCTTTCATTTACCAAGCCCATAGCTCCCGCCCTTAAGATATACAACTCTAAAGTCGCTAGTGCAATCCTATACGGCACTGAACTCTGGGGCCATGAGGATATTACTCCCCTGGTTACTGCCCAAAACAAATTTATAAGGGCACTAACTGGTTTGCCGCAATCTACTCCATTGCTGCCTTTATTTTTGGACTTGGGTTGCTTTTGTATTGAGGATTTGGCTTGATTCAGGCCTATAGCTTTTTGGAGAAGGCTTTGGGTCACCCCTGAGCTCTCTCTGTATGCCAAAGCTCTCTTGGATTTCAGGGGGGTAGGGTGCCTAGGTAAGATTAAGTGGCTCCAGTATATAAAAAAATTCCTTGACAGAAATGGGGATGAGTTCATTGTGGGAGAATCCAGAAGTCAACCCATTCCCGACAAAAAAGGAGTTTAAGGCAGTTTACTTGGACATGGTGAAGATGAAGCGTTTTTCCTCTATTACAAGGCCAACTTTGACCAGGAATTTCTTGATGATCAAACACGAGCTTGAGTTTGAACCGTATTGGGATTTTATTTTAAAGCTGTTTGATAGAAAGCTATACCACCAGTTTAGGGTAGGCTCCCTTCCTATTAAAACTTTTACTAGCCGATGGTATACATCTTCGACAGAAATGTGCCCTTTGTGTTTAGCACAGATTGAATAAATCGCTCACTTCCTATTTGTTTGCCCGGCCCATAGGTCACCTAGGATGAAATGGCTCAAGCCCACTTGCTCCAGCCTAGGCACAAGATCAGCCATGGAGGCCCTTAGGATCCTGCAGACATGTACCCAGGAATCCATTGTTGTTGCCATGGCAAAATTCTTGAGTTGGGCATGGGCGATTCGGGCTAACAAGCTAAGGGAACACTGATTTGTTTCAATCCTCTTTTTACCAACTTTAAGGGACGTGTGGTAGATTGAATTTGCTACCCTGTCAAGTTTTGATGCAGGGCTTATTGATTTCACCAAAGACCGGGGTAGCTGTCTGCCTAAACCACTGCCATAGGTGTTTTGGCCTTATAACATCGTTTTGCCAACAAACCATTGCTGGGTGGATATATTTCATATCACATCTTTTTAAATTTATGGTCTTTTACAGTGTATTTGAGTATGTTGATCTGCTGTATTAATACTTAAACTCATGTATTTTATTGTGGCCCCCTCTCATTAATGTCAGCCCTGTTTTGATTTGATCTTTTTAAATTCTGTATTTTTAATCTGTTTTAATTTTTAATTGACTGTAATGTCTTTTATGATTTTTATAATCGAAATAAAGACTAATGAACTGAACTGAATAAACAACCTGTTATATGAATACAGCTTATAGTAAAATCGCTGATCAGAAAAGAAAGGGTTTAGTGGTACCTAATGTAATGTCATATGTGTTACATATCATCACGCAGGCTTCAAACTCCACCCGACTGAACACACAGGCTGGTAAATTATGACAAAGTTCACAGCGTCGTTCTCCTGGTCACCCCTCCTCCTCGGCCTCCCAGATTCACTTTCGTTTGTTTCTCCCGCTCTTGTTAGCATCGGAGGTACCGGGAGAAGAAACCACTCCGACGACCGTGAAGACAGGCAGTGAGTTAAAGTGAAGACAGAGAGCGAGACAGAGAGACTGCATGCATACAGAGACGGAGAGCAAAGCCGGGACGGTAACTTGGACCCACTGACCAACTGCATCGGAGAAGACTGGTACCCAGCGACCCGGGTAAAGAGCCCAGCCTGCGAATCCAGGTGTGACCATACACTGTGAACCCCGGATTGCAAATGAACTTTCCCTGCGCAGGAGCGACGGGCGGCAGTTTTTCGAGGTAAGGGGGGGTTGCGGGGTTAGCCCTGGAAAATGCGACTTTTTAGTGCGAGTTGGTCATGCCACATCACTGTGCTTCCGTGCGTTGCCCCCACCCTGGGCCGACTCACTCACCGACCCCGGGCCCAATGAAGAAAGTTGAGTACACACTGTGATGGGGGTGAGCCTACCCAAGTTGTCGTACTTCACCGGGAGGACATGGGCTCAATGCCGTTTTGGACTCAGTTTGAGCTGCCATCATGTTCTAAAAAAAAGTGAAACTGTATGTCCGCAGCGTGTACCAGGTGAACAGCACATTCTAGAAACTGGGCGTGTATTTAGTGATAAGCCGAAGGAAGGCGTGAAATACAATAAGCATTTCCAATGCAACCCATCTCGCGTTTGTGAAAGTGTCAAAGGTAATTTCATTTCAGTTAATAAAAACCATAAAATATTGCACAGGTAAAAAAAACATTAAAAAATGTGCTACTGTCTTGTGAATCAGTTTTTAACAATTTCCCTCAAGCATCAGAGGAGTTCATAGGAGGGAGAGGTGTGGCGCAGCGGCCCGGGTGGCTAACTGCGGAGCTTAGGGCTCACAAATTCGATCACTCCATTTCAGAGCTCGCAATTTGTTTTCATCGGAGGATCTTACTAATGATATGTATTTGATCAGTGCACCTGTTTGTACTAGTTTTTTAATTATTAGCCCGAATTCTAGTCGGATCTGAGAGGGAGATGCACTCTAAGGAAGTTGAAATAAAAGTCTAAAAACCTTCTTTTGTGCAGAATTGAGGAAAGGCCCGAACTTGCTCGGAAAAGCTTCAGTGCAATAGCAGAGAGTTGGAATGAACTTTGCTTGTATTGCATTTAGTAGAGGGTGAAAGGTCGGGCTTTGTAATTTCCGATGTATTCGCTGGAAAGCTGAGATTAGGGAAGCACATCTTGGTTTTAGTACACTCTGATGTAAGTTGTGTGACTGCCGATCTTGTAACCACCCATACGCCAAGGTATTTGTATGACGGAGCTTGTGGAATTGGTTTCCCGCCCAGTGACCAAGCTGCCTTTCTTATTTATTTTCCTGCCAAAAGTCACTACTCTTGTTTTTGTGAAATTAATAACCCTTTCATTCTCAATACAATAGATGTTTAATTGGTTAAGTAGCCTCTGTAGCAGGGCTGGACTGGCCGTAGCGGGCACTGGGCAGTTCCCAGGTGGGCCGCCAGGGTGGGGGCCGGTTTTGGGCCCCTAGGGGGCGTTTTTAGGTCTCGCGCCTAGCGTTGCAGTGCGTAGCACTGCTCGCGCAGCGCGAGACCTCTAGAAGGGCTTCTGAAAACGACCCACACGCTCGTGCGTGTGGTTTTGTTTTCAGAAGCCCTCATTAGCTGTAGCGTGCGTTTTTTAGAAAAACGGCACGCGATTGGGCAAAGGCGGGCGCATGTCCTGCCTTCGCTCCTCCCATTCCCGACGGTGGCCAGAACGCGCAGCAGCGCGCGTTTGCCTCGCTGCCGCGCTCCCTGGCCCCCGCTCCTCTGTGTTGCGCGCGCACCACTGGTTATGTTGACCTTATATTATCAGAAACATTCGGTGGTGCAGCCAAAACAGTATAACCCGGCGTGCATAGAAGCGCGCACTTCATTAAGTGTTTCACATTAGAAGAGGGGCACAAGTGACGTCATACCCACACTGGCGCCGCCGCAGTGCATATGTACGCGCAATAATACACCTGCAAATAGATATAGGTAGAACGACCTCGCACAGAGTGTTTTTGGGAAATTCAGTATGCTGTTTAGGAAAGATAGGACTAGCTTTTCTGAAGTCCAGCAGTTTCTGAAACAACACTTCAGAGCTATTACGCGGGAGCACACACACACCAAGTGCCCGGAATTTGGGTTCCTGGCCGCGCGCCCGTGTAACAGAGACGACAGATTAATACTCACAGTTCAAGGGTGATTTTCGTCTTATTGCCAGGCAGCGAGGAGCCCGCCACTTGCCACTGGCACATCAGAATTAGTCCGGAGCATTGGCACAGCTGCTTGCACGGGTCAATCTGTAGTGAACTGGCAGGGCTGAAGCAAACAAGGAAGAGTAGCAGGCAGGACACATAAAAAGTCACCATTGTGAGGTGGCTTTGAGGGTTTCAGTTCCAGTAGCCAACTAGTGCCATTGTCTTTGCTTTATTTAAGTTGGGCAAACGGCGGGGTGAAGAAGAAGAGAGAGGGCAAAGAGGTGACACGGGCTGACGCGCGAGCAGGCAGCGTGTGATTTCTCCTCAGCTCTAATCAAATAGATGCTCAGTGCGAAGTTCCCGAAGAGCTCCTCCTGTCTTTACCTCTGACGAACTGCCTACTTATTTTTAACCCATTGAATTATTTTCATATGCGTTGCCTCCTTCAAATTTCAACTTAAGTTCACTAAAAGTAGCCAATTGCTTTACGTTTCTTGCATACCGTACTGGACACACGTTCGTTTTTTGTTTAGAAAACAGTGCACGGTGAAATGCATCTTCTGCGCAGCTCGAACGTGGCTTGTGTCTACATATTGTGTTGTTTTGAGCAATCAGTCCCTTGAGTTGCATCCGGCCACACCTTGAATGCTAACTGTATTAAAATTCACGTAACAACTGTGCATCACCATTTGCAGATGGATATCTGGGTTCCCTTAAGGAGAGCATAGTTTTTAGACTGAAGGTTTCTCCCACCCCGTCTTATCTTAACCAAGTTCAACTTCCCCTGGCATTGCTCGAGTGTCTCTTCCGTGACCTCCTAGGATGTGTCTCTGTTGACATCAAGGCCCCTGGGAAGGTGCAGCAGTGCAGAGTCATCATGGCGCTGGATTGCCTGAAACGTAAAGTACGGATGCGGCTAAGGTTATGTAGCCACCATTGACTTGTCTTGCATTCAAATACATGAGCATCAATTCTAAACCTGCCCTCTGAGACTCCCCTGCAATCTTTCGGAGTAACACGTTTGAGAAAAGCATGTATGTTGATGTTGTGTTAGCAGAAAACAAAATAGACGTGTGGCTAATTCTTACCATGAAAGTCTAACTCCTTCACTCTGCCCATTACAGCAGTGTTTTTAAAACTGTACCTTGTTGGTGAGTGTGGATTTTGTTCTACATTGACAGTGAGGAGTTGGTATAAGCAGCATTTTCCCATTTCTAGAAAAGAAACAGCCCCTCCGCAAGTTTCAAGTTTTATTAAAGATTCAGATGTTACAATGATATCTATAGTATACAAAATTACATTCATTAACACAATTTTAAAAAAGCGATAAATTTTTTTTTTTTTTTACAGCACCTAAATTCATTAACTGGGCAAGTTATCATCTCAATTGCAGCACTTACCGTTGCAATACCATTTGCAACAGCCCCCACGCACATCTGTGCCAGCTAAATAATTATGCATTTTTAAGCAGGGCTTTAAGTGGGGTGAAAAAAGTGGGGGGGAGCCTCTACAAAGGGCGTGGCGTATGTAGTTATGGCATGGCTTGAATACGTAAACTGAAGGCCTCATTTACAAGAAACTGACGCATCGGCATTTATGCTTCAGTTTCCTTGCTCCTGCGGCAAATGTCCTTGCGACACCATGGATGTGCAGAATTTACAATACAGGGCTCCATGTGGCAAGGATTCAACAGATGCATCAGAAATTTTGATGCATCTGTTGGTGCAAAATAATGCAACACCAATAGCTTAAACTTTAATAATGCGAGACCTATTGCATTGCAAATGCTTGTTGTTACTGGGGGCCCCCTGTAACAAAATTGGCTGAAACCGGCCCTAGCAAACAGCTCAGCCGCAGCTCCCCCTCCTCCGGGAGCCGGCCGAGCAGTTTGCCAGGGCTGGTTTCGGTTCCCGTTCCGGCCCTGCTCTGTAGGCCCATCCCAGTTAGATTCATAAGGACTAGATCATCAGCGTATTGTAGTGAGGCTACATTTCTGGTTGCCAGTTGTGGAGGATGAGAATTAGATGTCTCCAAGTAAGCACTGAGATCCGCCAGAAACAAATTAAATAGTACAGGCGCCAAGACGCAGCCTTGCTTCAGACCTCTCTTTATGGCTATTTTATCTGTCAAATTTTTGTTTTGACCAAGTTTAACCTGGGTCCAATTATTGGTTTACAAAAGTTGAATTGCACGCAATAATTTTGGTGGAATTTCCCAACTGCACAGCTTTTTCCATAATAAATTGCAGTTGACATGGTCAAAGGCTTTTGAAAAATCTACAAAACATGTGTATAGTAATTGTTTCTTTGACACACATTTGTCGACAATCATATTGAGAGCTACCAGGTTATCTAAAGTGCTAGCTTTTGATCGGAAACCTGTCTGATTATATGGAATTACGTTTTTCATTTTAGCCCATTCTTCGAGTTCTGTCAAGATGAGTCCTGCAAATATTTTGGAATCGGTCCAATAAGGCTATCATTCTGTAGCTTTCCGGAGAGCCGTAAGGGACTTTCTTATAAATGTGTTGTAGAATTGAGCCATGCCAAGTGTCCGGGACAGTTTTCGTGGTTAAGCAATAGTTGTTTTTTTTTAAACTTGTTTTTATTTGCAACATTGCATCACATCACATTTTTGACATGTAGCACTATCCTACTATTGTGATAGTGGTGTACATGCTAACCAAAGCATTGCATGCGATGCAGCGCGCGCAACAAATTTCGTTTTATTTATTTAATTGTTTACTTACCTCCGTTCATCCATATTCCGGTGTTTACTACCCCCCACCCTGCCCCTCCCCCGCCCCGCCTCAGCGCCCCACGGAACTCCCTCCACGGGCCGCTACTGAAAGGGGGGGTATCCAGTCCATGGCCCAATGCCCCTGTGCAGAACACTTTCCATCAATTCGAGCACCAATCGCAAGTTATTCAGGAGCGCCCCATCTGCGGAGTGTCTTCGACAATGTCACCAGTGCTTGTCTCTGAGCCTGTGGCCGTAACCACCTCCACCAGCGCCAGAGCAGAATCTCGTCCAGCTTGTTGTGCCAACTGGTCTATCCGGGGAGACCTTCTGCCATCCGCACTAGAATCTGCTACTTCCAGCTCCAAGGAACCATCCCTATGTACCACTACCCTTTGTGTCGATCTGGTGGGTTTCTATGACTTCCTGCGACGGCTACCGATTTTTCCTCCTCTGTGCTTGACCGTGGATCTCCCCGCCTCCCTCCCCCTGTGCTGGATCCGCTCATCACCACGCAACTCCAGCCAATCCCACGCCGCCTCAAGGGTCTCAAAGAAGTGCGCCCGATGTGCATGCAGGACCTTTAGCTTTGCAGGATAAAGGAGCATATATTGTAGATTCATGGCTCGCATCTTTTGCTTCACACCAATAAAGGACACTCTCTGCTGCTGAACCAGATGAGTGTAATCTGGGAATATGCGGATCTTTTGATTACCAAAGGCAGGGTCTCCTTCTCCTCTGGCCGCTTTAAGAATGGAGTCTCTGTCTTTATAGTTTAACATTTTTGCCATTGGGGTTCTGGGCTGTGCCCCCGGCGGCAGTGGTGCCATAAGGGCCCAGTGCGCTCGCTCCACAATAAAGATCTAGGAGAGCTCAGCTGTAGGGAGTGCCTCCTTGACCCATTTCTCCAGAAAGGTTTCCGGCTCTTTTCCCTCCACACCCTCTGGGAATCCCACAAAGCGCAGATTACATCTGCGGAAGCGCCCTTCAGCATCTTCGGCCCAGCGTTCCAGAGCCATCGTCTTACAAGAAAGTTCAGCTACAGTTGCCTTTAGTGTGGCTACTTCGGTCTGTATCTCACTGACCTTTTATTCTGTTGCCAATGAGCGGTCCGAGACAGTGGGGAGGTCAGCGCGCAACAGTCCGACATCCGTTGATACCGCATCTATTTTAGCCTGGACAGTCGCACTAGAAGCTTCAATTGCCGCAAAAATCTGTGCCCCTGTAGGCTCCGGTCGATCCGCATCCGCCCCTGTCTGCATCGCTTGTATCCGATCAGTTCTCTGTGGGGCTCCCAGCGCCGTATAATAGTCTATTTTCATCTGCTGGGCCCCCCTTGCAGGTTTATCTTTGCCCATGGCGCGACTCTCCTCCCTGCAGTGAAGTGGGATGGAGGAAAACCCCGCACCCCAGCTCTGCGCGACTAAGTTCGGCCTTATTCCCTTTCAACTTTGATAGCCACCTGTGTAGGTACACTTGACGAGGTAGGGACTCTGTGCCACACACGAGAGGAGCAGCAGATCTGGGGGTCACCTCCGCCCTGCGAGTGCACCACGCACCTCTGGCCAGCTGAAGTTATGTCCTATGGGCCCACTGTGTCCACGCAGTGTTGACCTATCTTGCTAGGATGCAATAGGGCTCGTATCATTCGCCACAGCAATTTTTTAATCTCTAAGGCAACTCTGCCGCGTATCTCTTCAGTGAGTTCGGGCCTGCCTTCCCAATTGCTGGCATCCAACACACTGGCGCCGCAAGCTCTCCAAGGCCGGCACTTCTCATAACCTTCCCAGGCCCAGTCCTGCTACCTAGAGAATATGCGTGCCCAGAGTATAATTGTGGTGCTGGGGCAGTGACCTTATTCCCACATGCTTCTTTATTTTGTCGTTTTATTGACCCCTGCCGTCCCTTCACAGCCGGGGCCCCTTTCTCATCTGGGTTAGTCTCTCCGCTCTAGGCCCAGTCTCCTCACCTCTTCAATTGGGGGTCCAGGATCAGGCCTGGATTGGTCTCGCCATCTGCGTGTGCCCCCGCACCGCGTCAGACCACTGCCACCAGCACTGCCACAACTGCCGACCTCTCCTCACTCGGTCGTCACCAGGGACCGGGGCGGAGGCGAGCCCCTGATGTGGGTGTGTTCCCACGCCGCACCGGAGCAGCGCCGTTCAGTAACTCAGCCACGCTTGGCTCCCATCGGAGGTGGCGTCTCAGTCCCCAAGACCAGCAGTCACAGGGCCAATTCCACAGACCCGGGGAACAGGGCCGCGCAGGTGACCCCAGGCCCTTTGCTGCTCAGGCGCCCTCTCACCCCACCGGGCTGCAGGCATCCCACGCCCCCCGGCAGGGCTCAACACGGGGGGCAGACATGTCTCCTCCTTACCCTACTAGCCCGCGTTCCTCCAGCACTCGGCCTCAGTCAGTGAGTGGAGTGTCTTCGCGCGCAGCCACCCCTCCGGCTCCAGACCACACCAGGCCCCGCTCCAATAGCCAGATAGGCCCACTCACAGCTCCATCCTCGCAGACAACGGGCGCCCCCCTGCAACCCGGGAGGCAGCAAGGAGCAGCTGCCGCGCCGATCAGTGGCAGGGAGGCCAGCAATCTCGCCCCGCAGTTCGGCAGCCACACCACTGATTACTCTGTGTCCGGGGGAGCACGGATCCAACACTGTCCAGTCCACAGCGGGAAGCCGCTTGACCCCTCAATTTTGGGTGTTTCATCCTCCACCACAGCCGGATACACCATTAAGGCGCCCCCAGGCCCGGACAGGCAGGATAATGCAGGATTAGTACACGGGCGGACGCAGAGCTCCTTACAATGCGTCCTCTCCGGTTGCCATCTTGGCCACGCCCCCCGGTTAAGCAATAGTTAAATAAGATTTGCAAATGGCTGCTCCAGAAGTCCCGGTCTTCTTTGTATATGATCCCTAGAAGTCTGTTTGGGCCAGGTGCACAGTTCCCCCTGCTTTTCTCAATTCTTTTTGTGATTTCGCTTTGTGTGACGTTGTTTCACATAAAATACTTGTTGTATTTAATGACCAATCATCTTGTGTGTCATATAAAGTGGCTATATGCGCTTTCCAAGCTTCTTCAGTGACTTTATTTCCCACTGGTCCCATGCTGTGCCTATCTAATTTATTTATTAATGACCATAATGACTGAGTTGGTTTTGCAGGCTTGTACTATGTCAATCCAGTCTTGCTCTGATTTTGCTCTCTTTGCTTCCCAGATTGCCTTTTTATAAGACTTCCGTAATTCTCTGAGATTTAATTGGCCCTGTGGGTTTCACTGGAGATTAATAGCTTTCATTTCTCTGTCCAGGTTTCTTGGTTGTTGTCTGAGAAAGCTGGAATACCAGATGTCGCGCTTAGGCTGTCGGTGGAGGGCTATAGAGCTATTTGGTGTTGGCAATGTGGCCTTGAGTTCTTCTTGTGTTTGGCTCCAGGCTGTGATTGGGTCTTTAGAATCCCAGGTAAGTGTTGAACCTGACTTTTTGCAAGACTCATATTGAGAAGATGACGATCTATTCCATTTGATTTCGTTCCAGTTCGTACCTGGATCTTGTGTACCGATGGATTTATAGGCTTGCCGCTTCGTGTTGTGATTTGTGATACTGAGGGTTTGTGGCGAATGGTCGCTTTCACATCTGTAGCAGATTTTGAAGCATAAGATTTTGTGAAAAAGTTTAAGGGATTCAAATGTATAGTCCAGAAACGAATTTTATTTCTTGGTTTTCCTTGTGGCATTCATTGGAATGTCTCCTCGCGTTTGTGAAAGTTAGAGGTATTGGCCTTAAAATGACAATGTTTTTTAATTATGTTTTTTTGTTTGCAGTGGAGTGATCATTTAGAAAAAAAACGTGCACGCTATACAATATTACAAGTTTTCACAGCAACTGTACAGTAAAGCAGCTTCGGTTTGTATTGGCTTGTGTTAAGGAATATGTACAATGGAAACAGCCTATAAGTGCTTCCCAGAAAAAAAGCATTGGCAAAGCCAATAGGTCTTGCTTTTGAGAGAGTTGGAGCTAATGGCGTTGTAAATGACAATGTCTTTTACCCATGTGTTATAGAGTGGAGTGGATGTATGTAGGTTGGATTGGATTTGTTAGTTGTTGAACTGTGTGGTGTGGAGTGGATTTGTGTAGTGGAATTACGTGGCATGGTGTGCAGTGGAATTATGTGGATCTTAATAATGTGGCATTGTATGTATTGGAATTATGTGGAGTGGGATTGTGTGTCATGAGTGGAATTATGTGGAATGGTATTTTGTGTTGTGGAGTGGTATGTAATGGAGTTTAATTATGTGCTGTGCTGTTGAATTTTGTCGCATGATGTGGAATTCTGTGGTGTGGATTTGATTTATGTAGTGTGTTGTGTAATTGTGTTGAGTTGAATTATGTGCTTTCGTGTCTAATTATGTGGTGTGAAATGGAAATGTGTGGAGTTGAATTGTGTGGCATGGAACTGTGTGGCGTTGAGTAAAATTATGCTGATTGGAATTATGTAGCATGTTCTGGAGTGTATTTATGTGGATTGTTGCTATGTGGCATCGAGTGGTTTTATGTGGGGTGTATTTATGTGGCATTGAGTAGAGTGTAATTATGTGGAGTTCAATCATGTTGCTTTGAGTGGTATTATGTGGAGTGTAATTTTGTTGGGTGGTGTTGAAATGTGTGGCGGTGAATTGTGTGGTGTGGAATTGTGTGGTGTTGTGTGTCACACTAAACATCCAGGTATGCTACACAGAATTGGAAGCTCTGGATCAACCTACGGAAAAATAGATAATAAGCAATCACCAAGAATTAAAGAAATAAAATAAAGATCTGGCTGATCCCTAAAACAAAAATTTCAATGGGCCTCAACTGAAAATACTTAATGGTCTGTTTATACAGACAGGGACCCCATCTCCCACACTCTTTTGAGCCTCACCTCATGCAATAAAGCACTGCGACATGCCTGTGGCGACATGAATGGAGCACTCATCCAAAAGTCATACTCCCAAACGTGGCCACTTGTATGCCACATCTTACCCAACATTCTTACTAACATGCATGACAGAGTAGCTATTTACTTTTCGATTCCGAAAGCGCTTAGGTGCTTAGAAGAGGTTCGAAAGTGCAGTATAGTTGTGACACGCAAGTTATATTATGGCAGATGATATGATACTCATTTATTCTGTGTCGTTGGCTGTGATGACGTCCATAAACACGCTTTATATGGCCTTTGCTGCATAAACACAGGAAGTTTGTTCTAACTGCACAACATTCATGACCCTTTTGGGTAGCAATCAGTTTTGCTGCAACAGCGTTAGGACAGGCATTTTGCGATACTTGGTTTGAAAGCTAAATATTTACATTCGCCACCAATCAAGTCAGCATCTCTGAAAAGTACCTTGAAGCTAAATTAATTATTTGTACATCACGGATGCCCCAAGACTGCTTATGTGCTGTAACATTCCAGAGTACTTTAAGTGGTATTTTTTTCACGGTTCTTCAGTGAAATACGTTTGCCTTAAACGTGTAATAAACACAGCGCAGTGAACTAAAAGTAAAGGTCAAAGCATCATGCTTAGCAACAGACCTCAGTTTTCTGTGAGATTATTAACCAATCATTAAAAAGTACATCAACTGACGTTGACATTGACTGAATTATTTGGGAACAGACTATTGTGCTGGCCACTCTTGACAGCATCAATTTGGGCATTTGTAACTTAACTTGTACTGCCCTGAAGCAGTATTCATACAAATAAAAAAAACATACATGAAACTGCACAATGACAAACCCGACTTTACATAGGAATGAACCATGCCAAGACAGGTAAAGGTGGATTAAATTGCACCTAACAACCAGTGGTGGCTGCTCCCGGGAAGCAGCAGTGGGGCGGGGGAGGGGAAGAGTGAAAGGGAGGGGGTTTTAAAAAAAAAAAACATTTACTTACCTGCCAGCCGGCTGCCTCTCCTCCATCCTCTTCCTGGCTTCTGTGCAAGCAGGAAGCTCCCGAGCTCCCAGGCTCCCCATAGCCAATCACAGCGCTGCAGTGCAGCGTTGTGATTGGTCTGAGCACTGTGGTTCAGCGTTCAGGCAGGGACTGGGGGCCTGGGAAAGTTCTCCACCCAGGCTGTAATGCAGCCTGGGTGGAGAAAATGCAAAGTGCGCATGTCTGTTTGGCCGGCCCATTAGGGGCGGCCAAAAATTCATTTCACACCTTACAGAGTGCCCACCACTCCTCCCCCTGCTCTGAGAGCAGAGCAGTCCCGCCCGCCCGCAAAGCTGCCAAGCAGCAGGAACAAATAAAATGATAATAACGTCAAGTTATTATCATTTTATTTATCCTTCTTTGCACTGCTAAAAGCAGTGGGGCGACACTCCTCCGCCTTAGCGAAGGAGCCGTCACTGCTAGAAACTTAGTAAATGAGGTGATTCAAATAATAAATTGCACGAATATGTCTACCTGCCCACGGAAGGGGAGTTCTGAGAATGGTTCTCACCCACCACCTAAACATAGCAGGATGATTTTATTCTACACAGTCACATAGTGAGGCATGCCTCCAAATTGTCTTGTAGGATAGTGGACTTCACAGACACGGGGCACTACCTGCTTGGGGAGCTGTCAGTCTAAAACGAGAATAGCGCAAGGTTGGCACTGGGTCAGGGACTTAAAAGTTAGAGACCACTTGCAACCACACACTCAGATGGTACAACTGTTTTCCTGCAGGATGCGAAAAGTGACCTTGAAACTACCTGCTTTGCTAATTTAGTGGCAATCACTGGGGGGACCCGGAGTACGCAAACGCGAAACCATATGACCATAGGAAAGTAGATACTGTGGATTAAAAGGGTTAGTACACAAGGTAAAGCACCCCCACCGAACGTTCCGGGTATTTGGACACACCTCAAGAAATACAGATGGTAGCTGCGTCCGTTAATTAAAACGCAAAGCACTGTTTTGATTTGGACTATATATTAAGCATCAATATTTTTTTCATGTCTGTTCATGCAATCCCATGGAGCGAAATACACAAGGACGCCAAGGTCCACAAAGATGTGGGCACTTGGGGAAGCTCTTACCGACTATAAGGGATGCCGACCCCACAGTTTGCTTTCATCCATCAACTGTGGGCGTCAAGCTTTCTGGTATTAAATCTTCATAGCGACCTTCTGTAGGAGAAATAAGGAGAGGGATCAGCGTAAGGTGAGAGTCCGGGGGGGAAACTCTGATATCCCTAAAATTGGACATCAAGGAGACGGCAGTGGCGTAACAAAACTTGAGGGGGCCCCCTGCAATGTACATGTAGAGGCCCCGCTCCCGATGTGATCAGGAGCTCTCAGGGTAGAGTACGGCCCCCGCACCACAGGGGCTATGTGGGCTATGGGGGCCTGTGTTACACACCACTGCGAGACGGGACCTACTGGGAAGAGTCAGTTGAGCGCTAGGTACTAACTAACCCTACAGGAAAGTGCATCTGGCTTTGCACATTTACCTCTCCATTCCTGATGTTGATAGCTAGGTAAATATGACCAGTGGAGCCTGAGCCGATCATCCGCACTAGCTTGGTGCTCGTTGCTTCTCTCTCACTGAGTAATATGGACTGCGCCACAATAGCACCCTCCCTAACGCGCTCTACGTAACGCCGCACAAGGCGTGAATTGACAGCTATGCACGCTAACTATGCTCACAGCCTCTACCATAGTGAAGCAGCCATTTGGTGACGTCTGTGCCCCACAACACTGTTGACTGTAAAAAAGCAAGATTTATAGGCCTGTTTCCAGTTGTGCTTGAAATGGAAAGGCAGGGGGAACAGCTGTGCGTAAGGACTGCATGTGTGTCGTCGCTCGTTCCTGCGGCAATACTCCAGGTGAGTCCACTTTTTAAAAAAGGCGGGCCATGCACCAACCATTAGCCATTTGGAGACTACGATTTTTAAATGACACAGAAAAAAGCCAATCCAAAGGGTGGGAGGAGTCAGACCCCACAAAGCACATACAACAGATCATCTGACTGTGCAAACGCTGTCTAGGCTCGACCTAAAACGTGTTGGACCGTGGCCACTCTTGTTTAAAAGAAGATCAAACTAAAACATAGGTTTCTGATTCTAAATAGTAAGTCCAGTAAAACCCAGTTAGCAATGGGGTCAACAAAACATTATCAGCTGTCTTTGTTAAACCTTGGGCAGTGTACTCTGTTTTAGTCTGGCTGCGGTGGGTGGTACTTGCTCGAAGCAGACACAGGTAACATTAAATTTAATGACAATATGCAACCAGTGAGCAACACTAACTCAGTGCAAGTACATTTGAAAAAAAGTAATTGCCACTTACTTCTAGCCCTTCATATGGCACCAAGTGTGGTACTTTCTCATATTTACATTTAGAGGGATTTTTCTGCTTGTTTTTATTCATAATTTAGTTTTACTCGCAGTGTCACACATAAAGCATGGAATGTCTCACATAAGCACACCTAAACCATGGTAATGTCACACATAAGCTATCTGAAACATGGCACCTATGCATGAGTGACTGTTTACATCTAAAAAATAGTCAACTGCTGTAAAATTTGTCATGTTCAATCACTTATCTTCTATGTGCATTATTTATAGAAAGTGATAATTTTTGCTACTTTTTCCTCACCATTGATAAAGCCAGTAAAACTGGCTTTATCATGATAAACAGCATTTATTTGTGTAATGTAAGTAAAAAGAATTTTATATTTCATTGGCATATAACAGCCCGACCTGTTGGCTTTGCCAATGCTTGTTTTTCCTGGACTCATTCTTTAGGCCAGCATCCTTACTGCTCAGTTCTGACATATTCCTTGATCCCTAGAAAAGGGCTTCAGAGACTGCTGCCTCTCTCTTAACCCAGCAAAGGAGGCCCATCGGTGTTATGTTATGTTACAGAGATTTTGCAGTGCTGTACTCTTGTTAGTGTAGCCTTGCAGCGGTGAAAGAATTTTGGTACCTTTGCACCTTTGTAGCAAGGATTCCGTCTCAAACCGAGATTAGGGGACAGTTTATATATATACATTTGAAAGGACAATAAATCGATTACACATTCTCATATAGCACATACATTTGGGCCTAGTCCTGGAACCATAAATACAATTATCTGATAAGGGCAAAAGGTGGCTCTCATCCTTGCTCGGACATGGTCTTGGGCCTGTTTGTGGTGCAGCTGCTTATCTGGGGAATTGATCTGGGTTTTCCCTATGTGTGCGTTTGTCTCCGGATTAAGTGTAACCCCACCTGTGACTTGTCAATCGATAAATCTGGGCGCGGGTCTCAAGGCCTGCCTAACCACGTATCTTGGACTCAGGGTTGCTGGGGAGGTCATCACGGATGGATAGGGTCACTAGAGGGGTCTGACCTTGTACAGAATCGCGCTAAGAGGCTTGCCGCCTCCCTCATTTTTAAAACTAACTGCTGCTATCACTCGTATCTTGGTTTATAATTGTTTTTACTCTGTCACCATTGTTCTTACTTATGGAGCTGTGTTCAATGCTCCGGGGGGAAGTGAGGGAATTTGCACTGACAAAGGGCTCACGCTGAGTTGGCGCCAGATCAGCGTTCTAGTTGCTGAACCCGACGCACAGCTGACGGCATAAATACGCCAGATGGTGCGACCGCGCCTCGGTCACTAGAGGGGTCTGACCTTGTACAGAATCGCGCTAAGAGGCTCAGCCGCCCTCATTTAAAAAAAAAAACTAACTGCTGCTATCACTCGTATCTTGGTTTTTAATTGTTTTTACTCTGTCACCATTGTTCTTACTTGTGGAGCTGTGTTCAATGCTCCGGGGGGAAGTGAGGGAATTTGCACTGACAAAGGGCTCACGGTGGGTTGGAGCCGGGTCAGCGTTCTAGTTGCTGAACCCGACGCACAGCTGACGGCATAAATACGCCAGATGGCGCAACCGCGCCTCGGTCACTAGAGGGGTCTGACCTTGTACAGAATCGCGCTAAGAGGCTTGCCGTCGCCCTCATTTTTAAAAACTAACTGCTGCTATCACTCGTATCTTGGTTTTTAATTGTTTTTACTCTGTCACCATTGTTCTTACTTGTGGAGCTGTGTTCAATGCTCCGGGGGGAAGTGAGGGAATTTGCACTGACAAAGGGCTCACGCTGGGTTGGCGCCGGGTCAGCGTTCTAGTTGCTGAACCAGACGCACAGCTGACGGCATAAATACGCCAGATGGCGCGACCGCGCAGCGGACGCGCGCAGCGGTCCAGGGGCAGGGGCAAGCCCGTCAGCGTGCCAGGGGCAAGCCCGTCTGCGCCCAACCGGGGCCAGGGGCCAGAACCCCTGTGTCTGTGCCCCCAGAAAGACTCTTCTACTCCAGTTCAGTGCTGAAGCAGTTAAATAGAGTCCCAGGTCCCGGGTTTACACATACCATTTCTTTGGAGGAGCATCATGATAGATGCCTATACTGTGACTTCAGACTCATCCCACGGGACCCCCCCGCAATCCCAACGGGTCCCACCTATCAACTTCTCTTGCTTCACTGCAGATCCCTGCTCAAGCATACGACCAAGATTTTCACGCTGCTAAAAGACCTTGGGCCGGAGGTTCTGTTTCTCACGGAGACCTGGCTCAACGTGAGCTCAGAGCCGGATATTGTTCAATCACTCCCCCCTGGATACTTAATCCAGAGAAAAGACAGAATGGCGGGAGTGGGCGGTGGGATTGCCATAATTTATAAAGATCACTTGACCTGTAGACTACTAGAGAGTCCATTATCAGACTGTGAGAATGTTCATTTTTCAATCGAATTTACCCCCTCACTGTCATTCTCGGGAATTCTTATCTATCGCCCACGTGGGTCAAAGGACCAATTTGGCAAATCCCTGATGGAGACTGTTATGACCCTGGCTAGCTCCTCGGCTAACTTCCCTCTCCTTGGAGATTTTAATCTTCACTTTGATGATCCTTTAGCATCATCAGTGACTGAACTAACACAAGACCTGATGGCATGCCAACTTTGCCAGAAGGTCCCCCAAGCAACTCATATTAAGGGTCACCTTCTTGCTCCAATTTTTTCTAACCTTATGGAACTCAAAGCAGAAGCCCCCGTCCCTATACCATGGTCTGACCATTTCCTAATTCCTACAACATGGGCCCCACTGACCCCCGTATTGCACACACAGTCTATTCGAACACTGATCCTACCTTGGCCCAAACTCCCGTTGGAAGAGTGGATCCAGGAAATGGAAAATACCGAACCAAATTTGGAACTTAATCCTATCACAGACTATCAGAAGTTCACACACTGGATCGAGGAATCACTGAACACAGTGCTTCCCAAGAAATTAATCCAGAAGAAAAGGGGCTGCAATAGGTCCGCATGGTTCTCTCCTGAGCTGCGGGCGCTAAAACAAAAATGCAAACGTCTAGAGAGGATATGGAGAAAAGATTTGTCTGTAGCTAAGAAACAGGAATATTGGATAGCTATTGGGAAATATAAGGCTGAAATAAAACGAGCCCAAGCCACTTATTATGAGGAAAAGATTTCAGGAGCAGCCAACTCCTCTAGAAAGACTTTTTTGATTGCAAAAAAACTTCTCAAAGCCCCGGACCCCCCAGCGGCACCCGACCCTTCAGGAGGCAGCTGTAACGAACTTGCAGAATTCTTTGCCACTAAAGTTCAGAATATTCGTAAGCACCTCCCACAAAGAGACAATGACACATTTGAGCCGAATGCCGCGGGCCAGCATGGAAATAAATACAATCTGGAGACCTTCACACCGCTGACTCAGGAGTCATTCTTAGCTACCTTAACCACGGTCAAATCGGGATCACCATTGGACCCTGCACCTCTCAACATCTTAAAGTTGGCAGCATCTACGGTGGCCCCCACTATGACCAGTCTGATCAATTCTTCCCTCTCATTAGGGATTGTTCCCCCCGAATGGAAGAGAGCCATGGCTAAAGCTCTGCTGAAAAAGTCGAACCTGGACCCAGCAGACTTGGGCAATAATCGTCCTATCTCGCTCCTCCCGGCAATGAGCAAAATTGCAGAGAAAATTGTCAACCATACACTTTCTACGTTCCTGGAATCCAATAACCTGCTCCACCCATCACAAACGGGCTTCCGCCCACGCCAAGGCACCGAAACCGCCTTATTGGTGGTTGTGGACGAAGCAAGGAAGATTTTGGATTTAGGAGGCACAGCTGCCATAATACTCCTCGACCTAAGCGCGGCCTTCGATACGGTGAATCACCATACCCCGACTCACCGTCTCTGGAATATAGGAGTGTCCGGAAAGGTGTTATCGTGGCTCCAATCCTTTTTGGAGGACGGGTGTTTCCAGGTGTTTGAAGGTGACGCCTTGTCTAAACCGGTCCCCCTTAAGTGTGGAGTCCCACAGGGCTCATCCTTGAGTCCAACCCTTTTTAATGTCTATATGCATCCACTGGCGGAGATTGTTGCCCCCTTTGGGATTCATATAGTCACCTACGCCGATGACACTCAGCTGGTGGTGGCTTTGATCCAGGCCGACCACACGCCCCCGGATCTCCACGACTGTCTTGAGGAAGTCACTAAGTGGATGAGTCTATCACACTTAAAACTTAACGGTGACAAAACTGAGCTTATGCTACTTGGCAACCAGCTAAATTTCAAAGGCAACACTATGTGGCCAGCCTGTATGGGTTTAGCACCCATCCCAAAAACAGAGATAAAAGGTTTGGGTGTCTGGTTGGACCAAGACCTCTCATTCAAAGTCCAAGCCAGAAAAACTGCTGCTCTTTGTTTTGTCTTGCTAAGAATGATTCGCAAAGTTCTGCCATTATTACCGGACCAAGCTAAAAAAAACTCTGGTCCAGGCGCTCATCCTGTCCAGGATAGATTATGGTAACGCCCTTTATTTGGGCGCCCCCAGTCATGTCATCTCAAAACTGCAGATTGTGCAGAACTCAGCTGCAAGACTGCTCAGGGGAATCCAGAACTGATGTTCAGCAAAACCGTCACTACGCATGCTCCATTGGTTACTGGTGCAGGAAAGAATCAATTTTAAGGCTCTGTGTGTTGCCCACAAGTCCCTAGGTGGAAATGGGCCTCCTATTATCAATTCTATGATCTGCCCTTACAAGGCCAACAGAAGCCTTCGCTCGGATGAGATGTACCTTGCAGTGGTACCAAGGGTCAGGAAGGCCAGAAGTGGAGGCCGGCGCTTCTCGTATAATGCCTCCAAATTGTGGAACAGCCTGCCGCTGCATAGACAATCCAACCACCTAGCTTTCCGTAAACAACTTAAAACCTGGCTCTTTCCATAGAAGGCAGGCCCTACTCTAGTGTCCACACAGCGCTGGGATGCTTCCGGGTAGCCATGCGCTATATAAAAAATCCTTCTATTCTATTCTATTCAACAGCAATGATATGATTTCCATACTGCAGGGACATGCACAGTGGTGATTGTCATTGTGGATACATACATCATGGTTATTTCTATTACAGGTACATAAATTGTCATTACTGATTTTGCGAGTACATATTTTGTCATCATTGATAATGCGAGCCCATACATTGTCATCAATGATATTGCGAGTACGTACATTGTCATAGTTGCGATCGTGGGCACATACACTGTCAGCATTCCGGGTACGTTGGCTACAGCATAGATCAGCATTGTGGAGGTTGCATTTATCAACATTGTCTTTGTTGTGCGAATTCAGGTTATTGCATACACTGACGTCATAGGGATTGCGTTCATTGGCATTATAGTTATGATACATACTTTTCTTATCACGTACATTGGAATCGTATCTGCTGATATTGACAGTGTTATGCGTACATATTTCATGAAGTACATTGGTGTCAAATTAATCTATTTTGACATTCCCCCCTCTGGTTGATTATTCAACTAAATAATTTTCTTAATTCGTTGTGTGTGTTGTGTCAGCGATCCTCTCCCTAGCTATTTGCCTCTTCCCTAACTTAAGGACTGTGTTTTTACAGCAGGAAACCCCTACTTGTAGGAAACCACACAATACTAGAACAGCAATGAACACAGGAAGTAACGATGTGCACAACCTGGTCCCTCATAAGGGGAGCCAAGAAAAAATATTATGTAACCAGTCCAGCTCTGGGACCCTCCCTCCTTCTTCATTTCAGCTTGCAGACGATGCAGTGCTTGGATGGCAGCGGCAAGTGTTCTGTTCGCTAAGTCACTTCCAGGGATGAACATGCAGCACAAAACGCCAATCTTGGCACACACCCCACCCTCCATCGCTGTCATCAGGTCCAACACATACCGATGTTCCATTACGATGAGGCCGATGGCTCGTAGTTCTTCTTGGATAACATTCAGGCCAAGCTCAGTGTTATTTACCAATTTCGTTAATTTTCACCGGGTGATCTGAAGCCAGCAGGCGTTTGCTTTTGTTTGTAACGGAAAGAAAGGTATGGACCCTCCTGCATTCACCTGTGTGTCAGAGAACAGTCTTAATTGTTCCGGAATGTCCTTGTGCTGAGCCCAGCCAAAATAATCAGCATTTCTTCTTTTTCAAGCCTGATGCAACAGAGTTCTTTTCTTCTGTAACGAGGGTCGGGACAACTCAGACAGATCTTCTTTGGGAATGACCAGGGTAGGGGTGTGTATGGTTACGAGGGTGCAGAGGCCACGCCATGCGGGGGTAAGTTGTGCATAGGCAGTGTACCCACACAGCCAGTAGATATTCATCAGCGTGGAGGTGCCCCATTGCAGGTCCGCAACGTGCAACACGACTTCACAATGTTCGTTGACACCCAGCGGGATGGGTCCTTTGCCTTTGAAGCACAAAGAGTAGTACAGTGCAAGTTTCCGTACAATTAGGGGTTGCCCCTTCCCTTCCAACCATGTGTACCTATCTATTTCGGTATCCCAGATTTCTTGGCATTGGGGTGTCTGTGCTGGAGTTTGACCTCCACCCATGGGACTCGTGCCCCTAGTGTTATCAAGGTGAATGGCCCTGCACTGGATCTCTATGTCAGGGGTCCATTTGTCATTAAGGAAGGCTGCCGCTAAGACGTTAAGGGCTGCCCTAGGACCACAGACAGATGCTGGAGCAGACGGTTTTGCTACTTCCAAGAACCTCTTTTCTACGAAGTCTCCAGGTCAAACTGTGTCCTCCCCTGGGATGCCCTTTCTGTGCATCCTGTCTAGTTCTCCCTGGATGTCGATAGGCTCGATAAAGAGGTACAGCGCTGTGGGATTGGTCTCATACCGGGTGATATTTACTAATATTCTGAAGAATTCCACTCTGGTTTGTTGTATCTTGGCCCTAATCCTACATAGGTACAGGTGCACAAGACATTTTGCTTTCTTGGGGGCTATTTACTGCGATAAATAACGCCTGTCTGCCCCTTCGGAATGAGGTATCAGCGAGCAGATATAGCATGACCTGTTTGTTGGCTGGGTGCCCACGGAGGTCATGTGCTGATACCATGTGTTGTGTAGGAGTGCGCTATGTAGTGCATGAGGGATATTAGTGCTCAGTGTAGTGTACGTATATATGAGGTGGGAAAGGTCCCTACACAAGCAATGTAAGAAGCTCGGGATAGGTTCCATAGGACTAGGCGTGCTTTTGGCTTCGGTAGGGCGCAAGAACGCCCTTGCTAAGTAGAGGGTGTGCACAAAATAGGAAAACACATAGCTTAGAAAACATTTGTAGTTGCTGGGATGGTCTTGGTATCTCTACAACAAGGAGAACTAAGAGATATTCAGGTCTAGCACACATGCTCCAAGTATCAATAATCTTTTGAAAAAAGGGGTGTACAGTTCCTCAAGGCAAGCGAAGTGCGAAAGATTCGAGTTTCAGGGAAATCATTGAGGCCTTCCCTTTGTGTGGATACCCGGTAGACCCAATTCTGTTCCTTCTTGAAAAGGGTCTCTTGTCTCATGTGTTGGTGAGCTTCAAGTAAAGTCCATTTTATATCATCCGGAGAGTGGCAAGCAGTCAAGAAATATGTGCTCATTTTGGTGTTAGATTTTTTACACCTAATGTAGCTCCGGTGTTCTGTGAGTCTCATCTTTATTGCTTTAGTAGTCATCCCCATATAATTCATCTGACAGACGCAGGCTATTATATATATGCAATTCTTTGAATTACAATTGGTGTGTTTTATCTGTGTCCATGTCAGGGTGTCGTTCAGTTGGATGATTTCTTGTGGCTTCTGTTAGGGAACACACATTACATTGTCCACATGGGAAGTGTCCCACTACTGGAGGCACATTCCATAGTCGTTTTTGTAGGATGTCTGTAGTTTTTTGGGGTCTAGTGTGGATGAGCATGTCCTTTAGGTTAGCTGTTCATTTGTAAGTAAACCTGTAGAGAGGTATAGTGAGGTTTTCAGTTTGTAAGATTGTCCAGTGTATTTTGATAATTTTTTGAATCATGTTGGACTCTGGTGTGAAGGTCGTGACACACGTCATTCACGGCATTCCAGTAGAGCCTCTCTGTTATTGTTGCGTGCTGGTTTTTGTGCAGTTTTTATACATTTTGCCGGATAATCACGCTTCTCCAAATTGTCTGCTAGATCTTTAGCTTGCTCTATGTAGGTACTGGTCTCACTGCAGTTACGGCAGAGTCTCAGAAACTGCCAATAAGGCAAATTATCCCATAGGGCCTTCGGGTGGTGGCTCCCGTAAAGGAGCAAGCTGTGACTATTAGTAGGTTTTTTTGAAAGTCTTAATGTGCAACCTTCCATCAGTCAATTGGATCATCAGGTCCTAGAAAGGTAGTTCTGTTTCTGAGGCATTGGCAGTGAAATATAGGAAGGGGTTCAGTGTTTAAATCCACTCAACGAAGAGGGTACAAACGTCTTTACCTCCTTTCCAAAAAATCGATGTATCGCTGTATCGACGCCAAGGCAGGATATTTGTGAGATAGGGGTCAGTAGGGCCCAAGATGTGTTCTTTTTCAAAAGGGGACATATAAAGGCAGGCCAGAGTGGGGGTGAATGTACTGCCCATTGAAGTACCTCAGGTTTGATGATATCATTTGTCTTCATACTGGAAGAAGTTTTCTGTGAGGGCCAAAGATGCACACTTCATAATGCAACTTACGGGAGTGGTCGAGGACCAGTCAGTCGACCTTAAGATGTTTTCAATAACCTCAAGGGTAGCTGCCTCGGGGATGTTAATATACAAGGCCTCCACATCGAGGGTGTGGTCTTTTATTGTTAGTCAACTCTATTAGGTTCAAAATACAGAGTTTTTAGGGCCATCGGTTTTAAGAAATGGTCACAGAACATCGAAAGGGGTTCTAGCAAAGGACCTAACCCAGAGACGATGGGTCTTCCAGGCACGGGGGGAGCTGGGGTTGAGAGGGTGGCAAAACACCCTTATGAAGTTTAAGAAGGGTGTAGAAGCAGGGTATTTTTCGTTTCTTGTTCACCAGGAAATCTGCCTCATTTTTGGACACCCACGCTTGACTTTCGGCTGAGATGACAATGCTGGTGATATGTGTCAGCAGACGATTGGCATGGTATTCTACATTTGGAGTGTAGTACTGTTGATCTGACAGCTGGCGAAGGCATTCTTTTTTGTAATCCGTAGTAGACATGATTACAATGGCACCTCCTTTATCTGCCTGCTATATCGTGATGGTCATGTCATTGGCCAGAGATTGAATGGCTCTAGACTCTGTGCTCGGCAAGTTCTGAAGAATATTAGTTTTGAGACTCGTTAGCCTCCTTAAGAACAGCTTTTTCAAAAGTTAAGAGTTCATTTGGGATCGTACTTGAGTTAGGGGTGAATGTTGAGGGATTACGTAGACCTTAGTCTGATGTTTCTTGTTCTGGTTTACCCGCGAAGAAATCCTTGAGTCTTAATTATGAGGACCAACCAATCTCTGGTGCATTTCCATGCTACCAGGGACCATTCTTCCTTAAATGTGGCTCCTCCAAGAAGATATGTGGGACGTTGGCAGCTATTAATCCATTGGGAGAAATGTTTGCCCTCAAGTACTCCATCATTATTGCACCATAGATTGTGATTTTTATAAGTTGTTTCTTCATCGCTATTATAGTGTTCCAGTCATCTGTTTGGCTGCTTGATGGAATAGAGCCGTCTACTCCTAATAATGAGGATGTCTTAAGAATTTCAGACACCATGTCATCATCAAAACATAGGCCCTGGTTTTTCTCCATAGTAACCTAAGGAAAGATCAGGTATACAGGAATCTGCTGTTACAAGACAGTGTGTCAGCAAGGAAGGACAGATGTGTCGAAGATCATAACTGTCGAGGAGGTGTCAAAGGCTACCTCTTTACGGTTGAGCCGCCGTTCATGAAACTCTACAACATAGAAATCTAGGGGCTATTCAGGTCCAGCACACATGTTCCAAGTATCAATAATCTTTTGAAAAAAGGGGTGTGCAGTTCTTCAAGACAAGTGAACTGCGAAATATTCAAGTTCCAGGGAAAGGAATGTGCTCCAATAGGAGCACAAGCCCTCACACACCCGAATGGGTGTCATGCTTCATCATTGGGCTAGCTCCTCATCGGGCCTGCACAGCAATGCCTGACGGGCACCTACTAGGGGGACTGCTGGCCACACTCTGGATAATATAAGATGGACTGTACTTGAAGCTCACCCACACATGAGACAAAAGACCCTTTTCAAGAAGGAACAGAATTGGGCCTTCCGGTTATCCACACATATGGATGTCCTCAATGATGACATCCTTTGGGTAGAACTGAACATGTAAATTATTCCAAGTGACTGGGTGTCTTGCTTCTCTCTTGGGTCAATGAGATAGTTCCTACTTGCTTGGTATAAGAGATAATACCTATCCACCCTCTTCTGCCAAAAGATGGGTCTCCCTTAGTTACACAATGAGTCCCCACTCTCGTGAGGTTTTGATTGTGGTGACTAAACACATTCACTTGGTAGGCTTAACACGCTCCACAAAGAACCAACTATTTAAAACATTGGCCTCCATCTGGGAACCATTCCCATGCTTGCAATTTTAAACCGATAAACTCCTGAAGTCATTTTGTGCACCAATAGCAAACACATATGTCCATTGAGTGCTCATATGTACACCCAAACCTAACGATTTTAAGAATTCACCATCACTACATGCATGACTTTAAGGCATCCATCACTCGCCTCCAGTTTGGTGTTCCACAAGCTTTTTAATGTTATGAAGCACTCGACATTCCCAAGTGCATAGTCAGCAACCCACTCTAATGAATAAAGCTCTGTGACATTGATCTCCTCGTTAAAACGGAACGTGCCTCCCCAAGATGGCGACTGAGGTTGACGTTCTAGAGTGTGGCCCTCAGTCACGTCCTGAAGCGTGCACGTCGGGGCCACGTTCAAAAGTCCCTTCCCTCCCCAGTCTCGCTTCCCTCCGAGGAAGCAGAGCCGGGGTAGGTCTTACGGCGGACGCTACTATGCGTCTGAGTAAGTATGAATCAGCGTCTTTGATACTATAGCCGGACCATGGTAAGACGCTTGCAGAGTTTAAAAGCCTTTCTCTTACCCCCACGTAGGACGCAAATAGGCATTTCCTCTGCTACTGCCTCAAGGTGTCCTGTTCGATACCCTAATTGGGTAAATTTAATGCTATCCAAACTCACGTTGTTTTTTTAATAAGCCCGCAGCAGGACGTATGGTTATTGGTGCAATTGTATGTTTTATGCTTACCCTGTTCCATTAGTAAGCCCACAGCACCACAATAAGTATGTTGGTGCTACTGTATGTTTTATGCATCGCTTGGGGCATTGCAGTCATATTCCTTTATGCATGCAATTGGTTAGCAAATGATACACTGTTCTATGATATATGTGATATATTTGTCCCACTATTTATGTTCCAGGTTACTTTACCGTGGCTAAGGTACAATATTACTTTTTGTCTTGTTATGTGACTGATTACTCTAATATTAATAATCTCAATTGAATTCAGTCAGAATGTAGTGTAGGTTTTTTCTGTTAGGTCTAGAATAATCGCCACATGATCGTTTCCTGACATAATGAGGCGAGAAACATGTAGACGTTTTTTGATCAATTTACTCACCAAGCTTATTAGGACCATCATTTCCTAAATTAGCGTTTAAATTTTAATTAGGCTAGTGAGCTCACCACTTCAGCAAGCGGCTAAGAAAAAGATCTCCGGCAAAGAGTCCCCTAGTGGGTGCCTGTCGGGCATTGCAGCGCCGGCCCGACGAGGAGCTGGCCCAACGATGAAGCATGACACCCATTCGGGTGTGTGAGGGCCCGAGCTCCCTTTGGAGAACATTCCTTTTCCTGGAACTGAATCTTTCACACTTCGCTTGCCTTGAGGAACTGCAGACCCATTTTTTCAAAAGATGGTCATGGGATGGTCATGGGATGGTCTTGGGATGGTATCCGTAGTGTGGTCTGGTCGTGGGAATGTTTGTTGGGTCTTTGTCTTGGGATGGTGTGTTGGATCGTTGTCTGGGCGCTAAGAGGTGTCTTTGATCTTTGTCTTGGATAGAGAAAGGAATGTCAATCAAAATCATCCGAAAAGTTGGTCTAAAGTCTTTGATCTTCTGCCATTGGGCCTCTTTGGAGTTTTTTGTGAGTCTCGGCTGAAGGGTTGATGGGCCGCCGCGGGATGGGGCACATACTGATCGATCATGGTCCTGTCGGATAAGAGCTAGAATTTGAACTGTAGCTGGGAAAAACACATAGTTATATAACGTCCAGGAAATTCCTGTGAGGAAAAGCCTTTTAGAGTCTGCTCCATAGTTTTTAATTTCACACTGCTTTAGTGGAGTACTGGTGGGGGATTGTATTTTGCTGTGATTTACGGAACGGGGACTTTTTATTTGCATTGGAAGTGAATCCTATTTTAATGCTGTTGTTCACAAAATGGTAACTTTTTATTTGCACTGGCAAATACTATTTATTGCTACAGATGGCGTTTTTTAAGTGAGTGTCTGTATTAGCTACCTGTTGGTACATATGTGCTCGCTCATATTTTTACTATTTATCGGCACAGGTGATATCTTTGACCTATGCATGCATGTTTGCTATTTATCTCTTTGACCTACTTGTGTTTGTGCGTTGGCGGCTTGTTGCTTTAACCTATGTGTGTTTGAATTTTGACCTACATATAGTGGACAAAAGGGATATGCTGCTATTTTAGGGCCTTGTGGGTAATTTGGAAATGTTTTGTTGTCACGTGTAGGTACCTCTAGTCTCTGCACGTGGGGTGCAACGAGGGTCTATCTAATAGGTTAGGGCGTTTAGGTCATGCTCTTTTTCCGGAAACTTTGGGGTTTTGGGCTACTTTTTGTGCAAGTTCTATTGAGCATTTGTTTAAGGGATTTCGGGCGATGCTGCTTTTAACGTAATAGACTGGGGGTAGTCGGGAAATTGTTTGGGGTCCCTCCATGGCTTTGCAGGGAATGACTGGGATGGGATCTGCTCGAATTTGCCTACGGTGGGAGTCGAGTGCGTAGTTTAGGACTTGCCATTACCTGCTTAAAAAAATGGCTCCGATGGATTATGTTTGAAAGACTCTCCGTGTTTTTATTTCTACATGCTGGGTGCGGTGTCCCTTCTGCCTCGGACGGTATGGGGTTAGCCGCTCTCAGTGGAAATAAGAGACTTCCTTCCTAGCGGCTTGCTATTCTCGCTATTTTTGAGGGCCCTGGTCCAAGCAACTTCGTCATGTGGAAGCACCGCTAGAGAGGAGGACTTGTGACTTAAGCAATGGTAGGCGCCACCCACACCTAGGGGTGTGGTGCCATTAGAGGCATCTCGTACGGGAGCCCGGGAATCGTCTTCAAGTCAAAGTTGGGGGGGGGGGCGTCACCGGAAACACGAAGGTCCGTGGGTGCGTCACTAAGGTGCGCAGGCGACCCCTCCCCAAGAAAAGGATAAAAGCTTGGGGCGAGAGGGGGAAGCCCTCTTTGTCCTTTCACCGCAGGATCCAAGCGGATCGGAGCCGCATCAAGTTACCAGTTGGCGTGGAGTATCCGGCTGGTGCACGGTTGCGGTTTCACCCAGGTGAGAGGGCCTCACAGCGTAGTGATCATTAGTGTGTGATGGCGGCCGTATGCGGTCTGCATGGGGAAAGCAATATTAAGCTCGCATCAGCATAGTGATTATTAGTGTGTAATGTCGGCCGTATGCGGTCAGCTTGGGAAAAGCGACATTAAGCTCTCAATGCGGGATCGTTGGCAGCGTGAGCAGGGTCAATCACAAGAAGCACGGTAAGCGCTGAGGCAGGCGCGGCAGGAATGGCAAGTGGGTAAGGAATTCAAACGGGGAAGCGGGTAGGGCCGTGAGCATCGGCTCGACATTACTTGCGATGATGAAGGTTGCGGCAGGGGTAAAAGGGGGGAAGCGGGGGCGGACCGAGAGCGTTCGCAGCATTGCCGCTTATGATTCGTGCATAACAAAAAATGTAACCTGCCTTTCTTTTCGGCCGCGAGGTTTACCGCGGATTGGGAAATGCTGATAAGGGTGCAAAGCGGGTCAGGACACGCGCTATTTGGGCTACATTAAACGCAGGCTGTGTGGGGGGCCTAACCGGTAACGCATGGACCGGTGTGAGGAGCAGCATGCAAGCATGGCAACCCGGGGCGCTCAGCTAGTGAGTAGGCTGAGCGCTCTTAAGGAGGGAGGCATAATGCATGGCTCTGAATGAAAAGGTGTGGGGGCGTGTGGGGTTAGTGAGCCTCACCGGTTTTTGCATGGAACGGTGAGGCCCTTTATTAAGGGCATATTAACCCGGGGTATTCGGCTGGTGAGTAGGCTGAGTGCCCCTGGGGGGGGGGCTGAATTTAAGGCATGGGCGGTTTGCCTGGAATTAATAAGATGGAGGTCACAAGAGGCATCGGATAGTGAGTATTTCCGGTGCCCCAGACAATGGAAGTGAAAAAGGAACATGGGGAGGAAAGGATGGGAAGCGCGATGGCGCAAGGCCTAGCAAGAAGGCAAGGGGAAGGAGGCATTGGCCGATGTGTAACTCTCTATGCTTTCTTTAGTAGGTAGGATGCCACCAAAATACGCACGGGGTGGCAAGGAGGCCCCAGCTACACTGGAGGAATTTCGATCGTTGTTGGCATTATGGGAGGTCGCAAAGAAAGGCGGCATCGATTGGGCTCTGCGGACGCTAGCTCAGGGGGCCGGAGCGAGCCCTCAGCAGGAGGCCCCGTTGCCCAAACGCACAAGGCAGACACCCGAACGTTTCAAGGATCCGCAGCAAGAAAAGCTAAAACGAGTCGCGGAACCACAAGCGAGCACTTCAGGTGAGGCGGCGGCAGCGGACCAGCCCCTGTTGAGCACAGACAATAGTCAGACTTCTGGCGCAGCTGCGCAGAAGGGTCAAGGGAATGTAGAGCCGCTCCCAATGGGGGGGGCTTACACAGAACGCGGCACTGCCCATTATAATATCAACGCCGGTAACGACAAGTACACCTCAAGCCGCGGCAGCAAAGGGGGGGTGGCGTTGGCAACGCCACCTATCGCACAGTCTCCCGCTCCAGTGGTAGCGCATCAAGGCAGCGGGGTAGCACAAGTGTGGGTCCAGTCAGGAGGGGTGGCACAATCTCCCGTGGTAGTTGCCGCGACATCGCAAGGACCAACCAATAGCACAGGTTTGCCAGGGTCATGGAAATTCCCAGTAGCACCACTGGCGCCCCCGGTGGCGGTGGTATTGGTACAGTCTCCGCTATCTCAGAGCCCGGTGCTGTATGGTTCCGCGTCGCCCGCAGTAGCCCCATCGGCAGGTATTACATGGCACGTGCCAGCCGAAACCAGAGAGAAGATTTTCAAGGGAGAGTTTATTGACGTATTTGACCTCATCAATGCGGGAGTGGTTCCAGTAAAGAACAGGGCAGGCAAGGAGGGCGAATTTAAGCAGAAAAAAGTTTGGGTGGAGTGGTCAATCAAGAATTGGGTTACCGAGTTCGCTATTTATGCGGCAATCATGGTAGAAAGGTATCCAGGTCTGGCAGCTCAGTTGATAAGCTACATGTCGATGATCCACGGGGCAGCCGCAGAATTCCAGGGCACGGCCTGGCTGCAGTACGATAACAAATTTAGACAAATGAAGGCAGTAAGGCCAGAAGTGGCATGGGATCAGAGGGAGATCAACATATGGCATGCTGAATTCTACTCGGCGGCGCTGGTTAACAAGGCCACTCATTCCTTTCGTGGGGACAAAGGGTCAGGGGACAAGAAACAAGCTTGCTGGCAGTTTAACAAGAACGAATGCAATAGGGGTTCTGCATGCAAGTTCAGGCATATATGTTCCTTCTGTGGAATGCAAGGTCACCCAGAGAACAAGTGCTAGAAGAAAGTGGGAAAACCCAAGGAACAGCATACCCCTGCCCACCCACAGAACAGGGGCCGCAATGCCCAGTCATCATAAGAAACTACCCACTCCCATACGTCTCCATGTCTTGGCCCACCTACTCAGTAGATACGAAAAGAAGCAAGAGGCTCAGTTGCTATACCAAGGTTTTAAATTTGGCTTCCATATCCCATCTAGTGCTCTGCCCTCCACAGTCCCCCCACGCAATCAGCGCTCAGTTTTGCAAAACCCTGAGGTGGCTAGGGAAAAAAATCATGAAAGAGGTAGCGCTGGAGAGGGTGGCGGGGCCTTTTCAGCAGTTACCAAGACAAGACTTAGTGTGTTCACCTTTGGGATTGGTACTAAAAAAGGAGGCAGGAAAATACCGCCTGATTCATAACCTATCATGTCCACCGGGGTTGTCAGTCAACGACAGGTTGGATCCAGAACTGTGTGCAGTACGTTACACCACATTTGACGCGGCAATTCAAAAATTACAGGGACTAGGCGAGGGCGCTCTGATGGCCAAATCCAACATAGAAGCTGCCTTTCGCCTCCTGCCGGTGCACCTTGAGGACACTAGGTTGCTAGGTTTTACGTTTGAGGGGAGTTTTTTCATGGACCTTTGTATGCCAATGGGGTGCTCCATTGCATGTGCGGTGTTTGAAACATTCAGTCGTTTCCTAGAGTGGGCGGTGCAAGACCTCTTGGCATCACGAGATGTGGTGCATTACCTTGATGATTTCCTGTTCTTAGGCCCACCTGGCTCGCCAGCTTGCGGGAAGGCCCTGCTGGGCTTCCAGCGGTTAGCAGAGGCATTGGGGGTACCTCTGGCAAAGGAAAAAACCGAGGGTCCATCGACTTGCCTCACCTTCTTAGGCATCGAAATAGACACCATAGCCGGAGTATGCAGGCTCCCTCAGGAGAAAGTAAGAGCCTTTGAAGCTTCCATAGATGACTGTTTAGCGACATGCAAGCTTACCTTGCACCAGTTACAGGTCTTAGTGGGGCAACTGAATTTTGCGCTCAGGGTTATACCCATGGGCAGGGCATTTTCTAGGAGCATTGCCAGGGCAACGTCCGGCTTACGGGCAAAACATCACCACACTAGGCTCTCTGCAGAGGTAAAAGACCACCTGGGCACATGGAAGGAATTCTTGAGGGGGTTCAATGGATAAATATTGTGGCAACAACCAACGCAAGCAAACGCAGAGTTGGAGCTATATACGGATGCAGCTGGCAGCGTAGGGTTCGGGGCTGTGCTAGGCACAAGGTGGTGCATGAAGCATTGGCCGGCGGAATGGGTAAAGACAGGGTTGACTCGCAACATCACATTCCTGGAACTATTCCCTATCATTGTAGCCTTACATTTCTGGGGCGCCCTCCTAGAAAATAAGCGCATCGTGTTCTGGTCGGACAGTATGTCTGCAGTGATGGCAGTGAACAATCCATGGGTCCTTCGCTTACTTAAGGAACTGGTCCAGGGATGCCTCAAGCGCAATGTGTATTTTACTGCCAAACATGTGCCAGGGGTGGACAACGCAGTAGCTGATGCCCTGTCTCGTTTTAAGTTAACAGAATTCAGAGCTCGATGGCCGCAAGCGGACAATCAGATGACGAATTTCCCGGAAAAGCTATGGAAGCGTGGTGCCCCATTGCCCCCGACCTGATAGCGGCTTAGCTTGCGCCCAAGACTAAGAGTATGTATGAGAGAGCATGGCAGGTATATTTGGAGGTCACACAGGGAGTAGCGAGAACAGAGAAATTTACACCACAGGGGGTGCTGCTATTCATGGTACAACAGAAGGAGAATGGGAAATCGCTATCTATGGTGAGGAGACAATTGTCAGCAATTGCCTTCTTTGCAGGATTAGAAGGGGTGGCTGACCCCACCAAGGATTCTAGAGTCAGATGGGCATTGAAGGGCTGGGAACTGTTGGCCCTGTGGGTGAAAGACAGCAGGAGACCCATAGATGCCAGTAGGCTATCAAGCATTTTGGAGGTATTACCGCAAGTCTGCATATCCCCCTATGAGGTTCATCTGCTGAGATTAGAGTATTCTTTGGCATTCTTCGGGGCTATCTGGATATCTGAGCTCATACCGGCCTCAAAGGCAGATAGGGAGGGGGGAATCAGCATGAAAGATGTGATAATCTCAGAGGACATGTTGCAAGTTAGAGTGAGGAGGTCAAAAACAGACCCTTTAGGGAAAGGAGTATGGGTCCAGTTAAGAGCAGTGCGTGGGGCCAGTTATTGTCCTGTGACTCTGGCACAGAACTTCGTTCAAACACGGCCTGGGTGGGGAGGGGATAGGCTGTTAGTACATGCTGATGGAACCCCCCTCACAAGATTTCAGTTCACACGAATATGCAAGCGCTCCCTGATGTTGCTGGGGGAAGAAACAGCCCATTTTACGTCTCATTCGTTTCGCATTGGGGTGACCACGACAGCAGCCGCTTTAGGCCTCCCATCAGAAACCATCAAGAGGGTAGGCAAATGGAAGTCATCCTGTTTTGAGCGGTATGTGAGACCACAGCTAGCTTAATGCAGCGTCTGGGTCACATCGGCGAGTGCTGTGTCTCTCGCCTAACGAATCTTTTTCTTTCTATTTCCTAACTTCCATACAGTGGTCTCCAAGCAACGGACGCAGGTATGCTGGTGTGGCCATTCTTTTATACCCAGAGCAGGGAAATTTTTCAGCAATTCCAGGGAGGAAAGATCGCAGAGGTTAAAGGGAATCGATCACCACTGGATAGGGATTGGAGGGCAACGGTTGAAGGATCTCGCGGCTCATTTACAGAACGCACTGGATAAGGGCATGCCCATCCCGGACGTGCTGGTGAGTCATTCGGGGGGCAATGACATGATCCCGGCGGGCCGGAGGGGGGTGAAAGAGGCAATCTTTTCTACACTCTCATGGGTGAGAAGGGCCCTACCGGACACTACTATTTTCTGGTCGGAGGTGATTCCACGCCAGGTTTGGGCTAACAATGCGCCAGCAAATGCAGTGAACAGGTCGGTGAAAAAATTTAATCAGGCAGTGGCAAAACTTTTGGCAGGGTCACCCATATGTTCCATCAGGCATAACCTGATACAGGCTTCAAAAACAGAGTTGTATTTGGCGAATGGAGTGCATCTGTCCAACACGGGGCTGGAAGTGTTCATCCAGACCATTTTAGGGGCCATGGCACTAGGACAGGAGGGTCAAGCGGCATTTGGGGGAGGGCAAGGGCGCCAGTAAGCTCCTCGTCCTGTGGCGGGGTCCCGGGGAAGAGAAATGGCGGGGACTCCTTTTTGGCGGGGACTGTCTGGTCCTGGAACAGGGCGGGCAGTCAATTGGGGGCTCCGGGCTGGCGGGAGAGGGGGCTGACCTGCTGGTGGTCCTGGACTCTCCGGCCCTACCCGAGATGCCGGCGCTGGTAGTGAGCAATTTTGGAGAAGCTATCTGGTGCGCAAGAACCCCCATAGGGGGCAAGGCGCGAAGCAGTGCCCTGGTGGCTGCGTCTAGGGGATAGACGGCGGGTAGATACCCCAGATGGGAATAGTAAAATTGGTTGTGGCCTGCTGGCACAACACGCATCAAGTGTGTCTCTGGAGATCCAGAAATATAAATACAATCTCAACCTGTGGCTCAAATGTATACTTCACAAGCCTATTTTCTTTTATAACAATATCTGTTTGGTTTGGTTTATAATAAAAGTTGGTCAAGTGTTGACAGTGCATCAACAATAAAGATTGCGGTATCTGAAGGATTAATAAAGACTATGCAGTGAAGACCAACTACTTGCCTGGTGTGTTTTTGGTGGGAGAAGAAAAGGGGTTAGTATGTCTAATCTTGCAGGGGGCGAATCGGACGCGGTATGCCCACTATGAGCGGGGATGGTTGTTTGCCCTGGTGGACTCTCCTACTGACTTCGGGCTGAATTGTTGCCAGCTTGTGCATGGACGGCAGAGGTCTGCAGGGGATGCGCTTATCCCACATGCAGGGAAAGCCTAGCTCCCGACGCTGAAGAGTCTGTCTCATTTTACAGCTTTTAAGGGTGGGGGGGCACCTGGACATTTTTGGAGGTCCTATTGCTGTTAGGCCGGTGTGCCGGAATGGGAGAGTTGGGTCCCTAAATGGGGTATTTGGGCCCATCCTGGATGGGACTTGGATGGGGCGACCTGGGTGATTGTTGTTGTGCACCAGTCGGGGGCCTAACTCGACCCCTCATCAGACTGTTTTCCCCCAGGGCGTGGCCAGCCAACCCCGCCGTGGGGGATTAACAGCAGAGAGGGGCCCAGGCCCCTGCGGGCATCCGGATGGCAAACTCTACGTGGATTCCCGATCAGTATCGTACTAGGTGGCCCTGAGATTTGTTCATGGATGTAAGAAAGGAAAGTGTATTTGAAGTGGGCCTGGAGGGGATGGGCCATGTCGGGGGGTTTCATTGGGATTCTACTACGTATTTGTATTTTGTGGTTGCGCAAGGGCATTGCCTGCCTAGGCAGTCACCTCTCCCTGCTGTGGCTGTGGCCCTGGTCCTTGCTGGGCTGGGCTTCCTGTTGGTTGCGGCTGTTGCCACATGCTTAACCCTCTATGCGGCCCCTGCTGTGGCTGGGGTATGGTTGTCTGAGTTACCTGAGGCTGATTTTGCAATGCGTTTGCGTTATTTTGTGATTGGTGTTGGGGATAGGTATTCTGCGGAGGCTGCCCCTGTACTATTCCTTTCTGCTCATGATATGCTTTTAGGTGGCATTGGTTGGCCATGTAGCCTGGTCTATGGCAATAATAGCATTCTACGATATCTGGCTGTGGCCAGTTTCCCTGACCTCTGCTTCTAGGACTGAGTTGGTACCCGTTGGGGTTGCAAAGCAGAGCTCCCTTCAAGACACTCGCTATGTGTACGTTTGCGGCCAGCACGGCCCCCTCAAGGGCAGTCTTTTTACATTTTTGGTGGACCAGTTTAGCAGTCTCCCGTTGAGCCTGCTCCTGTTTTTCCCTGTCCTTCTCCTATCGTTTCCGGTAATAATGCAATATGTGGGTCTGGATTTCTCGTCGAGGTTTAGTATCTAGCCCTACTACGCTCTCTAGTCCGTTTTGTACCTAAGTGGGCAGGCCCTTCTTGAAGATGTTGAAAAATAATGCAATCTGGGGACCCGTGTCGGTCCGGGGCTGTCCGGTCTCCTTTCCCCATCACTCCCTCATCCTGTCTAGGAAATCGGTCACCCCAGGCTTCATGCTCTTTGCCATCAACTCTCCTATGTTGGGGGTCAGGGAACATTTCCCTCAGGGCTGTCCATATCTGGTGTCTAAATGAGTTAAACGCGGCCCCATCATGCTCAGTATTAGTGAGTGTGACGGTGGGGATGCCGGCTCAGGCAAATACCGTGTCAGTCTGCTCTCCAATGAGGCTGCTGAGCAGACTATTGGTGTCACCTATAGCTAAGCTAATTCCAGCAGTATTTTCCTCAAAACACGAGACCCACTTCCCGCTCCCTCGATCAATGGAGGCAGTTTGTTCCTGAGCCCTTCTTTGTCCATCTGTGCCAAAGGTACATAGATGGTCCCTAATGTACCCTTTGGTAGTAGCGGACATATTCTAGCGTGGAGCGACCGAAGACATGAAAGTACCTTCCCTGTCCCCTGGGTGCCATAGTCTCCATATATCCATAAGACCATAGTCTTCCATACCTTCACGCGGACGGACTGTTTGCTCTGCCAGTCTGTCGTAGCAGATTGGTCTAGCGCTGGATCTAGGTATGTGTTGAGGATCCCACCCCATAGGACAGTGGAAGATTTCAGAGCATGTAGTCGGCACCAGATCCGAGTATAGAACTCCGGATCATGCACATTGGGACCATATGAGTTTATGATAGTGACGGCAGTGCCACATAGACATCCCTTCACAATTAGATAGCGACCCTGATCAACAAAATTCAAAATATTTGATTGTGAACTGAACCCTTTTTTTAATTAACAGGAGAACACCCCTCTATTATGACGAATAGGATGATGCTACGCGAACTCCAGCCCATCTCGCCCCTAAAGCCTGTTCTTTGTCGTGTGAGAGATGTGTTTCCTGCCAGAGGGCAGCCTGCACATGATGACGGTCCAGATATGCTGTCACCTGTCTTGTTTTCTTAGGATTGTTTAGACCTCGTACATTCAATCAATCAATCACGGGCTTGTAAAGCGCGACTACTCACCCGAAAAGGGTCTCAAGGTGCTGGGGGGGGGGGGGAGGGCGCGGCTCCAGGAGGTTACGGTGCTTTGTCGAAGAGGCAGGTCTTGAGTCCCTTCAAGAACTTGGCAATTGAAGGTGTCTGTCGGAGGTGGAGAGGGAGGGTGTTCCATGCCTTGGCCGCGAGGAAGGAGAAGGAGCGTCCTCCTTTTCTGGTCGTCTTGGTGCAGGGTTCCATCGCAAGAGAGAGCTGGGCTGAGCGGAGGGATCTTTGGTGTGGGTGGAACGAGAGGCGGTGGTTCATGTAGGCTGGTCCGGTGTTGTGGAGGGCTTTATGATCGTGGGAGAGGAGCTTGAAGGTGATTCTCTTCTCGACAGGGAGCCAGTGTAGTGTCCGTAGGTGTTGGCTGATGTGGCAGTGGCCCGGTAGGTTGAGGACTAGTCTGGCGGCGGCGTTCTGGACGTTCTGGAGTTTGCGGGTGAGGTTCTTGTTGATCCCGGCGTAGAGTACGTTGCCGTAGTCCAGTCTGCTGCTGATGAGGACGTGGGTGACTGTTTTCCTGTGTTCGAGGGGAATCCATTTGAAGGTCTTTCAGAGGAGGCAGAGGGAGTGGTAGCAGTAAGAGGTGACAGCGTTGATCTGGCGGTCCATTTTGAGTTTGGAATCCAGGATAATTCCGAGGTTTCGCGTGTGGTCTGTGGGGGAGGGTGGGTTCCCGAGGGCAGGCGGCCACCAGGTGTCGTTCCAGGCGTCGCGTCGGGGTGTGGCCCCATGATGAGTACTTCGGTTTTGTCCGTGTTTAGTTGTAGGCAGCTGTTCTTCATCCACTTGGCGACTGCTTCCATTCCTTCTTGAAAGTTGTGTTTGGAGATGTTGGATAGGGAGAGGATGAGTTGGGTGTCTTCGGCGTACGATACGATGTTGAGTACGTGTGATCTGGCGATGGATGCGAGCGGGGCCATGTAGACGTTGAACAAGGTGGGGCTGATGGAGGATCCTTGTGGGACTCCGCAGGTGGTTGCTGTGGGTTGCACGAGTAAAGGGGGGAGTCTGACACGCTGCGTTCTGCCGGAGAGGAATGAGCGGATCCAGCCGAGGGCCTTGTTCTGGATACCTGCGTCGTGGCGTCTGCAGGCTAAGGTGCGGTGTGAGACTGTGTCGAAGGCAGCAGAGAGGTCCAGGAGGATGAGGGCCACAGTCCCTCCTCTGTCGAGGAGGGAGCGTATGTCGTCTCTCGCGGCGAGAAGGGCGGTTTCAGTGCTGTGATTCTTCCTGAAGCCTGATTGGGAGGAGTTGAGGATGTTATTTTCTTCTATAAAGGAGGCAAGTTGACTGTTGCTCTTGAGGTCGGTGGGGTCTGCCGAGGGTTTTTTCAGGGGAGGGTTGATCTCGGCGTGTTTCCAGTCGTTGGGGCAGTCGTCAGGGAAGGAGGCGGTCTCGAAGGAGCGGTTGATGATTCTTCGAACCTCGGGGGCGATGATGTCTGCGGCTCTGCGGTAGATGCGGTGGGGGCAGGGGTCCGTGGGGCCCCGGAGTGGGTTGACTTCACAGTCTTCAGGGTGTCTTCAATGCTGAGGGCGGTCCAGCTGTCAAGTGTCGGCTGCGTGTTGTGGAGAATGGCGGGTGTGGGTTCCGCGTGGAGTTTGTTGTCGTAGATTGTCTTGCTTTTGAGATGGAAGAAAGCGCTGAGTCTGTCACAGAGGTCCTGGGAGGGTGGGATGTCGGTAGTCTCACTGTTGGGTTGGGCGAACTCTTTGATGATGCCAAAGAGTTCCTTGCTGTTGTGTGCGTGGGTGGAGATTCTGTCCTGGAGTGCTTTCTTCCTTGAGTGTCTAATGAGTTTGTGGTGGGCGGTGGTGGCGGCTTTGAAGCTGTCGAATTGTGTATATACCATTAGAAGGGAACCCCAATATTTGAACCTGGAATGATTGAAAGTTTTTGAAACAGAACAATGGTTCATACAAGGCAAAAAGGTCCTAGAAGAGATAAGTATCTCATGGAGTTGAAAGAAATTATAATAGCATATGGCATACGACAATGTTTTGGAAAGGGACACATGTAAACATGTTAGGATAATTCATTTGTTTGAACAATATTTTATTTTATCATTGCAAATGAAATATAGATCTAGTGCTCACAAAATAGTGAAAAGGGACGTGATGTGGTGAGTGAAGGAAAGTTTTTTTAAAATACATACATCGCATTGACAACAAGAAAAACTCATAACACCAATTATATAAAAATAAAGGAGTTTAGTTGTAAAAGGGTCGACGGCGTTTCGATCTCAACAATTAGAGATCTTCATCAGGACAAGATTGTGTGCATGTAGTATCTACGAAGTAAAGAAATTGCATGGTTCAGAATATTTAAGTGGTCCCAAAAGAAAAGCCAGCTAAAAATGAGGATCAGTATTCTCGCTGGAGATGGTGAGGACGTTTGCGGGTGATATTAGTTTTGAAGGTGAAGTGGACGCAACAATGGCCCATCCATGGGAGTTCGTAGGTGTGGCTGAAGGTGATGGAGTTTCCTCCTGTGAAGATGGGGTCGAGGGTGTGTCCTGCTGAGTGCGTTGGTTCTGGTATGATCTGTTTGAGTCCGATGTTGTGGAGGTTGTCCAGGAGGGAGGTGGGGTTGGGGTCTTGGAGGTTGTCGAGGTGGAAGTTGAGGTCTCCCACAAGGGTGTAGTCGGTGGAGGTGATGGCTTGCTGGGTGATGATGTCGGTGAAGGAGTAGGAGAAAGGTGCCCGGGAACCGGGAGGTCTGTAGATGAGGGTGCCTTGGAGGGTGGTGGATGGGTTGGTCTACATCTTGAAATGGAGGTGTTCCATCAGGTCTGTGGGCCCGTCGGTGTAGGTGCTCAGACGCAGGTTGGACTTGTGGGCGATGGCGATGCCTCCTCCGGGGTGGTTGGGGCGGTCCTTCTGTGTGATCTTGTAGCCTTCGGGGATGGCGATCACAGTGCCAGGTCCTGAGGTGGCGTTCGTCCAGGTTTCGGTGAGGAAGGCGACGTCAGGGGTGGTGCTGTCGAGGAGGTCCCAGATTTCCGTGGCGTGTCTGTAGAGGGAGCGGACTTTGAGGAGGATGCACTGCAGGGTTTGGGGTGTGATGGAGTTGTTGCTGGAGGGTGGAGGAGGCTCCTGGGTCTCGGCGAAGGTGAAGGAGCAGCGGCAGTGTCGGCAGGGTGTCGAGAGGTGAGGAGAGTTTGCAGTTGTTGTTCTTGCCGGCGTTGAGTGCGTAGAGAGCCTAGGAGCTGTAGTGCTGGCGAGTCGGAGGACCAGGGTTCCTGGCACTGGTCAGGTCGCGGACGGGTGCAGATGGGTTTGCCTTTGGCGCGCCAGTGGCGCGGCCATTCAGCGGCTGCCATTAAGTAGGGGGAGGGCGGGTCAGCTAGGAAGCGGGAGCGGGAACATGCAGGAGGGGGATGGTCCGCGTGGGCTGCAGCGGCAGGAAGGAGGCAAGGGGAAAAGAAGGAAAAAAAAGGGAAATAAAGGAGAGATAAAAATAGAAGGAAATAAAAAGTAAATAGGCAGGAACGGGCAAAAAAGTAAAGGCAACAGAGAGGCCAAGGAGAAGCAGACAAGCAGGCTGGATACGAGGCAGAGCGAGGCACCGGCCTCGAACCGAAGTCAGCCGAGGGTGCAGGGGGCAGAGGCACTCACTGTGGAGCTGCGCGCCAGGAGAGCAAGATGCTGACCAGAAGGTCAGGGCTCATTCCATGTAAGGCAGTTAATGCGACCCGCGGTAGAGGTTAGTGTAGTTGGGGGCAGTTCTGTATCGTTTTGCACAGCATTATCAGCATTATGTGGCATGACATTGAGCACATATAAGTAGTGGTACATCGGTGGAGCTGCAAACAGTAAACATAACGCCCTTCCCCCACCCACTTCAGCATCCCAACCATGCTAAAGCCATCCATACCTAAAAATAAACCAATAGAAATATACAAAGTACTACAGTGTACACTTATAATCATATTATCACATTGTAAAGTCGTGGGGTATACCCTTGTGGCGCTGCTAGAGGCCTACGTACCCTCCAGGTGGAGGGAGGTGGCCGGGAACCAGTATGTGGTCATTTAAATGAATAGGTATCCTAGAGGTAGCTGTGGAGTAATGTCTAGCAATGAGGTCCTGGGACCCTGCAAGTCAGACAGAGAACAGGCGACACATGGGTCGAATACATAGGAAATTAGTCAAGTATGTGAGTGTGATTAACTAACCCTGGCCTGATGGTCTGTCCTATTTTGTTAGTAGTTCAGTGAGGGCTCGACCCCACAACATAAGGGACAGTTCAGGTATCAGGCTTCCCCCGATAGGATTCACAGGGTACTACTTACGCACACTCCAGGATTTTTACTGCTTCCATCTTCAGGTGTCTTGGAGTGTTGACTTTGATCGTGGTGGGCTTCTTCCTGTTGGTGTCACTGACTTAACAAAGTCCATAGCCGCTGGTGAAGATTCTCTGCATACCACTGTGTTCAATGCGAAGTCTGGCTGGATAAAGCATGGTGTATGGTATCCCAGCTGATTGCAGTCTCTTTTTGACCTGAAAAAATTCCCACCGAGCTGCCTGCACTAGCACCATGAAATCAGGGAAGAAGGCAATGTCATTCCCTTGGAATAGTATGGCTTTTTTCCCCCTTGAGAGACAGAGTACTGTGTCACAGCAATTCAGTAGTTTGGCGATGATTGGATGCAGAGTGGACCCAGGAGGCAGTCGAGCTGCCAGTGACCTGTGCGTTCTTTCTATAATTAACACTGCGGATAGCTACTCATTTCCAAAAATTTCTTGAAGCATAGTCTCCACATAGTTCTCCAGCCAGCTAATGTTGGTGGACTCAGGAATACCAGTGATTCGCAAATTGTTGCGTCGGAAGCATGCCTCTAAATCTTAGTTTTTAGCTTGGATCACCACCAGCACCTTCTCCATATTCCAGCATTTAGTTGTGATGGACTGTATGTCATCTTCAGCTGCTGATATTTGCTGTTCTTCAGTTGTGATCCATGTTGCTTGTTTGTCAGGTTTTGCCGTTATATGATCCATCCTCACATTCAAAGTGTCAATTTTCCCATCTATTGATTGTAGGCTTTGCTGCATAGTTATTAGCGTGGTCTCTAGTGACATAGCGCCCTAATTTTGACGCTCCTGCTCGGTGTCTGACAATGCGTGCTGCTGGGGTCGGGGTATGTGCCTTGTTTCAAAGGTGAGCCGGGATTGCTGCTTCTCTGTCTTGCCCATGATGGCTAGTGCAGCATCGCCAATGCGCACAAGTGCAAGGAGGTCCAGGCAGGTACAGATCAGTGACTTACTAGCGTCTGCTGAAGCCCCCTATTCCAGATCGTGCAGCCACCAGGGGAGATCCTCCAACATCCAGGGGGGCGTTCTCAGTCGTCTTGTGTGCCAGGCCCCAGTGCAGTGCAAGAATTAAGAGCTTCTCATTTGTTTGATATGCCTCAGGGACCCAGCATAGTACACAGTCAGCCTCAATCCACCTGGGGGTCACTGAGGGCCAGCAACACTCTCACACAGGGCGCCACGGGCTCAACCACACCAGTCATTCAGTCTTCTACAGCTCACCTCCCATTCCTTGACTTGTTATGTGGCACCACATATTGCAGCCTCTAACTTCTAACCTTTAGGATGCCATGATCGATTTGTGAGCCCCACCTGTCCTATTCCACACCGAGGTAGCATAGGCCCTCGAGTTCTCTGTGCACTCTCTGCTGGATTGCCTGTGCCCAGGAGAGCAACCACTCAATTTACACGGCCCCCGCTGAACACATTTGATTATATTGGGCGCTGTGCTCCTATGCGCTAATTTAGGCAGACACTCACATACCGCCCACGGCCAAGGCAGCTTATGGGCACCGTCTCCTACTGCAAAGCGTCCATGGACTTCCCACCGAGCCGAGTGGGCATGCGATCGAGCACAGCTAGACGGGGATACATAGGCATCGCAGGTGTGACCCTGCAGAGCCCACTCATTTGCCCCCAGCACTCTGCCATAGATGTGCCTACGTCGGCAGTGCTGGACTCACTGCTCGAGGTCCAGGCGCCGAGCTTGTAAAGATGCTCAGGCCACAGCACCAGGGGCCCTCCACTGATCTGATCCAGACGCCACGGGTCTCGCGGGCAGTGCTACATGAGAGGGGCCACCAGCATCTCTCACATCTGATCCACACAATGAGCGTCAGCAGAGGCCCACGGCGCCCGCACCTCAGTGCCCGCTGCGAGTCAAGGTGCATACACAGAGCCATGGCATCGGCCTCCCGCAGTGCACACGTGTTATGCACCTTTCTTCCATATCACTCCGCTCCGCAGCAGCGGGCACAGCGACGTCCTCCACCTTCGGCAGCAGCCGGGAGTCCCCACCATGGCACTCACAGCACTAGGGGCTGCGTTTACCAGGGCATATTGCTCTTTAGTCTGCTCTGTATCTCGCCGGCTGCCACCAATTTTCTTGCTGGTTAGGCCCACGCAGTATTGCAGACCCTGTGTAGCTTCTCGGCTCTATTTCTGCCGCAGGCGCTACTTTTTGGATCATATCCATCGCCTAAAGCATTTTAGGTAGTACTCCCATTCTTTAGAAGATTGATGGCAGTCAAATGAGCAGATATTTGGTGGATAGGCATTCCCTAAAGTGCGGCCATCTTTCCGTGGGCTCTCTAGCACCCTCAAACTACATCTACTTGAATCTGGTCCTGTAACTAAACCACAGGCACTATTGATCATATGTTCCTCACATGTAAGCATCTCTCCACCTATTGGACAAAAGTTCATGAACGAATCACTATTATTTTGTTTACTCCAAATTTGTTTATTTAATTTTTGACAGCGTATACAAATACCAGCCATGTGATGCAAGTAGTGCAGCCCATATGGACCATAGTACAATTGTTATATTCCATATAGGTACACCATTATAGGCCCAGGTAACATCACAACTTTCACCTATATTCGTCCCTACATTAAATACATAACGACTGCTAGGACTGGCCTTTTACCTAGTTACTGTACTACTTACAGAACGTGGGGTTTTCCCTGAACAATAGGCTCATACATTATGCATGAGGATTCAGGATTCTCGGAAATTCAGCAGGACTATCATCTCCTGCATAATAACTATGTACAAGGTTCATTCCAGACGTGATCCTTAGTCCGACAGTGGCACAGCAAGGTAGAACCCTTGGGGATACCTTCGGGTATATAAACATCACATCTTGCTGAGATAGAGAGAGGAGATCACAACTTCCATGCCGACACACTGACGTAAGACGCTGAGATTCCTGCATGCAGACACTCCAGCTTGCAGCAGTCTGAATATCCCTTGTGGGGTGTCCAACTCGAGACCAAGACCAGGTCCCACAGTCTCTCACTTTAGGTAATGGGGTTGACTTTATCCTACAGGGATTCTTGGCTTTAACACCTAAACACATGCTAGGTACACTTAGGTACATCTAGTTAGGATTGCATCGTAGGAGTACTCATTTTTATTGTCATGTATTTTATATACTCGCCTGTATTCATGATAACAAAATGGTAGAGATTTACCATCCTTTCACTTTTCTAGTGCTTCTAATCATTTATATCTGTTACTGTCTGATGATTGTCTCAGCACACCTATTTTACACTAGAATGACGAATGTTCAATAAATGCTTATTGAAAACGTCCATACCGTTTATTCTGTGTACATCTCTGGGACTAAGTGAGCACGAGTGACTGGGCGAAAAGTATTGCACTGTTTCCACGATTCTGAGGGATCAGGGTTGTCATGTTCGATAGTTGCCAAGAACTGTTCTCTCTTTGATAAGAGGAGTTTCTAGTGGCACTGTGAGCTAGCCCGGCATACAGGCCAACCTACCCAGTCGGGGTGTCTGGAATTAGTGCAGACACCAGGCCCGCAGTGTATGTTGTCCAAACGCGCAGATCTTATATAGATTTATAGGAACTACATGACATGGCGCCGCCAACATTGGTTAGGCACTTATTCAACGGTCAGAACTGAGTAGTACAGTACTTCTATTCTCAGAGACCCCTACTCACATTTCCCCAGAGATGTCTGGAGTGGGAGGGAACAAAATCCGCCACAACTGAGTACGCAAAAATCCTATATATTGGCTGTTGGTTTAATCAAGCTTGAAGGATATGTTGTTTCTATTGTGCATAATACCTTATCTCAGTTCCCTTGAAAAGCTCTCCTTTCTAAAAACAATGACTGAAACGGGAGACGTTGGGCAGGATGAGCAAGCAAATGCACTAAACTTCTCAATAGAAGAAGACGATGCCAATGCAATACAAATTGCAGAAAATGTTAGAAATGCCATCACCCTAAAACTAGCAGCATGCGGTTTGACATCCAGGGGTGAGCAAGTAACCTTCGTGATTGAGGCACACAAATCATATAGAACAGAGGTATTCTATTAATGGATTAGATTCCCGCAGGCAAATGCACGAACTAGAACATTTAATTACTATGTCGAAGACGACATACCAAACGAATATAGTCCATATGAGGACATTGAAATTTCACTAACTTATCAGGAACATTTTTACTGGTTTAAAGGCGCCCTCCCCCATACAAAAATAGAGTAAGACTCGGTCCGCTCATAAAAGACGGAGCAACATGGCCGGTATTAGCGGCCTACACACCACACCCTGACATTGACACAATGCCAGGAGGGGACTTACTTATACATCATAAAGAATTAATAAAACTTTACAGAAACATGACACAGTTCGTGATGAGAACACTCAGACTTCAGCCAACTCCGGCTACACAACCAGGACCAGTCCAAACTTCTACAACCAAAATTACACCACAAACGTTACACGCAGTGATAGGTAAAATGCCCACTAAACGTGAACAAATGCCTTTCCGGATAGCCCAAAAAATAACACAGTTAGAGGCAATATTTCCACACACTGGCCTGCAGGAAAAGCATAGAATACTAACAATTTGCTTGCCAATGGGGTTAGCTTCCCCAATAGAGGATTGTACTTCTTGGGGTACAGTCTTCGCTGCAATATATACCAGGACTCATGGTATCCCTTCCTTAGCAGTAATACCAGATGTATTGAGACAAGTACAGAACGAGTATGGAGCAGAACCTGCTCTAAACGTAGGGATGAAGTTACTAAATAACTTTGCCCAGGTATCTGCTATAATATTAGCAAATATTAAAGGGGAAGCAGCATCAGTGGCAATACGCCTATGCCTGAGAGACTTCACTCCTTTACAACAGGAGACAGAACTACCTAAAATAATTGAAACTGTATATGCAGAATTAGGTAGAGATAGTCTGGGAGCTAGACCAGTAAAACCTCAACTAGTGGCAGGTCCAGAAAAAGAAAAGGCAAAGCAAACACCAGTTTCTTAAAAAAAGAAATGGGAAAATAACAAACAACAAAAGAATAGATCTCAATCCAGGGGAAGGTTTCCTCAACAGGAGCCCCCAGAAAGGAGGTATACCCTTAGGAATAGAGATAACATTAAAAAACCTGACAGGTATCAGTACACTGATACACGTTCCTCTCGTTCCTTTCAGGGTTCATAAAAAACTCAGAGAGGGAAGGACGGTCAGAACATAGACAAGAAGAGCGTACAAAGTCCAGAGACTCTCAACGCACTTCAGACTGCACTTCCAAAAAAGAAGAAAAGCCTAAAGCAAAACCTCAATTCAAGAAGAAGAAAGTAGCAGGTCTCAAAGTTAGGCATGCCCAGAATCCTGAGGACTCAACTACTTAACGGGGAATGGGCTCTGACGATGCTAGACAGCACAGCAGAAGTAACAATAGCTCGCCAGAATCTGATGGAATTTGTGGTGACAGTGGAGTTGAGTGAGTCTATCATGGTGGAAACACCTGATACTAGGGTGTCTCACCTAGGTTATATGAAATAATACTGAAAATGAAAGGGGACAAGCCCAGGAAAATTAAAGGTCTCTTTTGGGAGAACCTGACTTTCGGATATGACATTCTCTTAGCTGAGAAAGATTGGCCGGCTGCTTTTGTTATGGATTGCCCAAAGGGAGAGACGGTAATTATGCTGGCCTTTTCCGACCTCGTTCCCCGATACATAAAACACACATACGCGCAGGAGTGGGCGGTAGCCCTTGCTCCTGCACTATATCACAACCATGTTGGGTGGGATGAACAATCAGCTCACCACTTGATACCACTAAAATCTACTCCAATTCCACAGAGACAGTATCCGATAAAACAGGAAGCGAATAAACAGGTCAGGGAGATCTTAGATCAACTTGAATACCAAGGTGTGATTGAAACATGCACCTCATCAATGAATAATCCTTTGTTTCCCGTAATGAAACCCGATAATTCATATCGTCTAGTTTTAGATTACAGACATCTGAACTCATGCACAAAAACATTTGCAGTGCAAAACGCACATGGTGCCGCATTAATGAATAACATTGTGCGGAAAAAATACAAAACCACATTAGATATCTCAAATGGATTTTTCTGCCAAAATATAGCGCCTGAGAGCAGATACTTGACAGCATTCTCAGCGCTGGGGTCCCAACGGCAATTTTGTCGACTAGCCCAAGGGTATAAGAACAGCCCGGGGTTATTTTCCGCCAGGGTAACTGAATTACTTCAGAATCTAGACGAAGAGGCATTATCCTATGTAGACGATATATATCTGACGGATGATGACCTGGAAGAACACTTGACTAGGGTAAGCACCATAATTTTGGGATTTACCTCTGAGGGCTACAAATTTAACTTTAAAAAATCGAAAATAGCCCACCTCAATGTCCTGTTTTTGGGATATGAGCTTTCAAGTGAAGGAAAAAGTCTGGCAGCGAACTTTCTGGAAAAGTGTGCGCTGCTCCAACCTCCAAAATCATTAAAAAATGTACAATCAAAACTGGGATTCCTAAATTTCGGCAGAACATACATTTTGGATTACGCAGAAAGGGATAAACCTTTCTACGATCTAATAAGACCTGATTTTTCAGTTAGGCAATGGACACAGGAACACACAGAAATCCTAAGTTCCCTGCAAGCTGACATGATAGCATCTAAACACTTACAGACATGCGTAAATGTCCGCAATCTGGTGATCCGTATAGTTGCGGGTCAATCTGGGTACACCTACTTGACATACAATGAAGGTGAAACAGTACCAATAGCATACAAATCGCACTTGTACACAAATGCTGAGATGCGTTTTGCATCCACAGAGAAAATTCTGACAGCAGTACAGACTGCTGTGGTGAGAGAAAGAGCACTGGCTCAGGGAAAACAAATTATTGTCGTGACTTCAGTACCGGCCTTAGAGGCTTCTACAAAGGCGAGCGTTCCAAATGCTAAAGCTTTACATCCACGATGGATACAATTTTTTTAAAACAAATATCTTTATTTGCTTTTGTAAAATAGACAGTTTACAAACGACATTGAGACAGAATAAAGGGGGTGGGAGAGGGGTAGGAGATGAGTTGCTGCAGGTGTACTTGTGATACATGTGACAGGCACGTAGTGCCGACATTAGGATGCGCCAATTGCATTGTCCGGTACATTCGTTATCTCCATCACGTCTAATGTTCCTGCGGCCAGGGCCATACCACAGAGGTCGTGTTCAAACCACCGGATGTCCAAGTGAACACGTATCAGTGCCTGCACAGAGTAGAAAAATTGGTGCACCCCGTCTCAGCCACACATGTCCTTGACCACATACGGCTTTGCAAACAAGCACTAAATTACAGCAAAGTCAGATATGATTTGTAATTGTCATAACTTTAACCATGAAACAAAACGAAACAAACAAAGAGAAAAGAAAGGAAAAAATCGTCACCACAGTGCCACGCCCCGACCAAAGTGTGAACAGCAATTGCTCCCGCTATGCAACCACCCCAAGCCAGCGGAGCCTCCCATTAGAATGATCGTCGAGAGGGTCAGTATTTGTGTCTGGGCTGTGTGTGCTCGGGAAATCACTCAGGTACAGCCACTGTCCACGGATCCTCCCCCGTAGGTCATCCAGCCTCCTGTGAGGAGTCGCACCCTCCGTCCCTTCCCGCACCTGTTAGACTTGACAGAATGGCGTCCCAGTGCTGAGCTATGGGGTACTTGCGGAGCCCCACTACCTCCTCCCTGCGCAGTGCTGTGCTTTCCGCTTGGGCCCATACTAAAAGAGAGTTCCGCCACCCGGCCGCTGCGGGCGGGCCGGCGCGTTTCCAACGCATAGTGATTAGCCTCTTAGCTACAATTAGACCCAGGTCAATAAATCTAGAGGTGACTTTGTGTGTCTTGGGTCTAGGGTACAGGCCCAGTATGCACGCCTCCCATGTCTGCGGTAGCGTCCTCTCAGTACTTGTCACAAGCGCCAGGATGACCTCCCTCCAATATTCTTGTAGAGAAGCGCAGAGCCACAGCATGTGCAGCAAGTCTGCATTTTCTTGCAAGCAGCGGGGACATGCTGATGTAGTTATGTGAAAGTACGTGTTTATTTTATCGGGGGAAAGGTATGCCCTGTGTACTATGTATGTTTGTATAAGCCTGAATCTGGCATTGTGTGGTATGTTTGTGGGAGTGGCTAATATCCGAGCCCATTCGCTGTCTGTCCAAGGAGTGCCTCTGTCCGTCTCCCACTTCTCCCGAAGCTGCTTCAGCGGTTGTGTAGTGTCCGTTAGCATTGCTTCCGCCAGCCAGTGAATGATATGGGATCCATTACCCATAACGTGCAGGTACTGTAGTAGTAGGTGTGTTTCGGGTTCGGCACTGACGTCGCCCCACGCTGTGGTGAGCAATCGCAGGACAGAGGTATACAGTAAAAATTGGCCTGCAGGTAGACCCACATCGTCTGCCAGACTTTCGAATGATATTAGAGCACCCTCGACGTAAAGGTCGCCTAGGGTGTGTAACTCCGCCTCGTGCCAGGACGCCAGCATCCGGCCGGATACGGTCGTTCTACCCCTCGGCATCCCCAAGAGTGGGATTGACGGGGCATAAGGGGTCGCGTTCCTAGTCAGGTACAAACTCCTTTTATAACAGCGATATGCCAGGGCAAGGCATGTTTGTGTGGGGCGTGGAGGCCTAGCAATGGGATGAAACAGGTGGTTGATCTGTGATTGAGACCATGGGGGTTGCGTGGTGGCCGTGTCCTCTAGATTAACACCCACCAGCCACTTCGTCACCCACTGCATCCACGATGGATACAATTGGCTAATTCTCTCACTGCATCAGATGTAGAATACAGGTACGACCCAAGTTTAAAAACACAGGTATTCCTGAAATACGAACAAGAATATCCTCTCCTGAATGAAATTTTGCCTCTAGATCAGTATGAATTTATAATTTACACTGACGGATCTTCTCAACCTGCCATAGGGAGTAAACAACAAGACAGCGCCGCGTGTGCAATTGTTAAGGGTCGGATGAAGGATGGAAAATTCAATCCGAGCTGTACAAAGACTCAGTCCTTGGGAGACTGCACGGCTCAGTTAGCAGAACTAAAAGCTTTTTTACTGGCACTGGTTAACACGGATTGCGAATTCCCCACACTGATAGTGTGCGATTCGTTTTACAGTGTCCAGTCATACAATGAATATCTACACTATTGGGGACAAAATGGGTTTAAAGACTAAAAAGGTGGCACAATAAAGCACAAAAAGCTATGGGAACAGGTAGCGGAGTTGAAAAACGAGCTACCAAGAGCTCACGTGATACACACGCTGAGTCACCAACGTGATGGCGTTCACGTTGAAGGGAATTCATTGGCTGATGAAGCCACAAAGGGGGCAGTACGAACTGCATCCGTAGCTGCAATCACTCGTTCAAAAACAAGAATAGACGGACAGATAATGGTAGCGGTCATTGCTTCACGCAAAGACAACAAAGCACTTCCGAAAGGTTTTCCACTCAAGTACTCCTACAAGTTAGATGCAAACAACGTTCCCTTTGCTCAGATTCCAGGAGTGGGGGATAGAGTAATACCAAACATGGATCGCAGATTAGGCTTAATTTTAGCTGCACACGAGGGTCTGGGTTCTGCACACGCAGGAGTTACAGCAACGCTTTCTTTATTGAAACAACGTTATTGGTGGCTTAAGACCAAAGACTTTGTCTTAAAGTGCGACATCTGTCAACAGATGAAAGGCTCCATCATAACACGACCAGCGCAGATACCATTATTGATATCAGACAGACCTCTCGCGTGTGTGTCTATTTGGACCACTGCGGCCCCTTACAATCTGATGGGGCTTACAAGTACATAATGGTTGCAGTCGATTCCTGCTCAAGATTCCTATGGGTATGGCCTCAGCGCTCGGCTGACGCTCGAACTGTTATCAAAGATTTGCGAGTCTTTATAGGGACATACACATTCTGACCGCGGCCCCGCGTTTACCTCTTGGGCTTACAAGGAGGCCCTGGGAGGTTTGGGTGTAGCACTGCGGTACTCCTCTCCATACCATCCTGAGGGAAATTCGGTTGTGGAAAGGAAGAACCGGGACTTAAAGCAATCATTAACAGCTAGGGTATTAGGCGCGGGTGGTAGTTGGGTCAATCACCTCTATGGGGTCCAGAGGGCCTTAAATAATATGCCAAGAAGCTCTCTAGGGGGGGTCACTCCTTATGAGGTCCTTTTTGGGACGAGAATGTGGGTACCTGACCTAGATTGTGAAGCCACAGTGGCAGATGAAAAACCTTTTGACATCAATAAACGTTTGGCTGTTTTACAGGAACTAAATGAATCAAGGGCTCTCCAGAGCAATGTCCAAGTGAAAAGGTTCGCCACTGGGGAAGTCAAGTCAGTCACGTCAAGACCTGTCTGGATTCCTAAAGTCGGGGATCTGGTCAGAGAAAAGATAACGGACAAAAGAGAATTTGGACCATCTTACAGAAAGCCTGTACCTGTCCTGGCAGTTGAAGGAACAAGAACTGTACTTCTGCCGCCTCTTGCCGGAAAAAAGGAGGAAAGGTTTGTCTCCATTGATCTGATAAAACCACATTATGTGGCCGATACTGAATAGTATTCCTCGTTGACTCCTGAGTAGCCGACGTCCTCCTCTCGCTACTATACAGGAAGTTCAGATGGAAAGGCTCATCACGTTTGAAGAGTCGCCCTTGCAAAGCACTGGAATAAACAATAATGCGATGGAACTCGTTCCTCTTGCAACGGAAAATCAAAATCAAAATGAAGGACAAATTTCAATTCGACCTAACACTGATGTCTACATAAACATGCCTCAACAAGAGCAATCGACAAGTTCAATAAAACCTGCTGAGCTACCAAAAATAGTTCGAACTACATCTGGCTATTTCATCGACTTTGATACCTTTTCATTGGATCCAAGTGAACCTGAAACAACGCCAGCTCCAAAAACTCATAAACAGCAAATCAAAGATTTCTTCATCTTTCTTAAAAAGACTTACCTGGTGTCATCTTGGATAGAACTTTGGATAATCACCGGGATACTTTTCTTTCTTTTCTGGGTAGGCTTGGTGACTACTTTCCACTTAATTATTAATGGAACTTATCTACGTCAAAGCTCTGCAGCATCAAAAGTGAACATGGTCCTGAAACCTCATGTTTCATCACATCGTGAACAAAGAGACTTGTCATCAGTGAACATTACAGCAGTTCCTATACCTGATGGTATAGTATGGGACAAGGTTGATTATGATATGTTTGGCCCTACAGAACTTTTAAAAGTACCACATTTATTTAAAATTTTCTTAAATGATATCATTACCTCCAGTACATTCTCAGATGATTGGGATTTTGAAACTGTGAATAATATGTTGTCTGATTTGGAAAAATCTGCCGCATTTTCTAGCAATGAAATGTTGGAAGACACATCAAATTTTAACACTATGTATTGTTATCAACATTATGGCCATCACTTTCTACACAAATCCAGCAGCCCTAGGAATGTTTTCACTTATTACCAATGGGAACATTGCCCTACACCACCAAAAAGCAGTTTAAAAACGTTTGCATGGAAATTTTCATATTTTTCAGGGTTTAACATTTCAGATCCGACCTCATATTACTATAAGGTTGCACCTACAACAGCACAGAAAAATATGTTAACAAACACCAAACAGATTTACTCTGCGTCCTTTATTTCCCAACTGTCTGAACAGGGTTTCGACTTATGGAAAGACACTATAGACTTAAAATCAGTCTGGGGTTCTAGGGATTGGCAAGTCCAGGGAACTGAAGCACTATTTAGAGCATGCCTCATTCCACAGCAGATGATTTTTCTAAATGAAACTGTGCAGCAGACTTTCTGTCTTGGTATAGCTAAGAACAAGTACTTGAACACACCTCGGATTCCTACACAAACAAATACTGGGGTAAATCTTACATCAGATGAAGGGGCTACCATAGATGACATCCTACAATGCACTAGATCAGACCCCAATTGGAAGGGATGGTTGGTTTGGCCCGCAGACACTGATAGATGTGAAGAAAGATTCAGGGGTACCACTGAAGGGTACAGCATCCATAGGCCAGACCCACGATATGTACAAAGAAAACATCTGGGGGTGGTGACATCATACAGTGTTTGGAAGTTATGCCTCGATTGGCTAAAAACCTCAACACTAACACAGGTGAAACAGCACTTATCCTTACTATCAGAGGATGTGGACCTAAGGGATTTTTTATTAGGCCCCAGGAAACCACGTCAGAAACGTCTCATTTATGCTGTCTATAATGAAATTTGGAAAATCTCCCAACAAGAAGCAGCAGAGAGACTGCGAGAAATAGATAGGATTAACCTAGAAAAGGCATTATTCGTAGTTGACAATGGCATGACTACGTTAACATCCAGGATATATTCACTGGGCAACATTGTATCTTCTGCTATTGACGTACTAGAACAGGACTTGTCCATATTACAGCACGGGCAATGACAATTACGTTCTATTATGTTATTGGGCTGGACGCTGCAATCATTGCGCACTGGTTATGTGCCTTAGCGGTTTATAAACAGTACGTCCCTGTTTTCTGCATACAATCTAACAGAAAAACAGATGAAAATGGCACAGAGGGGAGCAAAATATACAATGCTGCGTATTGTAAAACTGGACAGATTACCTTTTACTGTGGCTGAGTCACCGTCCACAGAATGGTTAATCCATGGCCACATAACGCTCCCGGTCACAACTTTCCAGTTTCAGTATTGCCTAGAACAACAACAGGCGGGCAGATATGAAAAGATGGGTAAGGACTACATCAGGGAATCTTGGGAATTACCGTACGGATTTCGATGCAGGAGTGGAGATCTTGAAGTGTTTCTAAGCGGTACTAACTGTGAGAACGCTTTGAGTGGATCTCTCATATGCCAGGATATTATGCTACACGGAGCTTGTAATGATTCAGTGGCAAACCTATCCTGTCATTTGAAAGGTGCCCCAGCAGCTGTGATCACTCCGGTATTCAGGCTTCTCTCGAATGGGAGTTACTTGATACTGAACGATCAAGGTTGTTGTGGAATGCTAAAGGCATCGCATATCTGGTGAGCTCCAGGGTTACTTGCTGTATGCAAGTATTGTTTCCACCGACACATACAGTCAGGGAGGCACCGCTATGGCCTTCATTGAATGTTTCTCTTATATGGTTTGATACTCTGAGCAGAATGAAAGCCATGCTTTTACAGAAAACCGTGCCCTTAACCTCCGCCCAGGAGACTTTTGATCTCCAGATCGCAACGTCCTCGGCCGAGGTATAGGCACTGATACGAACAAACTGCCCTTTCCATTTCACAGAAATGGTAAATCGTATCTTTAACGTGTCTGATACGACGGGTAAAGTCCACCTATTTAAGACCATAGGTTCAGGACTATTAAGCACCTTTCAGACGGCCCTCGGAGTTATACCAAACTTTATACACTCCGTATTCGGAAGCATTTTTGGATGACTTCCGCTGATTCTGTTTCTAATAGCAGGTATCCTGATTGTAATTTTTCTGCTATGCAATGGACGTCCCAGTCACCAAGGAGATGGAAAAGGCACTCCTGGAATGCAAATAGCGTGATCGCATTGTACAACATCTGGGCACACCTTGCCTACGAGAACTAAGTGCTTCTTGGTTCCTGTCATTTAGACCAGTCTGGATGGATTGCATCTTACCTGTTCTCCGATGCCTGTTCTGCGGAGAGGAATGCATGTTAGATCTGTGTCTGACACTTCCATCAGTTGCGCAACCGGACGTTGATGCATTACTGGACCCGATAATGGCCCATGTTCTGCGGTGTCCCCAGCGTATTCCTATGTTGATGGCGGCATTCTTGGAGCCACCACAGGAAATTTCTGCTCCTGTTGGTATGGACACCGGCTCCTCCACGAACACCCAGGTTTTGGATAGCACACAGGCTGCCCCAGCATCGGCTGCAGGCAGCGCAGAAGATCATCTGTGCTCAATTGACGTAATCTGCGAGGTGTTACAGGGATCGTCGTCTGCGAAAGCAGGCAACAGCGATGTTGTGTCTACCAGCCAGGACACAAACATTTGGTCCGTCGTGTGCTGGGCAAAAATTCGACTTTTAAAAATAAAAAAAAACATACTCATATTGGAGTTCCAAAACAAATTGACATTTTGTATGACCTGCATGGCTTTCTAATGCTTGTAGTAGTTCGAACTATATATACGGACACATTAGAGCTGTTGCTTGAGTGACAATTTCTGTTTTTAGCCCCTTTTTAGAGTTTTTAACATTTTTAAAATTTTTTAATGGAACTATTGTTTTTACGTATGTTTGCGTACCTGTACCTAGACGGGTAGTACGTTAGTATTAGATTATCAACACAGAACTTGGACAGTGGACCAAACATAATCACTTGCGGCACCAATCACAAAAAATCACCAATGAAATCAAAATCTTGAACTATCTTTGTGTGCAAGCTTCTAAAAGTGCCCTCTGTCCAAGAGCACCCCCCTTCTCCAGGGGCAATTGTACAAACAAACTAGATCAGAGCTGCACCACTATGAAGTGAACAAGTCCATACACATAGTTATTGCTCAGTGAAGCGCGGAGTGAGATAATTTCTTCTTTATTTTTTCATTCTTATAAAGCAACAGCCAACGTGTTTGTCCTATAGCGTAGGACTTCTTCAGGGCATTCATCAGTCTGAGCCAACCGGCAGGTAGAGTGCATATGGTATTTTGCCTTGTAAATAGATTATTTCGAACAAAAGTAGCAATTTCACATCTCATCTGTATAACAGGTAGATGATCCAAAATAGGGATCAGAACGTTATTTTTACGGGCGGGAGAAGTACGCCAGATACTATGCTGGGCTACACCTCCATCATGGAGAGCAGCTGCTAATATTAAGAGTTTCTCTAAAGATGTGCAGGTTCTAATGTACCAGTACAGTTCCTAGACAACTGTGGTTTTCATACCACGTTATCTACTGACCTATTTACGACTATTGGAAACTGGAACTCATTAAATAACGTCTTTATTGGCCCCTCTGATGAATGCCCTGAAGAAGTCCTACGCTATAGGACGAAACGCGTTGGCTATTGCTTTTTAAGAATGAAAAAATAAAGAAGAAATTATCTCACTCCGTGCTTCACTGAGCAATAACTATCTGTATGGACTTGTTCACTTCATAGTGGTGCAGCTCTGATCTAGTTTGTTAGTATTAGATTATGTCGTCCAGTTGGATGAGGAGTGGGTGTTATATTCCATATAGGTACCCCAATATAGGCCCAGGTAACATCACAACTTTCACCTATATTCGTCCCTACATTACATACATAACCGCTGCTAGGACTGACCATTTACCTAGTTACAGAACTCCTTACAGAACGTGGGGTTTTCCCTGAACAATAGGCTCACACATGATGCATGAGGATTCAGGATTCTCGGAAATTCAGCAGGACTATCATCTCCTGCATAATAACTATGTACAAGGTTCATTCCCGACGTCATCCTTACTCCAACAGTGGCACAGCAAGGTAGAACCCCTGGGGATACCTTCCGGTATATAAACATCACATCTTGCTGAGCTAGAGAGAGGAGATCACAACTTCCATGCCGACACACAGACACGAGACGCTGAGATGCCTGTATGCAGACACTCCAGCTCGCAGCGGTCTGAACATCCCTTGCGTGGTGTCCAACTCAAGACCAAGACGGGGTCCCACAGTCTCTCACTTCACTTAATGGGGTTGACTTTATCCTAGAGGGATTCTTGGCTTTAACACCTAAACACATGCTAGGTACACTTAGGTACATCTAGTTAGGATTGCATCGTAAGGAGTACGCATTTTTATTATCATGTATTTTATATACTCGCCTGTATTCATGATTATAACAAAATGGTAGAGATTTACCATCCTTTCACTTTTCTAGTGCTTCTAATCATTCATATATGTTACTGTCAGATGATTGTCTCAGCACACTATTTTACACTAGAATGACGAATGTTCAATAAATGCTTATTGAAAACGTCCATACCGTTCTGTGTACATCTCTGGGACCAAGTGAGCACGAGTGACCGAGTGAAAAGTATTACACTGTTTCCACAATTCTGAGGGATCAGGGTTGTCATGTTCGATAGTTGCCAGGAACTATGCTCTCCTTGATAAGAGGAGTTTCTAGTGGCACTGTGAGCTAGCTGGCATACAGGCCAACATACCCGGTGGGGGTGTCTGGAATTAGTTCAGACACCAGGCCCGCAGTGTATGTTGTCCAAACGAGCAGATCTTATATAGATTTATAAGAACTACACGACACAATGGAATACCCCTACAGGTCAATAAAAGCCATAAGCATGAGGCAAGCATAGATAGCCAACAACAAGGATATAGCATCACTAGGGAACAGCATTAGGTCAAGAGCAATATAGTTAGGCTTTCCTGTTTTCAGTTTCTATTTTTGGTAAATTCTGGTGGTGTTTTTTCAGTGTTTTCAAGTGATTTCAATACCTTAAAAAAACAGTGGTGGGGGCGTGGCCTGCAGCCGACGAAGATGGCCGCAGCCTAGAGGAGCTCCGATCCCCCGGTGGCTTAAAATATTATCCGCACAATCATTCGTACCTTATACCCGACATCTCCGCGTGTGAGGGTGCCTGAAACTCCTCTGGCCCCATCCGAGTGCTTCCCGAAGCGCACAACTACTTTCTCCGCACTCCGACGGTGACGGAGCGCAGTGCGGCCTTTCACCACAAGACGACCGGGACCTCGATTGTTAACAGCACCCGGCGACCGCTTCTGACATCTGCGGCTTTGCGGGGCTGCGGGGAGCGGTGCGCCGTGAACACTCGGCGGTGCCGCGAGCCTCCTCCTGACACCGACGGAACGGCTCCCCGGCCCTTTTCCTGCATGGTGAGGCTTCTGGCTTCGTGGCGCCGTAAATCGTACAACGGAGGCCCCGACCTGCACCGCTCGACAGCCTGTGGCGAGAAGGACCGCGCTGCTCCTGATATTAGGTAGGCCGCGGGCCGCACACACGCACAGGGAGGCCGAGATACTGACCTGCTGAAGGCCAATGAAGAACTGTGGGGCTTGGTGAAGCGAATCTCTCTGGCCCCGACCTGCACCGCTCGACAGCCTGCGGCGAGAAGGACCGCGCTGCTTCTCATGTCAGGTAAGCCGCGGGGCCGCGCACACGCACAGGGAGGCCGAGATACTGACCTGCTGAAGGCCTAAGAAGAACTGTGGGGCTTTGTGAAGCGAATCTCACTGGCCAGCAACGTACTTCGTGGGTCTATTGGGAATTGGCGGAGGCTCTCACCCCAGCGATAGGCGATGGGGCCCTTACTCCGCTACTGACCCCGGCAGTCCTACAGCGGACAGCAGACACCCGACCAGAGCCGCTCACCACATCAGCCTCCCCATGATTAAAGGCCATAACCTGGAAACGGTCCAGAGGGACGGCTCATCAACGAAGACGATAAGCCTCGCTCCTCTTAACGGCACTATCGCTGCGGCAACTGGCTGGTGGGAAACCCGACAGGCCGCGTACATGGTATAACGCTACGGGCAGGCGGCGGTAAGTACCATCGGCTAGTGGCTCGCAGTTGACGGCCCTGATTCCCACCGACGGAGCTAGGCACAATGGGGGGCCGTGGCCAACGAGTGACCCAACACAACAAGCTGGAAAAATACTCCTATTCCAAATCGGAACAGAACCCATGCGATCGCACTGACACGGAGGCCACGGCTTGCAAGGGCCCCTCTGCGGAGAAAGAGATCACACTGACTGATATTATGTCCACACTCAACAAAGTCCACTCATCATTGGAATCATGCATCGATACTGTCACCACTGAACTCTCTCTCATACGTGCCGACCTCAGAAACCTCGGCTCCCGAGTGACTGAGGTAGAAACCACGACCACCAAACTACATTCTGACACGACAGCTTTAAAGAAGCAAGTCAAACAGTTGGAGGCTGAAAGTAAGATCATGGCGGCGAAGCTGGACGATTTTGAAGGTCGCTCCTGTCGCAACAACGTTTGTTTCGTGGGTGTGCCGGAAGGAGAGGGGGACCCTGCGATGGATCTCTTTGTAGAGGATCTGGTCAAAAATCATCTACAGCCCAAAGGACTCTCTAACTACTTTTCAGTTGAACGTCCCACCAGGTCCCTGGGGGCAAACCTAAGCCAGGCGCACCCCCTCGGCCCATACTGGCCCGTATTTTCAATTTCCGGGACCGCGACGTCATCCTTCAAACAGCCAGAGCGGCCCCACCGATCCGCTACCAACAAAGTACAATCTCATTCTTTCCGGACTATACGGCAGCGGTGGCCAAGCAGCGGCGGACTTTCATCGCAGTAAAACAAGAACTCAGAAAACGAGAACTTAAATACACTATGATGTTCCCCGCAAAACTCAGAGTAGTGGCGAATGGCAAGACATGGTTTTTCCCCACACCAGAGGAGGCACAGGACTGGCTTGATGGCTGGCGACAGGCCCCAACTCGTGGAAAACCGGGACGAAACAACAACCGACGAGCAGAAGGATCACAATCATCGGAGACGTCGGAACTGACATCAGCGATGGACACCCAGCGACATGAGGACTAAATGAATCTTGCAGGCACTTTTACTGTTTAATATGGCATGACTTGAATCTGCTCGATTGCCGTGAGACAGTGTGAAACGGCAGGTTCTCGGCCTGAACTATTGGCACCCGCATAGATGCAGCTACAATCTGGTAGGGTATCCTGCTACCATAGGGTTGGCGATATCTCTTGGATAGCCCCTGGGGGAATCATCACAAGAGCTCTCCTCTCCCCCTACAAAGGTACCGGGTAATGGGACTTATGCACTCTGCAAAGTTGGGGTGGCGGGTAGTTCTAGATCCGTCTTGCAGGGAGGCAGGGAGGCAGGGAGGGGGGTGGGACTTCGAATTTTATGGGAAAAGTTATATGTTTTCACTGTTTTTGTTTTTGTTTTTATTTGTTCCTTGGCACACGATCTAACCATGCGTAATATTCCTGCAATGTTTTACAGCAATCTACTTGAAACTGCGCAAGCGACACACAGGCCCCATGCCGCAGTCACATGAACCCACACTACCTACGACACCCTCCAGGCAGCATCTACCAATCCTCTCCTGGAATGTCAATGGTCTTCAGGACAAACTAAAGAGGGGGCTAGTTCTACAATATTTGAAACGTAAGGCGCCAGCGATTACCCTACTGCAGGAGACCCACCTAACGGGGACAGTCTGTAAGGCCCTGGACAGATGGGGTTTTAGACTGGCTATCCATTCAGAATTCACATCTGGCTCGCGGGGGGTGGGAATCCTTTTAAAGAAACAATATCCAATCATAGTCAAACACTCATATACCGCCGATCAGGGCCGCTTCGCGGCGATCTCGTGTCAATGGGAAGGACGAATAGTAAACGTAGTCTCTGTCTACATCCCGCCTGCGCTTAATTCCTCAGCTTTCACAGCACTCAGCGAATTCCTCCTCCGCCTCCCACAAGGATCTTTAATAATAGGTGGCGATTTCAACGCCACTTTGAATGACTCCCTGGATCGCACACCCCCTCGACAGCAACACCGCTCGCACTCAGCACTAACTGACTTCCTGGACGCGATAGGTATGGTGGACATTTGGCGCTCCCATTTTCCCTCGGCGCAACAATACACATACTACTCAGGGGCGCACAATAGCCTCTCCAGGATTGAATACATACTAGCACCTGCAGCTGAACTGGGCAACTTCCTAACAGTAACACATCTGCCAAGAGGCATCTCTGACCACTCCCCGATTAGCACTCTCTACACCTGGCACTCCACAACCCAGAACCGTATATTCCCCATCTATCCCGGATATTTGAAGTCCCCGGAGATAGGGAAGGGTCTCACTGACACTACCGACTATTACTTCACCGAAAACGCACCCTCCGTTTCCTCCCCAACCGTCCTCTGGGAGGCATACAAAACAGTGCTCCGTGGGCAAGCTATCTCCTTAATCACCCCACATAAGAGGGAGAAAGTCAAAACAGTAGAGACACTGGAACGGGAGGTGCAGGACCTGGAAAGATCCCATAGTCAGGACCCCTCTGATGCAAACGCCCACCTATTGCAACTTAAGAAACAGGAGTATAGGGACCTTCTTTGGGAGGCAGCGAAAACGCGACTCTCCAGAATCCAACATACCATCTATGAAAATGGGGACAAGGCCGGCAAGCTCCTGGCCTGGCTTGATAAAAAAGAAAAGGCAGACAGGTGGATAACAGAACTTCAACTCCCCACGGGCAGTACAACTAGAGATCCTCAGTGCATAGTAGACCTACTGGCGCAACATTTTGAACAGATCTATACCTCCACGATAACGATCACACAAACAGACGCGGAGGAGTTCCTCCGAGATATTAAGCTTCCTGAACTGGAATAAACAGAAGCTCAAACCTTAGAGGTAGAGCTATCAGTGGAAGAAATCGCGCTGGCAATCGGCAAATTACAGTCCGGTAAAGCGTTAGGGCCCAACGGTATTCCTATAGAGTGGTATAAGCGTAACGCGACAACACTCACACCATATATGGCGGCAATGTATAAAGCCAGTCTGGAAATAGGGGAATTGCCCCTTGACCAGAGGACGGCGACGATAGTGGCTATCCATAAACCCGGCAAACCAGCGCAGGATTGTTCCTCCTACAGACCAATATCACTAATCAACGCCGAGGCTAAGATATTGGCAAAGGCCCTGGCCAACAGACTCACACCGCACCTAGCAAAATTGATACACCCGGATCAATCCGGGGTTATGCCCGGCAGAAATACGGCGCTAAATCTCTGGTGCCTACATAACGTGCTTGGCCGTAGTCATACCATCCAGGAGGAGGCTGTAGTGCTATCCTTAGATGCCCGCATGGCCTTCGACACAGTCGAGTGGCCGTTCCTCTTCGCTGTCCTCCAAAAACTAGGATTCGGACCGCAATTTTGCTCCTGGATCCGTTTACTATACACTGCTCCAGTGGCCCAGGTAGTAGCCAATGGGCGTAGATCGGGGGATATCTCACTACATCGTGGTACAAGACAGGGCTGCCCACTGTCGCCCCTCCTCTTCGCCTTAGTTTTGGAACCTCTGGCGGCCTGGGTACGTCAAGACCTGGTCATCCGGGGACTTAAATGGACTGAGGACCAGGAGGACCGCATTTCCCTCTATGCGGACGATATCCTCTTATATATGGCCTCCCCACGATGCTCATTGTACCGTCTCTTGGATATTTGTAGCTCTTATGGCCGATATTCAGGGTATACGATTAATTGGGCAAAGTCGGTGCTTTACGTCCTGAAGGGACCTCCCCCACTCCTCCCGGCCGGTTGCGCAGTTACAGTGGTGGAAAACACTTTTAAATACCTAGGGATCCACATCACCCGGGATCCGGAACTATTCATGAGCCTAAATCTTCAAGCTCCTCTGAAACGACTACAAAACGATACTAAGCACTGGCAATCGCTCCCTTTATCGCTCCTAGGGAAAGCAGCCCTTTTTAAAATGATGGCGCTCCCCCGGTTCCTCTACGCCCTTCAAAACACACCCTTCCCAATCCCGCAAACATACTTCCGGGCCATCGAGACGGAAGTCACTAACCTCCTATGGGACAATAAACCGGCCCGAATAGCTATGGTAAAATTATATCGATCCTGGTACGATGGGGGCATCGCACTCCCTAACATACAATATTACTACTGGGCCGCCCAACTAATAGTGGTGAACCAATGGATCCACGTCCCCTACACAGATCCTACCTATGCCCTTGATAGGCTACAGCTAGGAACGACGGGGCTATATCGAGCTCTTTACAACAAGACCCGTCCGTTGATGGGCCCGACGAACTATACACTCCAGACTTAGAAAACAGTGCACAAAAAGTTGGGGTGGCACGACACACTCACACGGGCGACACCCCTATGGGTTACAGACAAGCTGGGAAGACTAGAAAAAAGTAAGGGTTTTCACAACTGGGACCTTATCGGGATATCAAAGGTGGGCGACTACCGAACACTTTCGCTATCAACAGATCAAACACGCCCTCGAAGCGGCAATCCCCCCGGACACCACCCTGCCTGAAGCGTCCCCACTAGAGGACAGACTCCTAACGGACTATTTGGATATAAGAGCAATCTCCTTAACGTATAAAAAAATTGTTAATAACATATCAGACCCGATGGAGAGGCTTAAAGACAGGTGGCAGGCAGACCTGGGCGATTTGGACGACACTGATTGGCAGGAGGCGCTTGCATCCCCCAGAGAGGTAGCAATCACATCCAAACTACGTTTAGTACAACTTAAAATTCTCCACCTGTACTACCCTCTGTAAAATTGGTAAAGTCGACAACCCGCTCTGCTTCCGACAATGTGGGGAGGTCGGCACCTTCTTCCATACTATCTGGGCGTGTCCCGTCGTGGTGTCGTACTGGGAGTCGGTCATATCCCTGGTTACGAGAGTGAGTGGTAGTTTGGTCCCCAGGGAGCCCAAATGCTGTCGACTTAATATCTGGGCGCAACAGACTTAAACTCAACACTAGAAACCTGGGCCACTCTGGGTATGATGATTGCCAAGAGAAACATTGCCAGCCACTGGGGTGGAGCAGCCAATCCTACATTAGCTGAATGGTGTAAAGATATGGACTCTATCATGGTGGCGGAGAGGACGGTGTATGTGCATAGGGGGTGCCCCAAAAAGTGGATCAAAAAATGGGGAAAATGGAATACCTATAGAGGAGATATTTGTGAACTGCCATCCATATCTCAAGACTGTGAATTCTTAGATGTAAACAATACTGCTGATGGTAATGCTGTATGAATCAGAACTCGAACGAACAAGTTTCTTGTGACATATATACAAGATTGCTGACATTGTATAAGTGTAAATGAAAACGGATCATTCAAATGTAATGTGTATTATGGTAAATTGATTATGCCTCTCAAGTTTTGAAATAAAAACAAATAAAAAAAAAAACAGTGGCTATCAGTGGTTACACATTTTCGCGCCATTAAAAACAACAGAAACAGTGTTTTTCCGGTGTTTATGGAACGTTTTGCTTTTATTATTGCTTGCTGTCTGCACTGATAGTCAATAGTATATCGACAGTGTGCGTACAGTGTATATGAGGTCTAAATACATTTTTGCAAATCAAACTTATTGTAGTACACCATACAATACTTCTTCAGTGAGTCTTTGGTCATGTGCGCTCATTTTTTCCATCCCATGTACATTTTTTTCTGTGAAAAGGCCCTCTCAACATTGGCACTTGAGATGGGCAATGGCAAAACAGCCAGTACACAATTTGCTAACTCTGGCCACTGACATAGTTTTCCATGCCAATAGTGGTGCACTTGAAGATTGGAATTCTCTGGGCAGGTTCGGGAACATTTGTGTTGAACTGGGCGCTTATGCCCTTAGAGTTATTGAAGCGGTCAAAAATGAAGCAACACTTTTGAAACTACGGAGAAAGTTCCCCTTTATTGAAGGGATCTAAAACTTGTACAGAGTACCACAGTGAGGTTTCATTGACTTGAAATGTCATGGTTGGTGAAGGGACACTTCTATGCATCATTGCAAGCCATTTCTTATACATTGTAAAATGAAAGTTCCTGAAATGCTTGTCAACATTGCTTTGCTTACCAAGTGGCAAGCACTCTAACATAGAACATGTTGTAGTGCCAAAGTCACTAATGGTTTCGCCCAGCCTACTCTCAAGGAGATATTTCACATCTACACCAATTATGCTGAACACTTGGCAGACAAGAGTGTTTTCAGACTCTAGTTGTTTTATTATGTCCACTACAGCAGTTATGTTTTCCTGTAAAAATCTAAGAATGCAGTAGAGTGTACTTTTTTTCACATCACTATCAATATGCGACCATAGATCCTCACATTTCCTGCCTTTGTCATCATCAATTCTGTAAACGGTTGCCACATGGATAATGTAGCATTCACAGCCCCTTGAACTGAGAACCATCAGCTAAGTGACACAGTTGGGATGACTCTTTCTTTGATGCCACACAAAGCACAAAATGAGAAATATTTGCATTTTAGTTCCCGCGCATAACAAAACAGTGCACCAGAATGGACTAAAAAGTCAATAGCATTCCTCATTAAGTCTGATGATTGTAAAGATGCTTTTAGCATATCATCCAACAAGTGGCAAGGATCTCTTACAGGGAAGCACTTCAGCTCAGGTATTGATTTTGACAGGTCATCACACAGCTTTTTCATATACGTAGCTGAATCCCTGCAAATACAACCAATATCACTCCAATCTTTGTTGAACTTGGAAATAACCTTTTTGCAGCAGCATTCCAAGTAACATTGCGTTCCATGTTTTCCAAAAGTCTGGTGTCATGTTTTCACCACTATCCCAGATGCTTGGTGATAGCACTCTTTTCACATATACTTGTCACTATACCTTGCATTGAATGTTTAAAGCCTGAGGTGTTGGCAATTCACCTACTATCAATACTGACTCACTAAAAACTGGGTGCGGATGTATCAAGGGTTTTTAACTATTCTCAGTAGGTAAATGTGATGGCACATATTGGGAAAGATTCTTATGAAACGAGCCATTTTACCTATCAGTGAAAGAATCAAACGCAGCCAAAATGTCAAATATGATTTTGATATTTCCTGATTCTCTATAATTTATAAAATCATTAAATAAGACCTAAAACATGCTTCTAAACCCTGCATCTTTAGACCAAAGACCACAAAACTGCAAAAAGCAAAAGGAAGAAGAAATAATATTTTAGTGACATCCCTAAACAACAAAACTCAAGCAGAATAATGTTAGCCCAGTCTTTCTTGCTGCTAACTTGTATAACAAAGTTACATTGTATTGGCCCCTTCAGGAAGAAAAAAATGACTCTTTCACTCTCCTTTTCCTTTCTTTGAATGGCATTTGGTTTGTGGTTCTGCAGGTGTTATTTCAGTGTTTATATGTTTACACTGGTGAGGGCTATTTCCCTTTCGGTGAGGTTTTATCAGTTATTATAGGTTTAAACCTAAAACCGGAAAGCCTAAATATAGTGCATCAGTGAGTATCCAGGAACAACCACGTGACACACTAAAACTGATTAAGCAAAGCAGATTGACGTCCCCCAGTAAATATCATGGTAGGCTGAGGTGAGCGAGTACGTATCATGGGATCAGTGTGTAGTTGACTACAAGGCGGGCTTTAAACAACACCCCCCCGGTGGCTGAGCTAAGCTGGAGCCCCTGCCGGTAACATCCCAAAATAGGGATAAGGGCAACCGGGCCCACCAGTAAATAACAGTAAAACAAAGAAACAATCCGCCTGTACAGAATAAAGGAAAAGGAGGGTACCGCAGCAAGTGAAAGATCGAGGATTAGGTGGGGTGGGGGAGGGGAGGGGGAAGTAGATGGGGAACACCAGAGATGACCAGGTGTCCCCCTAGCTATGGAAAGACCAAGGAGCTGGAATGACTAGGACCACACTTGCCATAGCCGCACAAATGTCTTGCCTGTGAGGGAGAACTTGTGTGAGAGATGCTCCACCGCTAGAATGTCCCATAAACTAGTGAACCAGAATGTAAAGGGAGGAGGAGAGGGAGCCTTCCAGGCCAAAGCTATGAGCTGTTTGGCCACACCTGTCATGGGACAAATTATTTACCAATCTGCATGTGTAAATGCTTCGAGTGTGGTAGAATGAATGCCTAGGATGATCAATCAGTGGTCTGCTGGAATTGTAAACCCCCGAGTATTTCTGATGTGACCCAAAACCTCCTTCCTGAAGAGAGTAAGATGAGGGCATAACCACCAAATATGTTGGAAATCTGCCTTCTGTGACCCACATCTCAAGCAAGCAGCCAAAGACGTAGGGAACATGGCACGTAAACCAGCTGGGGTATAATACCATTTGAATATAATCTTGCAAGCTGACTCCTGTTGTAAGATGCTCCTATGTGTTTTGGGGATCTCACGCTACAAAAGTTCCCACTGTTTCTGGGTGATGACTGTTCCACTATCTAATTCCCATTTCGTCTGGTACGGGTGGCTAGGAAGGAGGTGAGACTGTCGGAGGACACTATAAATCTTAGAAATCAGGCCTCCCAAGCCTTCAAAGTTATAAACCAACTTCTCGAAAGGTGTAAGTGGTCGAATTGCTCCCAAGGCATTGGAGGGGTAGACTTCCCAGTGGAGTAACTGGAAATATTGGTGAGTGAGTTTGTCGAAATCAGATTTATATTGCTCGAATGATTTCATCTGCTGCCCGTGAAAGAGGTCCCCCAGTATCCTACATTCGCCTCTGTCCCAGTCAGGGAAAGTCCCCGGACAAAGCCCAGGTGAAAAGTTGGGATTGCATACAGTGGGGGTATTCGGGAAAGGAAATGAAGTTAAACCGCCCTCTATCCCATATCTCCAGCATCGTAGGGGTTGCCAGATAAGCACTATGAGGGAAATAGAACTTTGGCAGCCAAGCAAAGTCCCAGAGTGGCCTACAGCCCCACAGCACGATCCATATGGAACCAATGTTTTTCGCTCTCCCTGAGCACACATCCGGAAATAAAGCGTAGATTAGCTGAGCTATAGTAGTCAAGGAGATTGGGGCAAGCCAAGCCTCCGCGATTTCTGGGAATCATAAGCAGTGTATTGGAGATGCGGGGCTGTGTCCCTTTCCAATCCCTTTGCATCTGGCAGATGTCCTCCCCCGGAATGGAAGTCGGGAGGGCCTGGAAGATGTAAAGCAAGTGGGGCAAAACATTCATTTTGATCACATTCACCCTGCCCAGCCAGGAAATATGCAATGGTTTCCAATGGCGCAGATCTTCCAGTATGGCTCTTCAGTAGCATGGCCAATTTAGCTCTGGCCAGGTCTGCAATGAATTAGTGATGGTAAGGCCCAAGTATTGGATAGAGTGAGTAGCCCATTGAAAAGGAGTCAGATTCTGCAGACCCGGGTAAAGTTGCGCATGATGGTAAGATTAAGTGCCTGTGATTTGGTCATATTAATCTTGTAGCCTGAGGCTAGTTCAAATTTCTACAACTGCTGTGCCACTGCCGGAAGGGTAATGAGGGGTTCGGTCAGAGGTAAGAGAAGGTCATCAGCATGAAGCAGAAACTTGTGCTCCCACCCCCCCAAATAGTATCCCTCTAATGTCTGGAGCCTGATGAAGGCGAATCACCAATGGTTCTACAACCGGAGCAAAAAGTAGTGGGGACAAAGGACAACCCTGCCGGGTGCCACGCGTAGCGGGATTGTTGCAGTGACTTGGCTGTTCACTCGGATAGTGGCTGTCAGCTCGGCATAGAAGCCATGACCTTGCTGACCATGCCCTGGCCCATCCCTATCTTGATGGGAACCACCCATAAGCAGGCCCAACCAACCCTGTCGAAAGCTTTCTCAGCATCTAAGGACAAGAGAAGGGCGGGGATGTTATGCATAAAAGATTTTTCTACCAAGTGAGTGAGGCATCTGTGGTTAACAGGGCGCTGCCAGTGTTGTATGAAGCCCACCTGATCAGGGTCTATCAGGCCAGACAAGAGAGGTTCTAAATGATTGTCCAGCATTTTGGCATAGTTCTTCGCATCAGTATTTTCACAACGCAATGGGCCTATGAGAAGAACATTGGGTGGGGTCTTTGCCTGGTTTGAGAATGAGTGAGATTTCGGCCGCTGACGTCGTGAGTGTGAGGCCAGTGAATGAGTGAGGGAGTTAAATAGCTTGAGGAGTTGGTCTTTCAAGTAGGGATAAAAAAATCTTATAAATGGCAACCGGCAGGCAATCCGGGCCTCGGGTCTTCCACACCAAGAGACCCCCAGGAGCTTTTTTAAGTTCTGTGGCTGAAAAGGGAACCTCCATGTCCCGGGAGAGCTGAGGGTCTAAGGGCATCAAAGGGCAATTCCGTAGATAAGAGTGGAAAGCAGCTTGGTTCTCTCCCCCACCGGTGTATAGAGCCTTATAGTAGGCCCTAATGGCCTCCTGTTTATCCCGTTCTCAAACTACATAAATCAGAGCTTCAGTGCATAGTTTGGCAATGTGGGAGTGAGCGGACTGTTGACAGAGTCTATGGGCCAATAATGTGCCAACTTCATCCCCCCGTCATAGTATTTTCGCTTAAGGGCCCAATAGGGAGCGTTCAGCTTTATTAACCTGATGGGCGCGTAACTGCCACCAAAGCAGCGGCAGTTGTCGTTTATTGCGGCTTGAGGGATTTCGCTTATCAACTCCCTCCAGAGTCCAATTTTCTTCTGTAAGTTTAGTTTCAAATAAGCGGTCTTTGCACGATCTGGCTATCGCAATAGCCAGATTGCCCCCCGTATGGTCGCCTTAAAGCCATCCCAAAGCATGTGAGGAGGGGTATCAGCCAAGGTGTTAAGATCAAAATATTCTTGTTTTGTTTGAAAATCTTTTTATTAAACGTATACCCAGTATCTGAAAGGTGATCGCACCTTAGCATTGAAAAACACAAAATACAGGAGATCCCACCCCAACAATAGTGCCCAGAACACAAGTATGAGTATAAAATCACAGTATTATTGACACTGGCTATGACCCTATCTAGTACAGGTGGTCCCTAGTACTCCAGCCCATCCACATTATTCATGACATCTAAGCCCTTAATATCCCTTGTACGTCACCCACTGGCCCCATATCCTATCCCATTTCCGTGGGCAACCCAGGCTCTGGAATAACACTTTTGCTGCCGCACAACACCAGTCCAGATCTGTCTTCCAATCTATCACCTGCTGGGGTTGTTCCCCCCCCCCAAGCCTTTGCTATATTCCTTTTTGCTACTGTAGCCGCGACCATCAGCCATACTTTAAGATGTTTTGACCATACTGTCTCCCCGTCACACAGAGTATGTTCCATTGAGCCTCCAGGGGAATGGTCTGGCCCACTACTTCCAACATGATTCGTATCTTACCCCAATACTGCTGAATCTTTGGGCAAGTCCATATAATGTGGAAGAATGATCCCTTCTCTTGACACCCCCTGGCACACAGGTCCGAGTTTCAAAGATCCAGTGAATGCATTAGAGTTACAGAAGAATAGGATCTATGGAGGACCCAGAGTTGAATAAGATGGACGCCCTTATGGCGACCTCCCTAGCCCTTATGGCGACCTCCCTAGGGCTTTGTATTGCCTCCATCCAATCATCGTCTTCTAACAGTCTCACCTCAGTCTCCCACGCTTCTCGCAGGGTGCTCAGAGGGTCAGGCGCATTATTCATAATCTTTCAATAGATCAAAGAGGTAGCCCTCTCCGGCATTGGGTCCAACAATAGCCTATCCTCCAGAGGTGCGCAGTCTGGTAACTGCTCATCCTCAAGGATGTGGGCCCGCAGTGCGTGTCCTAGCTGTAGATAGTGGAACCTTTTGGCTGCATACATTCGGTATTCCACTTGTAAATCGTCAAAGGAGATAATGGCCTGACCTCTTCAAACGTCCCCGAGATGTTCCATTCCCAACTGGTCCCATTTTTTAAATCCCTATAGGTTTCCCACCTGCTTCAAGAGATCGCTATCTCACAGTGGAGTTCTCCCCATCACCCTATCTCCCCATCGGAGGAATTTTGTGGCTTCTCTCCAAGCGCGCACCACAGTTAATGCATGTGGCGGCAGTTGGCTTTCTAATTGCTTGCCATATAACTCCGCAGGATACCCCCGCTGACTCATGGACTGTTGGTCTACCCTGCAGGCTGGTTCCTCCTGTCCAGTAAATAACCAGTCATTAACTGTGACCAGTTCGGCAGCCCAGTAGTATTTTTGATGTCCGGGATTGCCAGACCCCCGTCAAATACTCCCCTCTAGCTTATGTAGGGCTATCCTGGAGCTGCCTCCATTCCATAACAGTTTTCAAATTTTACCATCTATCTTATGAAAGAAATCAGTGAGTATTCTATAGGGGGTATTTTGTAGGACATATAGTACCCGAGGTAGTCTCATCATTTTAAACAGGGCGGCCCTACCCATCAGGGATACCAGCAGCTGTCGCCAATGTGTTACGTCTTTCCTCAATCTATCTAGCTGCGGTAGTAAGTTTTCAGCTAGGAACTCATTTTCATTCCTCGATATTTATATACCAAGGTATTTAAACTTATTTTTAACTAGGAGGGATTTCCCACTTGTCAGGAGGGACGCGGCCGCACCAGACAAAGGAAACAGGAGGGATTTGTCCCAGTTTATTTGGTATCCAGAGTAGCTGCCAAACTGTTGAAAAATATGGAGCAATCATGCCACGGTGAAACGGGGTCGTGTGGCGCATAGCAGAATGTCACCGGCATATAAAGAGATTTTTTCTTCCCAGCCACCCTCTCTCATCATGCTCGCCACCAATGGGTCGTATCGGACCCATGCAGCCAGTGGCTCCAGCGCTAAGGCAAAAAGCATGGGGGACAGCAGGCATCCCTGTCTCGTGCCCTTATGGAGGGCGAGGGGCGGGATACTGTCCCATTCACCGGCACTGGCACAGAGGATCCGTGTATAAAAGCCAGGCACGGAACCTTGGACCAAACCCAAATTTCTCCAATACAGAAAAGAGATAGTGCCATTCAATACTGTCGAACGCCATCCGTGCGTCCAGTTATAGCAGTGCAACATCCTCCCCCCTCATGTCTGCGGTTATATGCAAGACTCTGTACAAGCGCCTCAGATTGAGTCTGGTACATCTATGAGGCATGAATCCTGACTGATCAGGGTGTATTATGGAGGTTATCACTCCGCGAAGCCGAGTCACAATGACCCTCGCCAGTACCTTAACTTCCGCATTGAGGAGTGAGATCGGTCTGTACGAGTGACAATGTTCGGGGGGCTTACCTATCTTGGGTATAACCACTATCGTGGCCAGTCGTTGATCCTCTGGAAGCCTGCCCACTTTCACCGCCTCCTGGAACATATTGAGCATATGTTTTGCCACCGTAGGGGCCTCCCCCTTGTACATTTTGGCCGGTATGCTATTTGGCCCAGCGGCTTTGCCAGATTGTAGTTCGTGGATAGCCTGTGTTATTTCATCGACTGTTAAGTCTTTCTCCAATTCGCTACACACGTCAGCTGGTAGTGTGGGAATACGGATGACTTTAAGGAGTTCTGCACAGTCGTTTCCGGTTCTGGCGAGTGCAGAGGTGTATGGAGCTTCGTAGTGATCCGCGGAGCCTCACTGGATACAACATCTTATATATGCAGTTCCCGTTTTAGCCCTTTGAAGCTCCGAGGTCGGCGCTGGCACTTCAGCGTGAAGTCTCAGAAGAACCACACCACAGCGTTTTCATATTGGAGGTCTCTGTGTGAGCAGGCAGCCTGTAGAATGGCATCCCTGTCCCGATAGTTCTGGATCCTGGAAATTATTGTATGCGGTGGCGCACCTGTTTTTGGTTTTGGGACAGGTGCCCTATGGGAGCGTTCCACCGTGAAGTAGTTTGAAAGGCACTTAGAGCGCAGTTGATTGAGTATAAGGTCCTCAAGAAACAGGTCGACGCTCGGCCCCTCAGCCCCTTCATGGACCCCCACCACTCTGATGTTATTTCTTCTGACGCGCCCTTCCTGATCTTCCAGCCTGGCCTTCATGTCGGCTCGCTGTTTCGTGAGTATCTGCACTTGTTCCTCTAGTCTCTTTGATTTAGATTGTAGCTGATTAATATTCGATTCAGCTGTAGAGACCTTGTTGGAGATTTTATGGCAAACTGCTTTCAATAGGTTCACATCTTTTGTAACTGCGTCAAGCTTTGGTTCGATAGTCCCTTTCAAGTCTGTTATGGCAGCCATGATGGCGCTAAGTGACAGCTCTGTCGGTTCCGCTGAATCAGTCTGCTAATTATCCACCTCTGGTCCCACCCTGGACACAGCATACTTGTCCATTTTGTTGGTCTGAGTGGGGCCCATACCTTTTTACTTCATCAAACACTCTTGCAGATCGTCGACAGTTAGTGAAACCACACTTGCGCAGGATAATTGTGCAAAAGTTTCCTCTACCACGTCTCTCCGTGCCCCACCTACCAGCTCTCAATGATAGAATCTTAGCACTAGGGGCCTGTAGCCATCAGATACCTTGGCGCATGTGTCCCTTGATTCACACAGTGCTGATGGCTAGTGAGCAGTCACCACTTCAGAGCCCCAGTAATCTGCTCCCGGTGGTAGGGCCCAGAAAAACCGAGTCAATCTATTATAGTTGGAGGGAGGGGGAGAGGTGGCACCCCTGGACTAGTAGAGCCTCGCACTGCCTCCCCTCCTCTCGCCGTTGCTCCACTCTGTATTCTCAGGTCGAGCACTTCCATCGGCTCCAAAGTCAATCCCCCAGCCGGCTATCGGCAGGCTGACTGCTCCGCCCCACTCCCGGGCCTCTTTATGAATACTGGGATCCAACCCAGCAGCTTACCGGGCCTTCTTCCTTGCCAAATGCGTCTCCTGGAGGTTCCTCTGTAGGCCTCGGGGGAAGGGGACCGCGGCCCTAAGTCCGTTCAGCCGCCCTGTGTCTCTACCGTTCGTCAGCTTGCCCATCGCGCTGTAGGCCTCGCAGCCACTCCCCCTCCGTCACCCCGCAGCTCCGGATTTGCCTCTGATACCGTTATGGCATCAGTATCCGTTCTGTCAGCGGTCCAGCCAGTCCTTTATCCCGCCTCTTCCGTAGTCTCATCCAGCTCCAGGGCAGTCCCAGCGCAGCCCTGATCCACTCTCCCTGTCCACTGGGCCCGACGCCAGGGCCTACTTCGCAGCGTCAGCTGTCAGGTCTCCAAGGAGTTGGGAATTCGCCGACATTTTGGTAGCGTATGCCGTTGCCACTCCGCTGCATCCTGCACAGTAGATTTTGCGCTGGATCATATATTTAATGGATATTAGGTGGTTATTGTCTCCGAGTTGCTCCCGGAGCTCTTGCGGAGTGCGACCATCCTGATCGGTGCCAAGCCACGCCCTGAGGTCAAAATATTCTTGAATTGCATCCTGAATAGCAGCCTGATCAACCGGGTCACGAGGGGGAAGTCACCAGTGAAGAGGAGAGCGGGGGACCCCTTCCGGATGGACCAAGTCAATTCTATGTGCGCATGGTCAGAAATGGAGATGTCAGATATCTGCGCCGACTCCAGGTCGCGCAAGAGAGAATGCATAACAAACATGTAATCGATGCGGGAATAGGACAGGTGGACATGAGAGTAAAAGGGATAGTCCTGTATGTCAGGATGCAGGTAACGCCAAGCATCCACTAATTCGGCATAGTTGAATTCCCTTTTAAGCTGACCTAACATGGCCCGTGCCCTGATAGTGAGTGTTATTCCTGTCGAGCTCAGGGTCCCAGACTAAATTGAAGTCCCCACCCATCACCACCTTTCCTTGGGACAAACTAAGTTGATCCGTGAGTATTTTATGAAGAAAGGAGTCTTGGGCCTGGTTTAGGGCATAAAGATTGAGAAAGGTCATAGTAGAACCGCCTCTCTCTATTATCACCATCAGGAAGCGCCCTCCCGGGGCCCTAACTACACATGTCCACTTAGTAATGAAACCCTGTTTAAAAAATACAGCCACACCCAATATTTTAGAGTACGTGTACGCCCAGTGTTGGGACGGGGAGCTCGGGTGTGACACGCAATGACAGTCATCCCTGAGTAAGTGGGTCTCCTGTACAAAAACTATATTGGGGTCCTGTTGGAGAAGGTAGAGCCATATCTGTTTCCGCTTACTAGGAGAATTAAGCCCCTTCACATTTAGGGAGAGGAGCTTTGTGTTGGTCAGGGTCCCTCTAGTCTACTTTATAGACTGTCAGTGCGGTAACAGTACCAATTCTGCCCGAGTGTGCGGGCAGGTCCAAGGGTAACAAAGGCCCCCGTCCACTATCGCTCCACTCAGGCAAACCTATTGGGAAGTGTGCAAGGCAGGACCAAAATCCAAACAAAACCAGCGGGCCAATAGGGCCCAACATTATGAGGTACTCCATCAGTAGACGAATGAGAAACCCCATCAAGATCCGAAGAGGTGACTCTTAAGTGGAGAGTAGCCCCAAGTGGGGGAGGGGGTCCGAGGGGCCAGGTGAGAGAGGGTAAGTTGTGAATTTCATAACGGACTCGCCATTGCGGTGATGCGGTGGGCTCTGTCCAAGATCAGTGGTTGATACTCCATACCCCACCGTATGGTCTGGAGCAAGTCTCTCATGAAGGCCATAATATCCTCCCCCTCTGCGCCCGAGAGACACTCGGAGGCGGATGTTATTTCTGCGGCGACGGTTCTCAAATTCTTCCCGTTTGGCCTGTAGCTCAATCTGTAGGTCTCCCAGAACCATCACCCGGTGCCAGAGCATCTCCTGGTCCTCCGTTTCATAATCCATGGTGCGTTCAAGGTCGTCCAACCATGTGCCTACTTCCATGATGTCTCTGCGGAGATCCTGCATACAGCTTTTGGAATCTGCTTTAAGGGAACCACTTTTAAAATCTCCACAATCGCTGGAGATTTTTGACTTCCATAAAAACAACTATGTTCAAACATAGAAATCTTCACCGTGGCTTTGACCCAAGGCTTCTTGATGACAACGCTCCCTCCTTGGACACCCCCTGCAGCCTTGCCCCGGTGAACTTTACCTTCTTAGAACATTTTTCCCAAAATGTCCTCTAAGTCTGAAGGTAAGTGCTGACCGGGCAAAATCCACTTTTTGTGTCCGAACTGCACTTCCTCGCATTTGGCCATATTTTTCAATTTTGACCTGGTCTTGCGCAACTATATATCGGCGGTTGAAGCTTTGTTCTTTTAAGTGCTAGTTTTTACTAAACACTTAAACAATTCATAACTCCGGTTCTACTGATCGAATTTTTGTCATTTTGGTGTCAAATAATTTATTAAAATATATTCTATTTTAGTAAATTGGTTTGGGATTTTTCTTGTGTTGTGTTTTCATTTTATTAATGTTTGTGTGCTGCATAAATACTTTACACATTCCTCCAAGTTAAAAGTGACAACATTTTGTGCCAGGCTACCCAGGATTAAGCACAGGTTAATTTAGTGATTTTGTGTGGTTCACCCTGCCTAGAATTGAGGCTGTTGCTTGACCACGGCTCACATCCCAGTCAACCGACAACCCAATTTCTCACAAGTAATTTGACCATACATTTTGTTTGTGTGTCAGGGAGAGGATAGTCTACAACCCCTCTCTTGTAAAGTTCTACTGGAATGTATGATGGAACCATGCAAGCCATTACCACGCATGGCTTACCAACGTGGTCATTACAATGACCACGACACTACCACGAAGGTCTTTGCTATGCAAAATTTTACCCCATATTAGTCTTTACCACGCATGCCTTTACAACGAAAAATCGTTGTAAACACATGTATGGTAAAGGCAGATACTTGATAACAATTCAACAGGTAATTAATTCCCCTTTGTGTACATATACACAAAGGGGAATTATATATATATACACACACACACACAAGGATACACACTTGCCACCCCAAATCCACCCGAGACCCTAAAAAGCCCTTACCACCCAAAAACCCACACCCACCCTAAAGCCCAAATGCTAAAAATACCCTTGCTACCCCGAAACCCATCCCCACCGTAAATCCTAAAAAACGCTTAGCACCCAAAAACCCATACCCGCCCTATAAACTGAAAATACCTTTGCTACCCAAAAACCCATATCCACCCTAAACCCTAAAATTACCCTTGCCACCCAAAAACTCATACCCACCCTAAAAAATTTCTTACCACCCAAAAACTCATACCCACCCTAAACCCCAAAAATCCCCTTGTCACCCGAAAACCCATACCCACCATAAACTCTAAAAATCCCCTTGCTACCCAAAAACCCATACCCACCCTAAACCCTAAAAATTCCCTTACCACCCAAAAACCCATAGCCAACCTAAACCTCGAATATTCCTTGCCACCCAAAAGCCCAAATCCACCTTAAACCCAAAAAATCCCCTTGCTACCTCAAACCCATCCTAAACCAAAAAAATCCCCTTGCTACCCAACATCCCAAACCCACCCTAAGCCCTAAAAATTCCCTTACCACAGAAAACCCCAAACCCACCCTAAACCCTGAAAATTCCCTTACCACCCAAAAACCCAAACCCACCCTAAAGCCTAAAAATTCCCTTACCACCCAAAAACCCAAAACCTATCTAAACACCCCTACCACCCTAAACCCTTAAATTACCCTTGCCACCCAAAAATCCATATCCACCCTAAACCCTAAAAATTCCTACAACCCAAAAACCCATATACTCTTACCCTCCCTAAACCTTAAAAAAACCTTTCCCTAATATATGTGTGAGTGTGTATATATATATATGTGTGTGTTTGTAAAAAACCCTTAAAACACTTAGGGGCCGATTCCGATCTCGGCCGGTAGGGCTCCGAATCGGATCCGGCATTACCGGATCCGATTCGGAGCCCTGTTTCCCGACCGAGTCGGACGTGCGTCCGGGCGAGCGAGTACGATGCAAGCGGACGCGAAATCGCCGACCGACTCGTTCGCGGGACCCAACCGCACCGACCGACTCGTACGGACTCGACTCGCACCGCGCAATGGAGACGTTCCCCGGCCGGGTAAGTACGATGCGCACCTCGAGCAGTCCGACCGACTCGCGCCATCCGGCTCGAAAGAGCAGTCAGAGCCGCACTTTGGGGGTCCGTGTCGGACCCCCTGTACGCCTAGCCGCGCGAGTCGCACACAGGGGGAACCCATGGGTCCCCCCTACCTGTGCATGTACGGCGCCACCCGCTTCGACGCGTACCCGCTGTAGGGGGCGCCCTTGTTCGCCTCGCACCCATTGAGTCAATGGGAGCCCGCGTACGCGTTGTACGACCGGCTCCCATTGACTTCAATGGGAGTCCGACCGACTCGGGTCCGATAGCATGCGAACGCATCGTACTCGTTCGGTCGGACTGCTAGGGTCCGATTCGGTCGGAAATCTCTCTGGGTCCGGCTCGGTCGGAGTGATTTCCTGCCCGAATCGGAATCGGCCCCTAAGACTTTGAACATAGACATACAACAATCAAATTTGAAACACATTTCTGATAAAATTATTCTGTACGTTTACTGCAAAGTGTTTTTATTAGAAAAAAAATATATATTTAGATTTTTAAATAAATTATCTTGTGAAAGATGCTGGTCAGTAGTATGAGGCAAAATTACTGTTGTAACTCCGCAGGCTGCTTGACTAAGGGATAATTGAAGGCTAGAACAGTGATAATTGATTTTGAATTACCCATGATGAACACCATTACCAAAATGTATCCTGATACCCAAATTCAAGGATGTTTTTTTCACTTTTCACAGGCCTATTGGAGAAAAATAAAAAAAACATCTTTAGTTGAGGATCACATATCAGACAGTAAACTGCAATTTGAGTTAAAGAAACTAACAGCATTATGCTTTGTTCCTCCTGACTGTGCGGATGAATACTACACATCAATTACAGAATCTGAGCATTCTACTGCAAATGAAGACAAATTGGGTGTCTTACTAAATTACTTTGAGGACACATGAATTGGCCATCTAAGCAGGTCGGGTCGCAGGAGGAATCCAAGGTTTCCTGTGAAGTGGTGGAACTGTTACACGACCTGCTTAGAGGGAGGAGCAAAGACTAATAATGCCATAGAGGGATGGCACAACTCCTTCAACAAATCAATCGGAAAAGCTCACCCTAACTTTTATAATGTTTTGGGAATTTTGAGGAAGGAGCAAAGTTTACAAGAAATGAGAATAGCGCAATAATTGACTAGTAGTCTGAACCCACGAATTTCTAAAAGAATAAAAGAAATGTTGAAGCGTCTATTGGGACAAATTCTACAGTTTTTGTTGATGGTGGCTTCAGACTACCTAGACAATATTGCACACATACTACATTTCTAACTGACACTAACACCTATTCTATCTTACTTGCTTGTTTTGTAAATATTTTTTTAAATTATATTGCCATTTTTTACAATATTTTTCCAAATTAAATAAATGTCTGGTTTCCTACCTTCTGATGTATTCTTTCTTCTTCTCTTGGTGGTTTGTAAAGTTTCACAGTTGACCAAGACTCTTGAGCACTCCAAAAAACGAACGTATCAAATCCATAATCCACGGCCCAATACAAATCCTGAGCCAAACTAACAAAACTAACACATATCGGCATAGCCATATTTTACAGCAAATTGACTGCTGCAAAAATTACTGTGTAAACTAAAAAACGCATCCCAAAATAAAAATCCTGAAAAATGAAGTATTTTTGGCAAAAAAGGCAACAAGAAATCCATCGTTGTAAACCACTGCCCATACTTTTTAAAACTATCCACAATTTGGCCAAAGATTCACAAAATCCAATAGTCCAAACTTTAACATGCAGTAAAATCCTGCATATAGTAAAAGTTCATAAACAAAAGCTTGCAAATTGTTCCCAACATCCGTTCAACCATCCAAGCCATCCGTGTTCTCGAAACGTCCATGTGGTCCAACAACCACGAATTCGCTATACTTTGTTTTAAAAACGCAACGCACCAATAAATATAAAAAAATATTGCTTTTTTTATACTTTGGTTTAAAAGAAATCATAATCTTTCTTTCAACATATTTTATTTAAACCAATGGTGTTAATAAAGCAATCAACCTAACGTGGACCAACAACCGCTACCTGCATAGGAATTAAAATGGTGGTTAAAACATTCAAAACATGCATCAAAATACTAACATATACCTAACTACCGCCCTTCTCTCTGCTTACAACAAACTATGCCACTCACAATCTATCATTAATAAATAAAGTTTGTCTTACCTGACCGCAGCTCTTCCTTGCTTCCGAACTTGACTGCGATGCTCCACCGACTGTAGAAACAGACACACAACCGGGAACGTCATCTGTAAAAGTAAAAATGAAAAGAGGGCAATTTCTACCATTGACTTCAATGTAATAGCATGGGAAAATACAGATTTTTGTTTTTTTAAATGCAAATGTACTTCTTTGTTAAAGTTTGTATATTAAAAAAATAATATATTGTTAAACTTATTTATATTAATTGTTTCAAAGTTTTAATTTACTGTGATATATTTTTTTAAATAAAAAAATAATTTTATTATTAACTTTTATATGTCCTATTTTATCATTTCAATAAAAATACTTGTTGATAAATTTCGAATTATTATTATATCATTTACTGTATTTTTACACATTTATATGAGTGTACATATATCCATGGTTACTTATTTGAAAATGTTTTACCAATTTCTTTTATATTTTCTAACATTATTAAATAAGGTTTTTAAAATAATTCACTCCCTACACAAAACCCCTATTTCTCTAACATCCCATGCCAGATTGTAAGTGGTGAACCCTCATAACTGTTGAATTTAAAAATTAGAAAATTAATAAAATTAATATTATTAATAAAATTAAATTAATATTCAGTTACTAAAATTAATACCTGGGTATTAATACACTCCCCCACCCAAAACCCCTAATTCCCATGCTTACCGTTCCAGAGATGGGTGTCACACCCTCATAAGTTTTTTTGTAATTATTTTTAAATTACTAAAAATTTGTATTAAAATCAAAACTGATTACTACCCAGATATTAAAATTAATACCTGGGTATTAATACACTCCCCCCACCCAAAACCCCTAATTCTCTTGCATCCCGTGCTAGAGGATGGGTGTCAGACTCTCATAAATATTTTTTTAAATTATTATTAAATTACAAAAAATGTATATTAAAAACAAAACAGATTAAAATCCAGGTACTAAAAGGAATACCTGGGTATTAATACACCCCCCACCCAAACTCCCTAATTCCCTTGCAACCCGTGCCTGAGGGTGGGTATCACACCCTTATAAGTATTTTTTAATTAATTTTAAATTACTAAAAATGAATATTAAAATCAAAACTGATTAATACCCATGTATTAAAATTAATACAGGGATTTTAATAACCCCTACCACAAAACCCCTATTTCACTTTTTAAAAGTATTTAAATTATTTAAAAAAAATATTTAAAAATCAATAAATAAATACCATTTACCGACAATTAAAAAAACAAGACCTTACCTTACCTAAAGCACTTAACCTTTAATCGCGTTGTAATGACATATGCGTTGTAATAGTGTGCGTTGTAATGGCATGCGTTGTAAGGGCATATGCGTTGTAATGGATTCGTTGTAAAGGTATTACGATGTAATGCCTGCGTTGTAATGGACATTTCCCCAGTTGACCTGCCTCATCAATATTTATGAGGCAGGTCACAATTTGCGACCCATTGGGAATGGCCTGTAATCACAGGAATGGTGGCCTGCTGGGGACAGCAGACCACCATATCTGTGATTGCTTTTTAAATAAAGCAATTCATTTTTTTAAATGTAGTCCATCTTCCTTAAAGAAAAACAGGATGCGTTTCAAAAAGAAAAATGAAACGTTTCTATTTGACAGTGGGACCACTGCCTACTCTTAAAACACGTTTTTGCTACCATTCGCAAAGGACCCCTTCCCGTTTGGGACTGGCTTACCCCCTACTTCAAGTTGGCAGTAAACTGCGATTGTTTTGCGACCGCATTCCGGTCTCAAAACAATTGTACATCCCCCTGCGGCTCGCTATTGGGAAGGGGTGACCTTGGCACGCCCCTTCCTACTACCGACTCGCAACATAGGGTTAGTACATGCAAAAACAGCCTGATTCTCCGTTTGCAACCTCTAAAACCGGTCGTACATCTGGCCCCATGTCTCTATATTGTGAAGTTCTTGTTGATATAATACATAGTCCTACTAAACTCGTAGGAACCGTGTAACATGGGGCCACCAATGTTCTAGGTCAGGTACTTATTTAATAGGTCTCCTGAGTCGTTTTTCTGCATTTGCCCAATGCTCCTTTTTCACCTCTATATGGAGACAATCCGTGGTGAAAAAGATTTATCCTCAGCTTAATAGGAAGCACCTATTATGCCTGTAGGTTGTTCAAGCTTGAACTTTTAAAAGGATTACCCCACTATACTGATTCCTTTCTTTGAATTCCATTTATTAAAATATTTGGTGCACCCAGTGAATATTCCTGTTAATTGTATACAGGCAGTAACTGCACATTTAACTACATATGAGCTCGCTAATTGCAGTGGAGATGTTACCTTCATGGTCGATGCACACAAAGTTTATTGATGCAAAGTTTTTTATTCCTGGGTTAATTTTCCTGCAGTCAATGCCAATACATTGATATTTCATACATACACTGCAGGTCCAGTTCCAGCTGCATATAGACCTTAATACTTAGAAATAGCTTTAACATACCAGGAACATCAAAAGTGGTTCCAAGGCGCCCTTCCACATACAGTTTGTCTTGTAAGACTGGGCCCTCAGTAATCAGGGGGCAAACTGGGCAGTATTGGCAGGATATATGCCATATCCAAATGCACAACAGTTAAATCAGGCTGCTACACTTCGCTCTTCTAAAGCACTTAGTGAAACTATATAGACATCTAATGCAGTTTTTTATGCATACATTAACTACTGCCCCAGCAAGGGCTCTTCAAGCTGGGCAGCCACAGTTAGCTGTGCCTGCTATTAGTCCAGTTACTAGTAATGCCATTATGGATAAAATCCCTTCCAAACCAGATGAAATTCCGTTTTGGATTGCACAAAAATGTAATCAACTTGAAGCAGTGTTTCCCCATACGGGATCCCAAGATAACTTTAGAATTCTCACTGTGTGTCTTCCACTTGGTATGGTTTCTCCAGTTGAAGATTGTGCCACATGGGGCACTGTCTTGGCTGCCATAAATACCATAACACTTGGTACCCCATCAATTGCTGTTTTGCCTGAAGTTCTTAAACAAATTCAAAATGAACATGGGGCAGCTCCTGCCCTATATTTGGGGATGAAACGAATTGGCAACTTTGCCACATTGTCCTCAATAATTTTAAGTAATATTGAAGGGGAGGCTGGCTCTTTAGTAATACTCTAATGTCTCGCGTTGATTACTGTTGCAGATCAGGAACGCGAGTTACCTGAAATTATTTCTGAGACCTTTACGTCTATAGGTCGTGATAGTTTGGGAACAAGGTCCAATGAGCAACAAATTACAACAAAATCTCATATGGATACCACCAAGCAGGCACCTGAGTCTTCTAACAAGGGCTGGGATAAAAATTTAAATAATAAATATAAAACGAAAACACGAACTGGATCACTGCAACCGTAGTCCTCTGAAACTGTGATACAATTAACAGTGTGATTGGTATCAGTATGCTGATACACATTCTTCTCGTTCCTTTTTGGACTCTTCAGACAGAAAGTCAGAGAGAGTGTGACGAGGCGACTGCAGGCAAGATGAGTATGTGAAACCGAAAATAGACTCACAAAACTCTCTGGCCTCATCATAATAAAGTAAAAAAAACTTCCACTACAAAAACCACAATTTAAAAAGAAGAAAGTGGCAGAAATTTCCACTAAATATGCCACAAATTCTCAGAACTCTTCTTCTGAACAAAATGTGGGTGAAAACCTTGCTCGGCAGTGCAGCAGAGGTCATGATAGTTCGCTAGACTCTTCAAGAGTTTCTGGTGGTAAGGCCGACTAACGACTTTATGCAGGTTGAAACTCCAGATCAGCATCCCAGCCCTCCTGATAGACTGTATGATGTCGACATACCTCATACTATTAAAGTAATAGTCTGGCAGAATTTGACTAATGCATATGACATTCTCTTGGCTGAGGTAGATTGGCTGTCTGAGTTTGTTTGAAAAGTCCCGCATGGCCCAATGGCCCTAGGGAACAAGCAATGTTCTGCTGCTGTGCCATTATATAAACAAGTGTTTGCACTGAGCATTATTTACAATTTGTCTTTTTTTTCTTTCATGATATTGCTACTCCTGCTTCGTTACAATCTCAGCGGGAGAAAGCAGCTCGGCTGCGTCGGCAACGGATGGAAGCCATCCAGGCTAATGATTGCTGGCTGATGGCTATGGGGAGGTGGAAAAGTAAAGGATAAACAGCTGGTATGCACTTAATCTGAACAAATGCAACTACAAAGTCAAACAATAGCAGCAATACTTTTCAATACGGTGTGCACCTGAAGAGGAGGTACAGCCCACCTCCTACTTGAAAAGTGAAAAAAACTAAGACAATGGTCGTAGCCTTCGAGTGCACTACTCTAAAGGTAATCAGATACCACAGGTAAGTAAATATACAAAGACACAAATTAGAAACCAAAATATCACATCCAAAAGTAAACAGCAAAATGATGCAAAAGATGCTGATGGTGGCTCAAAAACTTCTTCTTTTATTGAGCAAACTTCATGTATCTCCCGAAGGGAACTTCAATCAAATACGAAGAGTGGTGGTTGCATACATCTCACAGATTGTTAATAAGTCCCAATGCATTTCGGGCATAAACAGCTGCCCTTCTTCAGGGGAATGTACAAATGAATGAACATAATATCTTGATATTTGCATTACTATAAATACACTAGAATGAGTACAAAACAGGGAGGACATGAGGAAAGCACAAGTTCAAAAGTAATAAAAGCATTGGCAATTGTAACCAGATGGAAAGGATACGAGAAAAACTCCACGGTCTTGAGGTAGCATAGAATAAGGTAAGTGCAACCGGTCAATATGATGAAGAAACAGAAAGAGTGAAAATCCAACACCAGGTGCAACGCTCCAGAGGGAGTGAATTTATTAGAAAAATGTGAGCAACGATATCCCTGCTGTGTAAGCTAACTTCTGTGCTAAAAGAAACTAAGAATGGTGAACAAAAAAAATGCCATGTGACCCACCACGTGGGCAAACTCTTAGGTGTCATGCAGCACACAATTAACACACCCCCTAAGCAGCATTCATTACCTGGAGGCAATAAAACAACGCGACCTGAACAAGTACAAATAGCATGTGCCTTTCACACTGAAAGAAAAGGAAACCAACATCATGAGCCCCAAATGTCCTGCCGATTACAGGCGTGTAAAGGCACTACTGTTGAAAGAAGACTCACCGAGAAATTGAACTACGAAACTCTGCGTTTCTAAATGAATAAGGCTGGCAGAGTTGGTGACGATCACGTCCAAGCAACCTAAATGTAAAGGATGCCGCATATCAAAATGATGGAGCCCGACCAAACTCGAATAACGTGCCATCAATGTACAAATAGGCAAGCATTTACTCACTGGTACGTGGCCCCAGACCACGCCGTCACAATAACCAAGTTCAGTGAGACCAAAGCGCGACGTCTTGACTGACAACAGACAGGATATCCGCATTTTATACGTGACGTGTGTGACGTAGTATTATTATTATTCATCTGCCTCTTTGGAGTCAGGGTTGAATTGAAAGGCAGTTAGAGAAGAGCAGGGCCATTGGAATTAAAGTAAAATAATAAATTGTCCATTACAGGTGCCCAAGCTGCAGCCTGCAGTGAGTAGCAAAGTACCCGACACTGGCATGCCTCCATTAACGTTGCACAACAAGATTACTATTAATTATGCAGCATAATGCCTTACTCATTAATGTTTGTTTAAAATTTTTTTACTAGGAAATGCGTTAAAAGAAAAAAATCACTTAGTTTTAAACTAGTGGTATTCTGGCTTAATTTCTTGCAGTCAGTGCTTTTATGTGATGCTTGTGTGGTGGAGAAACCTTGGCCTTGTGACTAATCACATAAAACATCCAATGGCCCTAGGGAACAAGCAATGTTCTGCTGCTGGGTACCACTATATAAACAAATGTTTGCACTGAGCATTATTTACAATTTGTCTTTCATGATATTGCTACTCCTGCTTCGTTACCATCTCAGCGGGAGAAAGCAGCCCTGCTGTGTCGGCAACGGATGGAAGCCATCCAGGCTAATGATCGCCGGCTGATGGCTAAGAGGAGGTGGAGGCATCTGCCACTGCCCAGCCCAGTACCTCCAGCCAGCCGCAAGCACCTCCATCACCACCACACCTTCAGCAGCACCACTGCTTGCAGCTGCTATCCACCACTGCTACCCCCCATTCTCTTCATCATTATACCCAAACTTCTTCCAATACCGCGTCCTACATGAGCTGGTGCTGCTTTGCCGAGAGGTGGCATGCCTTCACGCCTGGATCGATGTCCTATGATGCCTTTTTAAAAAATAATTTGCATTGGTGGGAGGGACGTTTGTTGTGGTTGGAGAGGGTGGGAATTGGGAAGGGAGTTGGACATTGTTAGACTTTAGTTTCTTCTTTGGACATTGGTTGGGGTGATTTATTTATTTGTTTGGGGAGAGAGTGGGCCTGTTGTGGGTGGAGAAGGTGGGTTTTATTGTTAAAAAAAGGGAAAATGTTTAGTTTATGACGGAAATCAGTCTTATGTGTTTTACTTTGCACTGCTGCCTTTTAGTGCAGCCTGTTTTTTATAATCCACTTATCAAAGTGTAAACAAGTTAGTTATACCCTTGTCCTACTACCCTCTGTAACTATATTGACCACTAGGGAGGTATGCCTATGCCTATATTGTCTACAGCAACCAATTCACAAAATTTTAATCTTCAGTAGAAGTTAGTTACTAAATAAACGAGTTCACTTCACTCCATAGTTCTCTTACCTGAATAGAGGAAGTGATGGCTGCTACCTCTCTCAATCTTCCAAAACCTTATTTCAGGGTTTCCCAAGGTGCCTTCTTAATGGTGATGGTAGTAGTAGCAGGCTAGCGCATTAAAAGGGAAGACATCACAAGCGAGGTGCCTCTCCCACCTAGGTGAACTCCAACTGTAGGATTAATCAGAAGGATTATCCATCACATCAACTAGATTGAAAGAAAACACAGTCAGTGAGCTATTTATTTATATCATAACTTATCAAAGACTGAGACCAGACTACCGCCATGACACAAAGACCTGATATTATACCAAATATTTGCAGTAGTAACTTCTTCCTTCTTCTGAGCAATGGGGAGCTAGTATTTATTTTATTAAAACTAATAAAACTAAACTTACGAAATACTCGAGTCAGGAGAAGTAGACTTAGGACAAGGTTAAGCCTTTACTCAACACAAGGCCTCAATGATTTTTTTTTTTTTGTAAATTCTTTTTATTTGCATTTTGTTGTATACAGGTTACAGACAACTTCATTGACTGTTAAAAGTGCACATAAGAGTTTGTATATGTAATTTAGCGTATTCTCGTTTCAACTGCAAACATTATCAACAGTTATTGCTTTACTGTTACACCTCATGCTTAAAAGAAATAAAGACGGTGCGTTATGATAAAAAACATTTGTCTACATTGTGTACATCATCTGTGGCACTTATCAGCTATTAATGGTACTAGAAGATACATCATATTGCATTGCAATGGGGGACATAACGTTTAACGGAGGTGAGGTCAACTGGGATACACTGTATAGGAGGATCTGCTTTGCGCTGGATGTAGGCAAGCTTTGTAGTGGGCTTTAGTATCTAGTCATTATAGGCCTGGGCCCAGGAGGGATTGGCTGGGATGGGCAGGAGGTTTGATATTTATGTTTGCCCCGTTTCCGCACTCTGCGGGCTAGATGTCGCTAGGGGGTTGTCCCGCGCAATACTTGGATGTGTTTCCTCACGTGAGATTTGAGAGGGGGGTGGAGTAGTCTGTGTAGGTTGTGCATTTGGCACCTCTAGTTTGAAGGCGTGTAGTAGTGTCACCCATTGCATAGATATGTGGTGCTTTCGGGTGCCCCAGACTTCTTCGAGCCTTAGTGCATCCTCCTCTGATGCTCCCCATTTACTGACTGCTCCTCTCCAGGCCGCTAGCAGGGGGCCTGCTGGGGTCCTCAATTGCATGGCTATACTTCGCTTGGCTAGTAGGAGGGCTAGGGACGCGAACCGTGTCTCTACTCTGTGGTGTTTCTCACATTTGATTATGCCTAACGCACTAGCTTCCCATGTGTTGATGTCAGTGAGTCCTGTCACCTCATGTAATGTGGTGTGTATCGTGCTCCAGTATGTCCGGAGTGTCGGTCAGCACCAGAACATATGGAGAAAGTACGCACTTGGTTCTGAGCATCTAGGGCATATGAATTGTGTGTCCGGGTAATCGCGTTGGAGGGTTTCCGTGTTAAGTATGCGCGGTGTAGTATAAAGTATTGTATGTTTTTGAAGCATTAGTTGCATGATTCTTTTTGGGGGAATTCCAGTGCTTGTTCCCATTCTTTGTCATGGAGGGACCGCTGAAACACCGTTTCCCTATTTTCTCGAAGGGGATTGAGCGTGACCGCGCCCAGCGCTCGGATTGCCTTATACACCTATGTGACTTCCGAGGCCCATCTGTAGTATTGCGTGTAGGACAGGGTGCGTGGGTGGCTCAGTGTCTATTGTGTGCCAGACGCAGCGACAATCTGCCACCAGTTACCTATGTAGGAGGCAGGTTGGAAGATCCGTGTCAGTTATTAGTTCTGCAAATGATAGTAGTTGGCTGTTTACAAACAGGGAGCCTGCTTCTGTGATAGAGTGTTCTGTCCATACGTGCAGGGCTCGTTCTGTGTAGTGATTACGGCCTCTTGGGAGACATACCAAAGGCAGTAGGGGGCAGTACAGAGGGGCTGCGCGTGACATCCGATGTACACATTTCATGCAGGTGTGCGCTACTGTCAACTGCAATGGGCAGCTCAACGTGGGTTTAGCCCCTGGTATCAGCATGCAGCAAATTACTGGGACGGAGACTGGCCCCGCATTTGTGTGAGTCTCTCCCAGTGCGCGTCCCACTGTCCATCGTGACATCACTGCAGTTGGGCCGCTAGGAAGTATGCCTCAAAGCAGAGGCTCCCTGTCCCCCTTGGTCCATTGGTAATTGTAGTTTGGTCAGGGCTACCCATCTGCAGCCCGCCCCCCAAATGAGAGTACCGAGGAGAGTGTCTAATTCCTGGAAGAAAGAGCGGGGGAACCACTGGAAGATTAGTGAAGTAATAGAGCAGTTGCAGGACTAGGATCATTTTAGCCACCTCGATTTTCCCGATGGGGGCTAGAGGGAGAGTTTTTCAGAAGTTGATCGAGGACCTTCGGTGGTTTCCCTCATATATGTCTTGTGGCGTGTGATACAGGCGCACTCCTAGGTAGCACGTTGCTTGAGCACTCCATGTTATGTCCATTCCTCCCGCTTGCACCGACTGGGGAGGGAGATTGCCGGATAATGGGTATATTGTAGATTTGGCCCAATTGACTTTTAGGCCCGCTACGGCCTCAAAGTCCACCAGGGTGGTGAGGATCGGGGTGAGATCTGAAGTGATGTCTCAGACATAAATAAGCAAGTCGTCTGCATACAGTGATATAGCATGCGTCGTATCCGCTATTGGGATTCCCCATTGCTCGCCCTCTCTATGAAGCCGGATCGCCAGTGGCTCCATCGCTATGGCAAATAGTAGCGGGGAGAGCGGGCAGTCCTGTCTTGTGCCTCTTGATATCAGGAATGAGGTCGATATTTGGTGCCCAAGCTTTATTCTGGAGGTCGGCTTAGTGTATATGAGCTTAGTGTAGGCAAGTAGGCGGGGCCCTATTCCTATCCGCTGAATAACCTTGAAGAGGTATGGCCACAATAGTGTATTAAAGGCCTTCTCCAGGTCCAGGACCAGCCACGCCGCTCGGGGGAATCGGTCTTGGACCTGATCCTGCACATAGAACAGCTGCCGGATATTATAGGAAGTGTTCCTCCCCGGTACGATCCCACACTGGTCCGGGTGTATTATCGTTGGGAGGATTGTGGAATATCGATCTGCTAAAATGTTTCCATAAATGTTATAGTCTGCATGCAGCAGGGCTATGGGACGGTATGATCCTAAGTGGTAGGGGTCCCTGTCAAGTTTTAGGAATGAGACTATTATTAATTTGTTCTTTTTCCACTATGCGTCTCTCTAAGGTTTTATGTACTCCTGAGATGTGTTGGATACACGTGCCCCTTATTACTACTTTGAATGTGTTCCATTCTGCTGTTCGGGTGGTTGCTGTGTGAGCATTTTCGCAGAAGTAGTTGTGTATATGTGTTGCTTGTGTTTGTTTAAACACTGGATCCTCTAGCCATTCACATGGCAGGCGCCAGGTGGGAACCGGCGGCGTGGGCGGTCGCCATGCTAGGGTGATCGTATGGGCATCGTGGTCCGATAAGACCCGGCCCAGGTATTCAGATTCCTGCACTTTGGGTAGTATGGGGAGGGAGCATAAGAAACAATCTAGGCGGACTCTGAGATCATGCGGTATCGAGTGGAATGAGTAAATTTGCGCATCGGGGTACTTGGTGTGCCATGTGTCTGCTGGTGCCCCTTGTGCTATCCATGTAGTAAAGCGCCTTGTTTGTGTTCTTGCCGGGGAGGCTGGGTGCGGTGGGCAGGACCTATCCAGGAGGATGTTTTGTACACAGTTATAATCCCCGCCTAGTACCCAAGGTGCCTGGGTGTGTAAGGTTAATTAATGGGTGGGAGAGGGAGTCCCAGAATTTCCCCTGTTCCTTCTGTGTTTGGCGCATAAATGGTTCCCAGTAAGATTGGCTGGCCATGAAGGAGCACTTGCAATAGAGCATACCGTCCCTCTGTGTCTATTGTTCTGGATAGTTCCTGGAACGGAACTCCTGGTCGCATCCAAATGAGTGTTCCCCACGCATATGCGGAGTATGTCGTGGCACAGAATGTGCCGCGCCCACATCTACGTAACTTTTCGAGTTCCCCTGCCACTAGGTGACTTTCTTGCAGTAGTGCAATCTGCGCATTCTGTCGTTTTATGTAGGCGTATACCACGTATCTCTTTCGTGCTGTGTGCATACCTTAAGTGTGAGGATGTTAATGTTACCTTTATGTGCCATGGGGTACTCGGGGGGTCTGGGGTGAGGTAGTGCGACAGGGTGCGGGATCGTGTTGCGGCCTATGTCCCTTCTTGTGCTTGGCCTTGTTTTTCCGGTTTAGCTGTAGTGCCTCATCTACTTGCGAGTAGGTTTTCTGTGTAGTGATGGGCGGTGTAGTAGGGAGCAACAACTGGGGAGGGATACATTCCCAATACAGGGGACCTATCGCAACGGGCGGTAAGTCCAAATTTAGCATGGTGTAAAAACTCTAAGGTATTGTGGGGGTGGCGGTGCTCGCCTTTGAGACGGTTCTATTAGGTGGCACTTGCAGGATTATCGTGTGCCAGGGAGCTAAGTAAAGGTCTAACCCTGGCTGTGTGTGGTATTATGACATATGTATCACAATGGCATTACAATACGGTCTATTCTATTGCATAGTTCATGGTATCTGCCGTTACTGAGCTATATCAATGTGTCGGTTGTCTGTGGTGTGACCAGTGGTGGGGTCATCGAGCCTGTTCGCGACATTGTCTCCTCACTGCCTTCTTCTTCTCCTGATGTGAAGATGTGTGGTCTTTGCTCTGCTGGGGCTTGTAGGGCTTTCCTTCGTTCTGTTATGATTTGCTCCAGGTCTGGTGTCCCCATGGACTGGTTGTGAGGTTCAGGGTTCAGATGCCTGCTTTGTCTTTTGGGGCGACGTCTGTTGCTTCGTAACGTTGGAGGATGCCTGGTGTACTTGACGCTTGCACTTGGATGCTTGTGGCAATTTTGGTCCGCCCAATCGTGGGCTTCCTCTGGGTCCATGAAGAAGACAGTGGTTCCACCGTGTATTACTTTAATGCGTGCTGGAAATAGCAATGAGTACTGGATTCCATCTTGCCAAAGTCGTCGCTTTACTTCCAAGATGAAGATAGCTGTTGTTGCACCGCTCGGGAATAGTCCGGGAAGAGCATTATTTGTGTGTTATCGACTTGGATGGGGCCATGTAGCCTCGCTGCCCTGAGCACAGCATCTCAATCTCTATAATGTAGGAACTTCGCGAGCATCGGGCAAGGTGGGGATCCAGATGGAGGTTTTCCGGCCGGCACTCTGTGGGCTCTCTCTATAGAGAAGAATGCTGTACGGTCTGCGCCTGGTGTGAATGACATTGTCCACGTTTCCACATATTCAATAGGATCGGTGCCTTCAAAGCCTTCCAGAAGGCCCAGGACTCAGATATTGCATCGTTTCGATCGTCCTTCAAGGTCATCTATGCGTTCCTCCATGGTTGTCATTCGGCCCAGTAGCGTTTGTAAGGTCTCTTGGTGTGTCTTGACTGATGGTTATATAGGGGCTATTGTTTTCTCCTCGTCCGACACCCTGTCTACAAGCTTGCAGTGATCATCTCAGAGCAAGGTAAGGTCTGTAGCTACTGTGCCAAATCGCTCCTCCATTGATAATCTGGAGTGTTCAATAGCTTCTAGGACCTTGTCCATCTTCTCGGATAGAGTCAGTTCAGGAAAAGCTGCTGTGTCCTTCTGTGGAATTTTGGTGCCTGTGGGATTGTCTTGTGTTGTCGCCAGCGCCATAGAGCTTGCATTGGCATGCGGTTTCCCCATTTTTGCTGGATTAGTTGCATCTTTCAGCTGAAAGAGTCTGTGTTCCTGCTCGGGATTGAAATTCTGTCGTGCGCTAGGCTTTTGGTCTGATCCCAGAAAAAAGGGGGGGCGATATGCAAGGGTGGGAGCATGCTCGTTTTTGTCCATTGCTCTGCCCTGTGGCTGGCGTCGCCGGAGGATGTTACTAGGTTCAGGAGTCTTGTGACATGTGTCTGTGCGCTTAGTTCTAGCGTGCTATGTTTCGGGGGGGGTGTGAGTTTCTTTAGTTGCCACTGCCTCGCGCACTCTGTCTCTGCATATGGCCTGGGAAGTTTGGTTGTCCTGCTGAGCTATTTACCACTGGGGGTGGCCGTCGTGGATGCCCTTGTCAAGAGGGGGGGCGGGGTTGCTCCTGTCTTTTACTCGGTGCTTGCTCCGGTGGGCTATGTACCCTTACTGTGCCTCACGCCTTGACTGCTGGACGTTCCTGCATGCTTTATGTTGTGTGGGATCTGGTGCCCCTACCCGCTTCTTTGCAGAGTGTTGCCATAGTGTGACCCAGTGTTCACTTTCAGGTCTCTCTTAGTACCCTTGATATCTTGTCTCTGGGGCGTGAACACGATATGGCAGCGCGCGGGGGGACGTCTTTTCTTCTCTCTCCTGTTGCGCGTTATTATGATGAGGGCCCTTGAGTATGTTATCGGGCCTTGGCCCCTCTAATTTATGTCCTGGCTTTCAGGAGAGATTCTCATGGGGCCCATTGCGGGTGCCAAGTTAGGTGTGGGAGGGCCTTAGACTCTCGCTTTGGTGATCTTTGAGGCCGTTTGCATGTGAACTATGCGCTGGCCCCCCCCTTGGGTGACTTACCACTGCCTTCTGCGCTGGAGCCATAATTCTCATGATGGATGCCGAAAAGGCTTTTGACTTGGTAGACTGGTGTGCTCCATTTTTTGTTTTGGAGAAGTTCGGTTTTCCACATCTGTATGCTGAAAGAACTATATAGCCAGGCAGAGGCCAAAATTATTATTAATGGGGCGGAAGTTGGGATGGTGAATATCAATCGCAGAACTCGACAGGGATGCCTGATGTCCCCCCTTGTTTACCCTTTTTATTGAACCCCTAGCGGCAAAAATTCATATTAATTCATTGATTTTGCCTCCCATCGATGGGATGGCAAAAATTAAATTATATGCAGATGATATAATTTTATATCTTAAAGCCGAGGGATCAAATATACAGGGTGCGTTGGACAAAATTAAAAAATTTACGCAAGTTGGGGGATACAACGTAAACCAAGGAAAAAAGGAAATTCTTACATATATTCTAGGTATTTAAGACATCCCGGTTTGTTTACAACGTGTATCATCACACCCCATTAGATACCTCTGCATTTTTGTAACAAATGAATGTACCCAACTGTTTTCATTGAATTACGGAAATATGCTAGGGAAAGTAAAAAGATTATTAGATAAATGGACTCTTTTGCATTTATCATTAATAGGACGGATCTCAATGGTTAAAATGTCAGTGCTGCCATTGGTTTTATTCCATTTTAGTAATCTCCCCATAAAAAATCCTAGTTCTTATTTTAAAGAATTAGATGAAATGATTCGGAAGTTTGTCTGGAATAATAAGCAACCTCGGGTAAAACTAGGCACATTACAATTAGATATAGCATATGAGTGACTAGCACTTCCACATTTTGCGACATACTACTAGGCCTCCCTGGTTAATTTGATAACACAATTTGGAGAGATAAATTCGGTTTTTGATAATTTTGTTTTGATCCATATGTTTAATGAAAGTGCCATTAAGTTACCAGTTTTTTACGGTCGGCAAAACTTCGCAAAAGAACAAGATATAAGGTTTATTGGCTTTATCAGTGAGAATTCAGTTGGTTTTAAAATCTCGAGACATATCAGCATACTATGCTTATATTCCTATTCAAGCCTGTACAGCAGGTGACTTAATGCTGTCTAAAGGGCAGTATCAATTATGGCAAGAATTAGGTTTTGATCGGCTCAGGGATTTTTACAATCATGACAGATTAATTGCATTTAAAACAATACGTTGCAATTTGGCAGCCAAAGTGCTATCCTCTGTATGAGTTTCTACTTGGTAGTGAATTTCCTCAAAAACAATTATAGTATGCTTAGCGATTCGGCACGCCAGATCACCAGGCAGATGGCAAACAAGCGGTGGGTGTAGGAACTTGGTATCATTTGTTACTCCAGAGGGCTAATGGGGACTTGCCAAATAGCAGGATCTCCATTTTGTCTGTGTTGCATTTTAAGTGGTTTGATTGCATCCACAAGACAACTTCAGTCAGTCTGTTTTGGAAATTAAGTTCTGTGCCAAAGGACAGTTTGTCCAATAAGAGAATCAGCTGCGTATCAGCTGAATATGATGTCTTAGCGATTCCAAAAGACGCTATCAGGGAGATTAGTGAGACCATATATATATTTTGAATAACACAGGGCTGACGGATGAGCCCTGCGGAAATCCTAATGTCACTGGTCTTTCTATAGGTGAAAAGAGGTCCTAATGAGACTGCTTGTCTCCTCCCTGTTAAAAATGATTCAATCCAGGCCAGGGCATTATGGGAGATGCCACAGTCCTTGATTTGTTGGATGAGTATGTAGTGTGAGATGGTATCGAACGCGGCGGAGAGATACAATAGGATCAACACCACATTGTTTCCTGCGTCCAGGGTCAGTTTTATAGTGTCAGGAACTTCCAACAGAGCAGATGGAATGTTTGGGGGTGGAAACCAGATTGCTGGAGATTAAGTGCATTAGCATTTTCCAAAAAGGAAGTTAGTTGGACATTGACACATTTTTCAAGTATTTTGGTTGGTGCCAGGAGCAGTGAGATGGGGCGGAGGTTAAACAGTGTGGCAGGATCTCCAAGAGATGTTTTTTTGCAGGGGTTTCACCACTGCCAATTTCCAATCTGAAGGGACGTCAGCCGTGGATAATGAGAAAGTGAGAATTCTATTGATAAACGGATTTACAATATCAACGACCTTGTGAAGAATGGCAGGAGTTGTTGGGTGAACCTGATTTACATGAAAGGATGGCCTGATGTGACTGTGAAAGTGTGATCTCTTGAAAGCCTGTCAGAGTTGCAGTCCCTGCCTTTGATGGAACATCTGGTAGATTGCAGTCAGATAGAGTAGTGATGATTGGGAAGCCCTGTTGAATGGCAAGTATTTTTTCTTCATAAAAAGAGATTTGGTCACATAGGGTTTGTGAGGGAGGAATGTCCCTAACAGTGCCCTGGTTTGAAGGAAGGATTTGGAGATGTTAAAAATAGTTTTAGGATCAAACTGAGCCTCTTCAATCTGGGCAGTGAAGTAAGCTTTTTTGCTGCTGTACGCTGGGCATGGCATGCTTTCTGCGCCTTTTTGATGTGCGTAGTTTCTCGAAATTGTATGCCTGTCACCATTTGTGTTCTAATTGTTTGCAGAGCAGCCACTGCTCTGCTGTGGTCGAGGACAACCATGGAGCTGAGTGGTGGGGTCTGTGCTTCTCAAAAGATGTAAAAGGGGCTAACTCATTAGCTATATTAGTAATTCAGTTATTAAATAAACTAAGGTCTTCCGCTAAAATTCCTGTGAGATCAGCTTGCTGTCAACCAGGTGTTGGTGCAGCTCTGGAAAAGAACTATCAAGCATGTGCTCCTTCAAAATTAAGTTGTTCAGCCCTGAATAATCATCAACCTTGCTGATCCTCACCCAGGCCTTCAGTGCCTTGCTAGCATAGTCAAGGAAATCCACCCACGTCTGTGATGCGATCTTGTGGCTGCCCCTGAATCTCTGCCTATATTTTTCAGGGGTCAGACCAAACTTACTGACCAGAATGGCTTTCATTGCAGTGTAGTGTGTCTGTTCCTCTAATTCCAGTGTTAGGGATATGTCCCTCCCCACTGTAGGCATGTACCTCCTCAAGCAACCCACCACCCATGACTCCTCAGGAATCTTGTGCACCCTTAGAGCCACTTCGTAGGCTGCAAACCACTTATCTATGTCATCCCCACCACATTACTGGGCACCAAGTCTTTTGGTAAGCGGACCCTTACTTTACTAGTGGACACTGTGGGTACATTGCCACCATTACTGCTGGACTCCACTTGCATGACTTTGATGTCCAGCTCGCTGAGGCTTAGCTCACGGGCCAGCTTCCTTTCCTCCATGGCTAGCCTTTTCTCCTCTAGAGCTTGTTCTTTCTCTAATTTGGCAAGCTCTAGCTTCAAATTCAGCTCCTCTCTCCTGTCCTCTAGCTCCTCTGGGGACAGGTTCCTGGGTGATACACTGCTCCCTGCCCTGGGGGGGGGAAGCACTGCTCCTCGCAGGATGTGGCCCTCTGCCCCACAGTCAGTCCCAGGTTCTCCAATGAGTCCTGGTCAAGCTCCTGATCATCTGGGGTGACAATTACTGCATCACAAGCATGGGCCCATGCCTTCAGCACCTTTTGCAGCTCCACCTTCCTTGAAAATCCCTTAGTAGAAAGCTCAATCCCCTTGCAGAAATCCTTTAGCTTGGCCACGGTGTAACCCTCAAGTTTGGCCAGCTCAAAATCTATTTTTGAAGGTGTAGATGTCACTCCCCCAGTTAGAGACATGATTTTGTGAAGAAATAAAAAATGCCAATCAGGGAGAATTAAAAAGTGTTCGAATTGGTCTAGATATGGAGTAGTAGTGTACACCAAGTCACTGAATTGAACTGCACAATCACAAGTACTATGCTCACCGCTGATCACGAATGTTAGAAATTGGGTTTCTGGTTGGCAGATTTATACACTCTGTCCAAGCAGCAACCACAAACCTAGACAGGGTAAGTCAGATACATACCATAAATTAACCTGTGCTCACCCTCTGGTAGCTTAGTACAGAGCAGTCAGCCTTAACTTAAAAGACTCCACACCAGTTTAGCAATATAAAGTACGATTTTATAAATAAAATAAGACCAAAACGACAAACATCCAATGTATAAATATGATTTTTTAAAGATTAAATGCAAAAATAGTGCTTATAAGCAGTAAGCCCCTAAAGAGTTAATTGGTTGTGCTGGACCGGGACAAAGTCAAGAGTTCAGCCTGACCGCGATAAAGCATAGGCCGGATGCAGGACCCACGCAGGGCCCGCTGAGCGAAAGTACCGTAATCCTTGTTGCAAACAACGAGATGCAGGTGCAGCTGAGTGATGTGTCTGTGTCGGTCCCGCAGTCGAGAGGTGCGTTGGTTTTCTCCAAGCAATGACGGCGATGTGCTTATTTTGAAGTCAAGAGCTGGTTCCGAGATACATTGGTTCCGAAGCCGTGGCACCGGGTTTCTCCATGCAGTCGAGGGACTGCGTCGATCGTCTCTTGCTGTCGCGATGGCGATAAGGCAGTTCTGATGCGGTGGTTCTAATGCGCCAGGACTGTTCCCACAACAGCGGCGATGTGTTGGTTCTGCTCATCGCAGCAGAGGATCTGTCGGTTCTTCTGTAGAAAGCATCTGGGTTCACTTCCAATGAGCCAGGCACCGGAGTAGGGCTAAAGACTTTGATGTTCCAGAGTCTTTGAAGAACAGAAGGCTAGTCAGCTAGCTCTTAGAGTCCTTTTTGTGTGACTGTCTAGAGGGAATACACAAAGTGAACTGCCACACGGCCCAGTCAGTGATCAGAGACAAACAGCAGACACCAAATGACTAAGAGCAGGAAAATTTCCAACTTTTTAAAAGTGCCATTTTTTGGAATGGTAACTACAAATCCAACTTTACCATTAGAGAGAGCTTGCCATTACCATTCCAGAGGTACTAAACATGATCACTCTACCTTCTCTCAATTAAGAATTACAGCTTATGGGGGTGCCCCAAAAAGTGGGAAAAAATCTGGAACCTGTGGGAGGCATATAGAGCCCAATAGGAGTGTGGGGGACATGTAATAAGGAATCCACAATGTTAACCTATGAGAAGGGTAGGCCTCAGCATAGTGAAAAACGAGTTTGGGAGTTTTTCACTACAAGGACATGTAATACTTAAAAGCACATGTCCTATCTTTTAGTTACATAGCACCCTGCCCTATGGACTACCTCGGGCCTACCTTAGGGGTGACCTATATGTAATAAAAGGGGAGTTTAAGGCTTGGCAAGGGGTGTTAAATGGCAAGTCGACATGGCAGTGTAAACTGCACACACAGGATCTGCAGTGGCAGGCCTGAGACATGTTTAAGGGCTACTTGAGTGGGTGGCACAAGCAGTGTTGCAGTGCCTCTAGTAGCACTTAATTTACAGGCTCTGGGCACATGTAGTGCACTATACTAGGGACTTGTAAGTACATTAAATATGTCAATTGGGTAAGAGCCAATGTTACCATGTTTAGAGGAGAGAGCACATGCACTTTAGCACTGGTTAGCAGAGTTAAAGTGCTTAGAGTCATAAAGCCAACAAAAACGGGATCAGAAAAAGAGGAGGAGGAAGGTAGAAAAACATTTGGGGTGACTCTTCAGAGAGGGCCATTTTCCAACACAGTTCAACTGCCGCTCTTCCCCAGTACTGCTACAACCTTCTATCACCTGCCAGTCCTGACTTGGCTATAACAGCTCTTCGAGCACCAATGTGCCTGAGCGCCAAGTATGGGACAGAGGACAGGCTAGACTTCTTTTTCGTCACAGAGGGGGTAGATGTGCACTGGGCTGACATCAAGCTGGCAGGTTTTTTGGATCATTGCCTATTTAAAATTAGGGTAGAATTAGAGAGACCAGCCCTTGTAGGCCAAAAAACTTCCCAATAGATATTTAATGCTTGTATTCAGAACAAGAGGACTTTAGGGGTCAGATGTAGAGTCTTATTAAGATGTACTTTAAAATCACTGCCAATAACTTGGATTGACTGTGGTATGGGATTATTTTGTACTAAAACAGAACTTCAGAAATGTTTTATTCCATGGAGCTCCTTTGAGGTCAGCAGACCACCATGTCTGTGATTGCTTTACAATAAAGCAATTTTTTTTAAATGCTGCCTGTTTTCCTTAAAGGAAAACTGGCTGCATTTCAAAAATAAAAATGTTTTCTTTTAATTTTTTAAGAGTAGGCAGTGGTCCGTGGGACCACTGCCTGCTCTGAAAAGTTGTTTGTAATACCATTCACAAAGGGGAAGGGTCCCTTGTGAAGGGTTACCACCAACTTGAAGCTGGTGGTGAAATTCAAATGTTTTGCAACCGCATTTCAGTCACAAAACATTCTTACATACCGCTGCGATTCGGTAGTAGGAAGGGATGCCCTAAACACTCCCTTCCTAACACCGAATTGCAAACCCTATTTGCAATTCGTAATAGGTTACCGAATCGCAAATAGGGTTTGGTACATAAGAAAATGCTTTTTTTCTGGTCTCAAATGGCTCGATTCTGTGAATCGGGCCGTTTGCAAGCAGAAAAACGCTTCGTACATCTGGCCCACAGTGTATTACGTGTACAGTGCACCCATGACAAAGGCTAAATTCCTTCAAAGCCGATTGGCAGTGTAGAGATTCAGTGCTGCACGCGAGGACAATTTGGAGTGCATTGTGATCCCCAAAGTGTGTCAGGGAGCTATATATGCATGACCATTGCATTTTAATGCGGTGATGCGGACACCAGCATTAAAATGAATTAGTCTAACTCCTGATGAGTGGCACTTGGCAGGGCTGCATCACACTTAGGCCCTCAGCTGCCTTCTATTTGTCCTTGAATGATTAGAGGCGATGGGTGAGGTAGGTTTTATTTCCTTTTCCTGCTACTGCCTTTATGACCCTAGAGACCAGGGTACCATTGCAGGGCCAAAGGGCATGCAAGAGAGTACCAGCTGCTACCTATAAATGACATCCATGGTCATGTACAAAGGATCACACACCCATGACTCTAGAGAAGGAATTTTGTGACCGGCAGGTAAAGAAGGAAAGGTGGACCATGTCTATTGGGATATTTTAGTGATGTGCATATAAAGAGTATTTCAGGATCCTGACTCCTATTTTGAAAAGTCTGATGCAGTGTCCAAGATTTATTACGTAAATTTCTGACTACTTCGAGCACTGTTTTGGAGTCTTATAAGAGGCTAGGGCCCGTGTCAGAGCCCGTTCAGGGGGGCATGGGGCATGCAGGGGTTACTTCGGCCAACCAAGGCTTTTGAGGCCTTGATGTCCCTGGGCCCTCCCTGCTGTGGATCCTGCTCAACTTGGTCAAGCACCCCCTTCTGCACCTGACTCTCAGATTGGTACGGTAGAACGAGCAGTCAAGGCTCCCTCGGTGTGAAGTGTAGATACAGATAAGAAAACACGACTCATAATTGAACAATAAATCAATGTCCAGTCAAATGCTTATTTTGTATAAAAGAAGTATTTTAATTCTAATTCTACACATCCACAGGTAAACAACATTAAAAAAAACAATAGCACAGTACCCCTTGAGGTAGGCAGCCACCCCCCCCCCCCAGGGTACCAAGTTCCCATGTAACGGGTGTGCTGTTATTCCCCATTCACATGCAACAACATCCAGGGTATGTAGACTTCCCAGGGCCTGGTGAGCCCAGTTCCCAGCTTACCCGCTCTGGCAGTACGAAACCTAGCAGTGGTGCACTGTGGTCCATTCTCGCACTCGAGAACACGGCGCTGATGTGGGGACCTACACGTCCTTCTTACGTGCTCTAGGTTTGGCTCATGACGAAGATCCACGGTTAAATACGATGTGGACATCGGAACATAGATTTTAATTTTCCAGTGGGATGGAATTATCACCACTGATAAAGGAACATTTTGGACTCTTGTAAGCCTTGAGAAAGTCGTGGGACAAAATTCCTTTGTGCGACGAAACACGTGTTGGCTGATGCAAGAACAAAGAGAATAAAGAAAAGAAACCAAGCTCGAAAATTTCTCTGTATCATTTATGCTTGACTAAAACAAATTGGATAATTGCATATTACTTAAAAGACGTGTGCTGAGGATTGTGTTTATTGACACTGTGGTCCTCGCCCGGATCGGCAAAGTCGGGCTGCATGCGTTCACACACGCAGCTCCTGGCAGACGCCGGCTCTCTCTCCTGAGCCACGCTTACCAGCTTCCTGGTTGCTCTGGCTCCAACCACACGTGGTAAGTTTTTTTTCCCTTGTTCAGGGTTGGGGGCAGTGTCCTTGGTCCGGCGAGTCTCTGACGGCGTCTCCTCTGTCCTCTAACCTCCTCGGATACAAAGCCTCCCTCGTCTTTGTTGTAGCAGCAGTTTTGGGGGTTGGGTGCTTTGAGTAGTCCCTCCTGGCATGCGGGATCTCTCTGACGAACCTCACTGTTGGGTCAAAATGGCATCAGGTTGCCTTTCCCGCAGCCACTGCTGGCACACGGCGTCACAGCAACTTCCTGCACAAGGGTGATGGCCCGATCGATGTAACACAGTACCTTTGCGCACAGTGGCCCCTCCTAGCATATGGGGTCGCCAGCTTCCAGAACGCAGCTCATGGGCAAAAATCTGATTGATACACCACTTGTCCTTGGTGCACGGTGCCCCCTCCTGGCATACGGGGTTGCCAAACTCACAACGCTTCATGCAGGCAATGGCCCGATTGATGCAGCACTGCTCCTCACACCTCACTCTGGAGCCCCACACACCTGGTCTTCCCTCTGGATCTCGCTCCTTCCAACACGCTCCCCTCCCTCACGGGCACACCAGTCTTGGTGAGCAGGCAGGTACTAGTGCTCCAGGGCAGGTGGTCTTGGTTTCCCTGGGTGATCTCTCCCCACCCAGCAGGGAGAGTAGCAAGCTAGGCCCCTAGTCCTAGTCACAGGCGGAAATCTTGCAGAACTTCCCCTCCTCATCCAGCCCGGGTGGCTGATCGGCAAATGACAAACAATGGGGTCTCAGACTCCCCTACTTATAGTTCTTTTCCAGACACAAAATGAGATTTAGGGTCTGGACCTTTGAAGGTTTATGTTGGGGTTCTGCTTTTTTTATATGGATATCTCTCCCCTTCATCTTCCCTTATGAAAGATGTCTGTCTCAGCATGCAGGACTCTGAAGCTGATTAACCCACAACAAGATTCATGGAAGTGACCAGAGTTCACACCTGGATGTCAACCACAGTGATATGTGCATCAAAGGTTAATCCTGGGCCCTCATTCCTATCCTTTTATCATTCTCCTATCAGCCCCATCTCACTGAATCAAAGAGCCCTTTGAAATGCACAGGGAGAGCCTGTCTCCCCCTCATCCAGTGCTTGTCCCACATAGCTTACAGGAATGCAGCAATATACAATTCTGTCTGTTTTCACCAGGCAGGCCTGGACTTCCGAAAATGGAACCCAAGGTCCTCCATGTAATGTACCAGAACAGGCACTTCTGCACTCAGTGTACATTCACAGCAAACTCCCCTGCCTAGTTCTGTTATGCTCCTGTACCTTACTATCACGAGCATTCCCACAAGCAGCACACGCACTCAGTCTGCGCACACTATTCAGTACTACAGTCTCTGTGAACTGCATTAGAGTGTGTCACTTTGAACACACACTGCCAGCGCACACACATTTACCATGTGCACACTGTTTCACACTGCACCCTCTGTGTCGTGTAGGTCTTGCATGCTCACACGCATGCAGCATGTTTTCATCGTGCACACACTTCTACATCAACTTGATGTAGACCAAGGGTGAGTTAAACACACAGCAGTGGAACTTTTAAAAAGGTGAGTGAACCTGTAGACCTCACTTCAGTGATACAGGGTAAAAAGGGCCTGTTCACTACTACTGATCATTATACGGTATGCTGCCACCACCGCGCTTGTGCTGTTTAACACCTGGTGAAGGAAGTAGCCTTCCACCACTATGAGGGTAGCGCTTTGGGTGCCCCTCCCGGTCCAATAAGACCACAATCCGTGAGACAGGGCTATGTAATGCGCTCACGCATGATCCGTGTTCGCTTAGGACAAAAGAATGAACATTAGGGATCCAACAACAATACAGTTGGGCACTCAGGGCAGGGGTGCTCGCCTTCACCATGCAGAGGACTTTTCCGTTCCAACAGTCCCTTTTGCAGAACGTTTTTTATACCTAATTAAAACTTAAATATGCAAAAATTGAGTTCCAGATTCACGGAATCAAGGCCTGAAAGTACTTACTGGCTCACATTGCACTTACAACGGTGGAAAACCTACTAGGGGCTGGAATTTCTACAGTTGTTAGTAGAGTTAAGGATACCAAAAAAAGCATTTGCAAAGAGAATGGGTCCCGCTTTGCAGATGCAGATCTATTAGCTTTGGCAGTAATTTTTGCTGATGTTGTTCAGAAAAAGGAAAAAATACTGCTAATCAGCCTCGGCAAAAAAAGCACAATAATGTACATGCGTGCATGTGCACCTATGCATCATGATGCATCATGCATGGAGATACATGCACACTTATTCATCATTACGCTGGGCTACGTTAGCATCATGGTGCATGAATGTGCATGCTTGCATGTACATCATAAGTCATGATGTGGCTGCTTTTTGTTTTTGTAATGTAATGTAACATGTATTTGTAGAGCTCGAACTATGTGCCTGATTTTTCTGGGCATGCGGAAGATGTGAAAGCTGGCAGAGATTACGGTGTTGATTTAAGTGCTCATTGTTAAGCCCGGGCGGAGTTCGTGGAGTTTCACGCTGCTGAATTATGCGGAGTTACCCAAAAACTCTGTGCGATTCCACGGAGTTCCGCAACCTGACGGAGTAACTTAAACGGAGAGATTCAATTTCAGACCTTGATTTGAATGCAGTCCTTGCTCCTAAAATATTTCACATAGTCAATGTATACTACCTGTTGGCAGTAGGTGGTGCAGTTGAGCTACAAAGGAATTTAGAAATTATTCTGAAAAGCGATCCTCTGCATATTTATTTTCCCCCATCAAAAATATCACCTGAATAAAGTCATCAAAATAGCCCTGGAAGAGCACGCTTACAAATGGGCACTCTGAGCTGTGATTAACTACTTTCTGGAACTAGAAGCATTCCCACACAACCACCCCACACTCCTTTCATTGCACCCGATGGAACTGACAGTTAGATAAGCAGCCGCACACACACACATAGCCAACGTGACTCAGCAAATGAATTCCTTCCACTGCTGTGATATTAGATGTGACTGTACCGGATTGCTGATTTTGTAGCCTCAACAAGTTTGTATTTAGTAGTATACAACTGAAACATTTACCGGGACACGAAAGGGTCGGCTACTGAAAATTACAATGAGGACAGGCCGTCACATTTTCATTTGTATTTATACTTCTGACCCCCTCTGAAGTCACGAACCCATTTGTGCACCTAGTTATCCCTAAAATGCCACACATGTTGCTGTTCTGCTATCAGTATGACACCAATCCCAGCACTCCAACCCTTAAACAAAGGACACGCTTGAACATTTCAATCGACCCCCAATGGGTCTCGAACGCGCTTGGGAGCTCGCTGCTAATTATACCACCACAACAGAGGACTCGAAAACCACGCAGGGCCGGCTCCCCCTCCACCCAATACAATGCCATTCGTGTCGCAACTCAAGCCACCGGAGTACACGCTGGTAAACGCAAACCACCACCGCACTGTAAACAAACACGCCAGCTCTAGACTATTTGCTGAGATGATGGGGCAGGATGCAGCATCATTCAGCCCCAAACAGCCTGGCTCACCTCGAAAAACTGACTAAACTATGATGACTGCAATGCACACAACCTGACTTGCATATCCAGCGGGACAACAAGAGTCACCGACTGTTGAGTGACTCACAGTAAAGAAAAAAAATCCCCAATAGAATTTGAATGCTACATTTTTGAAACTCAACACTGGTTTGCTCGAACGTAGCGTAGGTCACAGATGCCGCTGAGAACTTGAAGCTCATTACATTTGGGAAACCCCGGGCCCGGAATCGAGTGCAGTTAGAAGCAGCTGCTCGTATGCAAATGTGCGCGCCACTCACAACAAGTGCAACCACCCCACTCCCGAGTTAAAGCATTACATTCCCTCCCAATCCTAGTAGCAGGATGGTCACCTTACCTTCACGTGGGGGTACGAAGGTGCAGCCCGCCAGACTCTAGCCTCCTCTGTCATGATCCTGGCTGCATGCTGACACTGAGAGAAAGCCTCCGCTGTCCGCTCCCGCTCCTCTGATTCAATCTGGAGGAAGTCAGCTAACGGCAAGAAGTGTGAGGAGAACTAGTGCGCATGTCAAACTGCACGCAGGAAGGGCCTGTCCTGAGGAGCTCCCATATTAAAGTCAGGCCAATTGCATTTTATTGAGGACGCTGGCGGCAAACTCCGCTCCACGGCGGGTGTCGGAGTTTTTGCAAACTTCGCACTCCAAGCGAAGTGTGGAGTGCTAAAAACAACGAAAACTCCGCTGGCGGAGCAGAGTTAACTGCCCAGCCTTACTCATTGTGAGATGGGTGTCCAAGATGATGCCCAGGTTTCTGGCGTGGTCGGAGGGTGTGGGGGTCGCACCTAGTTCTTTGGGCCACTAGGTGGAGTCCCAGGGTGAACTTTTGTTCCCAAAAATCAGCACTTGCTTCTTGTCAGCGTTGAGTTTGAGGTAGTTCGCTCTCATCGAGTTGGCCACTTTGGCCATGCACATTTTGAAATTACTTTTGGTGGTGTTGGTGTCTTCTGAGAGGGATAGGATGAGTTGGGTCTAGTTGGCATAAGAGATGATGTTGAGTCTGTGAACCTGAATGATGCTTGCTAGAGGAGTCCTGCATATGTTGAAGAGAGTGGGGCTGAGCGAGGACCCTTGCAGGACTCCAGAGATGAGGTCCTTGAGTTCTGAGGTGAACGGTGGGAGCTTGACCCATTGCTATCTTTCGGTTAGGAAGGAGGCTATCCACTTGAGAACTGGTCCTTTGATTGCGGTTTCATGGAGTCTGGAGAGAAGCGTGTGGTGGTAGACTGTGTCAAAGGCAGCGGAAAGGTCAAGGAGGATGTGTGCAGCAGTCTGGCCTTGATCCAGTATGGCGCGAATGTCATCCAAAGCAGCAATGAGGGCCATCTCAGTGCTGTGGTTCCTGCACAAACCTGATTGCGAGCTGTCCAAGAGTTCGTAGCGTTCAAGGTGGTGGAGGAGCTGATGGTTGATTGCCTTTGTTATGACTTTGGCTGAGAAGTGGAGCAGGAAGATGTGTCAGTAGTTGCTGAGAAGTTTGGGGTCCATGGATGGTTTCTTGAGAAGTAGGGTGACTTCTACGTGTTTTTAGGTGTCCTGGAAAGTGGATTTAGTGATAGAGATATTGATGGTGGTTTTGAGTGCTGTGCTTATCGTGGGTTTCCCTAGGTTGAAGAAGCAGTGGGGACAAGGGTCCTTGGGGCTCTTGAGTGGATGGATGCCATTACAGCTGCTATGTCGTCGTTGGTTAGCAGGGTCCACTCCGTGAGTGTGATTTACTTGGTGGTGGAGGTCAGAGATGAGGGGGATCAGTAGGCTGTGGTTGAGAGGCGAAGTTCCTGTAGTTTCAGATATCTTGTCATGGAAGAAGTGAGAAAGTTGGTTGCAGAGACCTTGTGACGGGATGATGGAGTTGGAGGTGGGTGAATTCCCTAACGATGGTGAAGAGCTCTTTGTATTTGTTGTTGCTCGCCTCAATCCTCTGGGTCAGAGCTTTCTTCCTGGTTTCTTTTAATTTGTAGTGGTAGATCCTGAGTGAGGCCTTGTAGTCATTCCTGGAGGCGGGCTCGTGTGAGGTTGTCCATTTTCTCTAACTGTTTGCATCCTCTCTTGGACTCTGGGTGTGTCGGGCTACCAGTTAGCTTGTTTGTTTGTCCTCTTTGGGTTGCCGTTTTGAGAGGTGCAAGAATGTTGGCGCTGGTGGAGGTCCAGTTATTGAAACAATCTGTGTTTCTGTTGGTGTCATCGAGGGGGGTGGAGCTGGAGGGTGTTGAACCATGTGGCTTCGGTCACATTCTTCCAGCTGCAGCTAGGTGTGCGTAGCCTCTCCGTCAGTGCGGTGGAAGTGTTGAAGTGTATGATGAAGTGGTCTGTCCATGTGAGCGGGGAGACGTGGCTGAACTTGATTTTGTCAATGGAGGTAAAGATGGAGTCCAGGGTGTGTCCTGCGGCTTGCTTGGGACCTTTTGCAAGCTGAGTGAAGCTGATGTTTTGTAGGCTGTCTAGTAGATCTGTGGTGTTGGAGTTTGCGGGGTTGTCAAGATGGAAGATGGGTTGCCTAGGAATAAGAAGTCTTTGGAGTTTAGGTGAAGGAGGTGGTGAGGTCGGTTAGGAGGTTGCAGGAGTTGCTCCAGGATCCCGATGCTGGTTTGCGGGTATCCCCCTGATGGTGGATTTGCTGGCTGTCTGTAACTTGAAATGTAGGTGTGAGGATTTGGGTGTATTATATGATAGGGCTGTGGGACCTTATTGTGCAGTACACTCACAAATACCGTCTTGGGTCCAGTCAGGCTCGTTTACTTAACCTCAAGCTCAACCATGGGCAGCTGTGGCTGTGAGTAGTAAGGCTAAGCAAAGGAACTATGTATAAAGAATTTAAAAGCACCGAACAACGAAATAGTCACAGCACACGAAAGAAAGAGGACTCCAATTTATAAAAATAGATTATATTTTTGTGAATTTTCATAGACCTTGATGAGCAAAATCTACAGGAGGGTTCCGGTGATACAGATTTTAGACAATAATATAACTTTTAAATATGACCGTAAACAAGCATTGGTCAACAAAAACTTTGTAAACTTTTGAAAAATTTGAAACAGTTAGTTCGTCATCTCCGGCCAGGGTTGGGTAACCAAATCCAACAGGACAAAGTTCTAGGGGGCCACAGAGGAGACTTTGGACAGTTACTTGGCCATCAGAGCATTTTTACAGCAAGATCCAAAATTTATAGGACAACCGCCATAGACTTTAATGGAGTGGTCCTCATGCTGAAGGATGCAAGCAAAAAATGCTCAAAGGATGCTCCGTCTTTTGTGCGGTCGAGAGGTGTGTCTTTGTGGTGGTTCCTCAGTCCATGGGTTAGTGGGGTGAACATTGCCACAGAGATCGGGGTCCTCGAAGTTATCTGCGTTGCAGTAGCAGGCCAGCCGATGTTGGGCTACTGGTCAGTCTGCACCGTGGCTAGAGCGCAAAATTCTTAGGTCAGGACTAGTGTTCCTTGGGTGCGACGAATCCGTACTTGGATAGCACTCCCAGATAAAGCAGACGCGGGTGCAACTTTTGGCTGTCTCGGATATGTACTCTTGGGTCCCCGGCGACAGGTAGCTGCAAAACTTCTGCAGTGGCTACCAACTTGTCGGTTTGGGCTATTTCAGCTTGTGTCCCTGGAGCTGGTTCCAGGAGATCAGCCGACTGATCCTTGGAGTCACTGCTGTAGGTCGGGCTGAGAATCAACTTTTCCCCGAGCCAGAAGCCACAGGCACAGTCCAAACTTTGCTAGCCCAAAGTGCAGTAGGTGCAGTCCTTCTGACAGTGCAGACTCTCTTTGTGCGGGTCCATGGCCTGCTGGGCAGTCCTTTTTCGGTCCTCTCTCCATTTCCAGTGTGATCTGAGGGTCAGGGTGCCAGGGGTGTTATATTTATCCCAGGAAAGTGCCCTGAGGGGACCACGCGGTCACTAGCCAATGGGATACTGGTTCCCCTCCTAGCTAGTGACGAAGCTCCTGTGATGTGTGCCATCTGGCTAGCCCAGAGTGCCACATTCTTGCCCCTTCCAAGAGGGCCCGAACCTTCCTCATTTGTGAGGAGCTTGGTAGCCCTCCCTAGAGGTGTGGCAACCAGAGGGCTACACGCCCACACAGTAGAACCAGTTTGGGGGCTGGTTTTCCTTCCTTAACCTTGCTTCCATTTTGTCTGCAGAACAAAAGGCATTCTGCTCTGGTGTGTTGGCTACTACCTCCTCACAAAGACAGCTTCACCTTTGAAGTCCGCCTTTTGGGTTAACACCCCGAGCCTTGAGACCCTCACGGGTGAGTAGTCATGCGATGCAAGTACCCTGATTGATTGGTTGAGTGGCTATCTTGTGGGAGGAGGTTATACCTCACTCTACGGTAATTGCCTTTGTTCCCGGGCCGGGGAATCGTTCACAGGTCTCCCCAGGCAGTCAGAAAGCTGTCTGTGTGCCAGGGCCTTCAGGAGGCCACTGGACTAGCTGGAGCACAGAGTGGCAACTTTCTAAAAGTTGCTTAACTTCAAAAGTGGCATAAATGTCAACTTGACCATTAAGTCACATTTAATGTCACAATTAATTTCATACCTTACATGACCCAATTAGGTAGTCCCATTTAGGAGTTAGCCGGGTTGGTGTCACGACCGCCTCCCTCTGTCGCAACTCCCTCTTGCATTCTCTGTGTAGTGGTCTAGCGCACAGGGCTCAGGTTGCTTACCCCTTTGGCACCTTATGCATGCTATTATGTACAATCCCCTCTTGCATCCTCTGTGTAGCAATCTAGAGCGCAGGGCTCATGTTGCTTACCCCTTTGGCGCCCTATGCACGCTATGATATCAGCGCTCATGTTGCTCACCCCTTTGGTGCCCTATGCATGCTATGATTTCAGGGGTCATGTTGCTTACCCCTTTGGCGCCCTAAGATATCATAATTTATGTTTCCCTGACACGCTACTGACTGATGCTTCCCCAGCATCCTTATGGCCTATGTTCCCCTAACTCCCTTATGACGGATGCAACCCCAGCATCTCTCATAACTAGTGTTCCTCTAACACCCCCATGACTGATGCTTCCCCAGCATCCTCATGACCTATGTTCCCCCAACACCCCCATGGCTGATGTTTCCACAGCATCCCCCATGGCTAGTGTTTCCCCAGCTCCCTCATGACTGATGCGCCCCCAGCATTCCTCATGGCTAGTGCTCCCCCATCTCCCTCATGTCTGATGCGCCCCAAGCATTCCTCGTGGCTAGTGTGCCCCCAGCTCCGTCATGACTGATGCGCCCCCAGCATTCCTCATGGCTAGTGCTCCCCCATCTCCCTCATGTCTGGTGCGCCCCAAGCATTCCTCGTGGCTAGTGTGCCCCCAGCTCCCTCATTACTGATGCGCCCCCAGCATTCCTCATGGCTAGTGTTCCCCCAGCGCCCTCATGACCGATGCTTCCAGAGTACCCGTAATTTCCATTATACTTGAACCGCTGCAAGCGTTCCCAAAATCCCGTTAACCAATGGATTAACTGCTCTTGCTGTTACTATGGCCTTGGTGTGGTTTTCAATTCAATCCCTGCAAACATCCCCAAGAATCCCATGAGCCAATGGCAAGCCTTGCTCTTGCTATTACTGAGGCCTTGGTGTGGTTTTCCACTTTGCACGATACATTACTTTCCTGTTATTTAGTTCTGATCAACAAGTTGCACCTGCCCATTCTGTGAGGTCATAGAGAGTGTACTAATGCAAGTTTTTTCCCAAGGTTCGAATATCTTCCAGACGGCCATGTGCTCCACGTGATGCACGTGATCTAGCTACACCTATTGAGCCTTCGAGAGGGTATATAAACCCAATCCAAACCTGAATCGTGGCTTGGGCTCACTCCCTACGGAACAAGCTTCACCCTTCCCACTCACCTGAAGAATCCTCCCGGAACCAAGAAGCGCTCCAGTCTCCTTCAAGTCCATCCGAACCAGTGGTTCCCATGGCACCAACTCCCTCGATGTCTCCTTCCTCATTCCCTCCTGCACAGCTACTCCGGACCCCTCGCTCTCCCAGAGTCAAGTCTTTGAGATTTTCTTCCAACTTCAGACAAGTTGAAGAACTAGGCTAAGTCTATGAAATCAAGTTAGTGAGCACTAAACCTCCTACAGTAATAAAACAGGACCGAGTGTCCCCATCTTCAAAGTCTATAGACTTTTTCTCCGTTTCCTCTCTGTGATTTACTCCAGCGCTTCTCGTGTGCTTATCCTCCAGACCCTTCCTACAACCTTTAGGCTAGAACTAACACCACACGAGGATTAAAGACTTTAGTCCTGTGTTTCTCTGATAAACAGTAGTGCCAAGAGAAAGCAGTTCAGAGTCTTTGACATATGCATCAACTTTGTACCCTACTCTGTATTTCGATTGTATCCCCACGAGTGCAAGTAACTCCAACCTTTGCTCTGAGAGTATCCCTAGGAGTGCAGTTAACTCCCACCTTTGTTCCAAAGTGTATCCTTACGTGCGTCAATAACTCCAATCTGTATTTCAAGGTAATTCCTAAGAGTGCCACACTCCAATCTGTGATTTTGGTTATACTGCTCTCATACCGAGCTGCTGACGAAACCTGTAAGTTTGTGTCACTGAAGCTAATGTATGATTCATTGTATGTAGAGACTTTTAGTGTACTGATGGTGAAGGGTTGAATGTTGGAACCATGCAGGAGTTTATCACGCCTGCCTTAATAACGCAGCCGAAAAACGAATGCGTCTTTACAACGCATTCTGTTACCATGCAAGTCATTACAACAACTTGCCTTAGGGAGAGCGCTGGAGTTGGAATAGTATAATTTTCTATTCCAACTCCATTTCCTGCAACAGTAGGGAAAGTGTTGGACTTAAAGTCCAACAGCAATCCAACAATACTTTCCTTAAGGCAATTCATTGTAACGACTTTCATGGTAAAGGTATGCGTTGTAAAGACGCATTTGTGGTTCGGACTGCACTGTTATTCGGACCAAGCTGTTAAGGCATAGCGTGGTTCGCGCTGCGGCATAAAGGCTGTTTCCCATGATAACTGTCTCCTTTTATTATTTCTAGTGCATTGCGACATCCCAAAGCCAGAGGTTCTGGTCCAGTGCACATCTACCTCACAAACGTAGATGGCCCCAAAAGTGACAAATCTTTTACGCAGTACCTGAGCAGATCCGTTACCTCAAGTCTCTCTTTTCTTATTTTATCCCAACCCTCCTTCCCCCAGTGGAAATTGTGTGCTCTCTAGTTTCGGTTCCTGGATCTGCATTGTTCTCAGTAGGGATAGGAGGTCCAGTGTCATCTCTGCAGTTCGAACCAGGTGAGTCCATGACAGTTGGGGTGCCAACCGGTAACCCTGTATTAGCGAATGGGGCTACTAACTTTCTCCACAGCAAAACAACAATTTGGAAGTGTTGGTGTTAAAACATCTAAAAAATATATGTCTTGACTAACAAAATACAGCTCCCTGCCATAGAGCTCTATAGGTCTTCCTTAGGGCAGACTTATATATATTGTTAAGGGATGGGGTGGCTTTATCATTGGTGTGAATGGCAAAGTCGAACTTTCAGTGCAAACACTGTTCTTCCAGTCTGCAGTGGCAGGCTGGGAGCCATTTTGTACTTTGTCATACACAGGGTGGAACAAACAGTGCTGCAGCCCTGAGTGGACAGTCTGCCTTACATGCCCTAGGTAACATATACTAGGGACCTATAAGTAAGTCAGTCATTGCCAATTGGGTGTATCCAATTCGACATGCATTTTGTAGAGGGTCAGAACACTGGCACTGAGGTCTGGTTAGCAGGCATCCGTGCACTTTCAGAGTCGGAAAACTAGCAGCATCAGGTGTTATATGAAAGTAGTTTATGTGTTGTTGGTGGCGGTGCATTTGATGGTGTCTCTGAGGATGATGGCGCTGCCTTCTCCTGATTTCGTGGTTCAGTCCTGGTGCAGTATCTTGTATCCTGGTAGGATGGTGCTGGTAATGTCTGGGACAGACGAAGGGTTGAGCCAGGTCTCGGTGAGGAAGACGAAGTCTGGTGTGTGGATGAGGTCCCAGACCTCATCGGCGTGCTTGTTAAGAGAGCGGGTGTTGATGAGCATGCATGCAAGTGATTTTTGGTGAGCATGTGTGGCGCTATGCATACTGTGGGTGTGGGTGGTGGAGTCAGGAGTAGTGTTGTGTGAGTGGGTGTGGCTGGAGGGTGCGAGGGGGCGGCGGCAGGTGAAGCAGCAGTGTAAGCATGTGAACGGACATACCGTGGAATGGGGTGCTATGAGGCAGCAGCGGTCTTGGCAGCATCCCGGGTTGAGTCGAAGGAGGTTATCGGGGAGTAGCTGTGGAGACTGGAGGGCCAGGATTTCTGGGGCTGGGCGTGATCCAGGCAGACTGGCTTGCCTTTGGTGTGCATTTGGCACACCAGTAAAGTGCCTGCTGCGTGGTCGCGCTGCGGCCTGCATTAAGTAGGTCCTGGAGTGGGCAGGGTTTCGTATCGGCAGGAACGGGGAGAGCGAGAACTGGGTAGCTGCGATGCCTCTAAGCGCAAGAACAATCAAGCTGGAACAGGGGAAAAACTTGTTGAGGCACAGGAACAGGCAAGCTGTGGCTCACTGAGTGCCCAGGTGCATACTCCAAAATGTATCATTCCAAGATGATGGATACCCATCCTGGAGCAGTAAATCAAAAACAAGCATTGGCAAAGCAAATAGATCTGGCTTATCTTAGGAGTACATATATGTTGTTGTAATGTCCTTATTTGGTTGAGCGATAGGTTTGAAGGCATCCTGCTGACAAGGTATTTTGTTTGTGGCCGTATTTATATACAAAAAATCAAATGGCCCGTAACTTGCAGATCACATAGAACCCTTGGTAGTAATGTTATTAGTCTTAGATGGTTGAGTGTTAATGGTACTGTCTTTTTAGAAAGTGTAGTAAAAGAAAACCTACCCTGAGAGCCACTTATAAACAAGTCCTGGTAAAGAGGGGAAGAGATATGCAAGATAGGGCTTGGACCAACCTAGAACAGGCTACTGATACAAGAGATAACATACTTTTTGGGAAAATTATGAATCAGCTGTTCCTGAAAGATTCAGCTGCTCCCAGGGTTGAGGCCCTCGTACAACAGGAGGATTGGTTAAAACACTATGGAGGGACCTTTAATCCTGGTGACCTAGGTATGGAATTACCCTCTTATGCCGTATATTCAATAGTGCCTGTAAATCTAACCTCAATAAGTCTAGAGGAGGTAACTACTGCCCTGGTAAAATCTGCTAATGCAAAGGCCACTGGCACAGATGAGGTACCAATAGATACTTTTAAGTCATATGTTACCTTTTAGGCCCCAATACTAATGCAAGTTTGCAATGCTGCGATAATTGGCTATCTGTCTGCCACCTGAACTGAGAGCATTATCGTCTCAATCTTCAAAAAAGGGGCTAGGTGAGATCCCAGGTGCTACCGCTCAATATCCATTCTGGATTCCACTGCCAAATTAACGGACAGAATTCTGCTGGAGAGATCAGAAACATGGGTGTCATAAAATCATATTCTTACAAACTCACAATATGGATTCAGGAGGGATGTTGGTACGATGGAACAATGTGTTAATTTACATCTCCTCATTAGCAATACACAGTAGCAAAAGAGGGGCATATCCGCCTATGCTTTGCAGACTTAAGTAGCGCATTCGATATAGTGAATCATGCCAAGTTATGGAAGACATTGGTAAAGCTGGGTGCCCTAATTGGGATCATTACATTCCTGTCACAACTGTATGCCCGCCTGTCTGTCCGGGTACGCTATGGGCCAAGAAGGTAATGTTCTTCCCGCTTTAAGGTTTCCTGTGGGATACGATGGGGTTGTGTCCTTGTTCCCCTCCTGTTCTTGTTATTGGGGTGGATGAGACACTGCAAATAGTAAAGGCTGATGCACCTAGAGTTAATAAGCGTCCAACTCCTGTCCTCCTATATGTCGATGATGCAGTTCTGATTTCTAGAACCGCCAATGGGCTTCATCTTTCAATTGACACTTTTGTCTCATACATGGAGGATAAAGACATGAAAGTGAACTTGAAGAAAACATTCAACATGGTGTGTGGGAAAGAGAGGGTCAAAAAAGGATCCACCATATTAAGGGCGAGGGTTTACTCAAAACCCAAAACTTCTTATACCTTGGTATACAGCTCTCTAGTGTGGCAATTGGGGCCACAGCTGAAACCTGGGAAACTGAAATGTTTAAGATCTACAGAAGCCCTTTTCAGATTCTCTGCTAAAATAAGAGACAGGCCAATTAGAGAATTATTGACTTTATATAAAACCAAATGTCTCCCCAGTTCTAGCTATTAGGCACCACTGTGGGGTTGGGCAAATTGCTTGCCCTTACAGACACAAGAGAATCTTTTCTTAGACAGACTTTTGGCAGTACCAAAGTAAACCAACGGTTATATTGGCAGTACCTTTTCTGGAAGATGCCATCCAGATAAGTCCTGTCTTATTTTGGCACAGTTTATGGAGCACCAGTTCGGAGTACCCCAGCACTGAGATCTGGGCCTAAATCCATTGTTATTTTGCTCCCCATACCATTCCAGTTTAAACCCAGCCATATGCAAATCAGTCTTGATCCTGCTCCCTATGGGAAGAGTCCAGCCGGAACTGCCAGACCAGGTCCTCCCTGGACCGGAAACAAGCATCCTGGGACCGGTTTCGGGGCATCACCCCTCGTCAGCCAGGCTAGCTTGACTCCAGTGGCATGGAGAGCACAGGACCCACGTCTGGGCACACCCGTCCTACTCGGGGTGCCAACTGCAAAAAGAACAATTGATGGACAGAATGCTGAACAATGTCAAACATTCACCCCAGTATAGAGATCTGGGCCTAAATCCATCTTTTGTTTGCTCCCCATGCCATTCCAGTTTAAACCCAGCCATATTGCAAATCAGTCTTGACCCTATGGGAACAGTTCAGCCTATTTGTTCCTCATTCCATCCATCATTTGTGTGTCTTTTGCTTTCTCGCCCTAAGTGCGCCGGGTATGTCCAGACGTGGGTCCTGGGCTCACTGTGTCACTGGATTCAAGCTAGCCTGCCTGATGGGGGGTGATACCCCAAAACCGGTCCTAGGATGCTTGTTTTTGGTCCCGGGAGGACCTGGCTCAGCATTTCAGGTTGCACTATTCCCATGCAGAGCATGGTCAAGACTGATTTGCATATGGTTGGGTCTAAACTGGGATGGCAAGGTGAGCAAAAGAATGATGGATTTAACTCAGATCTCTTGACTGGGGGTAAATGTTTGATTTGTTCCGCATTCCATCCATCATTTGTGTGTCTTTTGCTCTCTAATAAAAAGAGCAGGCGCATGCGGGGCAGCAGTAGTAGTGCAACATACTGCTTCCCACTCATAAAACTACATACACTATGTCGAAGTCAGGTAGCAAAAGAGTACCATTCATCACATTACCACACACAGCATATCAGCAGCATTGCAAACTTTCTCCACAGACACAGAACAATCAGTGCAGAAGGATCTAGACTGGAAGTATCCACCAGAGTGTGTGTGTGTGTGTGTGTGTGTGTGTGTGTGTGAGAGAGAGATTGAGATGTGTTTATGTGTGAGAGTCTGATGGTGCATGTAATAATGTACTGCTTTATAGTGGCTGTTCCTCCTATAAGGCGTACAAGCGTCGCCCCATTGCTTTTCAGCAGTATAAGGAAAAATAAAGTGATAAAAAGTTATTATCATTTTATTTTTTCCTGTTGCGGGTGTGGCAGCTTAGCCAGGCGAAGAAGCATTGTGATTGGCTCTGGGGAGCCTCAGCCTGGGTGCTTCCTGTTAGATGTTCAAGCCGGAGGAGAGACGCGACAAGTGGGACGCGGCAAGGTATAACGCAGCGATGAGGTAAGTTTAATTTTATTTTTTATTTACCTCTCCCCCCCACCTCCCCGCCCCCACCACCCCAGATCCGTACCAGTCGCCACTGCTGCTTTGTACAATGGTGCAGGTGTGTGGTGGTTTGTGTGTTAGAGTGTGTGTGTGTGTGTTTTGGTATACGAAGTTCTGTGTGTGTTATGTGTGTCTCATGATAAGTTGGCAGCTATTGCGTCATAGCATTTTCCTTGCTCTGTGTCAAGCATTCTCATGCCCCGTGGCTATTCCATTCTATTCTGAAGGTCTTGCAAAGCACATGGCTACCAGAAGGCCTCTCAGTGCTAGAACAGTCATCACATGGACTCAATCGTCAGAAGGTTAATTGCCAAAGACCCAGGTTTTCAAGGACTTGGGTATAGAGAGCTTGCATGATAGCTAGGGAAGGTCAAAGGGGAGAGAATTCCACAGCCTGGGGGCTGGAAAAGGAGCGGCCACCCCAGGGGGATCTACTGCATTTGGGGGCCTGTAACAAATAGGCTGAGGAAGATCTCAAGGACCTTCCAGGGATATAAGGAATAACAAGTGATCTCAAAAGATTGGGGCCTTTCTTGTGTAGAGACCTATGCAGCATGCATAAGGCTTTAAATTGGTCCCGCTGCTCAACTGAGAGCCAATGGCGGTCTCTCCGGGCCACTTTTGATAGATGTCGGGTAAGATTAATCAGAAGCCGGGCAGCCTGGAGCCCAGATAAAAACGTTGCCGTAATCAAGGCGGGAGAAGATGAGAGCCTGAACAATTAGTCTCCAAGCAACGAAAGGAAGACCTTTCTTAGTAGTCTCAAGATGCAAAATCAGTTAGCTGCAAGTGTTTGGCTTTGTGCTCCATCGTGATACTGTAGTCTAGCCACATTCTAATGCTCTTTATCACCGTTTTTGGACTAGGCATCTGATCTAAGCAGTCGGGCACAGGGGAGAGAAATCATTTTTTTTAAAGTTGTTACCCAATAACATGACCTCAATCTTGTCTTCATTAAGCTTCAATTTACAGTTGGCCATTTGTCTGATCACTTTCTGATGACACGGAACAAGACAGAGGTGTGAGTAGCGCTGGGATCAGGGGAGATAGAAATCACCAACTGGATGTTATCGGCATAAGAAACCAATGGCAACCCAAATGAGCGGACAATTTCAGCCAGGGGATACATGTAAAGTTTGAAAAGGGTGGGACTAAGGGAAGACCCCTGATGCACCCCACAGCACAGGGTGAGAGTGTGGAAATACCAGGAAGGGTCTAGCACCTGGAAGATTCTGTCCTTCAGAAAAGAGGAAAGCCAGTTCAGGGCATGGCCGACCACACCTACTCCAATTATCCTATGGATTAGTATTGCATGGTCTACCGTGTCGAAGGCCACGCTGAGGTCTAATAAATTGATGGCTGCTGAGCCTCCTTTGTCCAACAGAGATTTAAGTTCCTCGACAGACAGCAAAGCTGTTTCCGTGCTGTGCTGAGGTCTGAATCCCATTTGTGTGGGATGGAGGATATCATTGGACTCAAGGTAGGCGGAAAGATGTTTGTTGACATGCTTTTCCAGAAGCTTTGAGGAACCAGGTAACAAGAAGATTAGCCTGAAGTTGCTGGGGCAAAGGGGATCGAGTCCAGGTTTTTTGAAGAGAGGCTTAACCACTGCATGCTTCCATTGCGGGGACACCCTGCCCTTTGGAAATGGAAGAGTTCAATAGCTCCACTAGGTTTATACTTATAAATATCTATGAGTGATTAAATAAATAATGTGACTAGTAAATATCTATTAGAACTGTACATCTTGTTTGATGAAACCATTTTCAAAGTGAATATGAAAACAACATTATTCAGCGCTTTTACTTTGGAAGTGTGAAGGCACGTGGAACTATACTTGTGATTCAGTAGGAGTAAAATCTTTGGATTGGCTCTGGAAAACTGCAATTGCCAGTATGATATGCTTCTTTCCATCTAGGCTGTCACAATAAAGGGAAAAAAACAGTGGGTACTTTATGTTTTTTTCTTTTTGAATGTAAGCTTGCACAGCAACCGAGTGTGCTTATTCAAAACTATAATATGCACACACTTTTGTTGACATTTTCTGACCCCTATATGGTTCTAACACAAACCAGGACAAACACCACAATGGTTTTTATTACCCCAGGCAAAAAAGGTTTGCACTCCAGCCTCCGTTAAAAGGGCCCAAGACTGTCATTTCTTTGGAACCATTGCATGTGGCATTCTTATTGACTTTTGTTGTTCCTCAAAGATGATCAGTGTTTTATAGCAGCAGGACGTAACCTCCATGGCTTTAATTAGCCTTGGTTTGGCATCCTTAGTTTCAAGCTGCAGATTCCCTATACATCTGACAACCTGACTAATTAGGAGATCAAAACAGACTTCAAAGAGGAAGCACTGATGCCAAATAATACTAGAAGCTGTGAGAGTTTATCTAAAAAGAGAAGCAACAGAGAGACCCAGGGGGATATTCACAAGGACTTATCTCCGAGTTATCGCCACCTTAACGCAACAAAAGTGGAGATAGATTTAACGCCCCATTCACAAGCGGTTGCATTAACAAGCAAGTATTCCCGCGATAACCGCCTCAAAATTTACCTCCACGGGTGACACCACGAACTAACCCTAATGAGATGCAGAGTAGGCGTTCACGTGCAAAAACACACGAAAACACCACTACACCACATTCACAACGAACTGCCAGATCTGCAATGCGAACCCAAAACAGGCGATAAGCCGCAGTAGCAGCAGGGAATTAACACCTGCCTTTTGCTGGTGTAAAGCAGGACGACTACCCGCAGTATGAAAGGGAGCCCAGCCCAGAGCCACATCTGAAGACCCACAGATGCCATGGAGACAATGATCATGCAGCTCCGAGACCCAAGAGGGCCACAACACCCACCCCCACCACACCCCGGCCCACCCCCCAGCCCCCCGGATCTCCCCCGCGGGACAAACACATACCTTGCACGACACAAGAGCCACAAAAAGCGCATGATGTCGCACAATGACAACAAGAAACACGTGTGGGCAGAAGAACGAGAAACAGTCACTCATCATTGAAGTAACAATCAAAAACTTTATTGAATACAACACAAAACACCAATGCGGAAGACTCCTGTCGGGTCCGTCCGGGATAATCCTGATGTCACAGCCTGGAAAATAAAGCACAAAATCAGAACGTGTGTCATGCGCACATCAAAGGAGCGAGACACAGAGAAACAGAGAAGGAAAGAAAGGCAGAGAGAGAAAGAGAGAGAAGGAAAGGAAAGGAAGGGAGAGAGAGAGAGAAGGAAAGAAAGGGAGAGAGAGAGAGAAGGAAAGGAAGGGAGAGAGAGAGAAGGAAAGGAAGGGAGAGAGAGAGAGAGAGAGAGAAGGAGGGACACTGCCGCCCCGCGCACCTAGGCACCACTGCTCACCTGCTGCCACCGGTGTCTCTCCAACCACGTGCCGGTATACACTGCAAGCCACCAGGTCTGCAATCTGTAATCGAGGCCAGAGTCAATCATGGCAGAGTCCATCTCACTGCACACGGCAACAACGCCTGCCCGCCCTGCGCACACATGCAGCCGCACCCTACCCCCTCCCGCCGGCCAGCGCTGGCCGTCCGCACTTGCGCACCCAGGCCCCACTGCTCACCTGCCTTCAACGGTGTGTCCACCAGTGGGCACACCACGTGCCCATGCAAGCTCCAGGCCCAGGTCCCACCACCATGGCATGCTCCACATCATGCGGACCCACGCCGCGGCCCAGGAGGTCCCACACATGACGCCGAGTCCTGAGGCATCAATGGCAGAGACCACATCAGTGCACACGTCATCATCACAGGCTGCACACCCGCTCAGCAATTTCGGTGCCACTAACCCTGTGCAACCCCAGTCAGCGCCACGTGGTGGTAGGCCCGTGACGGCCGCATGGCTCCGGGTGCCACTAACCCTGTGCAACCCCAGTCAGCGCCACGTGGTGGTAGGCCCGTGACGGCCGCATGGCTCCGTGTGCCACTAACCCTGTGCGCAAAAAGTCATGGGCCCTTTATGATTGAGTATCGTGGAACGTCTATCATCCAGTCACCACCGGCAGTGGGGAATGTGACGTTCTCGGCCCCTTATATTGGCGGGGTCACATGGCATGTGACGCCTGTGCCGGATGGGTGTGGTGTGCGTGCAAACCTGCCCTCAGGGAGTGGCCGTGACATGCTGACAACTAGACCAGCGACCTGCAAACCACTAGCGTGTACGCCTGCGACATGTAGCTATGTGGGCCCCCCCTCGGAGCGTAAGCGGAGTGATCTGGCCTGGCGTACGCCGGACCAGCGCAGGGCTTGCAACAATGACTCGGGGACTCTGGGCGTGGTTCAGTCCATGTCCGGACAAGGAAGTGACTGATGCGTGTGTCCCTGTTGTGGTGTCTGCGGCACCCGGAACGCAATCCGCAATGTAGCACACTGTGACTGGATTCCCACTAGATGAGCATCATTGACGTTGGGGGGAATCACTGAGCCTACATTCATCCACACATTCATACATGAATGATGAAAGACATGACACAGCAGTGCGTTTCTGAATGTTTAATGCACATCCAGTGGAGTTTTGCAGCTGGAGCAATACAGGGCCATGCCAACCCCACTTCACAATATGGGCCCGTGGAGGGCCAGCCAGAGTCCATCGGGGAATGACAAGTACAGCGGAAGAGAAAGGGTACAGTCCGCAGTGTGGTCGCCGTGTCATTGGTCACCAAACAGGATATGGCAGTCCATGTCGCGGTCCAAGGTGAGTGCAGCAGAGTGTATCGGGGGTCAGTGGAAGGTCATGGGGTGATGTGAGGCACCAAGCAGAAACAGGCCAGGTGGCGGACAGGAATGCTAGTACCTCCTTCTGAACTCAAGCCCATCCACGTCCTCGGATGTGTGCTCTGCCCCACCTGTGGGTGGTGCAGTTCCGGCTGCGGCACTGTGTGCCACTGACACATCAGGTGCCGGAGTGGAAATGCCTGCTGCACTGTGAGGCACTGACACACCAGGGGGCGGAGATGTGGATGGTGTAGGGGCAGCAGCATTCATCTGCGCCACGCCTTGTGGCAGCAATGCCATGATGAGGACATGCTGGGCATGGTAGATCCCAGCTACATTTTGCTGATGTGCAGCGGTGGTTGACATCCTTTCCGCCTCCATCCGCACCATGTCCTCCAATAGCCTCCGCATGTGTGCCATCTCACGGCTGAGATCACTGGAGCCACTCTGAGCGGACAGGTGTTCTTGTCTCCGAGTCATGACTCCAGCGATGTCAGCCAGGGCTTGTTGGAGACCATGGAGCGGCATGTGGGTGTCCGTCAGGGACTGGAGGTGGTCCCTGATGGGACTCAAGACACCCATGGATGGCGTCAAGTTTGGTAGCCCTGAGGTCGAACCCCACCCGCACCTGCTCAGCCATCTCCCTCTGTACCTCCAACACACGGCGTTGGAAGGCCATGTGTTGTTCGGGGGGATCTTGGGAGACAGCCGGGGTTGTGGGTGCCTCCTGCTGGGTGGTTTGTGGAGTGGGTGGGGTCTCCTCGATGCAGCTAGGCTGCCCTGGTCCTGGAGGTGATTGGCGGATGATGTCAATGATGTCTAGGAAGGCTTGGGTGTCGATGCTGGGGGTGTCCTCCTCGTCATCAGTGAAGAGTGGCTGGGACTGCTCTGCAGGTGGCGTTGACGGTGCCCCTGCAATGTGAAGAGGAGATGCTGTGTTACAATGTGTCCACATGTATGTAGACGCATGGTACATGTTCACATTCAGACAGCATGGCAATGTACATTGTGACAGGCTGTTGATCAGGGCCATGATCCAGAGTCATTGTGGGTATGCACTATGCTCTGCTTGATTGTGCATGTGTGCCATTGTGGCCATCTTCCCCCGTCCCCCCAGTACCTGGTGGTTACTCACCCTGTTGCTGTTGTGTTCTGTCATGTCGAGCAGTGTCCGGTGCCCCGACTCCTGCCACGGTCTCCACACTGATGACTGTCGACACCAGCTCCTCCATGTCATCCAGCTCCAGCTGTGGCGCTGGGCTCCCATCTCCAGTCTGCATTGCTGCCTTCTGGTTGCCTGCGAGTTTCTCCTTGGTCTTGCACTTGATGTCAATCCATCGCCTCTTGACCTCGTCCATTGACCTCTTGTTCTCTCCGACGGCATTCACCTTGTCCACGATGGACCGCCATAATCCATTTTTGGTGCCCAATGACACATTGGAGGCGACGAACAGTTGTTGATGGTGTTCTATCACCTCCGTGACCAAGATCCTATTCTCCTGCGGACTGAACTTCGTCTTCTTCTTCCTCTTGTCCTTGCCCTTCCCTGTCACCGAGGTTCCAGGTTGGTCGTCCGGGGTGCTTGTGGGGCTCCGCTCGTCCTCTGCGCCTGCTCCGGCTGCCTCCATGGTGCTTGGGTGTTGGTCATTTTGTGTTTGTGTGTTTTTTCTACTTTTGTAGTGATTTTCCCACCTGCCGTGTGTGTATGGCAGGCCTGGCTCTGCTTATCGCTGATTTCCTCATCACGAATGGGCTCATCGCACTTTTTTTGGGGTTGGGGGTTTGTGTTTTTGACTCCGTCGCGGTGGTTGTATCGCGGACATTGGCCGCGTTTTCGGAGGACTATCGCATGGTACCGCCTTGTTGTGAATTCCAGGTTAACACTGGGTTATTTTCCCGCGATAGATCGCGATGTGTAAAGTTGCGTTAACATTTTCTGGAGATGTTTAGCGCACGTTCTTGTGAATATGCCCCCCAGTGTAATTTCCACAGCCAGCCGAATATCTCTGCAGAGCAAATGCAGTTGTGAATTACATAGGGCTGTGGGAACATCAAGAAAACAAGCAGGAATTGCTTGCATGTTCACTGTATTAAAGCCCACTAAAAGTGCAAAAGAAAACAAAATATTCATAGCTGACTGAACATGTGCACATTGGACTACACTGGACTGAAATGTTGTTTGTACACAGCAAAAATCTCCACTGTATTTTAAATCCTGCTGTAACTCTGTTAGCGTGGACATGTAAATAAATGTTCAAGGCTTACTAAACATCAGCGTTAGTGTCAAATCCAATGTGTGCATTGAAAAGAAAGATACAGTAGAAAAGATTGTGACAAGCTGACGCAAAACATGAGAAAACAAGCATCTGCAATGCAATAGGTCTCGCATTTACGCAAGTTCGAGCTATTGTAAATGACAATGCCTTTTATTTATGATTTGGTTTTTAAAACATAAATAAAATGCATTGTCATTTACAATGCCAATAGCTTAAACTCTTGCAAATGCGAGACCTATTGCATTCCAAATGCTTGAAGGCATCGCTGAGTTGCCCCCTTCTGTCTCCCATGGCCCCTGAAGAGCTTTCCATTTGCTACGAATTAAATAAACAAGCCAGTGGTCACAACTGCGCACGAGAGACCCTCCTGCCCTCCTGCAGTAAGAGAACTCCTTAAAGAAAATAGGGCTTACAGACTAAAGAAGACATACTGTGTAACAACCGAAGTAAAAAGGCCAGTCCTCATGGGAGTTTACAAATGAAGACAAGACGGTACTAAGGAGGGACTAACAAGCCTAATAACAAATCAGAAGCCAGCATTTAAGAAGGACAATGACACAAGCCAATGACAAATATGGGCAGAGAGTGGATAGGGCTTCAAGTATACTCCAATACAGCATGGCTTGCAGAGCAGCACATGCGCTGCCCAGGCTCGACCTAAAAATGCTTGCTGCAGTGATAAAAATAAAAGGAAAGGATTGCTTTGTGGGCACCCTATCACTTAGATAATCTGTATATCAGTGGTGTGCCTGGAATTTGCAGGGGACGGTGATAACCTCAGTGTTTATGAGGAAATGGGTCCCTAGAGACAAGAGTCAAAACAGTGTTACAAATTACAGTCAAAGAAATGACTGACTCAAAGAGAGAGATTGAGATCAAAATTTAGAGAAAGCCATGAAGGTCTATTCAAATACAGTGCAATACATAAATTAGAAAAATGTGGATGCAGGAGCAATCTCATTAAGATACATAGGAGTCATTTGGCAAAAATGGCTCTCAGTGATACAAATAATGCAAAGTAAGCAAAATCATAGAACAGACCTAGGGCCACAAGTACAAAAGGATTTAGTGGTCGCAAACGGAGAATCGGGCCATTTGCGACCGCTAAATAGCCTTTTGACATGTATTAACACTATTTTGCAAGTCTGTAACCTATTACCGAATCGCAAAATTGGATTTGCAAGTCGGCATTAGAAAGGGGCATCTTAAGCGCGTCCCTTCCTAATAGCGAGCCGCAGGGGAATGTATGAATGTTTTGCGACTAGAATGCGGTTGCAGAGCATTCACAGTTTACCACCAACTTCAAGTTGGTGGGAACCCATTCGCAAATGAGAAGGGGACCCCAAGGAACTCCTCCCCTTTGCGAATGTGGACACAAACATTTTTAAGAGCAGGCAGTGGTCCCACGGACTACTGCCTACTCCTAAAAAATGAAAAGAAAACTTTTCTTTTTTGTTTTGAAATGTATCCCGTTTTCCTTTAAGGAAAACAGGCTGCATTACATTAAAAAATTGCTTTATTGAAAAAGCAATCATAGACATGGTGGTCTGCTGACACCAGCAGGCCACCATCCCTATGATTTTGACCATTCCCGATGGGTCGCAAATTGTGACCTGCTTCCTGAATATTGATGAGGCAGGTCCATTTGTGACACACTGGGAATCACAAAGAGTGTCAAACACACTGTTGTACATCGCATTTTGCGACTCTCTATTTGCGAGTCGCAAAATCTGGTGGTCATACATGTGGCCTCAAGTCTTGAAAATGCAGCAAAAAAATAGCAATCTGGCAGCATCCATAGACGCTCAGGAAAGAGTTATAAGATCTCTGGCTCATCCCCAAATCCACGGGTTTATATAGCCATCTTCAGTATAGGAAATCATGGAAAGCATAAAGTCAGCATGGAATGCGCATTATTCCTACAAACCATATTTCATATTTTCTAAACTTTACATAACTCTACCATCTTAGCACTAACCCACTACATGAATATTCATTCACCCCTTCTTTTTTTTTTCTTTTTTTTTTTATATTTCTTTATTGGGTTATTACTCCAAATCAGCAGCTCACATGTAAAACAGTTACACAGTTTGTCCACCTCAGCCAAGGCGGTGTACGTTACATTGGTAATACATGGCAAAAATTAGATCTGCGTTGACATCCTTGGAGATTCCTCTATCTTCCTTGTTTTCTTCGTTTTGTGTTCTTTACGTGCTTAAACATAACTTCAACTGTGTTAAACTCCCCCCCACCTTCCCCCAACCCCCCCTCCCCGGTGCCCTCCCCCCCTCTGCCAGGCCTATGTAACTGGTGGTCTATGCATCTTAGTGTTCATGCGGGGACTCCCTATGTTTCCCCCTGTCGTCCTGGGGCCACCCCCTCTGCGGAAGACACCTCGCCTGAACCTTCTGGTGTGGGTTGGGAGTTTTGTCCTGCTATCTCTTGCATCATCGCTCCCCATGCCATTAACACCTCGGGTAATTTGGCATCTCTCCTGGTGTTCCGTATGTGCCCCTCCTCTGCTAATGCCCACTCCCTTAGATCTGTCCTCCACTTCGCCAATAGCGGTCCCTGCTGGGTTAACCAATGAATCGCTATACGCCGTTTGGCTATAACCAGGCCCAAAACCAGGAACCGCCTACTTATCTTCCTCTTAGGATCTCAAGGGATCAAGCCCAGGAGACAAGCCCTTGGATCCAGGGCTATTGTCCACCCTGTTATCCTGGTCAGATCCTCGAGGACCGCCACCCAGTATGTCTGGATCGTTGGGCAGATCCACACCATGTGCAGAAAGTCTGCCTGATCAGAGCGACATCGAGGGCAGCGTGAATCCCTGGAACCATCAATGGCCTGAAGCCTCCGAGGTGAGAGGTAGGTCATATGTATTATATTGTACTGAATTTGTTTGAAGTGGTTGCTCACCGACACCTTCCGCACACTCTCGTGTATTTTTTCCCAGTCTGGTGCTGTGACCTGCGGACACACCTGCTGCCATTTTTCTTCTATTTTGAGGGGGCCAATCTGTTTATCGTCTCTTAGCGCCCTATAGAGGTGAGTAACAAACCTCCGCCCCCCAGCCATGGTGATCATAGTAACTAGCGTTTGGGAGTGCCCCGGAGCCTCGGGGAACATGGGCCATAATTGTCGCGCCGTTGCCGCTATTTTAGCGTATTGCAGAAACTGCCCTGCTCCCAGCTCAAAGGTGGTCACCGCCTCCTGGTAGGTGATACATTTATTGTCCGGATAAAGGTCAGACAACATTAGGCAGCCCCCAGTCTTCCAGACCTCCGTGGACATCACCTGGTCTATTTGCGCAAAGGGCGGCATCAGCCAAAAGTCTGCCTCCGGGGCGAACTGCCGCACCCGGATTACTCTACGTATCACCCGATTCCATATTGCTGCCCCAAGCCGCACCAATGGAGCCCCCCGGCCCGCCACAGAAGCGCTCCTAGCTGTCGGTCCCCGTATGTACCTGCCAGCAGGGACCTCTCACAAGCGGGATCCTTGTCCAACCAGGCTATGGCATGTTGCAATTGGGATGCAAAATAATAAAGTTCGAGATCGGGGATCTCTAACCCCCCTTTGCCCCATCTACGTTTCATGACCTCTAGACTTACCCTGCATCGCTTCCCATTCCATAACAATAGGACCAGCAGGGCATCCAGCTCCCTGAATACCCGGTGTGGAAGTTCAAAGAAGGAGCCCTGCATGGTATAGAGGCAGCGAGGTAAGACCACCATCTTTATTAAGGCAATCTTCCCCATTAGGGAGAGTTTAAGCGTGTTCCAGAAGGCAATACTGCCCTGAAGACCCCTGATTATCCTCCCCATATTGTGCTGGTAAAAAACTGCCTCATTCCTACCAATCCATATCCCCAGGTAGCGGATAGCGTCCTCTGCCCATGGAAGCTCCATTACTGGGCGCTGCGACCTCTCCCAGTCGCACTCCGGGCTAATCGCGTACATTTGCGATTTTGACTTGTTGATGGAAAGTCCGGAGACAGCAGCAAACTGCGCCAGCGCAGTCATCAGTGTCGGCAATGACCGGGTCGGCTGTCTCAGGTATATCAGCGCGTCATCGGCGTATAACGATACGACATGTTCCGAACCCCCCTCCCGTATGCCATATCCGTCGAGCACCTCACACAGATGGCATGCCAATGGCTCCATTGCCAGGGCAAATAGCAAGGGGGAGAGCGGACATCCCTGCCGCGTCCCCCTCCCTATGGGAATCGTCTCCGACACGTATCGTCCCGTGCGAACTCTTGCCGTTGGTCGAGTATAGAGTAATTTAATCCAATTTACAAACCCCTCCCCCAGTCCCATTTTTAGAAGTACCCGCCATAGGTAGTCCCAACCGATCGAGTCGAACGCTTGTTCGATATCGAGGAACACCAAGGTGCTCTGTTGGGCCCGTCCCTCTAAAGAGTGCATAACATGTGCGAGGCGGCGGATATTTCGCAACGTATTCCGGCCCGGTATAAACCCGGATTGGTCCTCATGGACCAGCCGCCGGAGATAGGGGAGGAGCCTACATGCCAACACCTGACTGATAATTTTAAGATCTACGTTCAGCATTGAGATGGGCCTATATGAGCCGGGGAGGAGGGGATCCTTCCCCGGTTTGGGGATCATCACAATCAGCGCTTCCCGCATGGAATCTGGGAGCGTACCGCGTTCCTTGGCCTCGCCCAGGATGTCTAATAGCTTGGGGATCAGGACTCCTCCACTCTCTTTATAGAGTTCGGTGGTTATGCCATCCAACCCAGGGGACTTCGCAGCCTTCAGGTGGGCGATCGCCGCCCGAATTTCTTCCCCACTAAAGGGGCCCCCTAAGGCCTCCTGACTGTCCGTGTCTATGCTAGGTAGGTCCACCCCTGCAAGATAGGTCTCCATAACCGCGAGGGTCGCTGGAGATTGGGGCGCGGAGTATATTTTACGTAGATGGGTCAGGAATACGTTATTGATCTCATGTTGAGTATATACCACCTGTCCTGAGTCATTTTTGAGGGCCATAATCGGGTGAGGCTGAGTCTCCGTCCTGATCAGGCACGCCAAGAGCCGCCCCGCCTTATCCCCTTCTGTATACCAGCGACGCCTACTTTCAGTTCTATTAAATTTGCCTAGCGAGTCCCATATGTCCCATATCTGTCGTCGCACGTCGGCCCATTCAGTCGACCTCCCACCGTTCGTGGGCATTTCTTTCTCCAGTGTCGCCAAGCGCTCCTCCTGCCAACGCAGATCGCGCTCCAGCACTCTTTTAACCCCCACCTCTGTGGACATGCAAATCCCCCGTATCACCACCTTCATCGCGTCCCATTCAGTCGCCCTGGTGCCGGCTGAACCCCAGTTGATTTCCAAATAATCATCCAACCCTTTCGCTATAGCGTCTTTGTAGATCGGATCACCGAAAGCTTCGGTGTTAAGCCTCCATAGCGGTACTTTAGATCTCGGTCGGTCCAGCGAGTAGGTAATTAATAACGGGGAATGGTCAGACAGATAGCGGGCCAGATATTGTGTCTCCACTATCCGATGCACCGCCGCCTTTTGAATGAAAAAGTAATCAAGCCTACTATGGGTATTGGCAGCAGGTGTGTGACACGAGTACACTCGACGACCAGGATTACGGTGTCGCCATATATCCAACAGGCCATGATTGTGGAGCATCTGGCCCATCGCTTCCCTGACTCTAGGTTTGGCATCCAGCTTTGGGGGGTGCCTGTCTAGCTCCCCATCAAGGGCACAGTTAAAGTCTCCCGCCACAATCAATTCTGTGTCCGGATCGAGATCCAGCTGCCCCATCACTCGGCTCAAAAACCCACCGTCGTCGGTGTTCAGGGCATAAATATTTACCAGGCATATGCTGCGGCCATCCAGCGTTCCCTCCACCATCACAAATCTCCCTTCAGGATCCCGTTTAGTGTGTAAAGCCTTAAAGGGGACACCCGGTGCCACCCAGACAAGCGCTCCCCTGGTAAACCCCGAGTAGGATGTAGCGAAAAACTGACCCCTCCATCTGCGTTGAACATATTTAAGACAGTCTCCCCACAAGTGCGTCTCCTGGAGCAGGGCTATGCTTACCCCATAACGTCTAAGGTAGGATGCTACCCGGATTCGCTTGACCATATTATTGAGCCCACGAACATTCCATGTGATCAATTTGTATGTCTGTTTATCACCTGGCATAAGTGAGCTGTTGTTGGCATCGCAGCCCCCTGACTGTTATGTGGGGCACCCCAGGAAAAATATAGCGTGGCACCTCTAAAGGTAGACTACTTCGATCTCTTGTATTGCGACCTAGACCAGACCCGACAGCACCCCAAACAAACCCATAACGTGAAACCCCAACTCCCCCCACCCACAGGCGGTAGCCCTTCATTCTCATAACCCGGTCCGGGTCCGAGGACTCTGAACCCCGCCCCAAAGCTCCACCCACCCCTTAGATCGCCACCCTCAACTTGAAATAGCAATTACAAATAAGCGTGCCCTCCCTACTCTGCAACCCCCCCCCTTCCTAAACTCTGTAAGTCAGCCGACTGACTGGCACCGTGCAGCCCCGCCCGACCGAAGGTCTAGCCAGGCCACCTCAGCACTCTACAGCCGGCAAGTCTAAACAGCAGATAGGCAAAATAGTGTACCCTCCTCCAACTTTTATCAAACCCTCCCCCCCCCTCAATGCCACTGGGCGCCATGTCCTCGCACACGAGTCTCTCGAGAAAGTCAAGCGCCCCACGGGCCAAAACAGGTACTCACAGTGTCCGTGCCCCAGAACCTCCCGGTCTCAGCGCCAGGTCTATCACTCACTCATTGCCGGAGCCCTCTACAACCGGGCCGGCGGCGCTGCCCGCCTCCGATTGTGTTTCCTGTACCAAACAGAGTGGAGAAAACTGGTTCTGCGTTGGGATCGCCTCCCGCTCTGCCAGGAGAGTGCCATCTGGTCTCACCATAATACGTCCTCCATCTGTCAAATCTCGGCCTCGTCAGTGCTGCCCCTCTTCTCTACGTTACTGGGTCCGCTGTCGGTTACTCCGGCATCTCTGCTCCCGCCAGCCCTGGTTTTGGTCAGGGCCGGCCAAGCCCAACGTGTCCATCCATTCAGCTGCCTCTGATGAGTTACCAAAGAAGTGCACCTTGTCGGCATGTTGTACTCGGAGCCGGGCCGGGAACAGTAGGCTGTACTTGATGTTGTGGCTCCGCATCCGGCGTTTTACGCTCAAGAAGTCATTCCGTAGTTCCTGCACCTTTTAGGTATAGTATGGGTATATATGGATGTCTTGGCTCTCAAATCTGGGTGGGCCATTGGTGCGAATATGTTGCAGGATCATGTCCCGGTCCCTAAAATTGAACAGCCGGGCAATCAAGGCTCTAGGCGGGGCTCCCGGCCTCGGCGGTGGCCCAAGAGATCTATGCGCTCTTTCCACTGCAAACAGGTTGGAGAGCCTAAGGCTCGGGAACGATGTGCCAATCCAATCTTCCAGAAATAGGTCCGCCGCCGGCCCCTCCGCCTTTTTTGGAAATCCCAAAAAGCGGAGATTATTCCTTCTTGACCGCCCTTCCGCATCTTCCGCCCTGTCTTCCAGCCGGGCCGTATGGTCCTGGAGCGCTGTCACCGTCTCCCGCAGTTGGCTGACCTCCGTCTGTAAAGCATTCAGGTCCCCTTCCGTGGTGGTCACCCTGTCTGCCACCTTCCGGAGATCCAGGCGCAGTTGGTTGATGTCCATGGCCATACCGTCCATTTTGGTTTCTAATGCCACCCTGGAATCACGAATCGCTTCCAAGATGTCGGCCTTGTCGCGGGCTGCCGTGTCGTGGTGGGCCCCCCGCTCCGTATCTGTTCCAAGACGGTCCGCCGCCGTCGGCCCCGGGACCGTATATTGCATCATTTTATTTGTTTGGGCGCCTCTTAGGGGTCGGTCCTTCCCCATAGTCAGTTTGGCCGTCCTAGTGTACTTTCTGGTGGCCCCTCAGTCCGGAGCAAATGAGTGCCTCAGGCCGTTCAGGGGGGTCCCCCCCGGCTGACCGTCGCTCCCTGTGGCCTTTGCGTCGTCTATATCAGGCAGGCCTCCCCTTCCGTTGGCCGGGGCAGTTATCTGGCACCACCTGCCCCCAGTTCGCCTCACCGCTCCGTACCGTGTCTGTACACACGTGGGCCCGGTTCTCCACCGAACCGCGGAGCGTCCGCCCCAGGCCCACTTCCTTGTCATGGCTCGTTGTTCGCAGGGGGGGTGCTCTTTACCGCATCTATTGAACTGCAGCCCGAGACGCTGCGCACTGGCCCCGGGCCCCTAAGCTGTCCTCGTGACCCGTTTCAGCCCTGCCAGCCGGAGTGCCGGTAGGCCGCTTCTCACCTCGCCGGCCTCACTGAGGCCTAATCTCCCAGGCTCCGGCTTCGTTATCGTGGGGGAGCCTCTCAGCTACTGGGCAATTTTCGCTGATCACCAGCGGAGTAAGCTGACTCCCGGGCGGCCAGACTGCCCCCGCGTCCGACTCAGGATCCGCCGGGGCGTAGGCCGGCCTCACCGCCTCGGCCTCACTCAGGACCCACCTCAGCTCCGGGGCTCGTTATGGCATGCGGGGTCTGTGCACCCCCGCCACTCGGCTCCAAATTCAGGCCCCCGGCAACAAGCCGGGCCGCTCCGGTCCCCAGGCGGCTCTCGCGCCGCGTCCAGGCCCCTCCAGTCGGAGCACCGGTAGGCCGCGCCGCAGCGGTCTCACGTAGATCCTGCTCCCGGTCGTCGGAGCCCGGCCAGCCGGCCGCATGCAGCGGTTCTTTTCCTCTGCTTATCCCCCCTCCTGGGGTCGTAGAATTGTCAAGAGCTTGCGGCCGGACTCACCGCGGCCCAGGGGCCTCACCACTGCCCGCCCGCGCTCACCTCCGAAAGCAGCCTGGAGGCCGCCATTATGATGACCGGGATTCCTCCAAGTCAGCCGCAGTCCGTATCGACGTTCTGCAGTTGCGGGCCAATTTCCCTGCACCTCACCAGGATCCTTGGAGTCAGGGGAGGGTTCCGCTACTGGTCCGTACTAGGAGAGTCACCATAGCGCCAGGATTATTCAGGATTTACGGTGTTGGGGCAGGAGCGGCGCAGAAACACGTCTAGCCGGCCATGCTGTCAGGCCACGCCCCCTCATTCACCCCTTCTTACCTAATGTCATCTGGAGGTGTTAGAACAAACTAATTACTTAAAAACAGATATAAACATGATACAATACAGTGTGATAGTTTGAAGAGCCTCGGGATGCAACAATAGGCTTCCTCTAACGAGTTCTTCAAGAACAATATGTTAAACAAAATAAACAGTACACATCTTGCTGCATGTAGTGTGAAGCACGATATATAGACACAGAATGAACATCATGATCCGGCAGCCATTTTATCAAAGATGGAGCATAGGCTTAACTGAGGTCTAGTTTGAAATGAAATGAAATAAGGGATTTATAAAGCGCACGGATACTCACAAAGAGTGTCCCGGCGCTAATCTCCAAAAACCACCAGACAGGACCCCAACCCACCTACCATCGTATTATTGTTGGAACAGCCATGTTTTAAGTTGTCTCCTAAAGGACAGCAAGTCCTGAGTCAGTCTGAGATGAAGGGCCAGGTTGTTCCATAGGCAGGCCGCTTGAACCTGGAAGGAACGACCTCCAATCCGAGAACGAGTGAATTTGGGAATCACCATTAGGGATTGTCCCGAGGACCTTAAGACACGTTGAGGCTGATAGTGCTGGATCCTGCTTCTCAGATAGACCGCACCCGTATCGTAGAAAGCACGATAGGCAAACACCAAAGCCTTAAACTGAATCCTCTTTCTCACCGGGAGCCAGTGTAGTGCTTTCAGGTGAGGCGACATGCGCGTTCTGGGGCTAACCATAAGAATAGCTCTGGCTGCTGCATTCTGAACAACCTGCAGCCGATTGAGCAAATATTCAGGGAGCCCCAGATACAAGATATTTACATAATCCAACCTGGATGTAATTAAGGCTTGCACTACGATCTTCCGGGATTCGACCGGGAGTAGAGGAAGAAAGTTTTTTGCCATTCTAATCAGCCCGATACAGGTACCAGCAACAGTTTGGATATGGGACTTCATTGATAGACTAGTGTCCAACTTAACTCCCAAGTTTTTTACTGTGTCGACAGGAGCAGCAGGAGGAGACATGTCGCTCGGCCACCATAAGCTCCAGTCGACGCATGGGGGACATCCAAAAAACATAATTTCTGACTTTTCAGGGTTACACTTAAGTTGATTAAGTTGCAACCAGGAAAAAACCTCCGTTTAATCTAAGTTAGAAAAACACACTAAAATACATCATACTGATGTTGTTTCAGTTGCAATAACTCTATGTCTATACATGTGTGAATTCAAATGCAGAACAACCAATAGTAATACACATATATCGCTCAAATATGAAAAGCTTTGACAAATACAATGAATCCATCACAATTAGATGTGTGATGGAGGAGGTGGAATTATACACCAAACAGCCAATAGCATGTAGTGAGAGAGATACTCTTTCACAGAAGAGCCACAGTCCACTCTATGTGTACATTAGCAGCAGGTAACAAAAGGTCATGCAGACAGCTGTACTGTTAATTCAAAACTAAAAATAAATAAAATATGCGCAAAAACACTTTTCCGTAAAGTAGTATGTAGCAACAGGGAAGAAAATGATGATTTGGTGGCTGGAGAGCAACATGGAGAATGCAGAGGGATGAGAAGGGGGAAGCAGCACACAGCAGAGGGCATAAAAGCAAGAAAGTACATGCATTCCAATGGAGTGTTAAAAGCAAACGAAAAAAAGTCACTCCCGGAATGTAAGCAGTGGAAGGAATCAAGTCATCCAAACGAAGGATGGTATAGAAGCTGTGCTTCATGGGAGGGGTGGACACAAGACTAGGAAGGAAAACTATTGATTACGAGCAATCAAATAAGCTGGCTGAAAGCCCTCTGTAAGTTTTGATATGCACCCCCCCCCTCCAGGTCTTTTTGACCTGTAGGCAAAACCTAAATATTGGTCCCAAAGGGAGGGTTAGGTTGTTGGCCAATGACAATGTAGGAATCACTAAAAAAGTGAGAACAGGGGCGTGGGGGTATTTACAAACATAAATGTGCTCCTTTTTTACTTTACTCAAAAAAGTATGAAATAAGTCTGCATTTTTATGCATGACTGCCCAAACACCCCCATTTTAAGGGTAAGTAGGGATATAGTTTCCATGTGAAAAATGTTTCATGTGAATGATGAAAAGGGAGATTGCGCCTTTTACCTAACCCTAAATCAGCAGGTTGTTTATCTGTGGGCATCCATAGGACCCTGACTAAGGGCAATAGAGTGCACTTTGAAATCTATGCTATATAATTTTTTTTAGACATGCTTCTTGGGATTTTGCGACTTCTGAGAAACAGGTAATTCTATGAAAGTCATATATTGCTGAGAGCATAAAATGGATAGATGTACTCACCAGGCTCTTATGGACTTGGTTCCCCACTGTGAGTAATTCCAGTTAACCAGTGAAAAATGTTTATCATAGATTTCATTTGATGACTAGCATGGAGCTTAAGACATTTGCTAGCCTGCTATGGAGAATATTCCATTGCAATTTGGAGCTATTGATTGGTGTCAGATGGTATTTCTACTTAACCGGTGGAATTTCCTTTGTTTTTTGCAGCCGCTGTTGATTGCCCTGTGCCCAAACACAAGTATGCCCAACTGGATCCATTGAAAACCATTTCTAAATGGGCATGGGGATAGCTCTAGTCTTTATACTTCAGTCACAGCCATTTTTGCTGGAACACCAGTCAGTCCTACTCAGTTGCCAACAGATGAAAAATTATTACTCTTTATTAAACATCCAAATTAAATTAACAGGTCTTTGTAACGTTATGAAGTCAAAGTTAATAGCACTTTAAAACAATAAATACAAAAAATAATTGCAACAGTATCTTACTCCTCACTTAATATAGAACACAAGACTGCTTACTCCAAACTTGTATGGACAAGGGGTTCTCAAGCTGGAAATGCAACATTATCATAGGGCAGGCAACATTTCATTTCCTCTGTGACAACAAAGAATCCTTGCACCCTAGGTCTCAGCAGACAGCTCTCTGTGTGACTTGAGGTGCTCTGAAAAAATCCAGAGACTCAGCCTCCACTGAAACTCCCATTTTCAGAGTGCAAAGGACTCACCATGCCCCTTTCATCTCGCTCCACACTCTTCAGTGCTGAGAGCCCTTGTGACACGTGTACACCGTACGACTCTAAACTAAGCCTGGGCGTAGTTTGCGTAGTAGCACTTCACGTAGCTACGTGAAGTACATTTTCAACTACACGTAGCTATGCACATTGCGTAGCTGTGTGCTTGACTGCACTGTACAATAATTGCCAAAAGCATCTTGTACAGTGCAAGTTAAGATAAATTAAATATCTCTGTCTTTATATGCTAAAAATGCATATAGTTACTACACAAAAGTGAAAACAATAAATTAACAAGCAGTGAGAGAGGTGATGATTTTGGGATCCTCCCTAACCTAGGGAGAGAAGAACCAAGCAGATGCCTTGAAAACAAAAACACATCTTTTGAACCATTCAGTGGTGGTCCCATCCTCTTAGGACCACCCCAAGCACAGTTATTGGCAAAAATACAATCCCAACCAAAGGCCCTGCAAAGCATTATGGGACGAGATTAGCAGTGGGCAGTGAATATTATAGTATCCAATATCAAAATAATTCTACAAAGAGCTGCAGTTCCACTAGTCGTTACTAGATGTCCCTCACGAGTCAAATGCAAAAGCTTCATGAAAGGGTTTCAATGCTTTTGCATTTGACTCGTGAGGGACATCTTGTAACGACTAGTGGAACTGCAGCTTGATGTATTAATAATTTCAATGCTTTTGCATTTGACTCGTGAGGGACATCTAGTAACGACTAGTTGAACTGCAGCTCTTTGTAGAATTATTTTGATATTGGACACTATAATATTCACTGCCCACTGCTAATCTCATCCCATAATGCTTTGCAGGGCCTTTGGTTGGGATTGTATTTTTGCCCATAACTGTGCTTGGGGTGGTCCTAGGAGGAAGGGACCACCATTGAATCGTTCACATGATATGCTTTTTGTGTTCAAGGCATCTGCTTGGTCCTCCCCTAGGTTAGGGGGACTCCAAAATCATCACCTCTCTCATTGCTTGATATTTTATTGTCAAAGTTCATTTTTGTGAATTGGTTATATGCTTTTTAGCATAGAAAATTGCTTTATCAAAGCATTTGAAGGTGTTTATTTTACTGCTGCTACGCTACGTCAATTAGCACAGTTATTCACTCTGCTACGTGCAGTTTGCGTAGTGTGTAGTAGCACAAACTTTGCATGCTCCGTGAGCGTAGCGAAGTATTATGCCCAGGGTTATTCTAAACACATCACTCACTTCTCCTCAGACTCTCTTCAGCTCTGCACATACATATATATACCTGCTCAAATATGTGCCTCTCTCTTCAGTGGTGTGGGTCTCCCCGCACGCAGAGCTACTCAGTCCACGCCTCTCCCTAAATGCAATCTCTCTGCTTGTACCCAGTTTTGTCACTGCTTAAAGACACCTGTTGCTTCCTTAGTAGAACATGTTACTCCTTTGTGCTAAGAGGCACAGATGGCACAAATTGTGTCTAAAGTGTGTGTGGGCCGATCTGGTTTAAGGGCAGGCAATTGTTTTCTTGGCCACTAAAGTCATGTTTTTGTGTGGTCATCATTGCAGCAGGTCGTGAAAAAAGTACTCTGTGGTTTCAAGTCAAGTCAAAAATCTTTATTTCGGCACTAGCAGCATAAGCCATAAAAACACAATAAGATTCAATACAATACATCATTACTCTTAAAAACAATTAAAACATTAAAATAAACCTCCAGAGCTCAATAATAAGATAGCAGTGGGATTCAGTATCGAAATTATTAAAACATTATTTTCCTGATACGTATTGCATTGAAGAAGCAACATTAAAACATATAACAGAAGATCTCAAAGTACACATAAAGCACATAGCAGCTTTGTGATTATGAATATCGTGCGAAATAAAAATAGGTTTTAAAAAATGTTTCCTTATGTCCAGATAAAACTGCCAAAAAGCATTAAGTGCAGTGTGCTCTGTTTTGAGGTTCCATCACAAGGGCATGGAGCAGGCAATCTATCCCACTGGTTAGTTTTGGGGAAGGAAACAAGGGGGCATATTAGCAAGGGCAGTATCGCCACTTTAGCGGCACTTTTTGCCGCTATAGCGGCGATATTTGAATCGCCCTATTAGCAAGCTCTCGCTAACAGCTGTTAGCGACAGCGGCCGTTTTTCTTGCCTCTTTGCATGTCAGCGATATTTATCGCTAATGACATGCAAGGTAGGCGTTCCTCATTTAAACTATACAAAAACACTCGCAAACACAACTTCGCACTATTAACAATACAGCTCCGGACCCGCGGAGCGATTAAAAAAGACGCGCTAACCGCGGTTACCGCAGGAATTTTACACCTGTTCAACAGTTGACTTAACCATCTTTTGCATTGGGGGTGGATTGTGTGGCTAAGTTCACACATGCCCATCATCAAGCTTTTCATTAGAGCTCACTATTAACGCTTGATTTCTCACGCTATTGCTGCTTATCGCCGTCTATCGCTGGTTTAGACATCGCCTCTGTTCAAAGCGTTGCTAATACGCCGCTAACACGGCGATGTCAACTGGCGGTAGACGGCGATAAAAGAATATGCGCTAAGCGCGATTTGCGATAATTATCGCATTCCGTTGATAATATGCCCCAAGATGTTGTACAATACTCATCCGCAATCTAGTTAAAACAAAACGGTGTTGCAAGTCTGTCACCTGGGTCAGGTAAGGTTGAAAGCCCTCTGGCAAAGTGTAAGTTGCATATGCAACTACCGTTTGTTTCTACTCGTCATCAAAGGCACTCTTTCTTGCCCTTAAATCAGACAGGAGAACCATAACCTCCAATTTCCCATAAGATAGAACTCTAGCCGGATCTTATAGCCCAGGAAAGCCAAACACCGGCCTAAGAGTGTCATTGATATAGGACAGCCATGGAATTTTAAGGGCATGATCTAAAGCTAAACAATCCCGTATGATAACCTGTTTAGATTCAGTCTCCGGTTTGGCCCAGACTGAACGCCATAAGGAAATGGGTTTACAGGCTAACATTTTCATTTATTTATTTATCAAGTTTTGTATAGCATGAACTTGACCCGAAGGAATCAGAGCTCTTTACAGAGTTAGCACAGCAGCAATTACACAAGTTACACGTGGAGTAAATAAAAATACACAGTAATAGTATATAAAGGAAGTATACGATAGACAGCAGGATATGTGGATGATAGTGCAAACCTGGCCCGAAGGTATCAGAAACGCTTTACAGAGCAAGCACAGCACAGAGCAAGCACAGCAGCAATTACACGAGATACATGTGAAGTAAATAAAAATAATTAGTAGCAGTATATAAAAGCAGTATACAGTAGACAGTAGGATATGTGGACGATATAGTTCTGAGGTAGTTATGGTAGGGTGTTGCTCAGATTTATTTAAAGGGTGTGGGGCATGAGCATCAGGCCAGTCAGATCGTTTAGGGGGGGTGGGGGGGTTTAGGTATTAATTGAGAAGAATTTTAAGTTTCTTCCTGAAGTTAGGGAATGATTGATTTTTCAGGTAGATCCTGAGGCAGCGAGTTACAGATTCTAGGAGAGTTCCCAGAGAAGGAGCGGGTGTGAGATTTTTCTTTCTTAAATGTGGACGGAATCAGGAGTAGACTGTTAGAGCTTCAAAGAGGTTTCTTTTGGCCAGCTTTTGATAGTTTGCTTGCGAGGTGGACTGTTTTTTCTTCGTGTAGAGAGCTTTGTGAGTTATGCAAGCAATTTTAAGAATACATCTTGCCTCGATTGGTAGCCAGTTAAATTTCTTGAGAGTGGGAGTGATGTGCTCAAATTGACTCTCCCCTGACAGTAGCCTGGCCGCTGCATGGAGTGTAGCTTTCGAAGGGTCAAAGTGTGTTTTTAGGGCGCCATTGATAGTTGTGTTAGTGTAGTCCAGCTTGGAGAGGACTAAGGATTGCACCACAGTCTTTAGGTCTTTGATGGGGATGAAGGGTTTGATTTTATTAAGGTGCTTCAATGTGTAGAAGGCTCTTTTAGCTGAGGCATTTATGTGCTCTCTCATGTTCAGGTTTCTGTCAAATGTAATCCCCAGAGATTTGACAGAGTTAGAAATTTATATTTTGAAGTTTAATATAGTGAGGTTAAAATAAGCAAGCAAATGCGGCTGACCACGGTTCAGCACCTCAATTCCTTAATTGAAAAAGTGTATATATAGTAAAATAAAATAATCTGTGCATCAACTTCCGGAGTTTGCCGCACTTTCACTCCACTGGAAACCAGATAAATAATTTGTAAGGATGAGGAAGGTGCACCAGAAACAAAGTCAATGAGTTCCAAATGTATCCAAATAATTGTTATCCTTTATTGTAGTTGTTGTTAAAATTGGACATCAGCCAACGCGTTTCGTTCCAAATGGAACTTCGTCAGGGCTGAAAAAACACATAAATAAAACCACACTAAGTCACACTCAATACTTAAACCAACATATAAAAATACATACAACATATATATATATAAATATATCGACCAAACACAGAATTCCATAACATTCATAGAACGGCATAAAGAGGACATAACACACAATACAAATACATATATCAACACAACTATAACCCAACGAAGGAAAAAATTGCATATAAAAATATATATACAAAACACCATAAACAACTAAACATCAATATTGACAAAACACATCTTAACAAAATAATACCAACAAACATATTAAAAGACACATAAACTGTGCACATTTAAAAGTTACAAAACAAATAGTAAAAATTTCAATTTAGAGTCTTGTTTGTGGAGGGTCAACCTAAAGTTGATCATCCACAAAAGGTAATACAGATATAATTCCCAAATATAAGATATATTCATCCAGCAGAGCATGGCTGATGTCCAATTTTAACAACAACTACAATAAAGGATAACAATTATTTGGATACATTTGGAACTCATTGACTTAATATAGTGAGGTTGTCGAGCCTGATATCTAAGGGAAAGGACTTTTTTTCGGTTGGATTTTTTTTTTTTAAACAAACTTCTTTTCAGTTTTTGTACATACAATCCATATCTATATACACGAGGGTGAGATAATAGATGACGTATCACTTCGAGCATTACAGTGCACGTAATATGAACTGAGCAGTATCACTTTTCCATCAAGGCATACATGTGTTGTCAATGTAACCCCAAACCCTCTTCCGTGCCCCCAACAATGGTCTGTCATCCGCCCAACATTAATGTGATATTGTGGGGTCACGGTCAACACAAAACACTTAAAGTGAATGAGACATGTAGGGAAGGCCTTTTATTGATCACAGCTGTGAGCTAAAGTATGGCATCAGGCAGGTAGTTACACCCACCTGGAATAAGGGTAGAAACAAGCACAGATGGACAAGAAGGTGGGTATGGTAGGGTTCACTTCAGTGGGGGGACATCTCTAGTGCAGACCCATCATGTAGCTATTGCTAGTGTCCGTCTCCCACCGCACACTAGTCGGCAGACTACACAACACAGGCATACAAGGAACAGCCCTGGACTGGATCTGATCATTCCTCACCGGAAGAAGCCAAAGAATCAGACTACCACCCTTCCTCTCCGACCCCACGAAAATCACCTGCGGAGTCCCACAGGGCTCATCACGGAGCCCCACACTCTTCAACATCTACATGGCCCCCCTCACAACCATCGTCCGTAAACACGGCCTCAACATCGTATCCTACGCTGACGACACCCAAATCATCCTCTCCCTCACCAAAGACCCCACCACCGCCAAACTCAACTTCCAGGAAGGAATGCAAGACGTCGCAGTCTGGATGACCAACAGCTGCCTGAAGCTCAACGCAGAGAAGACAGAAGTCCTCATCCTCTGCACCTCCCCCTCAGCATGGGACAGCACATGGTGGCCGACCGCCCTCGGAAGCCCGCCTACCCCCACAGACCACGCCAAGAAACTCGGCATCATACTCGACTCATCACTCACCATGAACCGCCAGGTCAACGCTGTCACCTCCAGCTGCTTAAAAACCCTCCGCATCCTCCGCAAAACCTTTAAGTGGATCCCCCCCGAGTCAAGGAAGACAGTCACCCACGCACTCATCACCAGCAGACTGGACTACGGAAACGCACTCTACGCCGGCATCAACAAGTCCCTACTCCGCAAACTCCAGACAATACAATACAGTAAAGTCCTAACTTTACTACTCCTAAACTGAGAAAAATCCTAACTTTAAGACTTTCGGTATTCACAGAAGGCATTTAGGAGTCCTAAAGTTAGGGCTACTAACTTCTGTGAATACCGAAATGAGTAAGTTCATTCTGTGAATACCAAAATGAGTAAGTGTATTCTGTGAATACCAAAAAGTACTAACTTTACGTTTTTGACGTAAGTTAGTTCTGTGAATCACGCCCTATGGAATATAGAAAATTGTATTACTATAAAACGCAAATTGCGCAAAACCTTTTCGGGGTACTGCAAAAGAAAGGACCATTCCTTATCTCTGATCTCCCTGTTAGTGTCCACCTCTGACCCACATCTAAGTGTGGCTAAGGACAGCCCAAGATGAGCATGGAGTCCACGATACAGCCATCTGATCAGGTGTCTGCCGTGACCCATCATATGTAATACCTGTACCGACTTATGCATCATCGGCTCTATGCCATCCGGAGACCGATACCGGTGGACATAGCCAACAACGCTAGCATGAGTTAAGAACAGTGTGTCTGGCAATCCGTGAGCCAGCGTAAACTTGGGGTGTGGCATTAATGAACCATCTGCGAAGAGTGAGCCAACAGACAGCACTTCCCCTTGCTCCCAGGGATGTAGCATCCCGGCTGTCAAGGTGCCCAAGGGAGTTGGGAAGCCGCACAAAGGTAAATTAGGGGCATATGGCACCGGTGAGACCGTGTATCTCATGGCGAGTTTCCAATAAGAGAGAGCTATGCGTAGTAAAAGGGGGGCCCTGGTGGGTGGAGACGAGCCCGGACAAAGTAGTTTGTGCAATTGTCCAATACAGAGCATGCGGTGGTGTATCCAATTTCCTCCAGGTTGTGGCCCGCTAGCCAATACACTAACCATTGTAGTTGTCCCGCTACACAGTAGGACTTCAGGTCCAGGGCACCCTTGCCATTCCCATCCGGCGGTAACTGCAGCTTTGCCAGGCTAAGTCTGCAATGACCAGTGCCCCTGATCAGATCTATTAACAAGGAGTATAGTGTGCGGAACACCCGAGGCGGTACTAGGGTTGGTAAATTCCCAAAATAGTATAACAGACGGGGGAGCATAACCATTTTGGCCAATCCGCCGCCCACCAACAGAGGCAACGTGGTCCAAAAACCAACCTGTGATATGAGCGACACGATCGTCCGGAGAAGATTACCATCTACTATCTCTTCCGGACTACGGTACACCTGCACGCCGAGATAGCAAAACAATTGTACAGCCACCTGGATTTGCAGAGGTTCGAAAGGAACTAAGGGATCCCCATAGGTATTGTTACAGGAAAACGCATAGTATTTACCCGCATTTATCTGAAGACTTGATAGGTCGCCGAATTCAGACATCAGCTGGGCCGCTCCACTCAGGTCATCGCGCAGGTTGTTGAAGTATAGGACCATATCGTCTGCTTAGAGCGATATCGAATGGAGTGTGTGTTCTATAAAGATCTCCCAACCCGCAGCCCTCTTACGGAAATACTGTGCGAGAGGCTCCACCACTAAGACAAACAAGAGCATGGACAGTGGACAACCTTGTTGTGTCCCACATGACACCTGATACGGGGGCAAAATATAGGATAATGTTTAGCTCTTGCCGTAGGGGGTGAATATAGCAACTGCACCCAACATACATATGCTGGTGGTATCCCATAAGTGGTGAGGGCTGACAGCATGAAGTCCCAACTGAGGGAATCAAATGCTTACCAGATATCGAGGGAGAGGCATCCAGCGAATGGGCAATGTTCTTTTACCGTGTTCATAATGTGGAACAATTGGCATATGTTCAAGGAGGTACTGCGACGGGGAACGAAGCCATATTAGTCCACAAGCAATAAATGGGGGAGTAGAGGTAGCAGTCGGTGTGCCAGGACCTTGCTAAGGTTCTTATATTCAGTGTTCAACAACGAGAGGGGTCTATAAGAGGACATGTCGTCAGGTGATTTGCCGGACTTGAGAAGGGATGTTACTAGCGCCTCACAGGTTGGAGGGGGGAGCGCACCCTCTTCTAGGGAAACATTATATAGTTGAAGAGGCGGGGATTCAGACTTGTGGCACCTGTGGAATAAAATTCCACCGGTAGTTCATCAGTGCCCGATGTTTTATTCCGAGCTAGTTCCTTGATGGCTCCTCGTATCTCATTCGCGGATATGGGAGCCTTAAGGGCTTCTCGATCGGTCGCCGCTATCTGGGAGAGCGTTAACCGACTCAGGTGGGAGGTTATTGCAGCCAGATCGACAGAGGGTGGAGCGATATATAAATCAGTATAATATTCCCGAAATGCATTATTGATTTCTATTTGGATAGTAACTGGGCTGTAACACGGTGTATTTAGTAGGACGATAGGGGTGGGTGACAGTTCGGGTTTAATCAAGCGGGTGAGAAGCGTGCCTAATTCTGTATGCATCTTCTGAGGGTCAGTTCTGTGGTCTTTAAGCCAGAGGTGTGTTAGGAGTTTGGCATAATTCACTCGTGCTTCTTAGAGTTGGGAGGCAGAGTCAGAATTTTGTGGCTCTGCCTGCTCCGAGGGGCTGAAACTATTTTCTACTTGAGTGAGTTCTTTCAAGATCTCCCATCGCTCACCCACCAATGCATTAATGGACACACCCCACACCACCACCTTGAAAGCCTCCCATTCAATTAGTTTGTCTGTAAAATATGTGTCAATGGTTGTCGCCAGTGTGTCACGGAATACCGCATCTTCAGGCAGCAGCAGTTGGAAGCGCCATGTGGGGATCGGAGCTGGAACCCGGCCCCATGCCAGTGTTATCTCCAACAGGTTATGGTCTGATAGTGTCTTACCAAGGTATGTGGAGTGGGTGACCTGAGGTTGTAGAGAGGAAGCAAAGAGAAACCTGTAGAGGCAGGAATGTAGTGTGTGGGGAGAGGGAGTAAAATGAGTATTCCCTCATCCCTATATTGCGGCTGCTCCAGACATCAGCAAGGTTCCAGCCCATCGCCCACTGCCGTAAGGCCTTGGCATGTTGTGTCGGGCCCGCACTTGGTAGGGTGGTGGGAGCGGTCCAAAAGGACATCCAGCACTGCATTGAAATCCCCTCCTAGCTCCCAGGGGAGATGCACCCAGTCTGCCAGCGTCATAGATAAGTGGTATAAAAACACACCCTGCTCTTGATTTGGTGCATAAATTCACCCTGGCACAATCAGTTCCCCATCCAGGCTACAGTGCAGCACATAGCGGCCCTGTGTGTCAATTTGGGATTCCTGGACCAAGAAGGGAACTCCCGCCCGCACCCAAATTGCAGCTCCCCTGGCATAAGCTGAGTATGAGGTTTGAAAAAGCTGACCCCTCCATTTTCTGCATAGCTTTAGGGGTTCCAACAGGGTGAGATGCATCTCCTGGAGGTAAGTTATGTGTGCTCTCTGCCTACGTAAGTGTGCTAATACCCTATGCCGCTTATGTAGTTCCCAATCCCCGGACATTCCAGGTAAGTATGTTATAGCATTCAGTGTATTGGGCATAATATTGCATGGTCCAACAACCAGACTCAGTCCCTTGCTGTTGACACAGACGCTCCATATGGTAATCATTGATGACAGACTTAAACATAAGAATCAACTTCCCCAATACACGGTCCAGCGATTAAAATTCGTTCGGCCAAACAACCATGTAGAACAAAACATGAGAAACAAAATAAAAGCACATGCCTACACCTATGGGGTACATTATCCAAGCTGTGGCATACAAAATATTGGCTCCGCAAGTTTTACTGCAAACCAGCCGTGTGCCCGGACCCAGGCCTCATATGATAGAGAAATGGTAGTGTGATATTCGATAATGGAGGAATATTATACAACTAGATCCCAAGTACAACATAGGAAAATGACAAGGTAAGATAATGCAAACACCGAAACACCGCCCAATAAACCATCCCATCCTGGGGGACGTATATAGTAAGAATAGATGGATATCAGTGTGGGGCTCACAAGACCCACTGTATCAACATATCTAGGCATACCCATCCCAACACCATGAGTCTTAGTATCGGGGCATACTCATGACCCTTCAGTCCAGCAAGTCATTAGCCACCTGTGGCGTTATCGAGGGAAAGAGTGCTATGCTGCCATCTGTGTCAGAGTCCGATGCACTTCCTACCGATGAGCTGGAACTGGAATGATGGGCCGCGGTACGTAGTGCAGTTGCCGATCTTATGGCAGCTCTTTGACTCTCGTGGGCCTGTTGGGGGGATGGCACAACTTCCGTGCAGTCTGTGGTAGCCATGCCACGGCGTCATCGCCGGGACGGATGTTGGGGCTTCGGAGTTGGTGATCGCAGGTGGTCCTGCCTTTGGGATCTGGAAAGTTGTGGCCTAGCCATGTTCTAGCGACCTCGGGGTGTCGAAGAATTGAGAGCGTTGTACCTGGAGAATTTTAAGTTTAGCTGGGAAAAAGGTGTAAGTGAGACCAGTTGTGCGTAGATGGCGCTTCACTTCTACAAACAAGGAGCGCTGGTGCTGAACTGCGAGGGTATAATCCAGAAACAGTGAGATTTGCGTACCTTCAATAATGAGCGGTGCATTTTCCCTTGCCACTGGAAGCAGCTGGTCCCAGTCCCTATAGTTAAGGATCTTTGCTACAATAGGTGTCGGGGGTGCACCGGGTATGGGCCTTTTTGTTGGTACATGGTGCGCCCTTTCCACTGTAAAAAGGTCTGATAGGCCTGTCGGGAAACCACAGTGCTTAGGCAGTTCCCACAAATTGCGTTGGGTGGGGGCCTTTGGTGCCCTCAGGCATCCCCACTATGTGTACATTGTTCCTGCATGTCCTCCCTTCCGGGTCTTCAGCACGATCTTGGAGCTGTTCCACTTGTCTTCGTGTTTGTGACACTGTTGAGGTTTGGTCCGCCAGGCCTGGCTCCAGTGTTGACAACGATTTCTCAGTAGTGTGAACTCTGTCGGCTAACTTACGGTGTTCATCCTTGAGGAGGCTGATGTCCATGGCCCCAGAAGATGTAGGCACCCAAGTAGGGTGCCAGAGTCAGCAGAACGTTCACAAGTGGCTAAAGATGTAGCTGTACAGTAAAGGCCTCATGTGTGTCACTGTGAGCACCGAGTGCAATCACCAGGCCTATCCTCAAAGTAGGCCAATATCTCCCTCTGCCAGTTTATGTGGCACCACCATGCACCATCTGACCTCACAGGCCCTCAATGAATTGGGGGGGCAGGCAGTCAGCAATGCGCAGCAGCCCTAGGTGTGCTCCTGCAGGCCCAACAGCAACATCAGGGCATAAAAGTACAGGTGGAGCGAGGCCCCCGCAAGCCGAAGGTGGGTAGCAATAGAGGTAAGTCACATCACAGCTTGTCAGTAAGGCTATGCAGCATGACCGATAAATATAGGTATTGTAAGAGTCAGCACCCAGGGACACTGAGCGTGTAGACTGTGTCAAGCCGCTGGCCAGCCAGGGAAGAGGAAAGGCCGCGCCGGCCACGGCAGCATCTGGGGACCAAACGCCACTCCTTGGGTTGTATCTTAGCCCACAAGTTGTCCGGGCTGATAGCTGGGTCGTCGGGGGGACTCCAGACCAATAGGCAGCAGCTCCGGTCGGCCTCACTTAGCGCCACCGGTAAAGGAAAGCGCCAGTGGGCGTCTGAGATGGCAATCGGTTGCGTGGGTTGCCGGATGCAACAGAGCCAGCTCAAGTGGACCCGGGGACGCGGCAATGCCAGCAGTCAGCTCCTTGTGGCTGCAACAGCAATCAGTGCAGGTGCCTCTCAGTAGACACCCACGATCCCCCACAGCCCGTCCTCAGGCAGGCACCGCTGGCCCAAGGCAACCACGTCATCGACACGGCCCACTCTCTGCAGTCAGGTTCACGCCACGAGGCCACTTCATGTCTCACCTCTAAACGTAGGGTCAATCCGCAGGCGGTGGGAAATCTCTTGGCGTCGCCGGGTGTTGTGAATGGCAGCCGGGGCTTTATGGGCCGGGGTCCGGGAGCAGTGGAATCATCTTGCCATCTTGGATAGTTGGACACACCCCCTCTTTTTTTTGGTTGGATGATGAGGAGTTCGGTTCTGTTGGGGATCAGCGGAAAATGGTTGTTGTTCAGCCAAGATTGAACCGTAGAGAGAGTGCTGTTTAGGTGCTATATGTCTTTAATTGACAACATTTTAATGTAGAGTTGGGTGTCATATGCATAGCGATGATAGGCAATTCAGGCTTGATTCAGGATCATTGCAAGGGGTTCCATATAGAGGTTGAATAGGGTAGGAGACAGGATTGACCCTTGATAGACTGGTGTTGCTATTGAGGTGTAGTTGTTTAGTTTAATTAGCTGTGAGCGTTGATTTAGGAAAGAAGCAAACCACTGAAGGACAGTTCCTTTGATGCCTGCCTGCTGTGAGAGGGTGTTTAGAGGGATGTCATGGTTGACAGTTTGAGAGGTCCAGGAGGACTTGGAGGCAGGCCTGCCCATCATCCAGAGATCTGTGTAGGTCATCTATGATGTTCAGTATTGCAGTCTCTGTACTGCAACCTTTCCTGAACCCAGATTGGAAGGTATTGTGCAGGTTGCATTTTTCAATGTGGTTGCTGAGGTGTGCAAGCACACATTTTTCAATGGTTTCGGCAAGAAGAGGGAGGTTAGTTCTAGGTATATAATTGTTAAGGTCGGTCTGATCAGCATCCGTTTTTTGATGAGAGGTTGACTTGGCCGAGTTTGAGTGAGGCCCGAATGGAGCCACTCGATAAGGAGAAGTTAATAATTTTGGTCCATGTAGGAGAGGTGATGTGACTGAGGTTTTTGACAAGCGCAGCCGGGAAGGGGTCAGAGATGTGAAAAGTCGGCTTCACGCAAGCAAGTAATTTGAGGACTTCTTCTTCAGGGATATGGTTGAATTCAGTCCCAGTTGCATAATTTTTCAATTGCAAGGGGTTGATGTTGGTGTCCAGGATTGCTAAGAGGGGGAGTTTGGAGAGACAACCATTAGTTGGAGGTAGAACCTTGGGTGGACCCTCTTTGCTAGGGGGAGCATCCTTGGTGTAGGGTGGGGAGGTAGGTGGGTCAAGAGAGAGTTCGATGTTAGATATTTTTTCTGAGAAGAATATTGCGAACTCTTTGCTGCGATTCGTAGAGTTATAAATTGAGTGTTGAGGGAACAAGGAAGATTGCTGTTTGATGATGTTGAAAAGGTCTTTAAGTCTGTTCCCCGATTTATCTCTGAGATGTGTTTTTTGTTTTATAGGCGATCTTCCAGGTGGCTCTGTCCTTCCTCCCTATGAATGATGGTGGACGATGTCAAGGGGGGAGGGGGGTACACAGAAGGTACCTTAAAAAGGTGTTTTTTTCTATCTGCAAGGGGCTACTAGACACAAATAGCCAAACTGCTCCACCATAACTAGTGCCGACTAAAGCTTTTGCTCATGATCATGTCCTTAATGGGTCTGCAGCCTTGCTTACTCGAAAATCTAAACACGCTCTTGCACACTTTTTTCATCTTAAGCTGGGTATACTGAACGTGTTCAGCCCAGGAACCAGATCCAGAGAAAAGAATACCCAGGTAACAAAGGACTTCACTCTAACAATAGGGGTAGCATCTAAATAGAACTGTTTGACATTCCTTGGGACTTTCCATCAGATCATTGTAAATGTCTTAGATTTATTAATCTTTAATTTCCTGGAGGCCATAAAACCCGCAAAAGAATGTAGATTCTCTAAGTAAGCGAAGAGAGAATTTGGATTTCATTAAAGACACGGAGGCTAGCATTATGCATGTAACTTTTATTGCCAGCTCCTTGCAGCACTTTAAAGTATAACATCAACAACGCCAAAATTTCAAAATTTAGAATGTCCCTTAAACCTATATAAACTCCAACACAGCAGCCATCTTCCTTTTCTAAGCTCCTCCGGTCCCAAACGATAAAGATTTTCCTCCTTTATTGGTTATCTGAAACAAACCTAGCAAAACCAAAGGGGATGATGGACGGAGTGTTGAACATTGCAAGCACTCACCCCCAGTCAACTGATCTGGGTTTAATCCATCATCATTCTTTAGCTCACTCCGCCACCCCAGTTCAGACATGGCCATATGCAAATCAGTCTGACCCTGTGCCTCATGGGAACAGTCCAGCCCGAACTGCCAAGCCATGTCTTCCCTGGACCGGAAACAAGCATCCTGGGACCGGTTTCTGGCTTACAGCCGTCATCAGCCAGGCTATCTTGAATCCAGTGGCAAAGTGAGCAAGGGACCCACGTCTGGGCATACCCTGCAAACTTAGGGCGAACATAGCAAAACCAAAGGGGATGATGGACTGGGGTGGCGGAGTGAGCTAAAGAATGATGATGGATTAAACCCAGATCAGTTGACTGGGGGTGAGTGCTTGCAATGTTCAACACTCCGTCCATCATCCCCTTTGGTTTTTGTTATATCTAGGTTTCTACCTTACATCTTCCCTGTTTCTCTGCCTCTGCTGTTCAGCCAGTGAGAGTAGAATGTTAGTGTGAATGTGATGTCATTGGAATGTTGGGTATGCTTTGAGTGGGACTGTCAGTTGGATCCTGGGCTGAGCGGCAGAGAAGCTGCTCCTGGTGGGGCTTTATTACATCTATACTGGAAAACCTATCTGAACATCTAAGATCAATAAACTTATCATCTGTAACCTAACCAAGACTACTGGAACTACTTACCTACGATATAACATAAATTGGCGACGAGTTGGATTCAAAACCATGCGTGAGGACTTACTTCAAGCTTTAAAAGGTACTTTTACACAAGATTTTACTTAAAAAAGAACTTACCCAAGGAACTTACGCCCTCCCGCCCCACCAGTGTCCAGATTCACCGGACAGTCCATTTTACATGGCGTATGTTTCCTGCTACATGTCCTTCCAGCCTGATTCCTGCTGCCTGCTTCTGACAGGGTGTTTGTTACCTGCTGCCATGCTTCCTTCTGCCCTGACACCCTGCTGCTTTGGAATTTCTACCATCGTGTGGACCCGGCTTCTTCAAACATTGGCACTACATCTAAGAACCCATTTTACTGGGCGCATGTTTCCTGCTACATATCCTTCTAGCTTGATTCCTGCTGCCTACTCTTGACAGAGTGTTTGTTACCTGCTGCCATGCTTCCTGCTGCCCTGCTTCAATTTTTCTTATCTGCCTACTGTAACCTGCCTGGGAGTGTTCTGCCTGTTTGTGTGCATGAAACCTGTCACTATTGCCTTGCTGCCTTTTGACAGCGTCTACACTTCAGCAACCAGTTCACCTGCTTTTGGAGAGTTCCCCGTCACTTCTACTGCACGATTTCCTACGTTTCCCGTGTTCCTAACTCCTGTGATCGTGCATCCTGTAAATGCCCTGTAAGAGGTGAAAGCGCTTGGAGGAATTCGGAAGTAGAGTTTCCTCCGTGCTTGGTTGGTCGTGAGTACTTTATTATTGATTTCATTTTTTTAATTCTTTCATTTGCCTCTGTGCTACACTTCACTATGGCGGTTTAACCGCCGCTGCCATACTTTCAAACATCGCTCGAGCGCACACAGAGCCTGCTCGCGCTCTTACCTTAATGCTGCTTTGCGACTCCTGCTTTCATTCCTTGTGACGTCTCGTGCAATCAGAGCTGCGTTGTTTCCTCTGGACCCCTGCATGCATCGACGTGCCTGGAGCCACCCGGCGTGCGCTTTCTCTACGTGCCGCCATCTTGACTGCAGTTTTCTTTAACGCTGTTCTGCACTTCTTAATTATGATGTGGGTGTACACTTTCATGAAGCCGGATGAGACTTAAGTGTTTGGGCACATTTATTTCTTCTATGCACGCCCCTTCTGAACTTGAAACACTTTGGAGTCTTCTTTGCTTTTCCGGAGTTTCCCTGCTGTCTTCCTTTGACGTCCGTGGAGCCATATGTGTGTGAGGTATTTTGGGGGACATTTTATTTTCTGCCTACAGCCCTCCTTTACTTTAGGTGATATTATTTTCCTTGCTCACAGCTCTACCGCCGTCTGAACAGAGACGCTTTGCAGGTTTCAACGCAGCGTCTTCTCCTCTAATGTGGAACTTCAGGTCATGCTTGGTAACTCAAGCAATGGTGCTTTGCTATTTCATGTTGGCTCCCATATCCACGGCGTTTTTATCATTAGTTTTATTTGATTTTCTGCTTCTCCTGGTACCTGCAATTTTGTTCTATTTCATTCTTGCCATGTCACATATGTATTTTAACGTTTCTCTATTTAGGGAAGGTGGTAATGCTTACTTGTTTCATGTAGTACTGCTATTATATTTCTGATGTCTTGCATATTACTTATTTACCTGATTGATTTATTCTTGGATGTATTTTTCATATTACTATATACATGCTACTGTGTTATTAATGTATTTCTGGCTTGCCATGCAGGTTTTCATTCGTTTTCTGTCTGTATCTTGATGTGGAGCAATTTTACTTGTTCCTCTTATTTTTACATGATTTTACTTACAGTGCATTTGTTATATTGTGCGCAAGTTTTCATATGTGGTCTAACTTGAGGAGTGACTGTACTTTTGCTATATATTGTGGTGTAGCTCTCCCAGATCGCATTTTCCTTGCACTTTCTTACGTGGTCTACTTTAGGTGTGACTGAATTCTTTGCTGTGTAGTTCAGTTCACCCAGATCGCACTTTCCCTGGAGCATTTTTCTTTTCCTCTGATTCTTTACATGATTTTGTTTTATTGTGCGCAGGTTTTCAGATGTGGTCTAACTTGAGGTGTGACTGTACTTTTAATTTTTATGTTGTGCAGCTCTCCCTGATCGCATTTTCTTTGCACTTTCATGCGTGGTCTAACTTGAGGTGTGACTGTACTTTTGCTTTATATGTTGTGCAGCTCTCCCAGATCGCATTTTCCTTGCACTTTCATGCATGGTCTAACTTGAGGTGTGACTGTACTTTTGATTTACGTGTGGTGCAGCTCACCCAGATCGCATTTTCCTTGCATTTACTGCTTGGGGATTCACTATTTTGTGTTTTCACCTCTGCTTGATTTCTGGTAGGGTGTAAGTCACCCGTTATTTACTTATGATTGCTTTCTGTTTGGGTGTTTTTCTTTTCCTGCTTTTGGAATTCACCTTTGCTTGCTTTCTGTTTTGGGTGCTGGTCACCTTTTGCTTACATTTGTTCTTGTCGTTTTCCTTCTTCCTGCTGTGTTCAGTGTTTCCATCCTCCTCGCCAGTCTGGCCAGTTGGTGTGGTTGTGGTGGTTACATTGGTGCACTATTTCTTTGTTAATTTTTCGTGGTATACCTCTTTCTTGTTCATGTATGTACGTTCTTTTACTATTTCCTTCCTTTTGAAACTTCTTGCTTCAATTTTTTGCTCTGCTAAGGAAGGAGATGTGTGTCTTTTCTAGTTTTCAATTTCCTTTACTCTATCTTCGTGTTTACTCATTGCATTACCGTTTACATTTTGCAATTTCTTTTCCTTATTGCTTCCTTTTACATCACTTTTCTACTTGCTTATTTTAGCATGTTTTTCATAACTTATGTGCAATTTGCTATACTTCTTCTGGCAAGTTTCTTCAGTATTACTGTGATGTTACTGCAATGTTACTATTTATATTTGCTTTCTCTTTGTTCATTTTATAAAGAGGGAAGGTGTGTTATATCTAGGTTTCTACCTTACATCTTCCCTGTTTCTCTGCCTCTGCTGTTCAGCCAGTGAGAGTAGAATGTTAGTGTGAATGTGATGTCATTGGAATGTTGGGTATGCTTTGAGTGGGACTGTCAGTTGGATCCTGGGCTGAGCGGCAGAGAAGCTGCTCCTGGTGGGGCTTTATTACATCTATACTGGAAAACCTATCTGAACATCTAAGATCAATAAACTTATCATCTGTAACCTAACCAAGACTACTGGAACTACTTACCTACGATATAACAGTTTTGCTAACTGAAACAAACAACAAACCAAATTTTAAAAGGTTCCTGAATGACATCTCATGTATATTCTTAATTGCTTTACAAAACATTCCTCTAATTGTCTAATCCCCCTCCAAATGCTTACCTGGGAAGGAGGTAGGAAGGGAGGGATAATACTAGCCTCCTTGTCTTTAATGAAATCCAGATTCTCTCTTCAATTACTTGGAGAATCTACATTTCATGACAAGACCGGAGGCTAGCATTATGCATGTTCAAAGCTGTGATAACGCCACAGACAACACATGTCCCATAGGTTTCAAATAATATTTCGCAAACACATCAGCATGCAAAATCTTCTCTAAACGTCCACCTGACATGAAAACCTTACTCGCCATTGCTCTTCTCACCGAATGCGCTCCATACTCTTGCAAATTATTACCTGCCTCAAACATACAATACCTCACCCAACGGCAATTGTCGCTTTTGTGACTGGCCTGAAAGGCTTCACATAATAAATCAACTACTGGTTATCACCATGCCCTCTGGATTCACTCATTCCATTCTCATACTCTCTCAAGCATCTCAACACACACAACTTTGGGTGATCCTCAAACCTTGGGTAAAAAATCGAGGATGACATATTCTTCGTTTAGTTATTCTGAAAATTGCTCCTTCAGGACTATAACATCTGTTTTCAATAACTAAAGCTTTAACATCAGATACTCTCCTGAACGATATCAAGCACAATATTGTTGCCATTTTCCCTGACAACTGCTTCAAACTCAAATACCTATTCATAGGCCACTCTTCAAATAAATGAAGAAGTAAACTTGCATCCCACAAGCAATTGTACCTAGGTTTTGGCGGTCTCTGCAACTTAATACCTTTCATTACTCTACAAACTAGTGGTTCTCTACCTATGGAACAACCTCCTACCAAACCATGACCTGCTGCAACTGCAGACCTATAACAATTAATAGTTCTGTAACTCTATGGCAGATGCTTCCACAGGATCCAAACTCCTCTCCATGCACCAACAAACCCATATTTTCCATGCACCAGCATATCTCTTTCTTGTTCCTGGTGCCCAAGATTATCTGAGTAATTCATGAGCCTGCACCAAAAGTCCTCTGAACTCCAGTCCTCCCCTGAAATCTTCCAAACAAGAAGGCTCAATACCCCTTTCCTGACTAAAGGATGAAAGACTCCTCCTGCCCCTACTAGAACGTCCTCTGACTCTAGCACTAAAAACGGTTCCTATATTGCCATTTCCAACAGACCTGGAAACCAAGCCTGCCCTGCCCAAAAGGGAGTCACAAGTACCACTTGACTCCTCTGTCTCCTCACTATCAACAAAAACCTCTGTATCATTGCAAATAGAGGAAAGGCATACCCCCGAATCCTCCCCCAATCCTGCTGAAATGCATCCACCTCTTCTGCCAACGGATCCTGTCTCCAACTGTAGTAACTATCTAACTGGTATGTTAGTCTTAACACAAACAAATCCACCTCCAGCGGTCCCCAAACCTGAAATATTCTCTGAAAAATTCGTACATCTAGTTTCCAGTCACTGAAATCCCTGCGATACCTTGAATTCCAGTCCGCCACAATATTATCTTGTCCTGGTAAATATTCCGCCTGTAAACCTATTTTTTGCTCCAAATTAAAATTCCAGATCCTCTTCGCTATCAGAGCCAAACTCCTCGATCTGCTTCCTCCCAAGCGGTTTATGTAACGAACCGCCGAAACATTGTCCATTTTCAATAAAACATTGAAATTCCTTAACTTTCTTCCAAAACTCATTTGGGGCCCCATGCATCAACCGAAATACCGGTCGCAAACTGGCAGATTCGCAGAATATGCCCCTTTGCGACTGGTATTTTTGCATTTGGGATGCATCACCCAAATGCAAAAATCGCAATTTAAGTAATCGCTAAAATAGCGATTACTTAAATTGCAATTGCATTTAGGGAATCGCAAATTGCGATTCCCTAAATGCAATGCATGATGCAATTGCAAATAGCGATTTCGCTATTAGGGGTCGCAAATTACCATCAGTTTGAACTTGATGGTAATTTGCAAAAACTTTGAAAAATGCACTAAAGTGCCTTTTTCAAAGTACCCCCTTGGGGCATGTGTGTGCGCAACATCTGCACACATGCATATTTCAGGGGTGCAACAGGGTGTCCCTTTGGTACCCTTGCACCCTTGAAATTGCATGCGCAATTTGCGAGTACCTATTGGGTACTCGCAAATTGCGCATGCAATTCCCATTCATCCCTATGGGCCTGTAGGCCCATAGGGATGAATGGGAAGCCATTCCTTTAATTGCGACTCGCAATTTGCAAGTCGCAATTAAGGAATGTGTAGGAATCGCTATTTTTTTAGCGATTCCTACATGCATAGGCTTTTGCGGTTCCATAATTGCGATTCCTTAATAATCGCAATTAAGGAATTGCAAAAGCCTACCTTGATGCATGTGCCCCATAAACCTGCTCCCATCTCCAGACCTTTTATGTGTTCAGACTTCTCTTCCATGGACCATCTCCCACCTGTTTTCTGTCCCTCTAAACACGCCCCCCATCCAAAGAGGCTCGCATCTGTCTCTATCACAAAATCCGGATATACACCAAAAATTGCACGGCCATTCCAAGCCTCCAGATTCTTTAACCACCATATCAGCTCCTCCGTGCTTCCACTAAAAGAGCAATGTGATCTCCATACCAGAAGCATTTCCTCAATGCTTCTGCTTTCATTCTCTGCAATGCCCTGTAATGGAGCGGACCAGAAAACACTGCTTGAATAGAAGAGGAAACCAAACCAATCACCATTGCCAAAGCCCTCAGAGTCACGTTCTCCTTCTTCAGCATACCTTTTACCTCTGATCTTATCTTTATCACCTTCTTCTCCGGCAAACTCAGTGTCTTCTCTATCATGTTCACCATGAATCCCAAAAATTCTAATTGTTGACTGGGTATCAATACAGACTTTTTCCTGTTGATCAAAAGCCCAAATTCTTCCAAAAGAACTATTGTTAAAACCAGTTGCTTCTCTAAATCATCCTGACTCTGTGACATTAACAAAAAATCGTCTAAGTACATGATCATTCTTATACCTCTCTCGCTGAGGAACTTCGCCACTGGCCTTAATACCTTTGTAAAGCACCATGGTGCCGATGCCAATTCAAACGGGAGACGTGAAAACTGATACAGGTACGCCAACCATCTGAACTGAAGAAACCTGAGACTCTCTTCTGCAATAGGAATTGTAAAATATGCGTCCTTTAGGTCCAATTTCACTAACCAATCGCTTCCCTCAAAATATCCCTCAAAAGATGGATACCCTCCATCTTGAAGTGCCTGTAAACAATAAACTGATTCAACTCTCTCAAATTTATCACGGTCTCCAACCTTTCTCCTTCTTCTTCACCCCAAAAATTGTACTCACAAATCCCTGAGCTTTCTCGGATACTTTCTCTATTGCTCCTTTCTGCAGCATCTCCTTTACTTCCTTCCCAACTAAATCCTGCAACTCTTGCTGAAAAACCAATTGTCCTGGTTCTTTCACCAGTCTGGGCTCTTCCCCGAACTCCAGAACATAACCCTGTATTGTGAGAAGAACCCATCTGTCCTTTGTTAGAATTTCCCAATTTCTTACATACTACTTTAACCTTCCCCCTACCTCTTTTGGGATAGAACCAAAAGCTGTCTTCATACTCACCTTGTGATCCTTGAGCAAACTGAGCTCTTCCCCTTGCTTGGCGCATTCTGCCTGCTCTTCCTCTTTGGGGATAAAATCCTGTCATGGACTGAAATCCACTGAACGTACCACGACCCTGGGACTGATACTGTGCCCTTGTGTATGCCCGGCCAGGGAAACGGGCCCTTGCCCCGGCCCGGTCAAAAACACCTCTTCCAAAGACCCTTCTCAAAAAGGACTGTGCTTTGTCCAGGCTGGTGAAGGTAGATACATACTTCCAAACCCCTTCACCAGTCCTTCTCCGAATAAATAACCCTTAGGGTCCTCCAAAGGCTCCTTCTTAGCGAAATCTCCTAACTTTGGACTAATCCTCATTAATATCGCCTTGCGTCTCTCAGCAGACAACGCAGCCTTTGCGTTCCCGAGAAAGCAGATCACGCTCTGGCACCAACCACGCAGCAAATCATTATCTATTTGAACACTTTTTATCTTCGCTTCTTCCGCCATATCTAGAATTCTGGCCAATGGCCCTAAAACATCCAACAAGCAATCCTGACACTGCTTTATTGCCCTCTCTAATCCTTTCCTAGAATCTCGACCCATCTTAAAGAGGAAACTGATCAAATCAGGATCCAAATCTGGCATCATACAGATTTGGTTATCGACCACTCGTCGTGAACACTCCGCCTTCATTACAGCTCTGGCCTCCTTCTCTAAAGGTCTCCTTACCCATAGTTTCAAAAGGTCTGCCACGTGAGGCAGTGGCCACCAGTCTGCACTCCTGGGTGTCTTATCATCTCAGGACTGTACATCTCATCACCTTGAAGGTCTTTAACGATCCCTTTCTCCTTCCTTTCCTTTTCCACCTTGTCCGTATCCATATCCCCACCATCATCAAAGTAGTCATCTAATACAAATTCATCATCCTCATAACCATAATCCTGGGTGAATTCACCCTCTTGTGATCTGTCACCATCATTTGTGCTGCTAAGGACACCTTATTTTGTGCGGCGTTGGACACCTTCCTCATTTGTGGCGCTTGGCACTCCTTTATTCTTAGTCGGATATCTGACACCAACTTCAACATTCTTAGTTTTTTTTTCTCTTTTTTTTCTTTTATGTGCTCTCTTCAAATATTTCCAAATTTGCTTATTATTAACCTTAAACACACAGTTCTCCCCCAAACGCATTGTTTCCCAACTTGACGACTGACAAAATCAGCTGTTTGGCAGTTGGCGAGACCAACGCTCCAATTTCCCTTTTCTAAGATGGCTGAACGTAGCTTCAAACCATCTCATTCCTGGCACCCTTAAACTTTACTAAAATGGCCTCTACGTTACGTCGTCACGCACGCATGCGTGACGACGCCTATTTCCAACTACAGATGCCTCCGAGGAACAAACTGTTCCTGAGGCGCCCGCCGAACAGAAAGCCGATCTCCAGATGCGCAGTCAAATAAAAACAGCTCGTGCTACCCAGCTCGGGCCCCTACCGTTAAGCTGAAGCACGAACCACGTGCACGCGCTCGAACGGTAACGTGCTTCTTTTTCCTTTATTATTTGTAAAACCCCATTTAAGTCTTGAAACTATCTAACATACAACCTAAACCTCCTATAAACCCATAAATTGGGTATTTAAACAAAACAATAAATAAACAAGTATTAATTAATTATTCCCTAAAAAAATTATATTTTAACAACTACTTACAATATCTTTATCAATACACAACATTTCTACTCAAATAATGTCACCAAAACAAAACATATTCAAATTATAATTACTGTACAACAATGATACTTATCTGTCAAGGAGCAGCAGATAAAAGAGGAAGATGGATGCTGTGTTGGAGTTTATATAGGTTTAAGGGACATTCTAAGTTCTGGAATTTTAGTGTTGTTGATGTTATACTTTAAAGTGCTGCAAGGATGGCAATAAAAGTTATATGCATAATGCTGGCCTCCAGTCTTGTCATGAAATCCATCAGTCGCTGAAGCCCGACAGCGGTCCTTCGCAATAGGACCGCGTCGTCTGCATATAAAAGCACTGGAACCGGGTGACCGGCAACAATTGGCGCATCGGCCTGCAAGGACCGTAAACTATTGTCAACCCCGTTTATAAAGATAGAGAATGAAAAGGGGGGCAGCACACATCCCTGTCTTACACCCTAATTTTAAAAGGGGGAGACAGTTCACCATTAGGACCATACTGTACTTGAGATGAAAGATTTTCATAAACCCTTACAAGTAGAGAGACGATACTCTTAGGCGCTCCATTGGAGCGCAGAGTATCCGATAAAGTCGAATGATCCACTAAATCAAATGCACTACTGAAATCAGCAAAGCACAAAAAAAGAAATCCTGGCTTAGCTCTTGTGTTTTTTTTTTCCTATTAAGAGCTCAATTTTTAAAAATAGTTCCACCGTCCCAAAATCCTTCCTGAATCCATACTGGACGTGCGACAGGGTGCAATTGTCAGTTGCCCAGTCCTCTAGTCTCTGCAAAACAACCCTACCTGGGAGCTTCGCAGAAGAGCCCAGGAGGGAAATGGGACGATAGCCCTTTGGATGGGCTTTGTCTCAATTTTAGGTCTCGCCTAGCGACGCAGCGCATGCGATGCTCGCTTGCGAGATCTATTGTCGTCGGTTTTGCTTCGGAAGCGGGGTGGAAGCTCCACCCATGCTTTTCATTGGTGCGCGTCAAAAATGCGAGCTTTTGATTGGAAGGGAGGCATGTTTGTTCCCTCCCTGTCTCCTGTTTGCCGTGCCTGCCCGGACAGGAGATGTGCACGCGTACGGCATCTCTTTTGCTCGCGGCGTTTCAGCACAACGCGCACATGGCGCGCTTTCACTTTCTTTTGTGTGGTATTCTCTCATCCCGAGTTTCGCGGGCGTCTCTTTTCCTCGCGGCGTTTCAGCACAATGTTATTTTGAACTTTGATCTGATTCAGAAGGTCTCCAAGGTTCTTCAGTTGGCTTTCAGCTGATCTCTGGGGTCCGACAGTGTGCTCCAAGTGAACCCGAGTGCGCTCTTTCGGCCGCGTCTGGGGGCTCATTAGGGTGATTTTAGGGTAGCTGCCTTTAGCAGTGAAAGAGACAGAGTTCTCAAGTTGCCCAGGCCCATGCATCAATGCCTCACTATGGCCAGGGTGCATTGTGGAACTCGTAGTTCTGGTTATCACTTTGTAAAGTCATGTCTACAAATCACAGAATGCTAAGGGAAAATCTGGAGTGCATGAGTTGCTCACGCATGAACATAGCAAACTTGAGCACCCCGTGTTATATTCAGGGCCACTGGAATTATGAGATTATGCGGCCGCAGCGGTTTCCCTCATAACTATAGATTTGCCATATTTTTTGCGGCGTTTCAGCACAACGCTCGCATGGCGCGCTTTCACTTTCTTTTGTGTGGTATTCTCTCATCCCGAGTTTCGTGGGCGTCTCTTTTGCTCGCGGCGTTTCAGCACAATGTTATTTTGAACTTTGATCTGATTCAGAAGGTCTCCAAGGTTCTTCAGTTGGCTTTCAGCTGATCTCTGGGGTCCGACAGTGTGCTCCAAGTGAACCCGAGTGCGCTCTTCGGCCGCGTCTGGGGGCTCATTAGGGTGATTTTAGGGTAGCTGCCTTTAGCAGTGAAAGAGACAGAGTTCTCAAGTTGCCCAGGCCCATGCATCAGTGCCTCACTATGACCAGGGTGCATTATGGAACTCGTAGTTCTGGTTATCACTTTGTAAAGTCATGACTACAAATCACAGAATGCTAAGGGAAAAACTGGAGCGCATGAGTTGCTCATGCATGAACATAGCAAACTTGAGCACCCCGTGTTATATTCAGGGCCACTGATATTATGCGATTATGCGGCCGCAGCGTTTTCCCGCATAACTATAGATTTGCCATATTTTTTGCGGCGTTTCAGCACAACGCGCGCATGGCGCGCTTTTACTTTCTTTTGTGTGGTATTCTCTCATCCCGAGTTTCGTGGGCGTCTCTTTTGCTCGCGGCGTTTCAGCACAATGTTATTTTGAACTTTGATCTGATTCAGAAGGTCTCCAAGGTTCTTCAGTTGGCTTTCAGCTGATCTCTGGGGTCCGACAGTGTGCTCCAAGTGAACCCGAGTGCGCTCTTCGGCCGCGTCTGGGGGCTCATTAGGGTGATTTTAGGGTAGCTGCCTTTAGCAGTGAAAGAGACAGAGTTCTCAAGTTGCCCAGGCCCATGCATCAGTGCCTCACTATGGCCAGGGTGCATTATAGAACTCGTAGTTCTGGTTATCACTTTGTAAAGTCATGACTACAAATCACAGAATGCTAAGGGAAAATCTGGAGTGCATGAGTTGCTCAGGCATGAACATAGCAAACTTGAGCACCTCGTGTTATATTCAGGGCCACTGGAATTATGCGATTATGCAGCCGCAGCATTTTCCCGCATAACTATAGATTTGCCATATTTGACATACAATCCATCGTCTGCTACATAACTTCAGATTTTAGCAAAAAAAATTGCTTCTTGCTCAAACGATTCAAAAGTTACTAAAACTACAGTGATACGTGCTGCTTCGGAGTGGAAGATCCTTTGCAAAGGTTGACTGGTCGTGCTTTCTATTGCTAATTGCTATATTACTGGGCGCAATGAGGCCCAACCAATGGCCAGGCAGTGTTAAACAAGTGTGAAAAAATCACAAAAGAATGTAATAAATGATAATACTGTCCAAAACGTGCCACATTACGCCGCATAATTTACCCTTCTTGCAGTACGGGTGGCCTTTTCTTGTCTCTTAATTTGGCCCTCTCTTCCCGCATAATTCCAGTGGCCCACATTATATATAGTGCACACAACAAATTAAACTTCCTCTTGGCGGTTAATCGTGGGTGTTAATTGATTAAGGGCTTTTGCATCAAGCGCATAAATACCCACAGTCTTCTTTAAGGGGTTTCTCCTACTGCGGGCAGGCGTGCTTTCCTCGCCATGCCTGCTTTCACTTTCAAACACTGCATAACTTTAACTTTAGCGGCCGCGCCCCTTCCGTTCGTTTTTGGGTTTTTTGGCAGCGCGGCAGCTTGCTCCTTTGGGGATTGACAAGTGCCTTGGCGCCCCTGGCCGTGGTGCCTCTCGGCACCTTTCTTTAATGTTTTTAGGGAAGGTCATCCCTGGAGGGCACAGCGCATCGTCAGGGGTAGTATCAGGGCCGGACTGGGAACCAAAACCGGCCCTGGCAAAGTGCTCGGCCGCACCCCCCCCCCCCCCTCCCCACCCTCCCGAGGGGTTGGGGGTGAGGCCGAGCTGTTTGACAGGGCCGGTTTCGGCTGATTTTGTTACAGGGGCCGATTTTGCAGCTATGCTGCAAAAACAGCCCTGTAACAAAAACGGCCCTCCAGGGGCCCAAAACCGGCCCCCACCCTGGCGCCCACCGGGGAAATGCCCGGTGCCCGCTATGGCCAGTCCGGCCCTGGGTAGTATGCGCTATATAAATACAATCACAACACAATACAGCAAGCATACTGTACCGCGAAGGATGTCGCCCTCGCAGTGAGGGTTCGGTTCCATGACAGGGTCTGTGCGCCCCTCCAGGGAGGGCAGAATGCAGCTGTCCTGTGGATTTTATAGCGAGCCGTGATCTGCCTGTGAAGCTCAGATACTGACGGCTTCCCTTAAGTGTCATCAGCATCGGCCACGGCTGCCATTTTGCTGCAAGAGGATTACATGGAATCATGTCATTGCCTCGAGCCGTGTGTCTGTGGAAGCAGCGGGTAGTAATGCCAGCACTCGGCTCGGAGATCAGAATCACTCCCCCGTATCATGATGGTTAGTGCAGAGTAGCTGCGCCTGGTTAGCACCTAGAAGAGGGCGCCTTTTGCATCAAGCGCATAAATACCCACAGTCTTATCGACGTGTAAGCAGTAGGATACAGTGCAGTCCTGCATACCTTGTTCACTACACCCAGGGCCTGGGAGGGTCTCAACACTTTGAAATATTTTAGGGGAGGGAATTAAACCTTCAGTGAGATAGGAGAAGCCAGAAAAGACATATATAAAAATGTTTTTGCACTGCTCAAAGATCTGGGAAGAGTTAGGCCAAGAGTGAAGAAAATGAAAACTGCCAAAGCTGCACCACACCACTGTCCTGGCAGGGAGTCAAGCAACTGTGCACCAGTAGGGTGTTGCTCACAATACTGTGTAATTTACGTAGGTAATCAAACCAAACACAGTGGGCCGGCCTTATTCATCAATTATAGAAAATACACAGTCAGTGGTTCAAATGGGCAGAATCGATCAGCACAACATGCCTTCCCCCCTCTTTTTGGTACAAAACGCAACTGTATCTGAAGGGTTAATGCCGACCTCGAGGTTTTTGGTAAACAAGCATTTGCAATGCAATAGGTCTCGCATTTTCGAAACTTTGACCTATTGGTATTGTAAACGACAATGCCTTTTATTACTGCAGGTTTTTTAAACATAAATAAAAGGCATTGTCATTTACAATGCCAATAGCTCAATATCTCGCAATTGCGAGACCTATTGCATTGCAAATGCTTGTTTCTAAATAGGAACAATGATGGATTTGGCCCATGACGAAGGTACACAGTCAAATGCTGCAATATTAACAAGCATCGGAAATGCAATCGGTCTCGCATTTGCTTGAGATAGAGCTATTGGCGTTGTAAATGACAATGTATTTTACCCATGCATTATGGAGTGGTTGTATGTGGTTCCAGCAATGACGTTAAGAGACCTCCAGAAAAAAATGTATTCTTTACAAGCATTTGAATTGGCTCTTATTTCAGGTTTCGGTGGAAGGGGCTCCGGCATACAATAAACATCACAAAGTTGCTGTAACACATCACGCACTATAGCCCACAACTGAGGCCTGACAACCAGCAGGTTCCCAAGCAGAATGGTTCAGTAATAGTTACATGAATTCACAGCATTACACTTGCCAGAGCATAATAAAAAGAGAACCAGACTTTCATGTAATTTGTTCTATGTAACTTGCATCCAAGCGACGACAAAACAAACTTGGATTCTAAAATCACAAACTATCCACTGAAGAGCTATGGAGGTCAGAAAAGTCTTGAATAAAGATAAAGAAAAAAACCTCCATGACAAGATGTTTCAAACTGCAGCGACACCAGGCAGGGGCTGCTGCGCTTTATAAATCCTGATTGATTTGATTGACTGATTAACCCTGGGAGTCTAACTTTCTCTAAAGGGATCCAAGCAATTTTTGGCACCAAAGTGCTGTGTGCATGGAAAAAGTGTACACTTTGAAGGTCGTCTACTGGAAATACCACTGGGAGAAAGATAATAACGTGCTGCAATGAGTCCAATGAGAAGAACAATGTCACGCAAATAGAGCGACAGACGTGATGTAGGCAGAGAGTGCAGACAGGCCCCACCACAGATCACTTGCACTTTATAGCTGATTAAGCAACGTGTATATCTGAACTCCCCTGAGCCAACGCAAGAAAGGGCTGTTTGGCGGGACCGCCGTGAAGCCGGACAGGCCAGTTAAAAGTACCGAATGTGGCCAGGATAAACACACAGCCTGGAATTTAAATGGCGGAGCTAGGTTGTGAGCAATTAGACGAAAGGGGAGATTGGAGAAAGAAAATAAAGTGGGCACTCTCTGGGGGTAGAGAGGGTAGAGAAACAGAGGTGTAGGAGAAAGAGAGTGATAGAGAAAAGAAAATAGCAGAGAGGTGAGAATGGTGATGGGGATGTACATAGATGGAGGATAGAAGACAGGAGGGAATAAAGTGTAAGGAAGAAACGAGGGTTGACAGCAGAAAAAGACAGAAGTGAAGATAGTGGAGGAGAAAAGGAGATAATGAGAGAGGCGAGAAAGGCAGGATAGACAGTAAAAAAGAGGGAAAGAGAGAAAGAGGTCCAATAGGGAGAGAAGAGAGAAATATTAGAAGTAGCAGCCACGGAGAGCACGTCTGAAGTCAGTTTCAGATAGTTCAGCTGTAAACTTTGACTGCTCAGCTGCCCATATTTTGCTTTGAAGAACATCCGAATAGAGAAATGTTCTGGTGGTTCACGCAGAGACGTTTTAAGGCATGGGCAAAGTGGGCTTTGGCCCAGGGCCCCATCCTTTCAGGGGCCCTGATAGAGCAAGCTCTGATTTGCAGAGAGTCTTGACCTGATGACCTTGAATCATACTTGAACATATTGTTTTAAATACCGTTTTCCTTTCATGTGGTTGATGTGTGAGAGTCTATTACATACATTTTGCGGAGAAATGGTTTGTTTATGATTCATGCACTTCAATTTTAGTAAAGTTCTTTTAAATCAAAATAGGGCCTTACGGGCTTGGTGGGCCAGCATGGCGGACGTGAGCTGAGCGCGCTCCGTCCAGCCTCTCCATAATCCTACAATTATCCTGCCTCTCCGGTCTTTTCTTAGGTCCCTGAGTTGTCCCGCTACTGTCGCCTGTTGAGAGCTGCCCCCGGAGCCGGCTTGGGTGCCGTGGAAGACGAGGGGGTGGAGGTGCGGTGATCGGCGGCGGCAGCGGCCTACCTGATACGAGGCTCCATCCTGCGCCGCGGGGTTGCGTCGATCCCCTGCCGTCTTGCACGGCCGCCGCCGCGGCAACTGTGTAGCGCACCCTGCGCGGACTGCTGTGGGGCATCCGCAGCGATATCCTGTGCGGGGCCAGCCTTAACGTGTTGGCGGCCCTCCGTCCTCCTGAGGGGTGAGCTTGTCATCGGCGGCCTGATCGGGTCGCGGGCGATGTGACGCGGGTGGCTGGAGTTCGTGGTGCAGCCGGCGGCCATCTTGGGGCTGCGGCATCCTCCCGGCAGTGGCCTGTGTAGCTCCTGGCAGTGAGGGGGCCTCGAGACCTCCGAAGTCCTGACGCATTGGGCGCCCAGCACGTGAGTACAGCCGCGCGGCCAGGGACAGTGGCCTAGTGGCGGCCGGCTCCTTTTGTCTCTTCGTCTCTCCCCCCCCTCTCCTTCGCCGAACGTGCAGGCCTACTGGGGGCCCGGTGGTCTTATCGGGCCACACGGGGGGGCGGCCTATGCTCCCGCTGCTCTTTGGGGATTTGATGTGAGTGACATTGTGCGGGGGAAGACCCCGGGTGGCGGTCCGCTGGTGCTCCCACGTGGCCGGCGCTTTCTGCCTCTTCGCCTCTGCCCCCCCCTCTCCTCCATCCGGGTGTGTGAGCCCATTGGGGGTCCGGTGGTCTTGTCGGGCCACGCGGGGGGAGGGCCTGCGCCCCTACAGCGACACAAGGACCCGTCGTGGGTGACGGGGCTCTTGCCCTGCGACTGTCATGGCCAGTGAGGAGTTTCGGGGGCATTAGCGGCTGAGCCGGGTCGCGGTGGGGAGCATTGCTGGGGGTGGTGCCCCTGAGTCCACCGTTGGGGCTTCACTGGGCCGGCCGGACGGGAGGCAGATCGGGGGACGGCCAGCCTTCAGGTAGACGCCGGCGGGAGGGGGACCCCGACGTTCGTGGGAGCGGTCGCCTGTCCATCGCCTGGGGGCTCCTTGGCTGGGGTCGGTGGCAGGGACTGGGCCACTATGACCAGGGATAAGCCCGGCGGCGGCTCGTCTAAGCAGAGCACTATGGACAAGTTCACAGGCCAGGGGGCTCCGGCGGTTCCGCCCGGGGGGGTCTCCAAACGCAGTGCCGGACAACGCGGCCCTCCTGGCCGCCATTACCCAGTCCAGGGACGCCCTAGAAGCCAAGATCGGGGTGGTCGGCTCGGATGTAATGCTCCTGCGCCAGGACCTTAGGAATGCGATCGCCCGTATCACAGAGACGGAGACGAGGATTTCGGGCGTGGAGGATGTGGTCGCTACACTGCAACAGAAGGTATTGGCTCTCGAGACCACGCAACGGGGTCTGGCATCAAGAGTGGAGGATGCGGAGGGGAGGGCACGACGCAACAACCTTCGATTTGTTGGCTTTCCGGAGGATTGGGAAAAGGGGAATATGGAGCGCTTTCTTAAGGAATGGCTGGAGGGCTGGATCCCCCATGGGGAACTCTCGACCTGCTTCGTGGTGGAGCGTGCACATAGGGCCCTGATGCAGAAGCCCCCCCCGGGTGCCCGCCCGCGGCCTGTCGTTGCCAGGCTCCTCAATTACCATGACAGGGACACTATCCTGAAACAGGCCCGAGCTAGGGAACCGCTGCTCTTCAACAATTCACGCATCTTAATCTTTCCGGACTACACTAAGTTAGTACAGCAGCGACGGCAATCGTTCCTGGCCGCCAAGGCCCATCTTCGTGAACTTAAACTCCCTTATGCTCTGCTTTATCCAGCCAGGTTGCGTGTGGTATACCGGTCCCCCACCCACTTCTTTGACACACCGGAGGAGGTGTTCAATTGGACAGATGAGACTGTGCGGTTGCGCCCTCACTCTCCCCCAGGAAGAGAATCAGACTCCTCTTCGGGCTGGCTTGCCCGGGATCGTCGTGGGCCGAGGGGGAGAGGGGGTAGGCGCTCCAAATCCAGGCGTCGCTTGCAATCTGCGGGTGCCGTGGCCCGGGAGGGGTCCGTTTCTCGATTACATGTCTCGGCGGACTGACATCAGGTTGACCAGGCAATCATCCAAGCTTGAATATTCTTCATAGACCGGAGCAGTGAGTTTGATGGCCGGTCTCTCCGTGGGGCTCCATAGAAGGAGAGGAGGCCAATTGACAATGGGCTGTGACTTGGGGATCCATTGGCGGGTGAGGGGTGGGACCTCCTGTTGGGGTCAGCCTGCTCTGCCTGCCGCGACAGGTACTTCATTGTTTTGGAGGTACAGGGTGGGGGGGAGAGTTGTTGGGTTATGTTTTGGGGGGGGGGGTTTGTGGGGTTGCTGCACTGTCTAACTGGGTTCTGGACTCTTTTCTAGTATGCGGAAGATTTTTGATGCTGCCACTGTACTGTATGGGGCCTGCATGGAGTAGAAATGCCTGTTAGTACACAGGAGGCCCCTGGCCTTATTAGAGTACTTAGTTGGAACGTGAGCGGGGCACTAGACAAGATCAAAAGGGGAGCTATCCTAAAATCGGCCAAGCGTGCCCACGCGGACGTATTGTTGTTACAGGAGACTCACCTCATGGGGACTAAGGCACTATGTTTTCAGCGGTTTGGATTTACTCAGGTCTTTCATTCCGGGTTTGTGATGGGTTCCAGGGGGGTTGCTATTCTAATACACCGTACGGTTGCGTATACACATGTCAAGACCTGAAGGGAACTTCAGGGCAGGTACATGTTTGTGCAGGGCATTGTGGCTGGTGAGGTCTTGGACCTGGGGAGTGTCTACGCCCCCGCCTCTTTCCTGGGGGCTGGCGGAGAAGATTATGACCCTGTGGGCGGATATACCGGAGGGATTGGCGGTTGTTGGAGGGGATTGGAACGATGTGATGGATGGGGCCAGAGACAGGTGACGGTCTGGGGGTGTATTAGAAGCTCGCCACCCAACTAAATTACACTCCTTAGTGATGAGTCTGAATTGGGTCGACCCCTGGCGCAGGATACACGGTAGTACACAGGGCTACACATATCTTTCATCAGTTCATAGTTCCTTTTCCCGCCTCGATTATCTGTTTGTTCCGCGGGTCTTTGACAACAGGGTGGCAGCGGCAGACATTCTCCCGCGGGAACTTTCCGATCACTCTCCGGTGGCACTTACTGTGCGGTCGGTGGGCCATTCCGTTGGCGCCTATCGGTCTGGAACCTTCAGCAGGAGGATTATAGAGACCGAATGGACGATGCCATTGATCAATATCTAGCTGTTAATTTGGGCTCGGTCTCGGGGGCTGGGACTCTTTGGGAGGCCTTGAAGCCCACTATTCAGGGGGTAGACATCTCATTTTGCGCTGCTGCCCGACGTTTACATAGAGAGGCCTTGCTCCGAGCGGAGGCTACCATTCTGGAGTTGGAGGCACGCGGCAGGGAAGAGGGAGGGCGATCGGCTCGGCATCAGCTACTTCTAGCGCAGCAGGGATATTCTCGTATTCTCCTGGATGAGGCTCGCCAGGCTTGGCTAGCTACTCGCAGTAGGATCTACCAGTGGGGCGACAAATCTAGCAAAATGTTGCATCGGCTGTGTCAGGGATCGCTTCGCCCCCAGGCCCTCCCGGGTATCGTAGGATCAGATGGGCTACCTTTGTCTGGCGCGCCGGACATTGCACATAGTTTTGCAGAATATTATGCTCAGCTTTATACCCCTATGGAATGCCTCCAGGCGGAAGTCATCGATCGTTTCCTGGACGATCTCCCGCCGAAGGCACTTCCTGATGAAGTTCGGGAACAACTGGAAGGCCCGCTTACTGATGAGGAACTGGGGGCGGCCCTAGGGGAGCTGAACTCGGGCAACGCCCCTGGCCCTAATGGCTTTCCGTGCGAATTCTTTAAGAAATATTTCCGGCAGCTGGGGCCCCACTACCGGAAGGTGGTGGAGGAGGCCAGGGACCGGGGATGTCTGCCGAGTGACTGGAGACACGCGGAGATAGTGGTCTTCCACAAGCCCGGTAGACCACCGGAACACCATGCCTCGTATCGCCCTATTTCCCTCCTGAACGTGGAGGCCAAGATATTAGCTAAGGCACTGGCGAACTGCCTCCGCCCTCATATCGCTCTACTCGTGCATCCGGACTAGGCTGGGTTTATGCCCCAGCGTGCAACCCGTCATAATATCAGGCGGGCTCATGTGGCGGTCGCGACGGTCCAGGGATTGGGGGAACGGGCAGCGCTTCTGTTAGCGGACATGGACAGGGCGTTCGATTCCCTGAGTTGGGTCTATTTATTTGCGCTCCTGCGGCGGCTGAATCTCGGACCGCGTTTCTTGTCCTATCTAACCCTGTTATACACTGACTTGACTGCATCGGTGCGTGTTGCGGGTTTTGTTTCTTCAGGCTTTTCTATTGGGCGGGGCACCAGGCAGGGGTGTCCGCTTTCCCCATACCTTTTTGCCTTAGCAATGGAACCCCTGGCTGCTTGGGTGCGGATGGACGCTCAGGTGTCCGGCTTTGAGTGGGCACACGGGCTCTCTGATCGCATCGCCCTTTATGCGGACGATGTATTGTTTTTTCTTACCAACTTGGAACGCACGGGCCCCCGATTGCTGCGTATCATGCAGATCTTTGGGGAAACGTCGGGTCTATATATGAACCCTCGGAAGTCCACCTTGTGGGTATTGGGGGGTCGGGGCGTGCTCGGTAATTGGGCATCGTCGGTCCAGGTGGTATATGGGGGCATGAAATACTTGGGGGTGTATCTGTCCGATTCTTCCACCAAGGCCTGGGAGCGCAATCTTGCACCTGTATGGGAGCGTGTGCGTGAGGATATTAAGACCTGGTCCCATATGCCCCTGTCCATCTATGGCCGATCAGCCATTTTTAAGATGGTGTCGCTCCCGCGACTACTGTATCAATTACAAAATCATCCTTACCCGATTCCCCCACGATGGTTTCGGCAGGTGAACTCTGCCTTAGGTCAGTTTCTTTGGGGTGGGGGAGCGGTGAGGGTGGCGATTCGGACATGCTTCTTATCTACGTATTGTGGGGGGCTGGCAACCTCTGACATCTGGTCTTATTATATTGCATCGCATCTACTTGTCTTAAATGAGTGGTGGTATGGGGACAGAGCGGATCCAGCCTATGCCGTAGAGCGGCGTTGCATGGGTGACCCTTCCCTTCACACTCTCCTTTACTCTGCCCCGTTGAGGCATGCCCTACCGTCGGTCATGCAGATAGTGTTTCAGCTTTGGAGGCAGGCCTTGCGGAGGACGGGTTGGTGGAATAGACTGACTCGGGAGACCCCACTTTGGCACAATGGCCGCTTCCCGCAGTTGCTAAATTTCGCGACTTCGTGGGTTTCGTGACTGGGATAACATTGGGATTTCCACTCTGGGGGACGTCATGCAGGGCACGATTTTAAAATCCTTTCAGGATATCCAGAAGGATTTCCAGATGCCAAAGACCCAATTCTTCAAATATTTATAATTTAGGCATGCTATCTCCCCCAGCTTGGAGGGCCTGGACTCATTACCGGAGTTTAGCCCAGTGGAGGCTAAGGTATTTATGGGAGACCTCCTAGACCATAAGATCTCTAAAAATTATCAATCTCTGGTTATGCACTGTTCCCCCTCCTTGCAGTGTCTGCGAGAGGCCTGGGAAGGAGATGTAGGTCAGACGGAGGAAGAGGACTGGACAGAAGCTTTGGCCTCCCCGCGTGGGGCGGCTATTGCGGTAAGCCTGCGGCTTATTCAATTTAAATACCTTCATAGGGTCTATTTCACCAGGGTTAGGCTCTGGAGGGCGGGCTTGGTGGCTTCCCCGGTGTGTCTTCGCTGTGGGCATGAGGAGGGGACCCTGCTACACACTATTTGGCACTGCACAGCGCTTGCACGATTCTGGAGGGGGGTCCTGGCCTGTCTCTCCGAGGTACTGGGGTGAGAGCTCCCTGACTCACCGAAATTGGTCCTCCTTCATGTGATGGAAGGGATCGGGGGCAACATCTATAAGCGCCACCTTATGCTCCTAGGCTTTACCTTAGCAAAGAGAGATATAACTAGTGCCTGGAAGGCGGTGGTTGCTCCCTCGGTCTCGGCCTGGAAGAAAGGTCTGGACTTCTGTATGGGCCTCGAGATTCCCATTTTTGCAGCTAGAGGGTGCCCCCGTAAGCACTATAAGATTTGGAGGCGCTGGGCAGATTATCGATGCTTGGAATTGGAGCAGCCGCGGGAGGGACGGAGCCGTGACCCGGAGTGACCTGTTGGCTTTCCCTGTTCTCTACATTCTCTTTTGGGTTGCCCCTACCCCTACGGCAGGATCTGATATCTTAGACATTGGGCTTCTATGTAAAAGCTATGGCAGTTTGGTTTAGAGATATGCTGTTCCGGGATAAGGAGACGGTGCACTGGGGGGTGGGGAGGGAGGGAGGGATGTTGGGTGTTTGCAGGGATCACTTTTATATGTATTGCCTTTCATATTCTCCTGTTTTCAATGAGTAAAATGGTCAAAGTCAATTTCTTTTGTATCATACATGCGGCAGCTGTCTCTGGGATTCAGAGGTCTGCATCATATGTGTTACCTTGACAAATAAAATCGGTTTTCAAAAAAAAAAATAGGGCCTTACATACTAGGTGTCATAGAGATTATTTGCAGGAATATTAGTGCGCTCCTACTGTGCAACAATATTGAAAACGTAAGTCACTATCCCTGAATATTAGACGTAAACACATTTAGAATTTGGACCAGTGTGCCAGTGCTCTGTCAGTGGCCTGACCAAAGACAGCATGAAAGAGCTGAAACTGGATCATGAATTCAAAACTGTTCTGAACGGGGCCCCCCAAAATATGTTTGGCCCAGGGCCCCCAAAATCCTTAAAATGTCCCTGGGTTCACGAAAGAAACAAAAAGTTATGTTTTTATGACAACGAAGCCCACTCTTCAGGGCAGAGGCGTGTAGTTTGCGGAATCACTGCGAGTGGTTGGGGGGCCTGGACGGACATTTGTTGGAGAGCTGTCCCACGTGGTACAGCGTTTTGTCTCCTGTGAAAAATACGTGCAAGCCTTTTCAATGTGTGCATGCATGGAATGGCAGGGTGGAATCTAAAGAAACACGTTACCCCCTTGTATTGGTATTGTCTTCTCTTAAGCCGCGATTCGGGAATGAGCAGCACGACTTCGCCAGAGAGCTACTGGTGTCTCATGATCGACCTATTGGAGATCCCTACTGTATGCATTGATCTGTGAATGCCTTACTGCAACCCCTAGCATTAATATTATTGAAACCTGTTTACCATATATCGCTGCCTTGAAGCTGGCAACTGGCGTTTGTTTGCACATTGGAAAAGACAATTTTTTTTAGGCTCATTCCTGGTAAGAAGACTTGGAGACCATGCTATTTTGATTAACAGGATCCCATAATAAATATGTTTACTAACAGATCTTTGAGCCTGGTGCTTGGAAAGAAAGAGTTTATCGCGGGAAGAGAAAAGGTTTCAAATGAGATGAGCAATGGATGCGCCTTTGACCTCCTACCTTGAAACACCTGTAAATTACATTTCAGTTCACTTCATTTTCGTGCAGCAAAATGTTAATTGCCGGGACAGTGGATCGCACAAGTTTACTTTATTCCCAAAAACTGATCAGTGACCAGAAATCATGTCATTTAACTAAAAACTCATATTATAGTCTCATTTATGGAACAAGCAGCACATCTGGGTGTATTTGACATGCTTCAGGTACTTGTAACACTGGTGCGGTCCATATCTCTTAATGTACAGGACCTTGCTCGTGGTCAATGGTGGACAATGCTGCTGCGCCCTTCACCTGTATTTGTCTTTCTATTTAGTTATTTACATTGAGAAACCAAGCACAGCTTAGACCTGCGTCAGAGCACTTTCAGAGATGATAAACTAACACAGGTAGTGCAGAAGTACATCAAGAATTACCCCTTGGCCAGGTTGGCCTCAAGATTCAAGATGGTTGCTGAGTAAGCCTTAACTCCACATAGTTAATGCAGATAATTAGAAATGAATATATTTGTTTTTCTGAGGGAATGGTTCTTCCTCTTATCACCATGCCTGTTCATTACTTGGTGGGGTGGGGGGGGGGGGGTGGGAGTGGTATAAGGGACTGTTTTATCTGCTCTCTGTGCTTATTTTTCTAAACTACAACTTTATAGCACTATCAGGAAGAAGCACCTCTTAAGGATACTATGCCTAGATCCATGCAATAGATGGCCTCTAAATATTCGTACGACGATCCCCAAAGGACATATACATACACAAAGGAATACACACACACTGCTCAGTCTTAAGTTACCATATCCCAAACACCCCTGATGGCCTCGACCCAACAGAATATTAAGATAATTTCCTTGAATGTAAAAGGTATCAATCATCCAGTCAAAAGAAGGAAAATTCTTGATTACATATATAAACAGAAAAGCGATATTATTCTCTTGCAGGAGAAGAAGATTGATTCCAAACAATTCAACTCACTTAGAAATAACCCATATTCTGACGGGACAGGTTCTGCAGCCATAGGTAAGAAAAACAGTGTACTAACACTAACACTCATTGCAAAGAAAGCAAACATTGACCTAATCACAAGCACAGCTGACTCACAGGGTAGATGGGTTATCTCAAACTTAGTCAAACACAATACGGAATTTTTTATCATCAATATATATGCACCCACCAAAGATGATAATGGTTTCTGGGAGGAACTCACAAATCAACTCAAGTCAATCCCTGACTCAGCCACACACATACTTGCGGAGAACTTCAATCTACCTTTAGATCCAGTTCTGGACAGAAACTCACACTGCCCTTTCCGACCCAATAAATCACATACAATTCTTACAAATATGTGTAAGCAATTTAACCTGATCGACACCCAGGGAACACAGAATCCCACAGAAATGGGATTATACTTTCTACTCGTATTCCCATAATTCGTACTCACGCATTGATTACCTTTATATAACTGGTAACGCCATAAATAGTATCGATTAAACTTCTATTGAACCAAGAGTAGCATCAGACCACTCTTGCATCACCTTATCCATCTCTGACCCGGCTCCTGATAAAAAACAACCTCTTTGGAGATTTAATGATGAAGTTATCTTGTCGGAAACAAACAGGCAAAGTATTGAAGCCGCTATTAGTAATTTTCTTAATGAAAATAAATTATGTGACACCTCTGACCACACACGATGGGAGGCACTAAAAAGTACACTTAGAGGGGAGATCCTCAAAGTAAGATCCGCCATGAATAAAGAAGCTAATAGCAGTCTCCTGAGACTAGAAAAAGAAATTGCAGAGTTAGAGAAAAAACATATTTCTTGAAGAGATGGCCTACTCCTAAACAAAATAGTGAATAAGAAATACAAGTATAATAAAATTTTAAGCTCCAGAGCGGGTGTGTGGATTATTAAACAAAAAAGTATCAGACTCTGTGAATCCAATAAAGCTGGGAAGACTCCAGAAAAACACAATAAATGCATTAATAGACTCCAACGGCGCTGCACATACCAATCCAAACAAAATAGCGGAAATATTAAAAGAATTTTATCAAAATCTATACTACAAAAATTCAGCGTTGAATGTCTCTAAATGCCAAAGCTACTTGAGTGATTGCAATCTGCCCACTCCATCCGAACAAGATCAAATATCAATCAATGGCCAAATAACCTCAGAAGAAATCGTTGATACAATAAAAAAACTTAAGACGGGAAAAGCTCCAGGCCCGGACAGGAACAATGCCAAATTTGTTAAAACTTTTGCTACCCCTCTAATCCCTCCTCTTCTGAACCTGTTCAATCATTTTGCCGACACAGGACAGGTTACGGGGACTCCGGCAGAGGCAATCATCACGGTAATACCCAAGGAAGGAAAAGACCCTTTACAGCCAAATAATTATAGACCAATCTCGCTGATAAATTTAGACTGTAAGATATATGCTATGATCCTTGCTAATCGACTATAGAAACATATTTCCAAATTTATGCACCCCTCAAAAGTGGTTTTTTTAACACACAGACTCTCCAGCGACTATACCCGAATCCTGTGCCATGCCTTAGAGAAGGCCAAGTTAATGGAATCACCCACAGTAGCTATCACGTTGCTGAGAAAGCGACAAAGTCGACAGGACATACTTAAAAGCAACACATGAGAAATTTAATCTTGGCAAAGATCTAATCTGCATGATAATATACCACAAACCGACCACTAGAGTAGGAGCTGGTGGTACTATTTCCTCACCTTTCAACCTAAAACAAGGTAACAGACAGGGCTGCACACTCTCACCCTCCCTATTTCTACTAGCTATAGAACCCTTCTTATACTAACTAAGGGAAAATAAAGATATTTCAGGTCTCTGTTTTAATGAATGCACAATCAAGATTACTGCTTACGCAGATGACGTATTGATTATCTCTGAAAATGCAGATACCGCTATCCCGGCCTTAATGTCCTCGATACAAAAATTCTCCGATATTTCTGGATATACGCTCAACAAGGACAAAACAGAGGTTAAACTACTCAATTACATTGGCAGCAAAGAAATCATTGGAAATTCGGGTCTGACATGGCAACTACTTAAGATTAGAATTTACATAAGATCTAATCACCACCCTACAGACTAATGAAAATGCCCTTATCAAAAGAATCACTGCACTCCTAGATGGTTGGTCACCCAAATTCTTATCCTGGTGAGGAAGAGTTGAAACATTAAAAATGATGATCACGCCACTAATCAACTATCTAACCAGCATGCTGCCTATGACCCTATCTAACAAATTCCTAACGAAAATAGACAATATCTTCAACTCTTTCCTTTGGCAAGGGAAGAAGCCAAGAATTTCCCTTAAAAAACTTCAATTAGTTAAAGAGAATGGGGGATTAGGCCTCCCCAACTTCAGAAATTACCAAACGGCATACCTCTGTAAACAAGGATTCAACTGGTTCGTCAATGATCCATAGTATCTTCCAGCATGGGTGAATATGGAGAAATCACTCATAAACAATATCTCCCTGCCCACATTATAAACAATGAACATTTCACACCTCCCTCACTCTTAAGTATATCATCCAGAATACGAGACGAGTCTTCCTAATGCTAGATTGTCAATCTCACATGGAAATTAGCAAATCCAATCTGTCCTCACTATGGTACAACCCAAGATTAAAAATAGACGAAGACATGATACACTGGCAAAAATGGTCGAATAATGGTAAAAACCTAATCAAAGACCTCTTTGCTGACAAATTACCTCAACCTTTCTCCAACCTACAAACACATTTTAGTCTAGATATTTTGGACTTTTCAAGTTCTTGAAACTTAAAGCCCAATTAACGAAACACTCAATACAGCCTATAAATCCAACGATCCTTACACTATTGGGTCATCTCCTAAAATCAGGTCACATTGTGTCTAAAATCTATAAATTGCTACTACCAAAACCGCGCAAAGCTCATTCTCATAACGAACTGAAATGGGAATCAGAACCAAATACCAGGAATATCTCTTTTGACTGGATTAAGATACATAAAACCCCTTTCTCAAACAAGATCTCACCCTTATTATCCCAAACAAAATACATGATAATCAATAGAACATATTGGATGCCATCTAGAATTTTTTAACTCAATCTTATTCAGAGCCCGACCTACTGGAACTGCAATCTACACAAAGGGGATTTAGCACATATGCAATTCCACTGCCCTACTCTACAAGCCTACTGGGACAAAATATTTAGCTGTATAAAAAACAATTTTAACATTGAGCCCTCCTATATCCTCTTGGGTTTTCTAGACCCCCAACTACAAAAAGAAAATTACCGCTTTCTTCTGGACTTAATGCTTACACTTGCATGTAAACTAATTATTATTAATTGGAAGAACTCCAAAGCAGTCCCCTTCAAGATGTGGCAAGAATGTCTTTCCTTCCTTAGAGGTGCTGATAATATCTCTCTACAATTCTCACCTTGGCGATCTCCCCACAGGGAAATGTGGTATTCTCTTGATGACTTCTCCTTCAAATATGAACCGCTGTGAAAACAATTGGCACTCCTGCCTGGCTCCTTAAGGTTGAGCAATATATAGGGGCTAAAGATACATCTGGGAGAATAACTTAACGGTATCACCAGGTGATATTAAGCCTACACTACTTAATTAATGCTGACAATTTTCAGTTAAGTCAAACATGATCACATTCTCCTTCTTTTTGTTCCATCACACGGAGTTTGTATCTAACCGGACATGCTACGCACTCCTTACTAGAAAGTCCTTCAGACTAAGGTATTAAAATGAAAAGAATGATGTGATACGCATGGATTATGTTAAATTTGCTAACTATGTTACTTCATAGAATGTACACATGAGCATGATACGGTAATTCATATGTTATAACACTCGACATATTGGTATGACATCTTCTCTACCAGTTGTACTTCTAAGTAGAATGTATACCAAAACACAAAGGACTTACAATATGTATTCTATATTCCTCCCTCACAAGCATGTCTGTTTAATGGAACTTTCCATTTTCTTTGTAAACTTCGGTTTATTATTTATATTTTTTTGTCCTTTTCACTTTTTTTCAATTTTGAAATTCTCAATAAAAACTATTTGAGCAAAAAAAAGAATTAAAGGGCTTGCGTGAGTAGAAAAACATACACTGCACACACACGTGCGCTGCCACATACACCTGTGAACACACCCCGTCACACACAGGTTTACACACTTGCATATATGTGCTCATGCAACCAACATAGATACCCGTGTAAACGCACATGATGTGCATGCTGTTACACACCGCCACATACACACAAACACATGCGTGCTTACAAAGACACATACACATGTGCATGCTCACAAACACGTTCACAGAGGTGATGTGTCCCCTACTATAGAGTGGAAAGTCTGTGTAAGGAATAACTGAGACATACTTTTACATGCTACTGTGTACTAAGTGTGAAGTACAAAGGTTTCACAAATTATGGTTTAGAAACCATTGATGCTTGTTAACAGTGCCTAGTACGAGCACCCACGCTCAATGAACAGGTTTGTTCACGTGCTGAATACAGATTGTGGCCATACGTGGCCAGCAGTCTGCTGAACAAGTTGCCAGATGTGAAATCTTTTGGCAACAAGCCAAACTAGCCCCAGTATTGAGCAGGTCACTTACGAGTATAGCCTGGGATACGCTATGAGCTGTGATGTCACTTTATAGATGAGGAGGCAGTTATATGGGCAGTGCATATACTTCTTGCCTGGAGAGGCATTCTTGTTTAGGATTGCCTCAATGCACGAGCCACCCAGTGCAAAAAAAAAAAGAGTGGGCGCCCTAGTTGAAAATACAGCTCGGCATGCCACTCTGCTACAGGGATTGGAAGAATGTAAAAGCAGGGCGGAAGAGGCCGGGGAGGGAGTGTAACAGAGGTGTTTGAGTCACGCAAAATAAAACAAGCATCAGCACGGCCGCTCACGCGGTTCTGGTGAGAAGCACAGAGCCACCGACAAAGAGGGAGGGCTCAGCATGCTGAACCCTCCCTATGGGCTGGTGTAAAAGTGGTGGCCATGTCAGCAGAGAAGATGCAGTGGCATCAACAAAGTTAGATACTCACTATGAACTGGGCACAACATGGCTCCTCTGTAGTTAGCCTGAAATAGGAAGCCGGGAAACCAGCGCTGCACACACAATAACATGGGATTCCCCTGAAAAAAACAGCGAAGTCCGGTGCTAGATCCATCCAGCCATGGTCTTGGCGAGAGATCCTAACGTTCCTACCCCCCACGGAGCCCCCAAGTGCTTCCAGAAAACACATGCAGGCAACACGCACTCACTTTGCACAACGTGTAAAGTGAGAAAAAGGACGTTTGTTTTTGCAATAACAACAAGTAGTCATTTCGCTGAATGTATTTAAAATAAAAAACTAAAATAATTCACTAACGCGCACACACGGTACTTTGTTGAAAAACAGGGCGCCAATGGGAAAAAATTACAATACTCTTGTGAACATGTATGGTTTGTTTGCTTTCAATTGAAATGCCCATGGCCAAGAGAATCTTCGATGCGATAAATGGTTTGCGGGGGCTCGGATCCACATGCTGCCGTCGGAGGAGCCTGCTCATAGAGAGGGCAGGCGGGAAGAGATGCCTCAATGGCTGTAGCAGCTCCCAGTGCCCATGGATAGCCAGGGCTTGGATCCGCCTCCCGGCATGGCTAGCACCAGAGAAAATGAGCCAGCTCACAGGAGGAAAGACAAACAAACTGGCATTAGGTTGCGAGGCACTCGCATGGAAAAAAAGACAAACTCTCTGGAGGAAACAACCACGCACTCACAGGGGAAGACACGGTCGAAGGAGGAAACTCAGGCACGTGAAGAACAAGCAGTGACGGGCGGCGGAAAGTAATTATTTTTTAAAAAGAGTTCTCCGACACAACAGCTGAAGAACCAAAGTGTATGAAAACTGTACTTTACCAGTGCGCCACAGCCTTGAACGTAAGTGAGGTATCGGCAAAGCCAACGAGCTAGGAGGCAGCAAAGAAGAGCGACAGTGGGGTGAACCTATGGTAAGTAGCAGGCGGGACCCCCCTCCGATATTGGTGCACCTGCCTAGACCTTCCCTCCTTGCTGGAAATTGAAACAGACACTTAGTTTTTAGTAGCACAGTTCTTTATTGTTGTTTCTTTATTATTGACACAGATTAGATGCTTAATAAGAAAGTAGTAGACAGTACGATCAGGATTGTGATCGATATGTCGATTATGCATATATGTTGCATGTTTGATTTCATAGCACTACTCAGCTTTGATCATTTCTGCGACCTATGTATGTGAAGAGATATCTTGCAAACATAATTATTGTAGTCCTACTATTTGACATAACACCTTGTCAATATTTGCTATATATCGTATGACTCACCATACTAATGTATACACAAATGTACTGTTCTGTGATTTTCGTCAAACCTACAAAACTCAATAAAATTTGTGTTAAAAATAAAAAAAGTAGCAGGCGGGAAAAAAGTGTTTTTCTTTGATTACAACAGGTCTTGCAGACAGTGCGTGCGCCCTGTAGCTCGACCTAAAAACACTGGTAAGAATTGGTGCCCACAGCTCAACCATACTTAAAAAGGTATCAAACTGTACCCCATCCGGTCTCGGTGCTTTCCCTTTGGCACAATTAAACAATGCATCCCAGACCTCCTCCAACTTAAAGTTCAAGGGCAAGCCAATCTTAGAAGGAGAGCTCCTCACACAACCATCTGATGCCTGAGGAACCTTGAATCGCTATAGGCCAAAAGGTTAAACATCCTTTCAAAATGGTCTACTCACATTTGTGACGGGACATGTGATATTAAATCAGAACAGGTATCACATTTCAAAAAAGGAGCATTTACAGTGTTCCAAAACAAAAAGGTGTCCCCGGTCTCAGCAGCCTGAGCCAAATTCAACCAGGCCTTTTCCTTAAGCTCCTTTTTCCAATCTGCTTGTGTCTCATTATGTTGTTTCGTTAGCAATTTAATGGTAGAGTAATCTCTTTGAACATGATGTAAGGCGTCCCTTAGTTTTCTGGAGGCCTGTGACCACTCGTGATTAAACCAGCCATGTTTTACATGTGGCCCAGATTTGGCAGAACGCACCAAAAGAGAATTAAGGGCCCCAGTAATAAGCTCATAGGCAGAAATCAGATCTTCATTATCCACAACAGAGGCTAAACAGGTGTCAAACTCAACTGCCCTTTGAGTTAAAAACTTCCTCAATATGCTCATTGGGTCAATTCCTGACCATTTGAGAAGTACTCTCTTTGGTCTACCAGGGACAATATGTTTTTTTTTTTTTTTAAACCTTTTTTAACATTTTGTGTATTACAAAGGAGCACAGAGTCATTTTATACATATTCATTGTCTGGTAAGACTAACATTCTGTATAGCACTTATACCTGGCATTCCAATTAGTAGCAGTATACATTCCCTTAACTTAATTCAGTTAAAATCCTGTCTGCAACCATGTAATAACTGTACAGGGTCAAACAACTCGCCACATCCACCTGAAACTCTTTTTATCTATCTCTGAGTTAACATAGTGCGGCTCGCTATTGTTCGTTCATACCCCAATATTATTGTGATATGCTAGGACACTGCTTCTGCATCGCTTCGCCTTGCTCCCTCCTCTTCATGTGCGGGCGCATCCGTACTTTTCTTCTCATCATCTTTAGTGAGTAGGTTTGTTCTATACAACCCCCAGAAGTTTTTAGGGCGGCATCGCGGGGGGAGGAGTTCACTGTAATTTTCCGTTTAAGTGCAACAATACACCATGTCTTTCGCCCAGCTCATAACAGTAGGAGCTGGGCCTCGGGACCAGCAAATCGCTACCCTGCGCTTAGCTATCATGAGCGCCATGTCTACCAGTCGCCGGACCGCTTTTGGTACTTGTTTGGAATATCCCAGTAAGGCCAGCATTGGGTCCGGTGTCAGTGCCATATCAATAATCTCTCCTAGATCTTTAAAAATCTGGTCCCAATAGTTCGCAATCCCCAGGCATAACCAAGCCAGGTGGAAAAAGTCCGCCTCCCGCGTGCCGCAGCGGTCACAGTCTGCTGCGTCTCGCAGCCTGTACCTGAACAATCTCTCTGGAGTGTAATATACCCTGTTTAAAAACTTAAAGTGGATCAGTCTGTGTCTACCGTTCAGTGATATCCGCTTCGTGCTTTCGCAGCAGTATTTCCACGTAGCGTCATCAAGGTCTGTTCCCAGGTCAGCTTGCCAGGCCAGTCGGGCCTTCGTGTAGTGGTTTGCTCTATACTCCCGGGAACGTTTATATATGGTAGATACTATCTTTGTTGGTGAATCAGTTTTGATCATGTGTGTAAATGTGACGACTTCTGGCGGCTCTGCCAGGTCAGTGCCCAGTATATCCAGTAACGCCTGTCTTGTTCTATGGAACTGAAATTTGGTGAGTAGCATGGTATCGTGTTCCAATGCCTCCACGTTTTCCCACTTTTTCGTTGTGCCCTCTGAAAACATATCTCCTATTGCTCGAATATTTAGTGAGCCTAATGCCTTAGTCACACCTCTATCTTTGCATGGCGGAAGCCAGCTGCACCAGGCTAGGGGGGTCAGCAGAGAATACAAAATGGCTCCATCTTGTGTTTTCAGAAGACGGTGCCAGGCTGTACTGTAGCATTAATGGAATCCAGAATACCTGTCCTACGATCAGGCGGGCAAATAATAGGGCCGGCAGATGGGTAGGTGCAGCTACAGCTTTTTCAATCTGTACATGGGGAGTGCTAGGGGGGCCATGTATCCAATAATGTGCATGCGCACTTTGCGCCGCCCGGTAGTATAGATCCAGGTCTGGGGCTCCTAAGCCTCCCAAATGGTAGGGGAGCGTGAGAATATCCCACTGCACTCGCGCATGCTTCCCAGCCCAGGCTAGCTTCGTTAATATTGTGCGCAGCGATTGGAAGAATGATTTTGGTAAGACCATAGGTATGTTGGTAAATAGAAACAAGAACCGCGGCAGTATCACCATTTTCATGATTGAAACCCTCCCTGCTAGAGACAATGGAAGCCGGATCCATCTATCTACATCTCCTTCCAGCTTGCTAATGGCCACGCCATAATTTTCCCTCATCACTGTCACTGAATCGGTGTGAATCATGATTCCTAAATAGCGCACCGGCTCCGTCGTCCATCTGAGTGGATAATCAGGGGTAAAGGGGGTGGTGGCTGTAGTAAGCCCTGACAACAAACCAACTTTACCACCTCACGTATTATTGGTGAGAGGTTACGGTCGGGATCTCTGACATATAGCAAGGTGTCATCTGCATATGTAGAAATAGTCAGTTCGTATCCCGGGAATCGTATACCTCTGTTGCTATGGTACTCCCGTATTGCACAGGCCAATGGCTCCGCCACTAGTGCATATAAAATCGGGGACAACGGGCAACCCTGACGCGTGCCCCTAGCTATGCTAATCGGGCCAGTAACCATGTTACCAATTTTGATCCTGGCTGTGGGGGAGTTGTACAAAACTCCTACCATCTGCAGAAAGATCTCTCCCAGTCCCAATCTCGATAGGACCTGCTTCATGAACGTCCATTCCATGGAGTCAAACGCTTTCTCCATGTCCAGAAACACCGCAACGGCCTGCACGTCACATCTAGTATGCTGAATCGCCCCAAATACTGTGCGTAGGTTATAAGTCAGGTTTCTGCTAGGGAAAAACTCTGCCTGCTCCGGCGCCACTAGTATCGGCACCAGTGGCGCCAAACGGGTCGCCAATATCTTGGCGTAAATCTTTGCATCGACATTTAGGAGCGACAGTGGACGGTACGATGCACATTCAGTAGGTTGCTTATCCGGTTTGAGGATTGCCACAATTAGCGCTTCTCTCATCAAGGGTGGCATGATTCCACTCTCGCTCATCTCTTCAAATAGCGTAGCTAGGTGCGGGATTAGCACTTCCCTGTACTCCTTATAGAATGAAACTGTTAAGCCGTCCCCGCCTGGCGCACTGCCGGATTTCATCCCAGCTAGAGCAGTCTCTTCTGTTTCGAGAGGGCGCATCAAGTACTCCCGGTGTACATTAAGCAACCAGGGCAGCTTGATATGCGTCAGGTAGTCAAGGATATCTGTCTCGTTATCTCCGCTTTGCGAGCTATATAACGTCGAATAATACTGTTTGAATCTGTCAGTTATCAGAGTAGGGTCAGTTACAGGCACCCCGTCTTGGCTAGTGATTTCCGTGACTCCTGTCGCCTCCCGCCGCTTTCTTAGTAGTGAGGCCAGAACTGAGCCAGGGCGTTCCCCCTCACCATACGTACGAGCTGTCGCGTATTTCCCTAGGTGTTTGAGCTCAGCGTCAGCCGCTTCGTGGTATTCTTCTAATAATATCTTAAAGTCCTCCCCAACACTAACGTCAGGGGTGGATAGGGACTTTTGTTCCAGTGCTTTGAGGGAATTTTCCAACTGCGAGAGTCGCGTGCGAAGCGCCAGCAAAACCCCCGAGTGTTTGGCCATGGCGATCCCACAGATGTAGACTTTGAACGTTTCCCATACTACAGCGAATGTGTCAACTGAACCGATGTTACATTCAAAGAACGTGTCTATGGCTTCCGCTAGTTCTGATCTGAAGACGGGGTCCAAAAGTGAGTATGGGGGGAACCGCCAGGTGAAAGGAGGAATGTGCCTATGTGCGCGTTCCACCACTAACAATACTGGCGAGTGATCTGAGTACGTCCTAGGGAGCACTGCGCAGTCGCAGATCTGGTTGTACATTGCTCTGGAGGCCAACCAATAATCTATCATAGTATGTAGGTTATGATATGCTGAGTAGTGTGTGTACCCCCCTTTTTCTGCGTTTCTCTCTCTCCATACATCGCATAGTTCCAATTGCGTCATTGCATCCGCAATTGTCCGAGCTGAGGCTGAGGTGCGTCGCTCTGGTCCCCCTGATCTATCCAGTCGTGGGTCTAGAGTGCAGTTAAGATCTCCCCCCCAGAGCTGCATGCTCCCTCCATGGTCCCGCATTTTCTCGAGTAGCCCTGCGTAGAATCCAGGAGGATCATAATTAGGGCCGTAAATATTAACTAGAGTGAGATCAATTCCCTTCCCCCTGCATCTCGAAATGGCGAATCTCCCCTCCGGGTCTGTGTCTAGCGGTTCCAGTTTTAATTCAGATTTAGGGTTAACCCAGGTGATCACACCCCTGGCGTGAGATGTGAACCCCGCTACATGAGTGTTTCCTCTTATCCCTTTACTACGAAGCATTGCGCTGTTAAGGGGCAGGTGAGACTCTTGCAATAGTGCTACATCTATATTGTGCCTGGCCATATAAGCCTGGATCTTCCTAAGTTTCCTGTAGTCGTTGAGGCCGCGGACATTCCAGGATAAGATGTTTATTTTACTACGCTGGGTCTGGGTCATATATGCTTCTTGGTTTCACCATTATCGTTATCGAATATGCTGATATGCCTGCTGGCGCTCTGTCCTTGCTAACTAATTGATGCTCAAAACGTTCAGTAAGTATACCTTTACATTCACAAACAATTGTTGACTCTGTGCCCCCCCCTCACCCCCTCCCCCCTCCCACGCTAAGCATCCCCCAACTGTGCTTAGGCAAATTCCCCCCATACAACCCCTGTATTCCATGAAACACAATCACATCTGATGTTTCAAACAACAAATACAACGTTAGTTGAACTTTGAGTAGTGGTTCTCACCCGTGGGCGGATGTTGCCTACGCCCTACCTATACTAGGCTGTGGTAATTTGTAAACTGCACACTCCACGCCGCCTAGAACATCTATTGCATCATTTTCCTTACATAACAGTATATTCTTCATCATATCTGCCTGTCATAAGATGCTTATCTATTTTTAGAGTCCCCTTCCCCGGCCTGTTGCTGCCGTCGCTACTAAACTATCTGACTAGACGCAACATTAAACAACACCTTTCTTAGTGCACAGCTACTCTAGAAGAGCGTCTGTTGCTCATTAAGTGTCCCAATTTACACTACAAGTAGAAGAACTTATCTCACAAATCAAACGTCCCAGTAGCTAGTCCTGCTCGTCCAGACTTCCCCCCGTCGCTCCTTCTTCTCTGGGCAGCTCGCTATTGGTTGGTTTGTCTCTCGACCACTCCTTCAGGGCCTTTTGTAGCATTTTAGGGTCCGTGAAAATCCGAGATCGCCCTTGTCTGTTTACTCGGAGTTGCGCCAGGTACAGCATAGCGTAGTCCAAGTTCTGTTCCCTTAATTGTCTTTTCAGTGGCGTAAATTGTCTGCGTGCTTCCTGTATTCTGAGCGTGAAGTCCGGGTAGAGCGAAATTGTGGATCCTTCGTATTGTAGCGTTTGTTTCTCCCGCGCAGCTTTCAAAGCCGCGTACCTAACTCGGTCATTCAGCAGTTTTGCAATGATAGGTCTCGGTGGAGCACCAGGAGGAGGTTTCGGGCCCAGCGAGCGGTGAGCGCGCTCCACCACAAAAATTGAGGAGAACGTTTCGTTACCCAACAGCGTCTTCAGCAGCTTCTCCACAAACAGCTCCATGTTCACAACGCTTGTGGATTCCGGAAGGCCCGTAATACGGCGATTGCTTCTTTGGGACCTGGCTTCAACGTCTTCCGCTTTGTCTTGAAGGGACTGGAGCACCTTCCCCATTTGTCTTTGTATGGTGTCCGTTTCAGTCTGTGCCTCTTCCACTTCCGTAACCCTACGCTCCGTCATGTCAATGCGCTCCACCTGTTTGTCCAAGCACTCCGTCATTCTATCCATACGATATGATAAGGAGTCTATTTTGCTATCAATAGTGGACAAGCTCTTTTGTATAACAGCCAGGGCGGTGCGGATATCACCCTCCACTGGATCCAGCGGTTCTGTTTGCGAGTTGGCACTCTCTTCTGGCGTGTGGTCCCGCTGTCTGGATTTCCTTTGTTCAAATTGTAGCTGCGTCTGGGTTTTATCAATTTTCCCCATGGTTGCGTCGTTAGCCTGGCTTTTCCCTATCACCAACGAGAGTTCGGGCAGGGCAGTCGCAGCGCTGCCTCCCAGTTGTAGTGCAAGTACTCCCCTGTCAACCCCCGGAAAGCACTTTGCTGAGGTCACAGCCCCGGTGTCACCATTTCAGGCTGTTCCGACTGCGGTCAGGAGCGAGTGCAATCAAACCGCTGTACAGTCTTCCGGTAGGCCCGGTTAGGCCTGGTATCTCTCAATCGCGTTTTCGGTTTACTCTTCTTTACGGAGCTAGCCCCAGGGAGTAGTATTAACCGGATTTCAACTGGTCGCTAGGTACGGGGGAGCCCAATTCATCCCGCTGTCTTTGTATAGAGTTGCAAGGCTCTCTCTGGCGCTATGAAGCAATGCGCTGTAGACACTCCAGTGACACAATTCAGTACTCCATTACAGAACGCAGTCTGCCAATTTGCCTTGTCTGCGTCTGTACTTGTTCTTGACCATCAGGTGTTGCCAGCTCTTTTAGCTTAGGCGTCGTCGTAGGTTCAGTTCGGGTGCCCCTCCCCGCTCATCCCGTTTTCACACCTGCCGGCGGGGGAGTCTGGCGCAGGCCCCAGCACGAGCGCCGCTGCAACGCGGTGATCTCAGCTCGCTCTGCTGCTGTCAGACAACCACGCAGTCTCTTACCTTATCTTCTTCTGTGTATGCGTGGATGTGGTTTCGCAGAGACGCAAGGGACCAACTTCCCAAATATCTATACAATAACCTGCAATATGTAATACACTAACAAGCTATATGATAGAGATAGGGGAGGAGGGCCGGATACTGGACGTCGATGATTTCTTGCTGTTGACCTGCGAGGCAACAAGGAAAACCTCAATATCCTGTCTTCGGGTTTTATTTCCTAACTCTGCTACAAACAAGTTGTTCTACTATAGAGAATATAATTCGTAACAAGAGCCTACCTGCGAGCAGTAGTGGTTATGGCCTAACATCTCAGTATGTCTTGATAGGGAGGTGTGATGAGTAGACTGGGTGGAACAGGTGATTATAGCTGTTGTGCTGTTCTTGTGCGATGACACCACCTTTGCGCGATGACACCACCAACTGGAAAAGAAATACTACTATTAAACACCACTCTCTAAAGTATAACTGAGTTCTATCTGTTTTACTCTCTCTAGACTTACTGTAGTGACTCTTGACCTTTTGTTCTCTGTTCCTATTAAAGTTTAAAATGAAAGAAAACAGAATACACCCAAAAACATCATAACATCTTGTAGCCACATCAATATTATATAGCTCACTTGAACGCAATAAGCTATAGCACACTTGTGCTCAAATCGAATGTTCGAATCAACATTGGCGATGCTTCTTTCTTAATGTCCACATTGAAATGTCCAAACAACTCTAAACATCAAGTTCCCTTCACGTTATGTAACGTTCCAAAACTAGTGTAACAACTGTTCTTTCTTGCGATGGGCGCCAAATAGAAAGGTTTCACTTATCTTCTTTTTCCTTCTTTACAGGTCCAGCCATGATGAGGAAGCAAGAGATGTCAAAAACCATCAGGATCACCGCGTTGAAAGCAGGTAAGTTGCGAGGCTCTCCACAGCTTCTTTCCCCGACGGCGAGCAGAAGGCAAAGCGCCTTCTAGAAGACGGGTGTGGCTTTTATAGTGGGCCACACCCGAAACGGCTGCCACGCACGTTCACGTTCCAACGCGAACGATGCGTGCAGTCAGATACACCGCTACAGATTGTGGCAGCTGTTGTCAAATGCGCATTGTAACGCGTGTGCAATGTTCATGCAGATCTTTCTTCCGTGAATCAAAAATGGAATGAAAACAGCATCCCCTATGACAACGAGCACTTGTACAATTCAAACAATGAAAAAACGAGTGATTTTAAAAATACATTATAAGGAAAACCAACGTGCCAGTACATTGACATCTCAATACCATTCATGGCAGTGCTGGTGCACGGGATAGGGGTGGGTTTTTTAAACGTATTAAACGTAATGAACTAATGTTGCAATGCATATTGCACACAGCCCCTTTGGTTGTGAAGCACGTCACGTAATCATGACAGTACTCCCCTCTCAAGATCCCCCCTAAAACTTGTGGAATAGGTTTAGGTTTAGTTGGGTATCGAACATGAAAAGCTTTTACAAGTTTTGAGGCATTCTTTACATGAGCTAAAGGCTCCCAGGAACGCTCTTCTGGGCCATAACCCTTCCAATCTACTAAGTAGAATAATCTTCCACTGACTCTTTTGGCATCTATGATAGCTTTGACCTCATATTCTGGAATCCCCTCAATAACAATGGGAGAAGGTGGTTTTGTTACACGTGTTTTAGGATTGTAAGGTTTAAGCAATGACATGTGAAAGACTGGGTGAATCCGGTAGTGTTGTGGAAGTGTTAATTTTAAGCTTACTTAATTGATTACTTTTTCCACCTTAAAAGGTCCAATAAATCGAGGATTAAACTTCTTATTCCCCTTTATACGCAAATTCTTTGTTGCTAACCATACTTTGTCTACTACTGAATAGGTAGGTTGCGTGGAACGATGTTTATCTGCTGCTGTCTTTTGATTTTCTTTTGCCTTAGCTAACTGAAATTGAGCTTCTTGATGAATAGAAGCTAATTTTGTGACATAGTCATGTATAGATGGTACTGAATTGGGTGATATCACATGATCTGGGATATTTTTTGGATGATAGCCATAATTACAAAAGAACGGTGACATATTGAGAGATGAATGTTCCCCATTATTATAAGCAAATTCTAAGGCCAATAAAATTTCTGACCATTCCTCATGATGTTCCCTTAACATGCATCGTATGTATTGTTCGATGGTTTGATTGGTGCGCTCCGTTAAACCATCCGTTTGTGGGTGATAACTGGAAGACAGACGCACTTCCATATTCAATGATATACTTAAATTTTGCCAGACATGTGAGATAAACTGGGGCCTCTATCTGAAATGACAACAGATGGTATGCCATGGAAACGAATGATATTTGTCATTAAAACCTGAGCTAATTCCATAGCAGAAGGAAGATGCTTCAAAGGAATAAAATGAGCCACGCGTGTAAATTGATCCACCACAGTCAAAATGGTTGTAAAGCCATCTTTAGTTGGTGGAAGTTCGACAATGAAATCTAAAGAGATTATGTGCCACGGTTGAGGTGGAATGGGCAAAGGTTGTAATAAACCACTCGGGGCTTGATGTTGTGGTTTGTTCTGAATGCATACACTACAAGTCTCGACAAAATCTTTAATATCGTTGAACATGGAAGGCCACCAAAACTTTCTTTTAATTGCTTGATACGTTTTCATTAATCCTGGATGAGCTGACAACAGAGTATCATGATGTAATTGTATGAGTGACTTTTGAATAGCTGTTGTGGGAACTAATATCTGATCATTTACAAATAGTAGATTTTCTTTCCATTGTAACGATGGATATATCTTTTCCCATTCACTCATAGTTTTAGTCTTAATTTCATCTTGAATGTCAGTTATTACGTCACAAATCGTGAGACTGGCTTGAAAACAAGTTGTAGGTAAAATAGGTTGAACATTACTGGGGTCTTCAACCTCAGTTTCTTTCTCACCTATACGTGACAATGCATCTGCCTTACGATTCTCTTTCCCTGGTCGGTAGGTAATTACAAAATTGTAGTCATTAAAAAATAATGACCATCTGAGTTGTCTAGCTGATAGAGCTCTGATTGACCGTAAAGATTGCAAATTTCTGTGATCAGTGTAGATGGTAATCGGATGACGTGCACCCAACAGGTAATGGCGCCATTCCTCAAAAACTGCCTTAATTGCCAATAACTCTTTATCTGCAATAGCGTAATTTTGTTCAGTTGCAGATAATTTTCTTGAGTAGTAGGCTATAGGATGCATTTGCCCTGTCTCTTTGTTTCTTTGTGACAGTATTCCCCCCAAAGCAAACTGGGAAGCATCGGCCTCTACAATAAATGGCTGTGTAGGGTCAGGATGACTCAATATTGGTGCTGATGTGAACAATGTTTTTAGATCGTGAAAAGCCTTTTCCGCTGTTTCAGTCCAATCAAATTTTGCACCCTTACGAAGGAGTTTAGTAATGGGAGTTATGGTTTGAGAGAAATTCTGAATAAAACGCCGATAAAAATTGGCGAAGCCTCAAAAACTTTGCACTTGTTTTACAGAAGTGGGACTAGGCCAAGTGCTTACTGCTTCAATCTTTTTCGGATCCATTTCAATACCAGAAGGACTAATGACATATCCCAAAAACTCCACTTTGGACACATGAAACATGCTTTTTTCCAATTTGACATACAGAGAATTTTGAAGCAATTTTTTAAGGATGGCGCGTACCTGTTTTACATGTTCATGTTCAGAATTAGAGTATATAAGTATGTCGTCTATATATACAACATAACAGACATCAATGAATTCGTGCAATACCTCATTTATAAAAAATTGGAAAGCTGCAGGAGCATTACAGAGTCCGAAGGGCATTACTTGATATTCAAAAAGACCGAATTTGGTGCGAAATGCCGTTTTCCATTCATCGCCCTCTCGAACTCTCACAAGATGGTAAGCACCGCGCAAGTCCAATTTGGTATAAATGGTTGCTTGTTTAATTTGGTCCAATAGTGTAGGAATTAATGGCAAAGGGTATCTATTCTTCACAGTCACGTTGTTTAAGGCTCTGTAATCTATGCACGTACCAAGTCCCCCCCCCCTTCTCTGGGATAAAAAATAAAGGGGATGAGACAGGAGATTTCAAATGCCTAATAAACCCATTGGCAAGGTATTTGTCCAAATAGGTTCTCAAATGTTCATTTTCTTTTTCTGTCAGTGCATAAATCCTACTGCACGGCAAGGTCGCACCAGGTACTAAATCAATTCTACAATCGAGTCCCTATGCGGGGGCAGAGTGTTTGCCTTGGTCTTATCAAATACATCTAGTAAATCAGCATACTCAGATGGAACCCCTTCAAGAAGTAAAATGCTCTGTAATTCCTTTGGAAAGGCAAATCCTTGAATAATATCCTCCTTAATGTGAGTTTGAAAACAGTGGGAGCGACACTGAGAAGAATTCAATGTTACAGTCTTTTGAATCCAATCAATACAAGGATTATGCCGTACTAACCATGGTATTCCTAAAATAAGTCTAAATTGTGGTGCATCTATGATGTCAAACGTAATGCGTTCACTATGGACGGGGGAACATTGCATATCCAACTGTCCAGTTTGCTTGTGTATGGGCCCTGAAGTAAGTTCTTTCCCATCTACTGCACGCACTATTTCCGGATGACTCTTGGTTCTAGTGTTTAGACCTAATTTGCTCACGAAATGAGTGTCAATAAAGTTGCCGGTGGCTCCTGAATCCAGTAATGCATTCACCACCCAAGAACGCATGGGGTTATCTATAGCTGTGATTTTTACCTGAATGCACAGATGCCTACAGACTACGGTCAGGACTGTAGAGGCCAAACTAGAACAAGCACCCGACAAACTGACCTCGTCGTTTATCGAGTGTACTAGTTTTCCGCTTGCAGATGTGTTGCAGCTACTTCAGATGCTTTTGTTTTTAATTTATTGGGACGTGTGGGACATTCCTTAACAAAGTGTCCCGTCTTGCCACAATAAAGACATTGGTTAAGTTTTCGTCTTTTGTCTTTCTCCTCTTTTGACAGAGGGCCTCGTATAGTACCAATTTGCATTGGTTCTACAGGATCTAGTTTACTGACCACCTCTTTTGTGCCTGAACTCTTTTCTTCAAACACTAATACCTTGTGGTCAGTTCTCCCTCTTTCTCCCTTGCGTTCTGACAAACAGTGATTTAATTTCACCACCAGATCAATAAACTCACTGATATCATCTGGAAGTTCTAAAATTTGCATCACCATATCTTTTAATTCGTCCTTCAATCCTCTATAAAAGAGAGAGACTCTTTTGTCATGAGGCCAATTAGCTTCTAAAACTAAACGATTAAATACGGAAATGTAATGAAGCAAATCTGACGACCCCTGTTTGAGATTAAGCAGCTCATTATCTGCTGACTGGACAAACACGTGTTTGGCGAACAATTTTTCATGAAACTTTTGAACCTGCTAAAATCATATAGTAAAGGATCGTCATTCTCTACTAAAGGGACTGACCAAAGAGCTGCATCCCCTCCTAAATAAGATAACACAAAGGCTACCTTTGATGAGTCATCAGGAAATGCTGAGGGTTTCACTAAAAAATGAAGATGGCATTGGTTCATAAAAATGGTGAACTTATTACTGTCACCATAGAAACGTTCTGGTTGTGCTAGGGGCACTGACACAGGAGTGACAACTTGAATTTGCGTCTTTGTATCACCTGTAGTGACATTAGAGGATGTACTTGGAAAAGCAGGTTGGAAACTTGCAGGTTTCAAAATAGGTTTGTGCATTCGTTCTTGAAGAGTGGACACCTCTTCGTAGAGCCGCATTTTCGATTTTTATATCTTGTAAAAGAGCAACTATGTCTTGTAAAGAGATTGGCTGAGTCGCATCCATTGCGTCTGGGCGAAACGATAACCGTGGGCTTTGCCTTCTGTCAGACAACCACGCAGTCTCTTACCTTATCTTCTTCTGTATATGCCTGGATGTGGTTTCGCAGAGACGCAAGGGACCAACTTCCCAAATATCTATACAATAACCTGCAATATGTAATACACTAACAAGCTACATGATAGAGATAGGGGAGGAGGGCCGGATACTGGACGTCGATGATTTCTTGCTGTCGACCTGCGAGGCAACAAGGAAAACCTCAATATCCTGTCTTCGGGTTTTATTTCCTAACTCTGCTACAAACAAGTTGTTCTACTATAGAGAATATAATTCGTAACAAGAGCCTACCTGCGAGCAGTAGTGGTTATGGCCTAACGTCTCAGTATGTCTTGATAGGGAGGTGTGATGAGTAGACTGGGTGGAACAGGTGATTATAGCTATTGTGCTGTTCTTGTGCGATGACACACCTACAGATTGTGGCAGCTGTTGTCAAATGCGCATTGTAACGCGTGTGCAATGTTCATGCAGATCTTTCTTCCGTGAATCAAAAATGGAATGAAAACAGCATCCCCTATGACAACGAGCACTTGTACAATTCAAACAATGAAAAAACGAGTGTTTTTAAAAATACATTATAATGAAAACCAACGTGCCAATACATTGACATCTCAATACCATTCATGGCAGTGCTGGTGCACGGGATAGGGGTGGGTTTTTTAAACGTATTAAACGTAATGAACTAATGTTGCAATGCATATTGCACACAGCCCCTTTGGTTGTGAAGCACGTCACGTAATCATGACAGCTGCCCACCAGTTCGCCTCGATTGTCCACAATGCTCAGTGGCAGGTTCTCATTTTCCTTCCCTTCATGAGCAGTTAGGAGCGCATCTTCACCACATCCGCAGGGTGGGTGCAACTCACCGCTTCCCCACACTCGGGCGTGTCAGGGTTTCTCTCAGGGCCTCCCGGTATGCAAGCTTGCCTGTGGCGGGCCCAGCGCGATGTCGGCACTCCGCACCTCTGCTCACCGCAACGCCCGATATTGTACTAGGGCGGGGGCCCCAGCCGAGCGACCAGCTCGTGCAGCGTATCAGGCTCAGTCCGGCCACTTACTGGTGCGCACAAAGCTGCCAGCCGCCCCGCAGGCACGGTCTCTGCATTGCCTCCGACGGCGAGTGATTACGAAACCTCCGGAGGTCCTACTGCCTCGCTTCAGTCTCCAGTCATTAGCGGGCTCTCCGGTCAGGGTCCACTCCTCTTCCGGCTCCAGGAAATCATCAAGCTCCTACGAGCAGGAGCGTAACGCAGCCCTCGTCGTCGATCCGCCAGGGACGGGCCGCTCTCTAGATTTTCCCAGCGTTGGCTCCTTTTGGTCGCTTTTACTGCGACGTAGCCCCGGCGCTCTGAGTGCGAGGTCAGGCCTTCACTCTGATGGTCATTATCGGATGTTCTACTCCGTCTCCGGGGCCCCTGGTCAGACCGTCACAGAGGTCAAACGTTCCGATTCAACAATCGGCGTGGGTTAGGGTATTTAAACTGTACTAATGCAGGATAATTTGCGAATATTACGGCGGCTAGCCGGAGCTCTCGGGCTACGTGGCCATTTTGAGCTTAGGCAAGCTCCGCCCCCCTACCAGGAACAATATGTAAGATCTTTGAGGGGACTACAGTCAACATATAAAGTCATTGTTAGCACTATCAGCTTGTGTTCACTTACTACAGTGCATTCGACTCTGATGTTAGTGACCATGGGCCAGATGTACGACCACCAAAAATAGCGACTTGCTAATAGCGAAAAATAGCGAGTCGCTATTCGCTACCTACCAATACCTCCGTCAACTAAATTGCGAGTCGCTATTGACTCACAACGCTATTTGGGACAATCGCTAATAGCGAGTCGCAATCGGCTCACAAATAGCGATACCCATTTAAACACCCATATAAACACCGTTTTTGCATGCGCAATTTGCGAGTGTGTGTGAAAATCGCAATAAAGCACTCGCAAATAGCTAAAATTGAATTAAAAAAAAGTTAAACTTCCTGGTTGGGTTGAAGGACCCCCCCAAACAGGAAGTGGTGCCCAAATCAACTCCTGATCACAAACAAGCACATGTACTGGTGCAGCAGCATAGCCAGACACTGCTGAGAGAGCAAAGATGACCAGTAAGGATACTAGCAAGGGAACCAAGCAGAGGCTGCGCAAGCTGAAGCTTGCAGAAAAGGAACTCGATATAATTACAGAAGAATGCTGTAATCATCACAAGGAATTATTTGGCCGAACATCCCACCGTCTGGCTGAAAATGAAAAGAAGAAGATCTGGCGCAGCATGCAGTGGAGGATCAACGCCCTGGGAGTAGCACACCGCACCATCGATGACATCAAGAAAAGATGGTATGACCTACGCTCCAGGGCAAAAGAGAGAGTGGCAGAGCGCCTTGCAGCTGCAAAACAGACAGGAGGTGGACCATCCACATCAGCAGACCCGACACCAGCAGAGGCAATGGTGGAAGCCACCTTGGAGAGGGCAGCTGTAGCAGGCTTTGGTACCCTGGATACATCCCAGACATCCATAACTCCTGGTAAGTGAAAACTGTGCATGTGACGTGTGCATACCCACTAACGCCTGTACTGTGCATGCATACTAATCAAACACGAGCATACATCCATGCACTAACAACAAACAACCGAAGTGTTGCATCATGGGAGATGTAGTCTGTGTCAAAACAAGTGTAGTGAGGGAATCACTTGAGCTGATTAACATAGACATAACACTGATACAGTGAAACACATCTTTTATTATCATCTGTCATCTCTTTTGTCACATAGACACACCACTTGAAGCAGAGGACACCGATGGGGACACATCGAGTAGCCACGAGCCAGAGTAAGTTGAGGAAGGGCAGGATGCTGGGGATACGAGTGGGGATAAGCCCACTGACAACACTTCCACTGCGGCTGCAACCACTCCCTTGCCAACACCAACTGACACCTCAGCAGCGCAGCACGACATCACACCACTAGGCCCTCAGTCCACCCGTGTGCATCGTGTACCGAGAACCCAACAGTCCCAGTGGCGGTCCCAAGGGATGTCCTCAGATGGTTCATTCATTCAGGCAATGTCAGCTCCCATTGACAGAGAAATGTTGCAGATACAGCGCCTGCATAACCAGATACAAAAACAAAGAAATCTGAGAATGACCCAGGGCTTCCGTATGGTGGCAACAAAACTGACCCAAAACCAGTCCAGAATAGAGGCAAAACTGGATGCCCCAACAGCACTGTGGCAGACCTGGCCAAGGAGTTTGCTGCGGAAAGAGAGAACCAGAGGCGCATTGAGAGCAGCCGGGGCCAAAAGATGGACAGTCTCACCAGGGCTTTCAACAGGCTGGCTCATGCCACCAATAGACAGAGTCAGCGCACACTTGGCCTACAAGTGGAAATGGGCCACTACAGCGGCGATGTGGCGCGTGGTTTGGAGAAAATCACAGCTGCAGTTGAGACACTGCAGACAAACCAGTTACTCTGGGATGTTGGACTTGGTGGCACTGATAGCGAGTTATCAAGCAGGAGTAGCATGTCAGCCACAGATGCACCTATGTTGTGCAGAAGCAGCAGCCGCAACCTTGGGATGGCTAGAGGCACCTCTGGCCAGGCCACGCGCAGAGGCAGGAAATGACATTTCACTGTTTCCCAAACAACTTACATTTACATTTTCTTTTTTTCTATTGGTGACGGAACCCATTTATTTTCCCATTGCTGTCATTATACGAAGGTTACTGATGGACATGTTGTCCTACTAAACAAATGGATGTGTGAAAATTAAACACCCATTGGCATTCACAATTACTCATGTCTTTTGTACAGCTGAGTGACTAGCTGGTGTGTACGTACCTTTCAGAAATAGTTGTTTGCAATCTGGTCCCTGCGCCTTCTCCCCTCTGCTGCAGCGCTGCCATCCCTTAGTTTTTGGGCAGGTGGTCCCGGGCCATCATTCTGAGAGTCTGTGTCAGACACATCCATGGGCAGACCCCCCCTTCAGGCCATGTTGTGCAGAATGGCACATGTTGCCACAGTTTTACAGACTGTCTCTGGCGCATACTGCAGGGCTCCACCACTCTTATGTAGGCATCTAAAGCGTGATTTCAGTATACCGAAAGTACGCTCAATCACTGTCCTTGTGCGCCTGTGTGCAGTGTTGTACCGCCTTTCATGGATGTTGGTGTGCGACAGGTACAGTGTGAGGATCCACGGACGCAGAGCATACGCACTGTCACCTGTTGTGAGACATATGATGTTGATGTTGAATGCTTACAGGCTTTCAATGACATTAACTAAAGTTTGGTAACAGGTGATATAACATTACCTAGGAGGTATCCATCATCAAAGTCACCTCTTTCTAACCTTTGATGTAGGCCACTGTGCCGGAAAATGAATGCATCATGGGTGCTTCCTGGGTATTTGGCTACAATATCTGTTATGATGTTCTTTGCGGTACACACTACTGTATGTTGAGGGAATGTGTACTTTTTCTATTACGAAAAATATATTCAATGCGGGATGGTGGACATATGGGCACATGTGTCCCATCTATGCACCCTATTACCTGTGGGAACCTTGCTAACCTGTAGAAATCCATTTTCGTCTGGTCTAATTCCTGATTGTCACGGGGCATGTATATGTGTTGATGTATGTGGTGTAGCATTGCGTCTAGGAAGTAATGGAAGAAACGCGAAAGCGCACTTTGAGATACACCACCAGCCACTGCAATGACAATCTGGTAACTGCCAGTGGCCAAGAGGTGGAGGGAGCACAAAACCTGCACATGTGTGGGAATAGCATTGCTGCGCATGGTACTACTCTCAAGTTGTGGCTTTAAGATGTCAATGAGCTGTAGTTTGACCCTGCTACTTAGCCTGTACTGATCATAAATCTCCTCTCCAGTCTTATCCAACAATGTCATCCTGACTCTGAATATCCTCTCCTGTCTTCTTCTCCTCTGCCATGCCGCCATTATCCGCCTCCTCCTTGCTAACCAATACAGGGCAGCCATTGTGGAAAGGTTTGTGATGCATTCTGGATGTCTTTTTATGGGTTGGACCTGATTACCACCTGTTGGTGTTTAGTGGTAAATTGCATGCGCAAAATGGCCTTTTTGCGATTGTTCGCAATTTGAGATTGTTCTGTACATGCAATTTTGCGACTCGCAAATTGCGATTCGCAATTTGGTAGTCGCAAATTGCATGAGCTATTTTTGCGTGTCGGTATTTACTCGCAAATTGTGGCAATTGCGAGTGGCTTTTGTACATAGTAAACGGCCATTTTAGCATGCGCAAATCAGTTGCGACCGATTTTGCGCATGCAAAATGGTCGTACATCTGGCCCCATATGTTCTATTGTGGAGCCGATTAAAAAATGGTCAATAGTAGAATGTGTACCCCTTCCCACAAAGGTATGGATCTGGGGCTTACCTTCCAACATATGGGATTCCAACAACAGTAGATCATTATTTATGGATAAATGTATTTAAGCTTTTAGCATACTCACTGTGTATGGTACCCTCCCCAGCCCAGTTAGTGAAACCACACACCCATCTAGGTGGATGACTGCATGGTTGAATATTAAAATCACCCGACCTCTCAATTGGACAAGTAAGCTTGAAATGTGATAAGAAGACATCCAAGTCTGATTCGAAAGCACTGACAACCTTGCTGCGGGTGGAGTCAAACACGTTATTGTAGTAATTAATTATGATCACATACCTCCCCCTCCTTAAAAGTCAATCGGACAAACTGATAATATGGGGAGGATGTGATAATGACGGGCAATACGTTTGAAATCAACAACTGTAGTCCACCTTATCACGTCCCACAAGAGAGGGAGAAGCTGCTGTGAACAAAGAAAATAAACCCTCCACATCCAGAGGAACCACCTGCCAGGTTTCCTTAATGCATATTATATGGGAAGTAACAGTAATATTGAGCCAATCTTGAGAGGTTACGTTATTCTGGAGCCCTGAAATATTTGAAGAAACATTATTACATACCCTGTGGCGACTTTGTTGTTCTATAAGGGTAGTTAAGTTGACCTGGCTTGGGTTTCTGGCTAAGTCCCTACAACTAGGTGGGGGGGGGCTACTAAATGAGGCAGAAGCATCAACAATGGCTAAAGGGATGTTTGCATAACTGTGGGATGGTTTAATTAGAGTTTAATGGTCATGTAGACCACCCAAGGGGGGAGTGACCTTGGCAGCCGGGCGTCAATCCACTGCCTACAGGTTGTTAAGGGCGTAATACCTATTTGCAAGTGTTAGGGGGAAAGGATGACTATACAATGAAGAAGGGTCAGTTAAACAGGAGGCAGGATTGGCTGGAGACTGCGATAGATGGCCATAAAAGAAACCTAGGAGTAGGAGCAAGATATTACCTCCCATCTGGGTGACTGATGAAACACTAAAAATCCTCCCTGCAGACCTAGGGTGCCTGAAATTTATAACACAATCTCCCCCAAATATTTTTTGGGATGGGCCAATCCTGCCCACCCTGCGTGTTAACAAGATTCGATCTGCAGCTGTGATGGGGAACATGGATTTAGACTGTAGCCAATGAAGAAATGTATTTCTTAGTTGGATGGTTGAGTCAACCGAAGCCCGAATCAAAGGAGGCACATTTGTCATTATTACCACATATGGGCAACAGGCTGGAGGTAAATCAATCACATCTGGAGTAGTACACCCTGTCCCCCTACAATGCAATTCTCTATCCCCTCAGGCCATGGCAAGTTGTCAGGGGAATAGTAACAGTAGTGGCAGCTGTTTTAGAAGGCACAACAGAACCTGAATATTGTGTGCCCTGTGCAAGGTTTGACCTCTTAGCTGCTTTTTGACCCCACCTAAGAGTGTTCGATTCGCCCTCTCTCCGTGGCTCAGGTGCCTCTTCCTGCATACAGAATTGTGGACGAGGATGCTGCGGTGGTAAAGAAGAACCGGCCAGCTAGTTCTGCAGGGAATGAGATATTCTGAAAGCAGGGTTTGGATGAGCCACTAAGGGGAGTGATAATAGCCCTCCAGTCACCTGGTGGCATATAGTTACATTAGTAGTTTTATGAGTAACTCTCGTTATCTTTAAATTAATTATAAGTTCTTCGATGGGCCCCAGCCTGGAATACAAAGGGGTGAGAAAATTGTTAATCATATTTCGTACAATTTCCAGTAAGTACTTCTGAAAGGAATCTAAAATGACTGGATTTAGCAAAATAGGGTCCATAGTATGAACAGTTTGAGGAGCAGCAGGAAAGTCTGACTTCCGCGTCCCTTGACACCTTTTTCGCTTCGTAGGGGGGCTGATGTTGCTTGGGATCAGGCCAATCTCAAGAGGTGGAATGTCATTACTGGGAGAAAATAAAACTGGGGCTGGCTCATGGCCTTGATCCTGCACAGCATTACCTGTTGGCACAGTAACAACAGGAGATGTATGCCAATGTGCCGGAAAGGTGACGTTCAACATGTTCAATCTCCTTATTTATTGCCCCCATGTTGCTTTTAATATACCCATCCAATGAGGTAGAAGGGGTGCTGGGTTTGGATAAAACAGGGATTTTACTTTTCTCCATCTTCACCAAAGTTAAATGTTTCAGGCAGAAGATGTTTAAAATATAAAGGCTCTCAAGGGGTTAATAAGGAAGTTCACGAATCTGCAATTATTCCATGTACTGGTGCCGCCCCTTCATCAGCGCTCAGGTGTCTGGTTGTTGTATCACTAAATGCTGCAAAAATTTGAGCAGCAAAATAAAATAATTAATCCAATGATACTAGCAGATAAAGGCAAAATGGATCGTGCACAACATAATATGGCACCAAGATACAGACTCAGACTGGGCTAGTGCATACAGTTATACTGGGATTCAATGCAGCCTTAAATAAATACTCAGACTACTCAACTGAGTAAATTACCACAGTTCCTGAGGGAGTCGGGGTGTATAGAGCGCTCACTGCTATCATAGTGCTGAGCCCAATCCTAGAACAAAAGCCAAGGGGGATAGCACTGCCCGTCCTCTTCCTGGTGCTGACAGGCACAGGACGGGGCCGCCCTTGCGGGTTGAGTGCGTGCCCTGTAAGAGCAATGTCTCCCAGGCATCAGGTGCAAGCAGTCAGCGCCTCCAGGCGCGTTGTTGTATGGGGCTTTGAGTCCCCGCCACCACCCGCAACAAACAAGGTGCTTTGCTGATCCTGTGCTGTGGGGAGTGTGCCTGGGCTTTAAGCGCGATGTCCCCCGGGCCTCAGGTGCAAGCAGTCAGCGTCTCCAGGTGCGTTGTTGTATGGAGCTTCGAGTCACCGTGCCGCCTGCAACAAAGGTACTTTGCTGACCCATTTTGTGGTTTCATACAATGCAGAGTTTGTCAGAGAAGAATACTGTCACTCAGAGGGTAAACAGGTGGGGAAAAGAGAGGCTTTGTGTTAGGCCCTCTTAAAGTGGGACTTGACACTCCTCAGCTCTGCCCTGGTTTTCTCACTGCTGGGAGACTTCCATGGGGACGCATCCCACCTTGTGCCCCCACAGAAGTATAAAGAAACCTTGACCATCATCATACGGATGTATGGCGTAATGACGCATGCGTTTACCACGCATGTCTTTACCAAGAACATACATAGGGGTACATTATAAGTACCATTATCACACACACCTTTTACCACACAAACCTTTACCATGCAACTTTTTTAAATGTAAAAAAATGCTAATATGAATCAAAAATCAAAATGATACGTACATCAAATGATATAATTATTAGGGGAGGGCAGTAACCTCCACTCCGCCGGTGGAGTTCGCGGTGTTTTGCCACTCCGCGCTCCTCTTGGAGAGCGTAGTTCGGCAAAAACTCTGCAACCGCCAGTGGAGTGGAGGTTACCAGCAAGCACCCCTAACCAAGAGTAACTGGTGCCTTTCGGTGCTAGTGGAAACGTTGCCCTCTTGGCCCCTAACGTGCTCCACGTCACCCTCATGGATGTTCAGTGTCCCTAGGCTCTGCCAGACAGCCACGGGTATGCCAAGTGGAAGTCCCAGGATCTTGACTCCGGAACCAACAAGTCGCTTGCCCAATCAGTGCTCAGCACTGTCGAGCTGAGCCAATGCTGGCAGAGAAGAGGGGCAAAGCTTCCACTCATGATGTTTGCTTTTCCGTGGCCCAGAGCTGAGCCTCTTCCACCTCAACCATGGCTCGGCACTGAGCCCCCCGCACTGCACGCCATATGACCGGTACGTAGTGCACTTCCTGTGCCCGTGGGCGACGGAAGGGCATGGGCTTTGTGACGGGCTGTCATCTCTCGTATCTCCCGCAGCTCCAGAGAAGCCTGTGAAGCGTGAGGAAATGGCGGCACTGGAGGTGGAGAGCGGAGGTGGCAGCTCCGAGTACCTGAAGCACGATGGTGGCATAGCGCAGGTAAGAGAGGTACAGTACCTGCTCCTTCCCCTGGTCCCCTTGTGCTCCCTGGCCCCACATGCCTTGTGATTAGGAGCAGTCAGCAGGTGCGCTTTGCACGCTTTGCTGCATTTTTGGTAATTTGGCTGAAGTTCTGTTGCTTCCACTTTCACAAAGTTACTCATAAAGCACTCACCTCCCTTCCTACCACAAAAGAGACTGCAATAAGTGGGATTACTATTTTATCAAAATGCGCTGGGAGTGTTGCATCTACTGTCAACTAGGGGTGGCTGAGCAATATTCCGCCGGGTCGTAGATTTTGGCTGAGTTTTTTTAGTAACTCTGCGAGCTCCGCCCAGGCCTAATAATTATGATATGCAATATCATATTTTTAAAGCATTTTTATGAATTAAACACTTTTACGAAGTGCATCTCCATGCAACATAACACAACACAAGGTAACACATCGCAACTCAACGCATTGCAACCTACGCAAATTTTTCCAGTATCATACTCACACACAACACAACGCAAAACAACACAAGACTACCCAAATTACTTATACATCATTATATATCATCGCAACACAACGCAAAATATGGCAACCCTTTAAAGAATTTTTTTCCCATTCCTAAAAAAAAATGGAACATAAGTGAACATGGTACAAACATTTTAGAGAGCAGTGTAACAGTTCAACCATATATCTCTACATATGCAAAGACCCTTGTCTCCAACCAAGATGGCTGTCACATACTGTGAAGAAGGTCAAAAACGCGTTATTTTTCACAGATAAAAAAATATATCTTTAGTCTTGATTTAATTCACCAAAAAGTAATTTCAAACGCTTGTTTTATTTTGACTTATAGAATACCCCTAAAAACTTATAATTTGTCATTTCCAAAACTTCATTCCGTTTATATCGAATAAACCATAAACACAACAATTTGCTAAAAGACATCTGATAAAACAGAAATTTCTAATAGTACATTGGGAATCATGACACAATGTAGTTAACAAACTCCAGATCGCATGCGCATCGTAAATTCATTGGCCACGTAGACTAATTCATTACATTTCCTAGGTCACATCGATACATGAGAAAAATTCTTTCAAATCATCCATATTACAGTATAAATTGCTAAAATACATCTGGTAAAACAAATATTTCACTTAGTATATTGGAAATCATGATACATTGTGACTAATAAACTCCAGGTTGCAAGGCTAATTCATTACATTTTCTAGGTCACTCAGCGTATCTCTAATACGTGGCACCTTAGACAGGAACATAGCGACCCTGTAGCATGCTGTCAAATCATTTAGGTCATACAAATACTTAAAACCCTCATGATGATGGATAATTCTTTCTTTTAAAACAATTGGTTTACTTACTAGGATATCTGTTAAAAAACCAACTCCCAGCTCCCCATGAATAATAGAATTTGGCGTTGAGTGGGGTACAGCTAGCAATCTTCTGAGAAATTTTGTATGGTGCCATTGTCCCCCATAACCCAAATTCCCTCACTATATGTCACTGCAGAAATTGTTTTAGCTTTATATAAGGTTAGCAACTTTCCAATTGGTTTAGTACCTAACTTGGTGTCAAACCTAGCCGCCTTCATTGTTTCTAATCATGTTGGAAGCACACGTTTCCCTATGACACCCCCAATCCAGATTAGAGGAGATCTGAATCCCTAAATAATTAAAGGTGCTGGTATTTTGAAATTTCCTCCCCTTGATATGGAAGATGTTAGATTTCCCCATTACACGACCACAGCTCCACAGATCATGGTCTACGTTTTTGCCAAATTATTTTTCAAGTCCCTCCCTTTCATAAAGTCTGAGAAGGAGTTGATCAAGTTCTGCAAGCTGTTAGTGGTTATCGCCAATATGGCTGCGTCATCAGCATACAAAGGTATTGGTATTAGCCGCTTCCCAATCCTCAGGGTGTCTGCAACTGCCACCTGAAGTATTTAATCCAATCTGTTTATGTATAAGGAGAAGAGGAAGGATGCCAGCAAGCACCCCTGCCGAACCCCTCTCCCTATATTAAAGGGTAGAGTTAGTTCGCCCTTTGTTCCATAGCAGACTTTAGCTGTTAGATTACTATACATGTGGGCCAAAAGCAAGATGATCTCCTTTGGTGCCCCAGGTTTATCCATACATTCCCAAGGTCTACTGTGATTGACCAAGTCGAAAGTGCAACTTAGGTCAGTAAAGCAAATATATAGTGACCCTTCTTTGGATATAATGTACTTCCCCATCAAAAGGTTCAGATTGAGCGACTGCTCAACCATCCCCAGGCCTTTCCTAAACCCATATTGGGCATTTGATACAATTTCATTTTCTTCTGCCCATAGTTCTAATCTCTCTAACAAGACTCTCCCCAGTAATTTGGCTGAAGAGTCGAGTAGAGAGATGGGATGATAACATTTAGGGTCATTCTGTGATCCCTTCTTGAAAATGGATATAATAAGTGAGTTAGACCAGGATGGAGGGTACGTAGCCAGCTCCTACCACGTTTGGGACCTTTGTCAAAAATGGGACCCATAAGTCTGGTTCTGACTTGTAGGTATGCATTGGGACTCCATCTGGGCCAGAGACCTTCCTGTTCGGACTTTTATTTAGTGCCCTTGCAACCTCATCTAGTTTAAAGACCATTTCGATTGGACGATTTACTACTATGGGGTAAGAGGCTCCCTAATCTGGACTGGGAGAATTAAAAATTGAGCCGAAATGGTCCACCCATTTGGCCTATCTCCTTAGTAAAAAGTGGAGCATTTACCGTTCTCCAGAACAGGATACTGTCCTTGGTTTCTGGGGCCTGCAGAAGATTCGCCCAGGCTTCCCCTTGTAATTCTTTCTTTCTATTCTTTATTACATTATTGTAGTTAGATGTAGCTTCCTGGACCACCAAGACATCCCTGAGGGGTTGATGTAATAATTTAATCAAATTGCTCCGTGTCTTTGAGCACTGGCGGTTAAACCAGTCCCTTGTTTAATTTCTTTGACCTCACTGTTAATAGTTGATTAATGGAAATTGATATTTGAATATGGGCATCCCGCAACTCCCCGTGATTAGTTTCTGGGACCAGGCCTGTCATGAATAGATCCAGATTCCCGGCTAGTGGGTCTTTTATAAAACTAGCAGATTCAACACCCACCCACTTTAACTTAATGCCATTCAAACCTATGGGATCAATGTTGAAATTTTCCTTGAGTCAGAGGTTTTAGGTAAGTTCAGCTTTAATTTTAAGATTACTGGGTTGTGATCACTTATGCAGTTAGATCCCACCTGTAAATCCAAAATAGTAACTCTGTCATTGTCTGAGGTTAAAAAGTGGTCGATTTTATTACTACATCCCCTTTCTATAGAAGTGGGTAGCTGAGGGTAGCTACTGGAACTGCTAGCTTCAGGTTAAACTTAATTATTTGGCCATTAAGTGCTAGGCCATGTGAACAATGTTTAAAATGAGCCACCAACATCACTATACCCACAAATTGATTTAGGCATAATGGGGCATGCTGTAATATTGAAATCACCAGCCCAGATAACACAATAATCCTTGCTGGACTGGTCAATAAAACGACCCAGATCTGTTACAAGGGTTTTGACCACATCCACCCTGATTGTATCAAAAACATTGTTGTAAAAGTTAATAACAATAATATCCATATTGTTTCCTACGGTAAATAAAAGGAATTGGTAATGCCGTGAAGTTAAAACACTTTTCTTGACTTGTGGCGCGGTACTAGTTGAAATGAACGTGACCAAATCCCCCTTGAACTTACCCTTAAATGGGATAGCAACCGAATTATATGAAGCAAACCCATCTAGATCTATTGGATTAGTCGCCCAGGTTTCCTGAATGCATGCAGTGTGCGCAAATTTAACATATTTTGCCCAATCCTCTGTGTCGTTTTGTTGGCAAGGCCGTCAATATTCCATGAGGTAACAATTGTCCCACTATTCTCATTAACTGGGACTGGGCAGGATGTTTCAATTATGGCGGCACAATCTGCAAATAGGGGAAGAAGTTCGATCAGAGAGTCAGTCCAGGTGGTCCAGGTACATGAGAGGAAAAAAACTATTTGCAGTAGGCACCAATTATGAGAAGAGCACAGGGGCCCGTAACGTTTGCCTCTGAGGTCTGTAAAAGCAACCCAATGCTAGTGCTTCGATTAATTAAGACAGTTGGCCTGTAAAGTGGATCCTGGTCAAGATATCCTTTTTGACTGCCCTGTCTTTGAAATGAATGACAATGCAGTCATTGCTGTCCAATTTCACAGAATGGTCCACCCAGCCGACCCTTCGTACAGGGTAGATTTGACTATGCAAAGCTGCTGGACCTTCTATCCTGCCATTTATCCAATGCACCATTTTATTCAAAATTTTATCGTGATCTTCCCTTATATCCTACCTTAATGGGGAACACCTTTTAGTACCTTTTAGTACCAACACGTAGGGAGTGACTTGAGGTGGAAGTTGTAGTGTTGGGAGCGTTGAGGGCGTTGAAGAGCAACTGGCGATGTAATACACCGGTTTCCTGTATTTGAGCCTCAGGATCAATATTATTATGTTGTTGCCTTTGGGAACGATTATTACGATTACTCTGTGCCCTGTCTATAGGATGGGTTATCCTCCTTTGGCACTAATACCAACCACCCCGGGAGGTTGTGACCCTTTAAAAGCATTGAATTCAGGGCTCGTTCCTCCATGATAGGCTTCCCTCGAGGATGTGACCCCTTTTGAGGTGGCAAGTCCCTATCCATTTGCGATTGGCCTCCATGCCTCCCCGCCCCAAGCAGAAGGTTCAGTTTTGAAAGATTATCTTCAATATATGTCAAACGTGCTAAAAGAGGGCTCAGATTAGCTGTGAGCGATGACAGAACACCTTTGCAGATCTCTTCCACAAGAGTGGTAGATTGATCCCCGCCGAACTGCGGGTTGATCTCAACTGTGTTTTGTCCTGGGCTAGACAGACGCGATCGTAAACCAGGGCATGTTTTTTAAAATTTTGACCCTCCCTCCACTCTTTTCCTTTTCCCGCAGTGGGGCTTTATTTTTTTTCCTTTGCCTGAGTTTTGATCCCAGGATTGCGATCCATCTCCATGGTCAACAGCGGCTAAATCAGAATTGGTAGCTGGGACTAGAGGTATAGACACAACATCCTGGTTAATACCGGTAGGGCTGTTGCTGGACACCATGTCATCATTTAAGCCCAATAAGGCGCATGGGGCAATGACAGGGATAAGCGCCTTTCGGCCAGCTAGATTTCTTTGCTTATAAAGCCCACCACTCACTGCAGAAAACTGTCCAGGGTCCTTCCAGATATGGGGTTTGGGGGATTTGTTTTGCGCTTTCCCATGAGAAATCCATGAATAATCCCCCAAATAGGTGTAAAGCAAGTTACCTTAAGTCCTGAATGTTAGGGGGGTGGCCCAGCCCAGTTGTTTTCAGCCACTGATGGGGCAAAATGGAATGTTGGCGGGAAACTGCCTGAGTAAGCGTAAACATATAAAAATAGCTGTCCACCATTTTGTAGTCAGTGGTACACTGTGTTGTAACGTGACCACATGTACCACAGAGGCCAGGAGAGTGAAGCACACCCATTTCAAATCACTGCCATCTACCTAAACCAGTGAGTATAACCTTAACATTTAATGCCCTATAAAATTACTAACAATATCACAGAAACAAATAATTATACATAAATATTTTTAATTTTTCAGACATTGTCAAGCTTATCTCCAATCCACAGTTTGGGTGGAGTTTCAACTATTACAACAATGTAATTTAAAATGTAGCCTCTTAAAAAAAAAAATTGATAGCAATATTTAAATAAATTAAAACATATCAACTACTCAAGAAGGGTGCTGGAAAGGGACTGGTGGGCAAAAATTATATTCTAACTCCGCCAATTACTTCACTCAGGGAAGGTGCTGGATAGTGACTGGGGGTAAAATTACTATTCTAACTCTGCCAAGTATTTACCTCAGGGAAGGTGCATGGACAGCGACTGGGGGCAAAATTACTATTCTAACTCTGCCAAGTACTTACCTCAGGGAAGGTGCTGGACAGAGACTGGGGCAAAATTACTATTCTAACTCTGCCAAGTACTTACCTCAGGGAAGGTTCTGAACAGCGACTGGGGCAAAATTACTATTCTAACTCCGCCAAGTACTTACCTCAGAGAAGGTGCTGGACAGTGACTTGGGGGCAAAATTACTATTCTAACCCGACAAGTACTTACCTCAGATAAGGTGCTGGAGAGTGACTGGGGGGCAAAATTACTATTCTAACTCCGACAAATAAGTACCTCTTTTTCTTTCCCTTAGAACATACAAAACAAAGTACACACCTTCTAAAGAGGGAAGAATTACAGTGAACCAAAACCAAACACTGCAATCCAACGACCTTCACTGAATAAAAATCAGCAGTACAAAAGTATGTAATAAGAAAAAAAATGTAGTAAATACAAAGAAATCAGAAACACATTAAAAGTAGAAAATATTTTACCATTTTCTTTCTAACCTTAAATAGACATCCAATAAACAAGAATGCCAGCAAGCCCGAATACCTGTCCAATTGAAGCAATACCACCCAGATGTTTTGAACCACACAGGAACAAAAAACAAATCTCCTGGTGATATTTTTTTCAATAAATATAAATTGCCAATCCTAATAACTTTCTTTTCACAACAAAGACTTAGGGCCTTCTAATGAGTTTGGTGGTCCTAAGGAGGCACCGCCACCGGTGCATCGGTAGAAGGACCGCCAAGGGCGTGTTGCGCCCGCCTGCCAGATTCAGAGTTGAATCCAGGTTGTGTGGGCGGTGCTGCGGTGGTCTCACACCGGCGGCTGTGTAAGTCCCATAGAATAGCCTTAACAGAAGCCCGCTGCCGTGACAGCGCCTGCAGCACGTCCCTGACGGTGTGGCATGCACCATGTTGTTAATGCTACACTGTGCAGGAACGGGGGCGCAATTCGAGGGGGGCACAACATGTGCTCTCCCGCATGCACCCCCAGTCCCAGGAGCGGCAGGGGGCCCTGTTAGAGCCCCCTTAGATGCCTCGCTGCTACCCTTTTCATGGCAGGCTCACCGCCATAAAAATTGGCAGTGGACAGTCAACTCGTAATATGCTCATCAGTGCCGGCATTGTACCCGCCAGCATATTACTTCCCCTGTCTGCTGCGCCACCGCCATGGGATCCTGCATCCCAGTGGAGGCGGCGGTCCTGTGGCGGCCTTACCACCACACTCGAAATACTGCGGGCGGACCTGCATTGGTGGCGGTCGTCGGACCGCCACCACGACTGAAGCGGTCCTCTGGACCGCCTTACTCGGAATAAGGACAGCTAAGCATTTTTCCCTCAACAGACAGCATGAATTAACCATACAATTATTTTTCGCAGGCAGAATTTACTCGATGAAAGTAAATCACAGCCTTATTACATTGCACTCATATATATTTTTTTTCTCTTTTTTTTTATCAACAGATCAGTAAAGCATAGAAAATTCAAGATACGCGAGCTACCTCAAATCCAGACTTGGTAAGTAAGTATGGTGGCTACATTTATTGTGAGGAGTGATTAACTGAGCACAGGAGTCATTGGAGGTGTGTTGAGTATTTGTCAACCCATAGCAAAGGCAGAGTGGTTACTCTAGGTGACAATGTGGAAAGAACCACAGAGCAAATCCACTCTTCTTCTTCTGCAATGGAGATTGAAAGTATTCAGCAAACAAAACTACTAGCAACCACCTCCAGTGAACCCTGTGGCTCAGTTTTGAGGAAAGTAGCCCAAAACATCCCCAGGCACATTGCCAGTAGTGTGCCCACAATACCAAATTTAAGGAGAATGGTTCAAAAACAGGAGAGTAATCCCCAAAGAATAACTCCACATCCCCACATCCCCACATCCCCCTGAACTTACTGTTTTTGATACTCATGAACCTTTCCCACTGTAGGATAATGACAAACCACTCAAACAATTACTGATATTTAGTGCAGTCCATAACTTAGTAACCCTGGAGAATAGTGAAATTTGTATGATGGATGGAACTTTTAAGTCAACTCCCCAACCATTCACCCAAGTTTACACTATTCATGCCAACAGTAACAACACTACAATCACATCAGTGTACACTTTACTCCCTGACAAGCCATCCTCAACTTACACAGACTTTTTATCAGTAATAAAATCCAAAACAGTGAATAAAAGTCCTAGAAAAATTATATAGGACTTCGAATTACAGTTGATTAATACAATTACTAAAATTTGTCCTGACAAACAAGTTCAAGGATTTTTTCACTTTTCCCAGCCATATTGGCAAAAATTCAAAAAACATCCTTAGCTGAGGAGTACATATCAAATAGTAAACAACAATTTAAATTTAAAAGTTTACAGCTTTGTGTTTTGTACCTTCTGAGTGTGTGGATGACTTCTACACATCAGTTATACAATCAGATTGCGACGCTTGATTCCCCCAGGTTGGGGGCTGCAGATAAATTGTCCATGGCCTTCTCTGTAAAAATGTCATATTACATTATGTCCGTACAGTCTTTCACTATGCATATCCCTGACTGCTGATTTATTTTTGTGTTGTTTTATAAAACTGAAAAATAAAGGTTTAAAAAAAAAATCATATAATCAGACTACTTTACTCAAAATAAATAAATTACGATTGCAGTCGGACCAGCGTCTGACCACCATCGCAGGGGCATTCAGACTACCCGAAAAGTAGTCGGCGGTCCCGCCCGCCATATTTTGATAAGACCACTGTGTAGGCAGTCGGAAGCATGCCTTTTTCTACTGTGGCTTGTGCATGGATGTTTGGGGGGTCACCACAAGTGCAACCTGGGTCACCATGTAAAGGCTGAGGGAAAGGGATATCGTAATCCCTACAGCAGTGCCTGCGCAGGCACCGCCTCCATTGTAGGGATTACAGTCCGACTGCCGCCCCGACGGGCTCCTTGAGTCTGCCGGAGGCGGCGGCCTGTCCCGCCGCCCGCTGCGGTCCAACCAACTGCATTGTAATGCGGCGGTTGGACCACAAGCCTGGATGTTGGTGGGACCGCCACCAACGGCCTGTTGCGGCGGTCCCACCAACATCATAATCAGGCCCAAAGTTTCCAGGAAATGAGAATGGCGCAATCATTGTCAGGTAGTCTGAATCCTCGCATAACCAAAAAAGAAAGGAGGTGTCTGACAAAGTTGCATCAATTCCCATTGATGGGAGCTTTAGACTCCTACCCTGTTTTGACAACATAATCAAATTAAATTAACATTTTTCACATTTCACATTTTTTCACGAAATTAAAAGATTGTTTATGTTCCTACCTGTAGTCTTCTTTCTTCGACTCTTGCTGATATTTCATAAAACCTGTCACCAAGAGTCTCCAGTAATCCAACAATCCAAAGAGTTAAATCCAAAAACAGATAAAACCATACACCCAATTTTGTCTTGTAAAAAAAAGTTTCTCCTATATATATACCATTTTTCGGCAGTCCACAAAAAAAAAAAAAAAAATCCTAAAATCAAAATCCCGAAAAAGTTTAGTTGTAAAAAAGCATCTAGTTCCCAAAACGATATCCCCCCAAAAACTCCAACAGCAATCCATTTAGGAATCCCAAGTTTTTCCTTCATGGGTGTGGTCTTTTTCTTCAAAAAGGCAAACCAATAAAAAACACACCATCATTTTTTTAAATATTGCTTTTATTTCAAATAGGTTTAAAAAAGTTGTATCTAGGAAAAATAACTCTCCCAATGTGCGCATACGAACACAACCTGCATTGCACAACAATAACATACATTTTTAAATGTACACCATCTATCTACCACCCCATCTCTCCTTACAATAAATTTAGGCACCAACATTTTTAAAGCAATAAAGTAAATTTTACTTACCTGACCGCAGCTCCTCCTTGCATCCGATCTTGACCACAACGCTTCCCCCGACTGTAGAAACAGATGCAAAACCGCTTACCTTCAAGCCGGAAAGTATAAACAAAAAAAGGAAAAATTTTCACATTGAAGTCAATGGGATACTGTGGGAAAATGTTTAAAAGAATATATATGTTATGTTCTACTTAAAATATGTTTTATATTTTTGTAAAATAAGTTATGTTTGTTACTATTTTTACAAATTTCCTCAGATTTTTAAGAAATATTTTATTAAATATTTTTATTAATAAACTTAGTGTTTGTTTTCATTTACAATAAAATTATTAAAATTATTTTTCTATTTTTAAAATTAATGTTAAAGGTGTACTATTACCTAAAAATGCTTAATATTATCTACTTATGTTTCTCGCTTTTACATTAATTATGAATGAGTCAAAATGTGTGATAATTTTGGTTCAAAATTAAAACTGAGGTATTAAAATGAACACCTGAGTATTAAAAAAACTTCCCACTCATTAGCCCTACATCCCTTGCGTCCCATCCCAAAAACTGTATTTTGTTGTATATATGTTATTTTTGTTAATTTTTTTAGGATTATAAACCCTATATTTACATAAATTTAAAAATGTATACTTAGGAATTAGAGTTAATGCTTCAGTACTAATACACTTCCCCACCCAATACCCCTACATCCTTTGCATCCCATCACTAAAAAAGTATGTTGTTATTTTTTAATTAGTTTTAAAATGGTATTTTAAGATTATAAACCCTATATTTAAATGATTTAAAATTAATACTTGTGTATTACAGATAATACCAGAGTATTAATGCACTTCTTCAATCATTGCATCCTGTCCCTAAAACTTTATTGAGAAATGTTTTAATTAATTTGTATAATTATTATTAACCGACATTTATAAAGCGCAGCGTTCACCTATCAGGTATCATGGCTCTATCACACAGCCTGAAACACACAGAACCTCCCAAATCTGCAGCAATATAGCCTAATATCTCGTCCTTTATGTCTCTTAATTTGGGAAGAGGCAGGGTTTTAAGATCTTCCTAAAACTAAGCAGGTTTCCATTGGTTCTAAGAGGGTCTGGAAGTTTGTTCCATAACTGCGCTGCCTTGACCTGAAAGGATCTTCTACCTGACCTTGCTTTCCTAAATCTTGGCACACATACCAGATTAGCCAACGAGGACCGCAGATCCCTCCAAGGCTAGTAGGCACTGAATATTCTTTGTAATAGCATGGGGACTGCTCCGTTGACAGCTTTGTAGACTATACACAGTGCCTTAAAGACAACTGTCTCCCTCACTGGCAGCCAATGAAGTTCCCTCAAGGCACTTGACGCTAAATCACGTCTTGATTTATTCAGGGCAAGTTTGGCTCCCAGAGTCTGTATCTTGCATAACCTCTTAATTAGATAATCTGGTGCCACTAGTAAAGGGAATTGCAATAATTAATTCTGCCCAATATAGTGCATTGTATCACTAACTTCCTTGCTGGCTGTGGTAGTAGTGGAACAATTTTCTTTAGATTCCTCAGTAAACCAAAACAAGTGGCAGCCGTTTTGTTAATATGAGTCTCCATAGACAGTTTTTCAGCCACAATTACTCCCAGATTTTGTACTGTCTGAGCTGTTTTAAGATTCTCAGAGTTAGTCAAGGGCCAAAAATTAATTGGGAGTGAGAATGGCACTTTAGAGGGGGCGCAGCACAAAAGCTCAGTTTTCCATTCGTTAAACTTCAGTGTATTTCTCCTTAGCCAGCTTGCCATCTCTTTTAAGCACACATGTAATCCTTCTATCTGGCATTGGCTGTTATTATCTAGGGGCAAAATTAGCTGGGTATTGTCCACATAGTTAATAAAGGAGAATCCATGCGAATAGTATGGGATGTGGAACCGATCCCTGGGGTACTCCATGTTTGGTTTCCTTAAATTCCGAGCGATGGGAGGGGAGTGAGATTGCCTGATAGGTAGGATTTAATCCTCTCTAGAAAAATGCCTTCCTCTCATATTTCTTGCAATCTGAGGATTAGTGTTTGATGGTTGACAGTGTCAAGACTAGTCTAGTAGTATCAGCACTGCAGTCGGACCACTGTCAACCATCAGCCTTAGTTCATCCATGGTCAGAATCAATGCTGTTTCTGTGCCATGTGCTGCTCTACAGCCCATTTGCTCATTCTCCAAAATATGATGGGTTTCTAGATCACCAGCTAGTTTTCTACTAACATATTTCTCCATAGTTTTCACTGGATAGGAAAGTAGCGAAATTGGACGATAATTACTGGGATCATTTATGTCTGTGTGTGTCTTTTTTAATGGAGGGGTGATCAAAGCTTTCTGACAGGCAGCTGGTACTTTACCAGTGGAGAGTGATTGATTACAGATTTGTAATAAACCTGGATACAGTTCCTCCATCCTCTCTTTCCATAGACAGGGTGGGATTGGATCTAGTAAGGATCCTGAGGAGATTGTAGAAGCCAATGTTCTAAGCTTCTCTTCTTTCATCATTTTTATACTCTCCAATTTGGTACTATTTGCCTCTAAATATGGGATTTCACTGATGCCCAATTTATCAGCTGGTGAGTCACCAGGCATGGAGTCAGTTTTTATGTCACTAATAATTAGCTCAATTTTGTTATTAAAAAAGTCTGAGAGGCTGTCAACATTTGTTTTAGGCACTCCGGATTTACTAGCTCTTCCACTATGCTAAATACTTTCTTTGATCTATTTTTCTGCTTCTGTAATCGTTTTGGTGTAAATGTTTCCTTTGGCTTTCCTATTTTAAATGTTATAGTTATTTAGTGCAGTTTTTAATTACCTCTTGTACTCCTCTGAGTAGGTCCTTTGCCATTGCCTTTCATATTTCCTACCCCTGGCTTTACTTTCTTTCAAACTTTCCGTAAACCAAGGGGCTGAAGGTGTAGATTTAACTGTCAGTGCTTTTAGGGGGTGCTTATCCATTACTGAGTTCTGTATACGTTCATAGTTTTCATCCACTGTCTCTTCCTCTTGATAACAGTATGTTATATCAAATAGCCTTCACTATTTTTTCTTCCTTAGCTTCAACCAGATTCTACCCTGTATTCCCCTCTTAGTTGTGTTCCCTTTCTCCTTCATTGTAGCCCCCCCAGCTCAAAAGTTATTAGTGAAAGATCTGACCAGCTTACCAGTATTATATCCCTTACTAAGATCAGGTCTATTGGTGCCAGTAACCAATCAAGGGTGTCCTCCTGAATGTGTTGGGCCTTTTAGTAGTTGCATCAAGCCCACAACCTCACATGAGCTTAAAAAATCCCCACCTTGTATATGGCTGGTATCATCCGCCCATATATTAAAATCCCCAACACAAAAAAGTTGGAATGAGTTAGTGCAAAGGTTGCAACTAGTCTCAAGTACGGTTGACTAAAGACCTGTAGATTCCCTGGTGAACGATAGCATAAAATACCAGAAAAGGCCATCCCATTATTTGGCTTTAGGGACAACCTTAGCTGTTCTGCCCCCTGTATCTCATCTGTTTGGAGGATGACTATCTCTTCTTTAAATATGATTCCGATACCGCCCCCACTTTTTTCCCTTCTCGGTCGGTGGGTTGCCTTAAAATCTTGGGGACATGTTAATCCCAGGTCCACTCCTGAGTCTGCAGGAATCCAGGTCTCTGTAACAAACAGCATATCCCAGTTATTTGAATCCAACAAAAGATTCAATTCCTACGTATGTTTTACCAGTGAGCGCGCATTGATTAACCCACATTTTAGCGCCTCTCCGGCCACCAATACTTTAGTTTGAGTCACATCTTTTAATGTCCTGCTCACCTGGCATTCTGACCCATCATTTGGATTAGGACTGACCATTAATAGCTCCTCACCTGTATAGGTCAGTCTATGTGATGGCTTTTGCATTTCTGACCCTAGTCCGGCAGCTTGGCTGGCTCTGTGCGTTGTCAGTGCCTGGATGGGTGCAGACGGGCTTATTATTTTAAAAATATTTACCTTATTATAAAATTAAAGAAAAATGAATATTCAGGTATTACAATTGATACCTGGGTATTAATACACGTCCCCACCCGTAACCCCTATATTCTTTGCATCCTGGCCCTGAAACTTAATTTTTTGTTATTTTTACAGTAATAAGCAATTTTTAAAATAAACATTTAATGAAATTAATATTTGCATAATACATTAATATTCAGATTTTAAAGTTGATACCTGAGAATTAATACACTTCCCCAGTTATAAATCCTATATCCCTTACATACCGTCCCTAAAACTATATTTTTATAGTTATAAATTAATTAGCAGAAATTATTTTAAAACATTTACCCTATAATTAAATGAATTACACATTAATACTTAGGTATCACAGCAAATACCTAAGTATGAATACACTCCCCCACCTATTACACCTATATCCCTTGCATCCCGCCCCTAAACCTTTATTTTATAAATATTTTTTCTTAAAAATGCTGTATTATTAATTGGTTGTAAAATTAATACTCAGGTATTACAGTTAATACCTGAGTATTAATACACTGACCTACCCATTACCCCTATATCCATTCTATCCCGTACCTAAATTCATATATATATAAAACTATATACAAAACATATTATATATATATATGTATATATTTCACATTTTACAATACTCCCCAAAATCTTAAAACAAAATCCAACCCATAGTTACATATACTTACCTATATACCTATCCAATAATGGGTGGTAAAGGCATGTGTTGGTAAAGGCATGCATGGTTAAGTCAGTTGTGGTAAAGGCATATGCGTGGTAAAGGCATATGCATTGTAAAGACTGTGTGGTAAGTGTAATGCATGGTAAAGACTGCTTTGTAAGGTTGTTTCCCCCAGAAGACGCCTAAGAACTCTATTGGTTGGTTTGCTGGACAACAACATTTGTTCAAAGACATATACATAATAGTCACAATATTTGTACACTTTTATCCAGCACCCCAGTGCTCCATTCTTCCTAAGGGAATTGGTAAATATCAGGTAAACAAGTGTTAGCTGCTGCATTGTGATATGACTGGTGGATTGGTTGACGCACCAGAGTGGTCAAGGGGGCTGTTATTCCATAATGGGGAAGTACCCCCAGTTGGAGCCCAGAGTCATCTGGCCCCACTTTGTGTGGAGGCTTGGGATGTTGTTCTAAGCTGGCTGCAGGATATTTCATGAGCTTGCTGTCTTGAGTGGCTCCTGCTCAAGCTAAGTAGGTTTCTTGGACGAGCTGCTGAGGTGTTAGTTGTCAGCCTGCAGCTATGTAAACAGTCTTTGACCTAATATACAGTATGGGTAAGTTATTGAATCGCAGAGCTGTAATGTAAATGTCTATGAATGCATCTCTAACGTTGACCCATGGTCCACATGCATTGCATATCATGAGGTCTTCTGTTTTCTTTCTCATATAGTTTTTTACGTTATGATGTAAATTTTACGAGAATGAGTTCTTCCTATCAAGTTCCACGGCTTTCCACAGCTTCTTCTGTGACCCAACCTCCCGACCACCAGATGACGAAAGAGTGGGTCTGGCTCTGGAAAAATGAACATGGACAGTGGATTGAGTATGGACAGCATGTGAGTGTCCTACGTAGATAAAGATGGATGGGAGGGGAAGTTGTACTACGTGAAAAAGAGAAGATGTAGGAAAGAAAGGCTCCTCCTTTGCTGCACAAAGGGGCTGGAACGAAGACCATTCTGTTCAGCTAAATCAGGTTGCAGGTCTAAATTGGAAGCAGTGGCAGTAATCATTTGCTCTTTTAGCAGATGGAGTTAAGTTGTCTTTTGCAAAACAATGGACAACAGACTTCCCGATCAGATTTAAGACATAGGGGCCTCTCAATTAGTTTTCATGTACCTGACTACTTCAGTTCTCCAAATGTAAGTTTTACTGACTTATTTATCCTCTTGATTCTGTAGGATGGAAAGGAAAAAGCCACAATAACATCGGCAGATCTCGAGAAAATCTACCTCGCTGATAAGAAAGCAGTGGTCCCATTTCAGGCTGGAGATCAGTCGTACCAGATACACTTTAAAGGTACTGTGGCATCCTTTGCAAGTCTTATGCTGATACATGCGTGGTATGTTTTAAATAATGTCTGATGCAGCCAATAGCTTCATGAATAAGCCAAGAGGCTTAATCAATCACAAAACAGATCAAATATAATGTAACATAAGTGATGGGGTACAGGTGAGAAAAATAAGTCAGATAGCAAGAAACTGAATGCAGAATATTCGAGACACCGCATTACCACTCACAAGAACGTCAGTGTAAGGCCTATGTAGGTACTTGGGAATCCTTATGCAAAGCAGACACTGAGGTGCAGTTGTTTCTGGAAGAGGGACAACTAAAGGTTGGCTCCCACAGACTCCCAAATATGTATTTTTATTCCCACTTGGCTCCTGGGTCTGCTGAAGACAGTAGTCCTGCAGCTCTCCTTGGCTGAAGTCCTTTGAACTGGCCTTAAGGGTTTGGTCGTCAGGATTTTTAAAGATATGAAATGAGTTAAAATAAGGTGCTCATGTGTATTAAGAATTCTTGCATTTGCACAAATCCCAGTCACTGAAGCACAACTTGGGCTGCACTTCTGATCTTCCTATAACAAATGTCGTGTTGCTTCTGATGAGTGTATGCGTTTACGAGTACTGACTCAACAATTTTTAATGCAGAGTCTGTTTCAAGATTGGAAGCCATATTAATGTTCTATTTAGACCTTTTTTAAGAGCCTCCAAGTCTGTTTTACAGGGGTAGAAGGAGACCCCTGTGGCTGTCTTCCCTTCTGCCTCTGTGCCCCTCTTGTGCAGCCAGCCTCTCAGTCTAGCGGAGAGAGGAAGCTTGGAAATCACAAAGATCCCCTCAGTGAACTGCTTCTCAACTGACTCTCTGTACAGGGTTTTCACCACATTGATTTATGTGTCTGTTGTGATCTTGTTGTCACTGCGGCAGCGCGACACGCGCCTCAGTGGAATGTGGGGAATGCGAACGTTCGAATGTGAACGGTGTGCTCGCTTCCGGTCAGTTGATCATCTGCTGACTGAAGGATAGGGCGCGCTGATGTTACGTGCTTGAGAAATAAACCTGGATTATCCGAGTTACTGTCTCTGTGTCATGTTGTGACTACAACATGTTTTTGGCGACGAGCTTCGGTCAGCGGAGCACGTAACATACAGCGGAGAATCTATGCGTGCTGGGTGAGTGTCGGATGTTATACCTGCACATCAATGGGAACTTCACTGTGTGGCAATCATCTTTGACACCCGAAGAAAACTCTTTCCTCTATTACGGCACTATCTGACTGGGAATATTTAAAGTGCTGTCAACAATCAAGGAGCGGTATCTTCAGCTGTACAAGCGCCTGTTGTGACCCCAATGCGACGCGTGTTTTGACACCGTTAAAGAACACTCTGACCGTGAGTAAAAGCAGTGCTCTGTGGTGTATTGAGCGACATGTGGTGAGGGGTGAAGAGACGCCTGTAGTTAACGCCTGTAATGTGGTGTCAGAAAACAATTTGCTGTGCCTGGTGAAGAGACGCACGAAGGTAGCTCCAACGCGACGCGCAGAAAGGTGTTAAGCTAATGGTGTGTCCGTGATTTCCAATTGAAGTTTGACGCTGTGCCCTCTAAGTTATTTGAAGAGACGCCCGTAACAGACTTATGAGCATCGCCCCTGCGAGCGTGGAAAGTGCAGTGGCCCCGGTGTCTCAGCTGTTCAGTTCGACATCGTTTCATCGTTTTGCACTTCAGCAAGTGCGGTGTTCCTTCTTTCATTCTGGGCTCTGAGGAGGCATTGTATGCCGAGTTGACTGCAGTGTGTGAGCAGCTGACTGGATACTGTCACGCAATACGATCTTTTCCTCTCAGCTCATTTACCCCTGTGTGTTACTCTCTAAGTGCGGTAGAAGTCAAAAGTTTAGGTGATAGACGCTGCCATCTGCTGGTGGAAGGTCGGAAGCACACCCCTCTTGCTCATTTCATGCTGGGAATCTTTTGTGTATAACAAAGCACATCATTGAAGTTAACATGGATGTCACACCTTTGGACCTATCAGCTGTCTCCTCTCCTCCGCATTTCCTCAGTCAACCAGGCAGTCCCAGCATAGAGTGGGATGAGTGGATAGAAATGTTTGACAATTACTTGGAAGCATTGGATGCTCAAGATTACAGCTCAAATCGGAAAAAGGCGATCTTGCTCACCAATTTGGGAAAAGAAGGCCAACATATTTTCAAATACTTGCCTGTTGTCACAAATGAACGTGGTCAACCCATTGAGGATGCTTTTCAGGAAGCGCGTAAAAGGTTGGAAGTCAGATTTGCCAAGGAGACTAACGTAGTCATGAGGAGATACAAGTTTTATACTCAACCGCAAAAAGTAGGCGAATCCATAGATGATTTTGTCACAAGACTCCGTGAACTTTCGTTAAAATGCAAATTTGGTCCCATGGTTGAAGAAATGATAAGAGACCAACTCATTGTACAATGTAGAAGCAGAAAGACACAGGAACGCTTGTGGGCTGCCAAAGACCCTTCACTCAAAGATGCAATTGACATTGCAAAAATCGTTGAGGAATCTGAGTTCTATATGAAGGAAATGGACCGCAGAGATTCTAAATTTAACGTAACAAATGAATGTGAAACATCTGTAATAGAGGGTGGTGAAGGGGATGTGGCTGCCTCTACCAAGTTTAAAGGTGGGAGGGGTACTAGTGGCAGCAGGTTGTATCCTAGTAAGTTTGGCACTAAGACTTGTGGTAAGTGTGGTAGTACTTATCACACGTCAGACTCAAAAAATTGTTGGGCCATTGGCAAAGAATGTAGAAGGTGTGGCCGTAAAGGTAATTTGCTAGGATGTGTAGAGATGCTAACAAGGGAAAGGTGGCAATGTTGTCTGAGGAGGCAAACATTGGCGAATGTTCATTCAGGGCAGACAGAATTCTATGTGTGGAACCTTCCTAATTGATGATGTAGGTAATGAAGATGTCCTTCTCACCGATCCTGTCACCTTAGACGATAAAAGGAGACGTAGACCCAAAGCTGAGTTCATTATTGCTGACAGGAAAGTTGATCTGATGGTGGACTCGGGGTCCTTATATACCATCATACCCAAGAGAATATATCAACAGGAATGGCCACACATGAATTTACTACCCAAAGACATAAATCCCGGTGGGTATCAAGGGGAGCAGATTGACATACAAGGTTACATTTTGTCTGATATTATTTTCAAAAACAGGTCTGTCAAAGGAAAAGTTTATGTAGCCGAATCTGGACCTCCCATACTTGGTTGGTATCACCAGTACGACCTCCATATTAAGATTGACCCTCACGCTGTTGAACAGGTTATGGTGGTAGATGACCTCTCAGTTGAAGACATTTTGGAGGGAGGTAAAGGTGTTTTCAGAGACCAACTAGGTAATTTGGAAGGTTACGTCCACAAAATAAAACTCAAACAGGGTGCCATCCCCATTCAACATAAGCTTAGGAAAGTCCCTATCATGGTGAGAGGGGAAGTCAAGAAAATGTTCGATGAAATGCTATCCAATGGTGTCATCGAGCCCGTGGAGTGCTCCCCTTGGGTTTCTCCCGTCGTTATTTGTGAGAAGGCTGACGGAAATTTGCGTTTCTGTGTCGATTTGAGGAGTTTAAACCAAAATATCATTCCTGACACCTTTCCCCTACCCAGTATCAACGAATTCATGATGTTGTTACAAGGAGCTAAATTTTTCTCTAAATTAGACCTTCGTCATGCCTACCACCAAAAACGCTTGCACTACTCCTCTAAACACTTAACAGCCTTTATCACCACATAAGGCATCTTTCAATTTAACAGGATGCCTTTCGGGCTGTCATCGGCTGCTAGTATTTTTCAGAGGATGGTCTCTGAAGTCTTTAAGGGTCTGAAAAATATCCTCTACTTCCAAGATGATATCCTGGTCTTTGGCGATACCGTGAACAGCCATAATGTAGCATTAAAAGATACCCTTGCCAGACTTTTGGAATCTGGTTTAACGCTACGCAGAGAAAAGTGTTCCTTCCTTGCCACAGAAGTGGAGTACTTAGGACACTCAATCTCTTCTGAAGGTGTAAAACCCAAAAGAGATTTACTTGCATCTATAAAGTTGGCTCCCGTTCCCAGTAACAGAGACCAGTTGCGTTCCTTCATTGGTTTAATTGAGTACTACTCAAAGTTTGTGAGGAATTTCGCGAGCAAAACTGAACCGTTAAAGGTACTCTTGAGGAAAGGAATCAATTTCATATGGGGCACTGATCAACAAAATTGTTTTGACAATATTAAACTTGAAATCTGTAATGCTGGAATATTGGTTCCTTTCAATGTCAATGCTAAAACAATTGTTACTGTTGATGCCAGTGATACTGGCATTGGGGCTGTTTTATCTCAGAATGATGGTACTTCAGAGCAAACTGTAGCGTTTGCATCCCGGACTTTGACTTCTACTGAACGTCATTACTCAGTAATAGAGAAAGAAACCCTAGCTGCCACATGGGGTGTAGAATATTTCAGAACATATGTTTGGGGGCGCAGATTTCTCCTTCGCACCGACCACAAACCTTTACTAAAAATTCTGTCACCTGGTGGTACTGGGAAGGGGTCAGCTAGACTAGCTCGCTTAGCCTCCAGGCTGCAAGAATATAACTTCAACATCGAGTTTATTTCTGGTTGGCGCAATGTTCAAGCGGACTGCCTGTCGCGCCTGCCCTTAGACTGGGAGCAAGTGGACAAATGTGGTGTGTCAAAGTGTGAGAGAGAAGGAGCCATCTCCAGCGTCGATGATGTTGTTCAGTGGAGCTGTAGTGTTGTCAGTAGAGAGGAGTGGGCTGAAGCCATGTCACAAGATGAGGTCCTTAAAGGTGTTCTCAACCTCATTCTTAAAGGTAGGCGTAGAGAGAGTACCCTACCCACAAGCGTTAGGCCCTTTAATGCTGTCATTGATGAACTATCCATTGTTGCTGACCAGATTGTCATGCGCGGCGACAAGATTATTCCCCCGTTTGGCATTCGCAAAAGACTATTCAACTTAGCCCATAGAGGACACTTAGGGCAGACTTTGACAAAAAAACGTTTGCGGAATGAATTTTGGTGGCCAGGAATGGATAAGGAAGTAGTTGATTGGGTTGAAAGGTGCAGTGAGTGCATAGAATGTGAGAAGAGACTCAAGGTTGGACCACAGTCTGTCCCGGGTTCCACCCATGATCCGGGTGTGGTGTGGCATAGTATTTGCCTTGACTTCATTGGACCCATGCCCGGAGTCCACCCTAGCAAAAGGTTTGGCATGGTCGTAATGGATGTCCACTCCAGATGGCTTATTGTGTATCTTCTCCCAGAGATAACCACCAGAGTCACCATTAAAGTGCTGCGTACCATTTTTAAAGAGGAAGGTTTTCCCACTGTCCTTATTACGGACAATGGCACCCAATTAACTTCTACAGAAATGTGTGAGTTCCTTCGTGAGTGCGGCATCAAACATTCCCTCACCACACTGTACAATCCTCAATCCAATGGTATTGTGGAAAGAGCCAACCGCATGATTAAAGGGGCTATTGGTTTGGCTCTCACCAACAACCTGGACATTGATGAAACCTTGAATGAATTGGTGTGGGCGTACCGTACCACTGAAAATTCTACTACTGGTGTTGTTCCCTTCGTTGCCATGCGAGGTAGAAAACCTTCTTCCAAACTAGTACCTTCATGGATCAGAGGGTTGGTGGAAGGGAAATGTGTGAGTGACAGGGACAAGGGTACTTCCGTGCATGCACACTCTCCCGTACATTCCCAAGACAAGTCTTCTGCCAAATTCCTTGTGGGAGACTGGGTCAAAGTCAGATCTGGTCGTTGTATCAAAGGCCTATGTAAGTTTCGTGGTCCTTTCAAAGTTCAAGAAGTGCATCCTTTGTACGTTGTGTTGGCTAATGGGGAAAAGTGGAATTTACGTAGGGTAGCCAAGTATTGCTCAAGAGACAACCCTCCTAAAGTCATGGCCAAAAGAAATTCCTGTTCGGGACACATGTTGGCTCAAGATCACCAATTGCTCAACACTTCCCGCACTGATCCTGAGTTGAGAGTGGCCGGTCCCAGTGGTGACCATTTGAGTAACAACCTTAGGCCCTATGTTAATAATCCTGCTCCTCAGGGTTCCCAAGATACTCAACTCTGGCAAAGACCTTTACGAGCTAGGAGACTCCCTCAACACTTACAAGATTTCATGGTGGGGTGATTTGCCCTTTACTTTGTCATATTCTTGTGGGGTGCTTTTGCTCACTGTTATTTTATTGCTCTATGTTCTTTTGTTCTCCTCTTTGTTCTTCCTCTATTTCATTGCTCTACCTGCGTGTAGAGGAAAGGGGGGTATGTTGTGATCTTGTTGTCACTGCGGCAGCGCGACACGCGCCTCAGTGGAATGTGGGGAATGCGAACGTTCGAATGTGAACGGTGTGCTCGCTTCCGGTCAGTTGATCATCTGCTGACTGAAGGATAGGGCGCGCTGATGTTACGTGCTTGAGAAATAAACCTGGATTATCCGAGTTACTGTCTCTGTGTCATGTTGTGACTACAACAGTATCCTTCTATGTCTCAAATATAGTTTTTTTGGGGTTCTACTGTGGACTCGTGGCCTTTCTGACATAGGACTTTCCTTGATCTAATCCATTACAGGTACCTGGTTTTTACTAATGGACGTTGCTTGTAAGTTATAATTCTTATTGGCCTCACTTAACAACCCCTTACTATCTATCCAGATACGAGCCTAATACGGACTTACCAGCGGTGGCTCTTCAGTTAAGGCGGAGGAGCGTCACCCCACTGCTCTCTGAGCAGTGCAAAAACGAAAAATAAAATTTTAATAATACGATGTTATTATCATTTTATTTTTCCGCACTGGCTCAGTTTGGTTGCATTTTAGGTGTGATGCGGGGCGGGCTGGGCTGTCATCACAGCCAGCGGGGGGGAGTGGCGGGCACTTTCTAAGTGCGCATTACGGTTTGGCTGGCCAAACAGTCATGCGCATTTAGAATTTCTCCACCCAGCTGTATTGCACAGCCTGGGTGGAGAACATGCACAGGCTCCCACTCCCTGTCTGAGCGCCGAACCAGGGCGCTCAGACCAATCACGATGCTGCTGTCATGCTGGTGACAGCAGCATCGTGATTGTCTAGGGGAGTCTGGGAGCCAATGTGCTTCCTGCTTCATCGACAGAAGAATTACGGAGGAGAGGCGGCACCAGGTAAATCAAATTTCGTTTTTTTTCTAATCCCCCCAACCCCCACTCCCCAGTACTATTCATTAGCAGCCAACACTGGGACTTACTCAATTGATAGCCATTGGTTTGCACTAAGAACAACTTTTACTATAAGCTATGATTTTGTTTACTGAACTCATTAGGGGATCCTTTATCTAGATCTTCGTACTATATACGATCTACTCTTTCACAACACTTGTTATAACACTTTGTTTCATGAATAGTTTATAAAGGGAATTGCCCTTGGATTCTTCAATACACGGTACCTGACATGTGGACAACACAAACAGGTATATTTTTCTTATGGTGCGTATTTACTGTTAGATTCTTAACATCAGCCATTTCGCATGCCTACATTTCTGACCTAACACGCAAATTAAATATTTTTCTCAGATTAGAGATCCCGACATGTGAATACAGGAATGAAGATTATGGACACTCCAAGCTATATCAAATTGCTTCCCTCATATATACTGTAAAGGGTATGTTACCTGAAATATCTCTGGAAAATCTTTTTGAGCACTAGATGTTCATTAGGTCAGTGTCATTTTTCTTATTTGTTCACTTATTCTTTTGACCTGACCCTTTTGACCCTCACAGTGATTGACACTCTTGGTCTTTACTTTGCGTGTTAACGACAGTCATGCTTTTTAGGGCTCGTCTCATCAAGACGTGGTATTCAATATGTGGGCTTCAGCCCTTCCATAGGCTTCCAATTTGCTGGCTCCATCGTCGCTCTCCTATTCCTTCCCCCCCATTTGTCCATGGCATGCATTTGTTTGTTTAAAGCACTTTATATAAAAATGTTGTATAAATAACAGTTAATTAATAGTTTTGCACAAAATAATTATACAAATTCACAATTTCAATATTAAACTTTACTGATTACCGGAAAGACCGGAACGTGGCATAAAACATAATAAGGGTGTTTGTAAAGTACTCCTTGACCAGCGGGGCTTCTTGAAGCTGATGACACATTCTGTCACTATAGAAACTTACTAATTGAAGAAATAAACAAAGCCCATTTTTAGGTCTCGCCTACGCAGCGCGCAAGCACTGCTTTGGAGTGACTTCTTGGAATCACTCCGTACTTTTGGGAAACTCGTGCATGTACTGCACTGTTTCCAATGAGCCCTCGTGCATGTATGGCGTTTACCTTGCGGGAGCAAGCATCGGCGCCATCTGTTTGTAATTATCGTGCCCGCCGCTGCTCGCTCCCGCAAGGTAAACGCTGTACATGACTGAGCCTCGAAGCCGTGCCCCGTTCCCCTGCGCGTCGCTTTAACTTTCGCGGCCGCGGGGCCGCGCTTGTCTTTCATCGCTTGTTTTTCTAGAGGGTGATGAGGTAAAAACTTGGACCATCCAAAACGCAATTATAAGTGGAAATTTGGAATGCCGCTGAAAAGGATACTTTGAAATAACGTCTGTTTAAAGAACAATTTCCCTTTAATTGACCTCTATGAGCTCTCTTTGATGACGACACTGTGGATAGCCTACTATGCTTACCCTTGTGACAACCTGAGTGCTGACACGTGCATCTGAGAGCAATGTTTGCGGTCGAATACTATCAGAGGGCGTGACTTGCAACAACCAGAGCGCCGACACATGCGCATCAGAGAGCAATGTTTGCAGTCTAGTATTATCAGAGGGCCTGTCTTGCTGCCACAAAAAGTTGGTGGGTAGAGAACTTGGTTGACTACGTGTATTGTATGAGACGCCGCGGTCGGATATACTGTCATTGCTGAACACAGGTAAGCAAATGTGAGTATTTGCACGCTAGTATGTAAGGGATGGATAGAAGTGGGGGCAGCAGTCTCTGGTATAACCTCTATGTTCTCTCCTTATATGTACATGGGGCAAGATAGATATACTCTATTTGGGTGCCGAGTCCTTAATTTTTTTCTTTTTACGCTGTATCAGCTGTGGGACATATGCGCTGTGGGATGACGGTCACACGCATGTTTATGTCCCCGTGTCGGAGTCTTAAAAATTGCTAAACTTTGATCTAACCAAAACTTTTTATATGGGTGCCTTCTTTCTTGACACTTGGTCACCTGTGCTAATACCTCTCCGTTTTCATTTCTCGTTCAGCATTAATTAGGATACTCTTTGTTAGATGTTACTTGTCACTGTGCTTACCCTGCATTAGTAGTGAAGTGCCATTGCGTCTGACTTTGGTACAGGTACATCTCAGTATTTCACACTTTGGGACATGGGTTATGGCTCGTTCTGGGTGAGGTTTGGTTACTCATGTGATGAGGTTGGTGCATCTAATGGGATAGGACTGGTGTGTTTCTACTATATTTTAATAATTTGCATAGTTAACAATATGACATGATTTACTCTGGCTATTCTGTCGTGCCTACTTTGACTTATGATAAGAGTTTGCACCGCAGTGTTTGGAGTACATATGTTAACTATATGTATCATGATATTCATGGTGCGTTTTTTTCTATGGTCTAGTGAAACAGCGAAACGCTGACTTTAGTGAATGCTGTGGTAGATTGCGACGATGTGGTTCCGAATAAGGGAACAAATCACATCCATGAGGATCTTAGCGAGCAGCGGCGTCATCTGTTTGCAATTATCGCGAAACAGATGGCGCCCCTGCTCACTCCCGCAAGGGAAACGCTGTGCGAGTCTCGCCCCCGTTTGAAACCTCATCTCTGTGCTTCGTCCCTCATGGCGGCCCTCTTCTTGTTGTGTATGTATTTTTTTGGGGTAGTTTTATAGCGCGATCTCGCAACACACAAGTTCACGATCCTATTTTTAGGCATTTTTTTCCTATCTTTATGTGACACAGTAATAATGATTTCTGTTTATAGTGCGTCATCATGCACTTCTATGGTTTCTAGGTGCTGTAACCACAGTGATGTGGGCATGTACTCCGAATACTACAGAGTTTACAGACACACATAACATAACGTCAGTCCTCTGTGAGCGTGGGTTTATTGCCTGAACCACAGTTAGTAGGTTACTTTGTGACAACTAAAAACCTTAGCTTTCAACGAGTTTCTACAAACTTGCCTATTCAACCCGTCCTTTGCATGGCCAGAGTCACCCCTTCCCCCCCCGACCTTCTTTCCCGCCTCAAACTAGTCTCACAAAGTGCTTGCACAACACGTGATCCTTCTAAATAAAGTCCACACTCATTGTGGAGCTGTGGGGTGAATGCATGACTCGATGAAGTAACTTCCGCATAAAACAATCCAGGGCACAAGCCCATAAGTACTTGCGTAAAACATTTTTTTTCAGGAATTCATTAATGGAGTGCTTCATTTTAATAGGTTTGCGCAGCAGCTGGAACAGTACTTTGACATTTCTTTCCTTGTTTTCTTTAGCTATTTTAGTTGATTCTGCTCTTAAGTTCGAATGACAGTTTACAGGCCTGTGGTCCGGAGCCTAACTGGCTGACGTGGACTGTAAGGGTTTCAGGTTTTTTTGGCAGCCTAGTGCCTCGAAGGCTGGTGTGGTGGTGTCAGAGTCGTGCAAGGCACTGGCACAACACCAACCCTTCAGATGTTTGACATCCATAATAAACATGCACTTTACGGTTCTGTTCGGCAGACGTGTTACTTAGCGAAAAGAAGTGACCCCAGAGGCCTTAATTTGTTGTTTCGCGTTAAATCAGGAACTGATGAGACCCTTTTAAAACATAATTGGTATTCGCAGGCCTAAAAACCACCCTATTAATTACTACATACGTGTACACATACACTTTTTTTGTTGCGTGCACTGGTGTATGGTTATCACAAACTGTTTTACTGGGAGCTAGAAAGGCTGGTGTTAATTAAATAGTGTTCCTCTACGTCTATTAAAGAGAGAATCATTATTTAAGATGTCTATTTTTTACTGCACTGGGCTTCCTTTTGTATCGAGGTGTTTTAATATGCCAAAATGGCTATCGAATGGGCCACACCCCTTCCTTTTCCTTAGTCACATAGTTTAGTAAACTATGCCACATCATTAGGTCTTCCTTTAATGCATAAATCAAGTAGCCATGCTTGTAATGTTGCAGACCTTAAGAACACAAGCTGTGCAGGAATGCCATTGGGATCTCTTGTGCAGGGACCACGTGAGCTCTGTGTATGACGTGCATTGCTTTCTTTTCCCTCGACGGGTGGGCGGTGAAGGCTTTTGAAGTCATTGAAAATAATTTATGGCCGTAAAATAATGCCTCAGATGTGTGGTTGTTCTGCATCAACGACAGGATCAGGCGACAGAGGCTTACTTACACCACTCACATTTTGATAGGTGCCATAAAGAGGCACTTTTTGGGGTTGTTTGATGGAGTGCTGTGGGGTGATGGTGTGCTGCATATGTTTTGTGACTTTAGTTGATGCTTCTGTGGTACAGAAAACAAGCATTGGCATAGGTAATAGGTCTCGCCTTTGGGACCTTATAAGTGTTTAGCCATGCAACAGTTGATGTTGCATCAAGGATATTGTGCTGCATAACTAAATACTTATAAGGTCCCAAAAGCGAGACCTATTGGCTATGCCAATGCTTGTTTTGTGTGGGATGGGCTTATTTTTCACCCTCAGAAAATTAGACAGGGGAGGAAGAAGGCGGGAGAGATAGGAAGACAGGTGGAATGTTGGGATGAAAAAGAATTTACACGAATGCCATATAAAAGGATAAATAACGGGAAAAAGAAAGAAGCAGGGTTGGCACCAAAACGAGACCGTTTTGGTATTTGACAACCTTGCATTCGGCAGTGCAGACGGCGGTCTCCTAAAAAATATCTGGGGCTCTGCACTTTACTTTTTCACAGCGTGCCAGAAATGTTCAATATCAAAATCATTACATACAAACGGAAAACCACCAGCAAATATGTACATCAACAGAGTACAAGTTAAAAACTCCTTTCTAGTTGCACAATACCCCTAGGGCCTATGTAAATAAAAACACAGGAAGATATGTGTTATTGCGGTGCCATTTGTTAGGACGCTGCCAACGTTGCGCCCCGGCGCGCGCTCTTTTGTCAGCTGAGCTGCTCACGTGCAATGGCGGATCAGTTTGTGGGCAGGTGGAAACAGATGTGTAGAAATCTGCCCTTGTGTCAAAATATATTGTTTTTATGCGGGGTTTTATACCGAACCTCTGCAGTATTTATGCTCTTGGATAGCTGTTATTATGACTAATTTTAAGATGCTTAATTTACTAACCTAAGCAAATAGAAGGCTAAACCGGTCTTGCCAAGATTCAGACGCGCGACCACCACTCTGCCGCAAGTCTCAGCTGCGAGCGTTTAACCCACTGAGCACTCCTGCAGGCCATGACGTATACCTTTACACACGTGTGTGGGCACACGTTCACAGCCTGGCAGTGTTTTGCGAGATTGCCTGAATATGAGAGACACCACCTGTAAAAACCGTCCATCCAAGCCACAAACCAGATCCACAAGCAGCCCAAAAAAGCCCACACACTGATCTGTCAGACCATCCCTTTTGGCAGTGCCAGATTGCCACATAGGCCAGCCAGCCTCTGAAAAACGGTGTCTGAGTGTTTTCTCCAGTAGAAACTCAAAACACTTAATTGGAAGAAAATAAACCCCTCGGTTGCCTGCACAAAAATAATCAAACTTTACTTTATTAAAGCTATTTAAAAAAAGAAGTGAATAGCCCCATGGTGAATCCTCGTGACCCCCATACCGCCACACACCTACACAAACACATCGTCTTTGGAAACAAGAGATCGATTTTATAAACAAGTTCGTAGCGCCCAGCACCAACTGCCTTGTCTCAGGGCGCGCACAGATAACGCGCTCTTGAAATCCCATAGAACGGTAGGTACCCTCTTCGCGAGCTCGCAAGGATGAAAGGCTGCGCCGGGTCTGACAAGATTCGGCTCCATGAGCGGCAGGGCCCTAGGCTGAAGGTCACGGCCTGACCTCTTATCGAGATAGTGCAAACATTAAAATACATCGATATCCGACTGAGGTTGTGTGAGGTGTAAACAATAAACTCTATTCGAGTCTGCAACATGTTCTAAGAATTTAAACTATTAAATTCCAATATGGATTTCGGGTTTAGATTGCAATATCCATTTGCTTTCCTTTAAGCAGAAGCAAAGTCTCTTCCCACTCAATAGTATTATCCCAGAGTATAGCCATCATCTAGTTACGTTCATTCACTTAACTCTGCATAAGATGCGCCTTCTCCACGTAGAAGCCATGCACTCAGTGTTAATTAAAAAGATAGCATTATGAGAGGCGGAGCCTAGCGCTGAAAGACAAGCACGGCCCCGCGGCCGCGAAAGTTAAAGAGTACTCGTGCATGCAGAGCGTTTGCCTTGTGGGAGCGAGCAGCAAGCGCGATAATTGCAAACAGATGGCGCCGCTGCTCGCTCCCGCAAGGCAAACGCTCTGCATGCACGAGTACTCATTGGAAACAGTGCAAAACATGCACGAGTTTCCAAGAAAGTACAGAGCGATTCCAAGAGAACCATCCTATGAGGCGTCAGATAAACCATGTGGATATAGTTAAATTGGATAAGCTTAAATTTGGTGTTCCTGGACACCCGTTTCGGGCTCCCCAAGACCCGATTCCATTCTTTGTCCAGTAGGTCTCCCCCTATTATTGCACTCCATCTTTCACACGTTCGGTTCAAGGGTGTCTTGACCATCTCCAGCTGTGCTCTATAGAGCCACTTCACTAAGTGTCTGGCTGCCCCTAACATTACCAGCAACAGGAGAACTCCATGAGTTTTCGGTTCTTGCTGGCCACTCTGCCATAGGTCCCCAAACGTTCACACCACCGAGTGATAAGTCAGGAATTGTCTGTGAGGTAGGTCATATTGGGATAAAAAAAATCGTCTAGAGAGATAAGTTCCCCCTGTTGGAAGCAGTCTCCCACTGTGACAATCCCAGCGGACGACTACTCCGACAGCTGAGCTCCTGAGAGTGGGACGAGCGAGACCCCGTGTGGGAGCCCAACTAGGGGCAAGTACGGGCGTAGAGAGGAGTCCCGGCTGTGCGCTGGAGGTACCTCCTCCAACACTGCAATGCCATCTGTAGCAGCACCCCTGGTTCTAGAATAATCACCGTCGGGTGCATGAGCTTGGCCAACAACAATCCTTGATTGTCTACCAGGCCTATTGGACCCAGCAATTCGAGGTTCCTCCCGTCCAACTATTGAGCCAGACATTGGAGCTGGGCGGCCAGGTAGTACAATTCAAACTCTGGGGCGCCCAATCCCCCCTCCTCTGAAGTCCTCCACAGCACTGCAAACAAGACCCTGCCCATACTCCATCCCATATCAATTTCCAGAGCAGCTTATCTAGGCCCACAAACCATGAGGGTGTGATCACCACGGGCAGATTCACGAAATAATATAAAAGTCTGGGAAGCATGATCATCTTAGACAGCCCTATGCGGGCCATCAGGGGCAGCTTCAGCGAACACCAAAAGTGGACACATGCCTTAAGGGATCTCATTACTGGTTTCAGATTGTCTTCCCGCAGTTCCTCCACAGTGTGGAATACCTGTTTTCCTAAGTATTTGAAGGAGCTGGGGGACCAGGCTAGGTCACTAGGAAGGCACTCAGGGCACTGGTGCTCGTTCACCATTGGGAAGATATGGGTTTTCGCTTTGTTTAGCCCGAGACCCGCCAGGACAGAATAACCTTCGAGGAGGGCCAACGCCTGCTCCAACCCCTGACTTTCATCCCCCAAATACAGCAGTAAGTCATCAGCATAAAGGGACATGATATGGTCTCTCCCTCCAATGGCGACTCAACGTCAGCACAGTGTAAATCCCAGCCCTCACAACAGTCCTCACTACAGTTTTGCTCACTTGCATGTTCCTATACTGCCATATTCAGTTCTCCCTGTGACAGCTGTAGTCCAGCAGCTCTCCAACATAGGGTCCAGGACCTCACCTCTTTGGCATTCTCCCACGCATCCACGCACCACTGTCCCGCCCATGGGGGCACATGTACACTATCTTCTCAGCACTCAGATCTTTCACCGGGCCTCGGTGGTGGCCCAGAGCCCAGGCCTTGCCTCAGCCCTCTCCACCCAGCAACTGGTCGGGACTCCCCTCGACTCCAACCAGGATCCAGATGGGCCACTGCCTCCCTTAATGTGCCGTTGCTGTTCCTCTGCCCTGTTCTGGTGCTCCCACCATCCAACCAGGGGGCCCGGTCCCCCTGGTCTCCACACGTTCCCATCGTCGGGCTCTCAAGGCGGTCCCACCTACCTGCACCTCTTACTAGCTCATCGCCGCAGCACGGAGGCTCCCAGCCGATGAGTGTATGGTCTGGGGCCACTGTAACCCCTCAAGCGGATCAATGCATCAGGATTAGTGATGGGCCGGAGCGGAGCAGACCCCATCGCTCATGCGTCCGCCATTTTCCCTGACTTAGCCACGTCCCCCCTCCCCTTCGTACCTTAGCTTTCACTTATAATCTACAGAGTCTGGGTCACTGAAGATTGCGTTGAGCAGTCACAAAGTTGGAAGGTTAGGAATTTGACTTTACTCGTTAGCTCCCTTTCACAAAATCTTTGGTTTTTAGAATTAATTATGTTTCACTCGCTCGGAGCTCCGTTGCTCAGTTTCTGTAAACAGGGCTGTAAATCTTGTTCTTTACCTGGTCTCTGTTCCCAGTGGTAATTCCCCTTTCTTAGTCCTCTGGACAGTGCTGCAGCTGCGTCTCTGTTCCCAGTGGTAAATCCTCATTGTTAGTCCTCTACCCAGTGCTGTAGCAGCTTCTCTGGTCCCAGTGGCAATTTCCCATTCTTATTCTTCTTGTCAGGTCTGCAGCTGTGTCTCTGTTCACAGTGGTAATTTCTCATTCTTAGTCCTCTAGACAGTGCTGCAGCTGCTTCTCTGGTTCCCAGTGGTAATTCCTCATGCTAGGACATCTAGACAGTGCTGCAGCTGCTGGTCCCAGTGGTAACTCCTGATTCTTAGTTCTCTATGCAGTGCTACTAGCTGCTTCTCTGGTCCTGTTGGTAATTCCTCATTCTTAAGCGTCTAGACAGTGCTGCTAGCTGCTTCTCTGGTCCTTACTGTAATTCCTAATCCTAAGTCCTCTAAGCAGGGCTACAGCTGTGTCTGTGTTTTCAATAGTAATTCCTCATTCTAATTCCTCTACACAGTGCTGCTAGCTGCTTCTCTGTTCTCATTGGTAATTCCTAATTCTAAGTCCTCTACACAGTGCTGCAGCTGCTTCTTTGGTCCTGTCAGTGATTCCTGCATTCTAAGTCCTCTAGCCAGTGCTGCTAGCTGCTTCTCTGGTCCCAGTGGTAATTCCTCCTTCTTAGTCATGTAGACAGTGCTGCAGTGGCTTCTCTGGTCTTGTCGGTAATTCCTCATTCTAAGTCCTCTAGACAGTGCTGCTAGTTGCTACTCTGGTCCCGTCGGTAATTCCTCATTCTAAGTCCTCTAGACAGTGCTGCTAGCTGATACTCTGGTCCCATCGGTAATTCCTCATTCGACTTCTTTCATACAGTGCTGGTAGCTGCTATTCTGGTCCCGTCTGTAATTCCTCATTTCAGGTCCTCTAGATAGTGCTGCTAGTTGCTTCTCTGGTCCTCTTGGTAATTCCTCATTCTAAGTCCTCTAGACAATGCTGCTAGTTGCTACTCTGGTCCTGTCTGTAATTCCATATTCTAAGTCCTCTAGACAGTGCTGCTAGCTGCTACTCTTGTTCGTCTGTAATGTCTTCTAGACCGTGCTGCTACTCTGGTCCCATCTGTAATTTCTCATTCAAAGTCTTCTAGACAGTGCTGCTACCTGCTCCTCTGATTCCATTGGTAATTCCTCATTCTAAGTCCTCTAGACAGTGCTGCTAGTTGTTACTCTGACACCCCGTCGGTAATTCCTCATTCTAAGTCCTCTAGACAGTGCTGCTAGCTGCTACTCTGGTCCCGTTGGTAATTCCTCATTCCAAGGTAGTGCTGCTAGCTGCTTTTCTGGCTGTGTTGGTAATTCCTCATTCTTAGTCCTCTAGACAGTGCTGCAGTGGCTTCTCTGGTCCCAGTGGTAATTCCTCATTCTAAGTCCTCTAGACAGTACTGCTAGCTGCTTCTCTGTTCCGTTGGTAATTCCTCATTCTAAGTCCTCTAGACAGTGCTGCTAGTTGCTACTTTGGTCCTGTCAGTAATTCCTCATTCTAAGTCCTCTAGACAGTGCTGATAGCTGCTACTCTGGTCCCATCAGTAATTCCTCATTTTAAGTCTTTCATACAGTGTAGTAATTCCTCATTCTAAGTCCTCTAGACAGTGCTGCTAGCTGCTACTGTGGTCCAGTCAGTAATTTCTCATTCAAAGTCTTCTAGACAGTGCTGCTAGCTGCTACTCTGGTCTCATCGGTAATACGTCATTCTAAGTCTTCAAGACAGTGCTTCTAGCTGCTACTCTGGTACGGTTGTTAATTACTCATTCTTAGTCTTCAAGACAGTGCTGCTAGCTGCTACTCTGGTCCCGTCGGTAATTCCTCAATCTAAGTCTTTCAAACAGTCCTCTAGACTGCTAGCTGCTTCTCTGGTCCTGTTGGTAATTCCTCATTCAGAGTCCTCTAGACTGTCCTGCAGTGGCTTCTCTGGTCCCAGTGGTAATTCCTCATTCTAAGTCCTCTACACAGTGCTGCTAGTTGCTACTGTGGTCCCGTCTTTAATTCCTCATTCAGAGTCCTCTAGACTGTCCTGCAGTGGCTTCTCTGGTCCCAGTGGTAATTCCTCATTCTAAGTCCTCTAGACAGTACTGCTAGCTGCTTCTGTGTTCCGTCTGTAATTCCTCATTCTAAGTCCTCTAGACAGTGATGCTAACTGCTACTCTGGTTCCATCAGTAATTCCTCATTTTAAGTCTTTCATACAGTGTAGTAATTCCTCATTCTAAGTCCTCTAGACAGTGCTGCTAGCTGCTACTGTGGTCCCGTCTGTAATTTCTCATTCTAAGTCTTCAAGGCAGTGCTTCAAGCTGCTACTCTGGTACCGTTGTTAATTCCTCATTCTTAGTCTTCAAGACAGTGCTGCTAGCTGCTACTCTTGTTCCATCGGTAATTCCTCAATCTAAGTCCTCTAGATAGTGCTGCTGGCTGCTACTCTGGTCCCGTCGGTAATTCCTCAATCTAAGTCTTTCAGACAGTGCTGCTAGCTGCTACTCTGGTATCGTTGTTAATTCCTCATTCCAAGTATTCAAGACAGTGCTGCTAGCTGCTAATCTTGACCCATCAGTAGTTCCAAATTCTAAGTCCTCTACACAGTGCTGCAACTGCTTCTCTGGTCCTGTTTTTAATTCCCACATTTTAAGTCCTACAGGCAGTACTGCAGCTGTGTCTCTGTTCCCAGTGGTAATTCCTCATTCTTAGTCCTCAGGGCTGTGCTGCTAGCTGCTTCTCTGGTCCCGTCAGTAATTCCTCATTCTAAGTCCTCTAGACAGTGCTGCTAGCTGCTTCTCTGGTCTCATTGGTAATTCCTTATTCTAAATCCTCTAGACAGTGCTGCAGCTGCTTCTCTTGTTCTGTCAGTTATTCCCACATTTTAAGTCCTCTGGGCAGGGCTGCAGCTGTGTCTCTGTTTCCATAGGTAATTCCTCATTCTTAGTTCTCTGGGCACTGCTGATAGCTCGTTCTCTGGTCCCGTCGGTAAATCCTCATTCATAGTCCACTATACAGTGCTGCTAGCTGCATTCTAAGTCCTCTAGACAGTGCTGCAGCCGTGTCTCTGTTCCTAGTGGTAATTCCTCATTCTTAGGCTTCTATTCAGTGCTGCTAGCTGTTTCTCTGGTCCCAGTGGTAATTCATCATTCTTAGTCCTCTAGACAGTGCTGCAGTGGCTTCTCTGGTCCCAGTTGTAACTCCTCATTCTAAGTCCTCAAGACAGTGCTGCTAGCTGCTTCTCTGGTCCTGTCGGTGATTCCTCATTCTAAGTCTTTCATACAGTGCCGGTAGCTGTTATTCTGGTCCAGCCGGTAATTCCTCATTTCAGGTCCTCTACATAGTGCTGCTGGTTGCTTCTCTGGTCCTGTTGGTAATTCCTCATTCTAAGTCCTCTAGACAATGCTGCTAGTTGCTACTCTGGTCCTGTCTGTAATTCCTCATTCTATGTCCTCCAGACAGAGCTGCTACTCTGGTCCCGTTGGTAATTTCTCATTCGAAGTCTTCTAGACAGTGCTGCTACCTGCTACTCTGATCCCATTGGTAAGTCCTCATTCTAAGTCTTTCAGACAGTGCTGCTAGCTGCTACTCCGGTACCGTTGTTAATTCCTCATTCTAAGTCCTCAAGACAGTGCTGCTAGCTGCTTCTCTGGTCCTGTCGGTGATTCCTCATTCTAAGTCTTTCATACAGTGCCGGTAGCTGTTATTCTGGTCCAGCCGGTAATTCCTCATTTCAGGTCCTCTACATAGTGCTGCTGGTTGCTTCTCTGGTCCTGTTGGTAATTCCTCATTCTAAGTCCTCTAGACAATGCTGCTAGTTGCTACTCTGGTCCCGTCTGTAATTCCTCATTCTATCTCCTCCAGACAGAGCTGCTACTCTGGTCCCGTTGGTAATTTCTCATTCGAAGTCTTCTAGACAGTGCTGCTACCTGCTACTCTGATCCCATTGGTAAGTCCTCATTCTAAGTCTTTCAGACAGTGCTGCTAGCTGCTACTCCGGTACCGTTGTTAATTCCTCATTCTAAGTCTTCAAGACAGTGCTGCTAGCTGCTACTCTGGTCGCGTCTGTAATTACTCATTCTAAGTCTTTCACACAGTGCTGCTAGCTGCTGCTCTGGTCCTGTCGCAAATTCCTCATTCCGAGTCCTCTAGGTAGTGCTAATAGCTGTATCTCTGGTCCTGTTGGTAATTCCTCATTTTAAGTCCTCTAGACAGTGCTGCTAGTTGCTACTCTGGTCCTGTCTGTAATTCCTCATTCTAAGTCCTCTAGACAGTGCTGCTAGCTGCTACTCTAGTTTGGTCTGTAATTTCTCATTCGAAGTCTTCTAGACAGTGCTGCTAGCTGCTACTCTGGTCCCATTGGTAATTCCTCGTTCTAAGTCCTCTAAACAGTGCTGCTAGCTGCTTCTCTGGTCCTGTCGGTAATTCCTCATTCTTAGTCCTCTAGACAGTGCTTCAGTGGCTTCTCTGGTCCCAGTGATAGCTCCTCATTCAAAGTCCTCTAGACAGTGCTGCAACTGCTTCTCTGGTCCCGTCGGTAATTCCCACATTTTAACTCCTATAGGCAGTACTGCAGCTGTGTCTTTGTTCCCAGTGGTAATTCCTCATGCTAAGTCTTCTAGACAGTGCTGCAGCTGCTTCTCTGTTCCCAGTGGTAATTCCTCATTCTTAGTGTAGGAAGGTGGAATCTGACTGCATGGTTACCCCCACTTTTGTTCTGGTGTTTTGCTGGTTTTTGACTAGTCTGACTGGGATCCTGCTAATCAGGACCCCAGTGTATCTGCTTTCTCCCTAAATTGGTTGTTCATGTACTTTAGGTACACTCCAGATTGGATTCTGGGGTACCCTTATAAGTCCCTAGTATATGGTATACTATGTACCCAGGGCATAGGTACCCCAGAGGCCTCCCAGGGGCTGCAGCATGTATTATGCCACCCCTGAGAGACCATTTAAAATGACACAACAGGTCTGCTACAGCAGCTTGTGTAAGGTGGTGCATGCACCCCTTACTTAGATATAGGTTCACTATATCTATCCTAATCACTGCACATATAAACCTATCAGTCACCCCTATGGCAGGCCTTATCAATCCTGAAGGCAGGGTGCTGGGTTTTATGTGAGAGGGTGCCCATGCATGAGCAGAGCCCCTCTGCAGCCTTCAGAACCTCTTTTCCGGGGTTGTCTGTGATGCAGCCAACCATATATACTTAAGTGCATTATAACCTTGCGGTAAATGCTAACTTTAAAACGGCTGCATGGAAACATGTTGTGTTTGGTGTCAACACTTTGGAATCATACCTCCACACCAGTAACTGGTGTGGGAGGTATGATTCCACCCTCATAGAGGGAGAAATATGATAACATCGGTACACCCGGTACCAGCTTTCTTGACCCTGGCATCACAAAATGGATGCTGCCAGCCACAGACACACGTCTGCCCTCCTGCTGCTGGACGAAACTCCGGCAGGGGAAGGTTTGACAATAGGTTTCCATTAACAGGGAGGTGTGACCACCTCCCAGACAGGCTTTAGTGTATTGGGACTGGGAGGGTGCACTCTGAGAGTGCTTTGATGTCTGCACTGGGGGCACATTTGGTGTCCCTGTGCGAAGTCCAGCTCAAACCGGTTGCAGGAGCCATTTGCTCCTGCTCTGGTGCGAAACTGGACAAAAGACATGGGTGTAGCCACCCCTCTGTCCTTACCCTCCCATAGGTGGGTCCCCAGAGTTTGTCCCACCCCTTCCTTGGGTATTAAAGAGGAACCCCTGACTACAGGACTTTGGATTTACCTGGACTAAACTCTGCTACAGAAACCAAGTAACTTTTGACGATCTACACTTCGTTGGACGACAGAAGAATCTCCCTTGGAGTAAAGGAGTTACTCCCCTGCTGAGCAGGCACCTAAACGCATCTGACCGGTTTGCATCTATGAAGCTCCTGAAGGACTCCGAAGATTTCTGCAACACAGGAGGTGGGTTCCCGAGGTCTCTGAGGTTGATCTGCGCTCTCAGCAATTCTGAGGCCCGTATCCTTCGTGGGGACCGTGAAACCCGTACCCCTGGGCACCGTGTACATTTGCAGCAGCATATGCTTTTCGGCAATCCCTGAAGCTGTGCTTTGGGCTACTTGTAGTCCTGACCCCGAGCAGTAATTCCACCGAAGATTTCGAGTGTTTCGTGGGCTGGTATTTAGTGATTCAGCTCGAGGTCCCTTCGCGATCCCTGGTCCGTTGGCCTGTGGGTCCCTGTGAAGGTACCTTTAACTTTCAGTGGGCTTCCCTGGCTGCTCCAGACGTGCCCTGACTCTCCATTGCTTGGAGAGTCCCCAGGACCTTGCTGGTCCTCACAGAAGCATCTTTCTTCTGACCGCGTGGGTTGCCGTTGCCAAGGCTTGTTGGTGTTCAATCCGGACACTGACCCTCCAGCACTCGACATCCTTTGTGGGACAGCTCACCTCTGGACTTTGGTCATCGTCAGCGCCTCCTGGTACCCGTGGCTGCAGAGTCAAGCTTCACCTCTTCTCACCTGACGCACCCAAAATCGGTGGGCATTCGGTTGCTCTGCTCCTGGTCACGTGAAGTGACCCAGACTTTGTCCCCTCTGCTTTCAGGTTCTTCTCATCTCCGATCCAGGCTTGGATCACACCAGACACTTTTCTTCTCCATGGCAGCAGTACTTTTTCGCATCACGCCATTGAAAACGACGAGGGTTTCCGACACCACTTGACCCCTATGCACCCGGCTCCTCTGGGATAGGTAACACGGGTACCTCGGTACTCTCAAGGGTGCTGGCCTTAGAACCTTCTATGTTTAGCTGGGTTTGCTTAAAGTCCTCTCCTAAGTGTCCTTAATCTTTAAATTTCCAACTGCGACTTTCCCATAGAGTTGTACGGAGCTCGCGCCTGTGTTCACACACTGCACCCGTCCTCCGTGGGTCCCCTGTGTCACTACCTTGGGTGGTTCCTTGGGGTCCCAGCGATTCTACGTGCTCTAGGCACTGTGTCTAGTCAAGTCGTGGTTGTTATACCACTTTCTTAGTATATGGTTTGGTCTCCCGCTGGAGCCCACTGTGTATTGTGCTATTTACTGTCGTTCTAGTGATTTAATATTGTGTGCCTTGTTCTCTAATCTCATAAAGAGGTTAGTAGAGAGTGTTTAGTAATAAATACATATATTTTATATATACCTGGTGTGGTTCTCCTTTCATTTGGTCATTCAGGAGGTTATATACTGGTAAAACAAGCTGCTTTACATTCCTTCGAGACTTAGCCTGAAGGCTGCTCTCCATAGCTACCCCTAGAATAGCTTTCAATAAAGGTTGTCTTTCCCCTAATCATCAATAAAGGTCGTTTGGACTGGTGCAAGGTGCCCACTTTAATTAGTGGACAGCATATACCAGGCCAACTTCTCACACTTAGTACTCTATGCAGTGCACTAGCTGCTTCTCTGGTCCCGTCTGTAAATCCTCATTTAAAGGCCTCTAAACAGTGCTGCTAGCTGCTTCTCTTGTCATGTCGGTATTTCCTAATTCTAAGTCCTCTAGGCAGTGCTGCAAGCTGCTACTCTGGGGTCTGTGGTAATTCCTCATTCTTAGTCCTCTAGACAGTGCTGCAGTGGCTTCTCCGGTACCAGTGGCAATTCCTCATTCTAAGTCCTCTAGACAGTGCTTCTAGCTGCTTCTCTGGTCTCGTTGGTAATTCCTTATTCTAAGTCCTCTAGACAGTGCTGCTCATTGTTACTCTGACCCCATTGGTAATTCCTCATTCTAAGTCCTCTAGACAGTGCTGCTAGCTGCTACTCTGGTCCCGTTGGTAATTCCTCATTCCAAGGTAGTGCTGCTAGCTGCTTCTCTGGTCCTGTTGGTAACTCCTCATTCTAAGTCCTCTACACAGTGCTGCTGGTTGCTACTGTGGTCCCGTCTGTAATTCCTCATTCAGAGTCCTCTAGACAGTGCTGCTAGCTGCTACTCTGGTCTCGTCGGTAATTTCTCATTCGAAGTCTTCTAGCCAGTGCTGCTAGTTGCTACTCTGGTGCCGTCTGTAATTCCTCATTCTAAGCCCTCTAGACAGAGCTGCTACTCTGGTCCTGTCAGTAATTTCTCATTCGAAGTCTTCTAGACAGTGCTGCTACCTGCTACTCTGATCCCATTGGTAAGTCCTCATTCTAAGTCTTTCAGACAGTGCTGCTAGCTGCTACTCTGGTACCGTTGTTAATTCCTCATTCTTAGTCTTCAAGACAGTGCTGCTAGCTGCTACTCTGGTCGTGTCTGTAATCACTCATTCTAAGTCTTTCACACAGTGCTGCTAGCTGCTACTCTGGTCCCATTTCTAATTCCTCATTCCGAGACCTCTAGGTAGTGCTGATAGCTGCTTCTCTGGTCCTGTTGGTAATTCCTCATTTTAACTCCTCTAGACAGTGCTGCTAGTTGCTACTCTGGTCCTGTCTATAATTCCTCATTCTAAGTCCTCTAGACAGTGCTGCTAGCTGCTACTCTAGTTTGGTCTGTAATTTCTCATTTGAAGTCTTCTAGACAGTGCTGCTAGCTGCTACTGTAGTCCCATCGGTAATTTCTCATTCGAAGTCTTCTAGACAGTGCTGCTAGCTGCTACTCTGGTCCCATCGGTAATTCCTCATTCTAAGTCCTCTAAACAGTGCGGCTAGCTGCTTCTCTGGTCCTGTCGGTAATTCCTCATTCTTAGTCCTCTAGACAGTGCTTCAGTGGCTTCTCTGGTCCCAGTGATAGCTCCTCATTCTAAGTCCTCTAGACAGTGCTGCAACTGCTTCTCTGGTCCCGTCGGTAATTAGCACATTTTAAGTCCTATAGGCAGTACTGCAGCTGTGTCTTTGTTCCCAGTGGTAATTCCTCATGCTAAGTCTTCTAGACAGTGCTGCAGCTGCTTTTCTGGTCCCAGTGGTAATTCGTGGTAATTCCTCATTCTTAGTACTCTATGCAGTGCTACTAGCTGCTTCTCTGGTCCCCTCTGTAATTCCTCATTTAAAGGCCTCTAAACAGTGCTGCTAGCTGCTTCTCTGGTCATGTCGGTATTTCCTAATTCTAAGTCCTCTAGGCAGTGCTGCTAGCTGCTACTCTGGGGCCTGTGGTAATTCCTCATTCTTAGTCCTCTAGACAGTGCTGCTGTGGCTTCTCCGATACCAGTGGCAATTCCTCATTCTAATTCCTCTAGACAGTGCTTCTAGCTGCTTCTCTGGTCTCGTTGGTAATTCCTTATTCTAAGTCCTCTCGACAGTGCTGCTAGTTGTTACTCTGACCCTGTTGGTAATTCCTCGTTCTAAGTCCTCTAGACAGTGCTGCTAGCTGCTACTCTGGTCCCCTTGGTAATTCCTCATTCCAAGGTAGTTCTGCTATCTGCTTCTCTAGTCCTGTTGGTAATTCCTCATTCTAAGTCCTCTACACAGTGCTGCTGGTTGCTACTGTGGTCCCGTCTGTAATTCCTCATTCAGAGTCCTCTAGACAGTGCTGCTAGGTGCTACTCTGGTCCCATCGGTAATTTCTGATTCAAAGTCTTCTAGCCAGTGCTGCTAGCTGCTTCTCTGGTCCCAGTGGCAATTCCTCATTCTTAGTCCTCTAGACAGTGCTGCAGTGGCTTCTGTGGTCCCAGTGGTAATTCCTCATTCTAAGTCCTCTAGACAGTGCTGCTAGCTGCTTCTCTGTTCCGTCAGTAATTCCTCATTCTAAGTCCTCTAGACAGTGCTGCTAGTTGCTTTTTTGGTCCTGTCGGTAATTCCTCATTATAATGTTATGTTATGTTAAAAAAATTTATAACGCGCACATACACCGGATTGGTTTTATGGCGCTGCTCTGAGAGGTACCGGAGCCCTAGGGAGTTACTCGTAAGCTTGTCTAAACAGCCAGGTCTTGAGGAGCCTCCTAAAGCTGAGGAGGTCGGTGCAGGATCGGATTTCGAAGGGAAGAAAGTTCCAGAGTCTTGGAGCTAGAACGGCAAACTTAGCACCACCCAGGCGCTTTAGCTTGTAGGAGGGGGTTGACAGGAGGTGCATGTGTGCCGAACGCAAGTTGCACATGGGTAAATGCCTCTGAATAAGGCTATCCACAAATTTAGGGCTCTTTCCATTCAGAGATTTAAAGATGAGACAGCATACCTGGAAGGCGCATCACTGTGTGATAGGGAGCCAGTGCAGCTTCCTCATGAGGGGGGTGACATGATGGTGCCTAGGTTGCTGAAAAATCAGTCTTGCTGCTTGGTTCTGTACCAGTTCTAAGAACTCTAGACAGTACTGCTAACTGCTACTCTGGTCCCATCAGTAATTCCTCATTTTAAGTCTTTCATACAGTGCAGTAATTCCTCATTCTAAGTCCTCTAGATAGTGCTGCTAACTGCTTCTCTGTTCTGTCTGTAATTCCTCATTCTAAGTCCTCTAGACAGTGCTGCTAGTTGCTACTCTGGTCCCGTCTGTAATTCCTCATTCTAAGTCCTCTAGACAGTGCTGCTAGCTGCTACTCTCGTCCCATCAGTAATTCCTCATTCTGATTCTTTCATACAGTGCTGCTAGCTGCTATTCTTGTCCCATCGGTAATTCCTCAATCTAAGTCCTGTAGACAGTGCTGCAATTGCTTCTCTGGTCCCGTTGGTAATTTTCACATTTTAAGTCCTATGGGCAGTACTGCAGCTGTGTCTTTGTTCCCAGTGGTAATTTCTCATGCTAAGTCTTCTAGACAGCGTTGCAGATGCTTCTCTGGTCCCAGTGGTAATTCCTCATTCTTAGTCCTCTTTGCAGTGCTGCTAGCTGCTTCTCTGGTCCCGTCGGTAATTCCTTATTCTAAGTCCTCTAGACAGTGCTGCTAGCTGCTACTCTGGTCCCGTTGGTAATTCCTCATTCCAAGGTAGTGCTGCTAGCTGCTTCTCTGGTCCTGTTGGTAATTCCTCATTCAAAGTCCTCTACACAGTGCTGCTGGTTGCTACTGTGGTCCCGTCTGTAATTCCTCATTCAGAGTCCTCTAGAAGGTGCTGCTAGCTGCTACTCTGGTCCCATCGGTAATTTCTCATTCGAAGTCTTCTAGCCAGTGCTGCTAGCTGCTTCTCTGGTCCAAGTGGCAATTCCTCATTCTTAGTCCTCTAGACAGTGCTGCAGTGGCTTCTCTGGTCCCAGTGGTAATTCCTCATTCTAAGTCCTCTAGACAGTGCTGCTAGCTGCTTCTCTGTTCCGTCGGTAATTCCTCATTCTAAGTCCTCTAGACAGTGCTGCTAGTTGCTTTTTTGGTCCTGTCGGTAATTCCTCATTCTAATGTTATGTTATGTTATGTTAAAAAATGTTATAAAGCGCATGTACACCGGATTGGTTTCATGGCGCTGCTCTGAGAGGTACCGGAGCCCTAGGGAGTTACTCATAAGCTTGTCTAAACAGCCAGGTCTTGAGGAGCCTCCTAAAGCTGAGGAGGTCGGTGCAGGATCGGATTTCGAAGGGAAGAGAGTTCCAGAGTCTTGGAGCTAGAACGGCAAACCTAGCACTACCCAGGCGCTTTAGCTTGAAGGAGGGGGTTGACAGGAGGTGGATGTGTGCCGAGCGCAAGTTGCGCATGGGTAAATGCGTCTGAATAGGGCTATCCACAAATTTAGGGCTTTTTCCATTCAGAGATTTAAAGATGAGACAGCATACCTTGAAGGCGCATCGCTGTGTGATAGGGAGCCAGTGCAGCTTCCTCATGAGGGGGGTGACATGATGGTGCCTAGGTTGCTGAAAAATCAGTCTCGCTGCTTGGTTCTGTACCAGTTCTAAGTCCTCTAGACAGTGCTGCTAGCTGCTACTCTGGTCCCATCAGTAATTCCTCATTTTAAGTCTTTCATACAGTGTAGTAATTCCTCATTCTAAGTCCTCTAGACAGTGCTGATAGTTGCTACTCTGGTCCCGTCTGTAATTCCTCATTCTAAGTCCTCTAGACAGTGCTGCTAGCTGCTACTCTCGTCCCATCAGTAATTCCTCATTCTGATTCTTTCATGCAGTGCTGCTAGCTGCTACTCTTGTCCCTTCGGTAATTCCTCACTCTAAGTCTTCAAGACATTGCTGCTAGCTGCTACTCTTGTCCCATCGGTAGTTCCTTAATCTAAGTCGTTCAGACAGTGCTGCAACTGCTTCTCTGGTCCCGTTGGTACACATTTTAAGTCCTAAAGGCAGTACTGCAGCTGTGTCTTTGTTCCCAGTGGTAATTTCTCATGCTAAGTCTTCTAGACAGCGTTGCAGATGCTTCTCTGGTCCCAGTGGTAATTCCTCATTCTTAGTCCTCTGTGCAGTGCTGCTAGCTGTTTCTCTTGTCCCGTTGGTAATTCCTTATTCTAGGGCCTCTAAACAGTGCTGCCAGCTGCTTCCCTGGTCCTGTTGGTAATTCCTAATTCTAAGTCCTCTAGGCAGTGCTGCTAGTTGCTACTCTGGCCCCAGTGGTAATTCCTCATTGTAATTCCTCTAGACATTGCTGCTAGCTGCTTCTCTGGTCCTGTTGATAATTCCTCATTCTTAGTCCTCTAGACAGTGCTGCTAGCCGCTTCTCTGGTCCTGTCGGTAATTCCTAATTCTAAGTCCTCTAGGCAGTGCAGCTAGCTGCTACTCTGGTCTCATCTGTAATTCCTCATTCTAAGTCCTCTAAGCAGGGCTGCAGCTGTGTCTCTGTTCCCAGTACTAATTCCTCATTCTAATTCCTCTAGACAGTGCTGCTAACTGCTTCTCTGGTGTCATTGGTAGTTCCTCATTCTAAGTCCTTTAGACAGTGCTGCAGCTGCCTCTTTGGTCCTGTCAGTAATTCCTCCATTCTAAGTGCTCTAGACAGTGCTGCAGCCATGTCGCTGTTCCCAGTAGTAATTCCTCATTCTTAGTCCTCTAGACAGTGCTGCAGTGGCTTCTCTGGTCCCAGTGGAAATTCCTCTTTCTAAGTCCTCTAGACAGTGCTGCTAGCTGCTTCTCTGGTCCAGTCGGTAATTCCTCATTGTAAGTCCTCTAGACAGTGCTGCTACTCTAGTCCCATCACTAATTCCTCATTCAAAGTCCTCTAGACAGTGCTGCTAGCTTTTGCTCTGGTCCCGTCTGTAATTCCTCATTCTAAGTCTTTCATACAGTGCTGCTAGCTGCTGCTCTGGTCCTGTCACAAATTCCTCATTCCGAGTCCTCTAGGTAGTGCTGCTAGCTGCTTCTCTGGTCCTGTTGGTAATTCCTCATTCTAAGTCCTCTAGACAGTGCTGCATATTGCTACTCTGGTCCTGGTTGTAATTCCTCATTCTAAGTCCTCTAGACAGTGCTGCTAGCTGCTACTCTAGTTCGGTTGGTAATTTCTCATTCAAAGTCTTCTAGACAGTGCTGCTAGCTGCTACTCTGGTCCCGTCGGTTATTCCTCAATCTAAGTCTTTCAGACAGTGCTGCTAGCTGCTACTCTGGTACCGTTGTTAATTCCTCATTCCAAGTATTCAAACAGTGCTGCTAGCTGCTACTCTTGTCCCATCGGTAATTACATATTCTAAGTCCTCTACACAGTGCTGCAACTTGTTCTCTGGTCCTTTCGATAATTCACACATTTTAAGTCCTACAGGCAGTACTGCAGCTGTGTCTCTGTTCCCAGTGGTGATTCCTCATTCTTAGTCCTCTGGGCTGTGCTGCTAGCTGCGTCTCTGGTCCCGTCATTAATTCCTCATTCTAAGTCCTCTAGACAGTGCTGCAGCTGCTTCTCTTGTTCTGTTGGTTATTCCCACATTTTAAGTCCTCTAGGCAGTGCTGCAGCTGTGTCTCTGTTCCCAGAGGTAATTCCTCATTCTTAGTCCTCTAGGCACTGCTGATAGCTCGTTCTCTCGTCCCGTCGGTAAATCCTCATTCATAGTCCACTAGACAGTGCTGCTAGCTACATTCTAAGTCCTCTAGACAGTGCTGTTAGCTGCTTCTGTGATCTGTCAGTAATTCCTCATTCTAAGGCACCTAGACAGTGCTGCTACCTGATTTTCTGGTCTCATAGGTAATTCCTTATCTTAAGTGTGGCAGCTTCTTCTCTGGTCCAAGGGGTAATTCCTCATTCTAAGTCCCCTAGGCAGTGCTGCTAGCTGCTACTCTGGTCTCATCTGTAATTCCACATTCTAAGTTCTCTAGGCAGTGCTGCAGCTGCGTCTCTGATCCCAGTGGTAATTCTTCATTCTTACGCCTGTAGGCAGTGCTGCTAGCTGCTTCTCTGGTCACGTTGGTAATTTCTCATTCTTAGTCCTCTAGACAGTGCTGCTAGCTGCTTCTCTGGTCCTGTCAGTAACTTCCCCCATTCTAAGTCCTCTAGGCAGTGCTGCAGCTGTGCCTTTGGTTACAGTGGTAATTCCTCGTTCTCAGTCCTCTAGGTAATGCTGCTAGCTGCTAGCTGCTTCTCTGGTCCCGTCAGTAATTCCTCATTCTAAGTCCTCTAGACAGTGTTGCTAGCTGCTTCTCTGGTCTCATCAGTAATTCCTCATTCTAAGTCCTCTAGGCAGTGCTGCAGCTGCATCTTTATTCCTGTCAGTAATTCCTCGTTCTTAGTACCATAGACAGTGCTGCTAGCTGCTTCTCTGTTCCTGTCGATAATTCCTCATTCTAAGTCCTCTACACAGTGCTGCTACCTGCTTCTCTGGTCTCATCGGTAATTCCTCATTCTAAGTCCTCTAGGCAGTGCTGCAGCTGTGTCTCTGTTCATAATTCCACTACACTCCAAACCAAAAAACATAGATAAAAGACATTGTTATTTACTACGCCAGTAGCTCAAACTCTGACAAATGCAAGACCTATTGTATTGCAAATGCTTGTTACTATCTGTTTGCAATTGGGACTTCGATTCCCTGTTCTTTAATGGTTATCAACAGTGTCTCAGAAACTGGTAGCGGTTCCCAATGGGGTCGCAAATTGCATGCCTCATTAATATTCATGAGGCATGCGCAATTTGCGGCCCCATTGGGAATGGCTAGCACTCTCAGGGATGGTGGCCTGCTGGGGTCAGCAGACCACCATGCCTGGGACTGCTTTTTAAATAGAGCAGTTTTGTTTTTTAAATGCAGCCCGTTTTCCTTAATGGAGAACGGGATGCATTTAAAAAAGCAAAATTAAACTTTTCAGTTTCATTTTTTAAGGGCAGGCAGTGGTCCCTGCGACCACTGCCTGCTCTTAAAAAATACTTACGCAACCATTCACAAGTTTGCGAGTGGTTTACCACCTACTTGAGTAGGTGGTAAACTGCAAGTGTTTTGCGGCCACAAATGCGGTTGCAAAACATAAGTAAATGGCATTGAGTCTCGCTATTAGGAAGGGATGCCCCTTCCCAATAGCGAGAGTCGCAAACGCTATTTTGCGAGTCGGTGACTCACAAAACAGTGTTTGTACATGCCATGACCCTTTTTTGCGGTCGCAAACGGGCCAATCTTCCGTTTGCGAGCGCACAAAAGGGTTGTACATCTGGCCCTAAACCTTCTCTTCTTTCTTCATTTAGACTTCTCAGTCACCTACGGGTACTTGGTCCTCTCATCACATCATTTCACCAGATACTAAATGAAATTTTTTATGTTATCTCTGTCCTTACTGTGTTTCATGTACTTGCAGCCTTGAAAAAGTCACATATCACGACTAAACACGTGTAGGCTGTTGTGTTGATGATACATGTACTGAGCTCAATACAGTCATAATACTGGATTTAAAGCCTACAAACTATATGTGATGGACTTTTTACTTGTCAGACTTCTATCCTGAGTGCTATGGTATCTTCATTCAATACCTTTATTTTTATTGTTTTTTGTGGCTTTACCTGCTGCCCCTGATGTGAGCAAGGACAATCTCCCATAGAAAAAAGACATAAACCTTGACTGCAACTGGAGTCACAAGTTGTTTTTTCTTTTTCTGAACAAGTGTCTTCATGTTTTTTGTGAGTCACTAAGTGAGTTTCTTCTGGGTTAGGCTGAGCTCAAGGGGTTGTACACTCAATTAGGAAGAATTCTGGGGAAGCACAGTGTATCATTATCATCCTATGGTTTATATCAGTGTTGATCTGTTTTTGTATGTCAGTTGTCCTTGACTCAACTGTGATCATTAAGAACTGCATTGGAAGCATTATATAAGTGAAGCCCTATGCCAACAATAGTACAAAAAGCCGGTTTAAATAAAAAGTTAAAAAGGAAGTTTGTTTATAAGTTATACTTTTTGTTAACACTTGGTCTTGTGCTTGATGGTGGATACCACAATGAGCTTGCACTTATATTTTTCGTTTATTAAAATTTGCTTGTTGGCTGTTTTTGTTTTCTATACAGATGTGGTTAGCAAGGATCATTTATTGGAAGTCCAATGGGGGTGGTGGTGTGTGCCCACCATTTTGAAAGATTATATGTTGTTTTCAGATAAAAATACTACTTTCAAGAGAAGTGTCCTACTTAACTGTGGGATTTCATATCTAGTGCAAGCATAAATTTCCACCTCTGTAGCACCACACTTATTTCATAAATTCTTTTTTTCCTGTTTCAAAGACATGATTCAGAAAAATTGGACTCACGGAACAGAGAAAGAGGTCTGTAGGAGATCAAGGTTTTTCTCCAATGAGGAGATAGATGAGTTAAAGCTAAGGTACGTATTATATTGTTTGATAATTTAGAAGTTTGGATGAATAATTCATGCTTAATAGTTTCACTGCTGCTGGCAGGGAAGGTAGTGGTGGGTGGCAGAATAGCCTCACCCACCTTCTTCCAAGTTGTAGACACCAGAGGGAGGCAGAAGAAGGCAGGGGAAATATTGAACTGTCATCTTCTCTTCCACCGCCTTCTTCAGATATCCGAGGCAAGTGACAAATCAGTGTCTGTCTGTGCACCAGCCTTAGAGACTGAGACTGTTTTTTTGCTGTGTCTTCCTATTGAAGCCTTATGCAACAAACTGAATGTTATTAGTTTGCCATATAGGTATTAGACTCATGGGGTCATATTACATAAGACATGTGCCCCATTAAGGCAGCTGCCTTAGACACCCCATTCAAGGCCTGTGCCTTACAAGCAACCACAAAGCTCACAAACCTTTCCAAAGTATCCTGACCTTTCACTTACAGATGCACAAGATCTTTTAGAACCTTGGCCAACACCTGGCTCGAACTGAAAGTAGAGTTACTTATCCCAGATGGAGATGTCATTGCTACCATCCTAAGTTTCTCTCTCTCTAGGGCTATTCTTTCTCTTTCCAGCTCTCTTTCCTTTTCCTTCTGTTTCTCCTCCCAAGCCCACTCTTCCTGTCTCTTATGCCTCCTCTCCTTTTGTTCCCATTGAGCTAGTCTTAGCTTCTCCCTTTCAAACTCTCTAGCTTTCTCATCTTCATCAGCCTTAGCTTTCTGAAGTGCCTACTGCAAGCTCATGGTCTCTGCTAGACTCAACCCCCCTTCCCCGCCCCCAAGGGATTTATTTCTGGAGGCGGTGACAGTGGTACCCTAGAAATTTGAGGTGGTGTACACACCTACGGTATTCTAGAAACTAAAGGTGGTGAGTGTCTTGCTGAAACTCTGGGAAATGCATTAGGGGACACACTTGGCGTGTGTCTGGTTTATATCTGTGCTAAGGGGATGCTAGAGCCTGAATCCACAGCGTCTCTTCCTGGGTTTCTAACATGGTTCCCTTCCCAGAGTCAGCTTCAGCCTGGTCCCTTTCACCTAGTATCTCAAACTGGTAGCTAATGAAATTAGAAAGGACCTCTCTGTCGCTACTCCTGGGAATCCTCCACCCTCTGTCCCTAAATAAATTATTCATCTGATCTATGGACATGGTGCTGAGGTCAATTCGCTACTCTGTGTTCTCCATTGCCTAAACTGGACTTATTGCAACACTGCTGCAAATTGGAAATGGCCAATGCCACCTCTGTATCTTTTCACTCTCAAAACGTTAGGCGTCCCACCGCTAGTCGCCAATTGTCAGAACCCCGTTCAGGTGGCCATGGGCCATGCAGGGGTTACTTGACCCACTGAGGCCTTTTACCTTTGATATCCTGGGGTCCTCTCTATTATGGATCCTGCTCAACTGGGTCAATCACCCCCTTCTGCACCTGACTCTCAGTTTGGTAACATAGCACAAGCAGTCAAGGCTCTCTCGGAGGTAAGTATAGATACAGATCAGTGAACACGACTCATAACTCAATGTACACGCAGCATACACAATAAATCAATGTCCAGTCAAATACTTATTTTGTATAAAAGAAGTATTTTAATTCTCATTCTACGCATGCAAAGATAAACAACATTCAAAAAACAATAACACATTGCCCCTTAAGGTAGGCACACTTGTCAGGCCCCCCTCATGCTACCAAGTTCCCATGTACTGTGTGTGCTGTTATGCCCCATTCACATGCGTCACATTCCAGGGAATGTAAACTGCTAGGCCCTCTTCACGGGGTTTCCCCTACTCGGACTCAGTCGATAAGGTGTAGTCACTTAGAGTCTAGTAGGCTTGCAAAAACCAAAAGTGGTATGTCCCCTGGGGCCTGGTAGGCCCAGTGCTCAGCTTACCCGCTCCGGCGGTATAAAACCTGGCAGCGGTGCAATGCGGTCCTGGCCCAGATTGTCAAAGTCAAGCTGCACATGTTCACATGTGCAGCTTCTGGCAGGCACTGGCTCTCTTTCCTGAGCACGCTTACTAGCATCTGACGATCAGAGTTGCTCCGGCTCCAGCCACACATGGTAAGTCTTTTTCTTCCTTGCTCCGGGATGAGGGCAGTCTCCTTTCTCCGACAGGGCTCCGAGGGAGGCTCCTCTGTCCTCAGGCCTCCTCGGATAAAAAGACTCTCTCATCTTGGTTGCAGCAGCAGTTTTGGGTCACGGGCAACAACCAGGACTTACGGCCTCAGCGCTTCGAGCGGCCCCTCCTGGCATACGGGGTCGCTCCTACGAACCTCACTGTCGTGTCACACTGGCCTCTGGTTGCCTTTCCCGTGGCCCCTCCTGGCATACGGGTCCCCAGCAATTTCCCACACATGGGCGACGACCCGATCGATGCGACCCAGTTCCTTGGCACACGGCGGCCTCTCCTAGCATATGGGGGTCGCCAACTTCCACAATGCTGCACACAAGCAATTGCCCGATCAATTTAGCACTTGTCCTTGGTGCACAGCAGCTCCTCCTGGCATACAGGGTCGCCCAACTCACAACGCTGCACATGGGCGACGGCCTGATCGATGCAGCTCTTGTCTTTGGTGCACGGTGGCCCCTCGTGGCATACATGTTTATCAAACTCACAATGCTGCACACAGGCGACTGCTCGATTGATGCTGCACTGCTCCTCACACTTCGCTCAGTAGCCATACACGTTTGGGGTCCCCTCTGGATTTCTCTCAGTCCAACACACTCCTCTTCCTCATGGGCACACTGGTCTTGGCGAGCAGACAGGTACTGCTGCTCAGATTACAGATCAGGTGGTCTTGGTTTCCCCAGGTGACGTCACCTCACCCAGCTGAGAGACTATCAGGTCAGGCTCCTAGTCCTGGTCACAGGCAGAAGTCTTGCAGAACTTCCTCTTCTCATGCAGCCCAGCTGGCTGCTCGGTAGATGACAAAGTATGGGGTCTCAGACTCCCCTACTTATAGTTCTTTTCTAGACACAAAATGAGATTTAGAGTCTGGACCATTGAGGCTTTATTTTGGGGTTCTGCATCCTTGATATGAACATCTCTCCCCTTCATCTTTCCTTCTGAAAGATGTCTGTCACAGCAGGCCGGACTCCGAAGCTGATTAACCCACAACAAGATACATGGGAGTAACCAGAGTTCACACCTGGATGTCAGCCACAGTGATGTGTGCATCAAAGGTTAATCCTGGGTTCTCAGCCCAACCCTTTTATGATTCTCTTATCAGCCCTATCTCCCTCTTCCTGAAATGGGTCCAGGCCCCTTCCTTGTAATCTGTCACTGAATCAAAGAGCCCTTTGAAATGCAAAGTGAGAGCCTGCCTCCCCCTCATCCAGTGCATGTCCCATCCAGCTTACAGGAATGCAACAATATACAATTCTGTCTGGGGGAGAGTCCTCAACTGCTCATGTTTTTACCAGGCAGGTGTGGGCATCCCAAAATGGAACCCAAGGTCCTCCATGTATGTACTAGTGCAGACACATCTGTCCTCAATGTACATTTACAGCACACTCCACTGTCTAGTACTGTTGTGCCCATGTACCATGTTACCAACAGCATTCCCACATGCAGCACATGAACTCAGTGCACACTGTTCAGTACTACAGTCTCTCTGTATCTCACCAGAGTGTGTCACTTTAAACACACACTGCCAGCGCACCCACGTTTACCATGTGCATAATGTTGCACACTGCACCCTCTGTGGGGAAACAGCATTTACAACGCAGTCTCTACCACGCATGCCGTTACCACGACTGTCTTTACCACGCATCTGCCTTTACCACATATAATCCTTTACCACGCATGCCTTTACAATGTTTTTCGTTGTAAAGGCGGTAAAGGCATATGCGTGGTAAAGGCAGTCAGCTCCCTAGACTCGGAGCAAATGGGCGGGGGTGGGCGGTGTTTGAGATTAAAAAAAAGTCATTGGGATGTCAAAGGGATTGGACGTGGTGTGGTGAGTAGTTTTGGGGTCCAGGATTTACGGCTCAGGGCTGGTGTGAGTTTTCTGGTCAGGGCTGGAGTCGGAGTAGTTTTCAGAGCTGAGGGCCGGCTTTCAGGGCGGGGGGCTAGGGTTTTTTAGGGCTGGGAAGCCTGTTTTAGGGCTCAGGGCTGGGGTTTAAGGCAGGGGGCTAGGGTATTTGTAAGGGCTGGGGGCCAGGTTTTAGGGCTCAGGGCAGGGAGCTGGGGGTTTTAGGGCTGGGAGGACAGTTTTAGGTTTCAGGGCTGTGGGCGGGATGGTTTTCAGGGCTGGGGCAGAAGGGAGGAGTGATATATAGGGCCTGGGCCTGGGAGGGGCTGTGGCAGGTGCCAGCGGTTACAAAGCGGGTACCGTTACCACACATAACCTTTACTACACATATGCCTTTACCCATCATGCCTTTACAATGAAATTTGTTGTAAAGGCATGCATGGTAAAGGCATATTCATTGTAAAGACATGCGTGGTAAACTCATATGCGTGGTAACGGTATCGCGTTGTAACCACTGCGTTGTAATGGCATGCATGGTAATCGCATGCGTGATTCCATCATACAACCTCCTCTGTATAGTGTATGTCTTGCACGCTCACATGCATTCAGCACGTTTTCATCATGTACGCACTTCTACATCAATCTGATGTAGGCCAAGGGTGAGTTAAACACACAGCAGTGGAACTTTTAAAAAGGTGAGTGAGCCTGTAAGCCTCACTCCATTGACACATGGTAAAAAGGGCCTGTTCACTACTACTGATCATTATACGGTATGCTGCCACCACTGCGCTTGTGCTGTTTAACTCCTAATGAAGACAGTAGCCTTTTACCACTATGAGAGGATGGTGCTTTGGCCACCCCTCCCAGTCCAACAAGACCGCAATCTGTGAGACAGGCCTATGTCATGGTGCACACGCATGATCCGTGTTCACCTTGGACAAAAGAATGAGCATTAGGGATCCAGACAACAATACAGTTGGGCACTCAGGACAGGGGTACACGTCTTCACCATGCAGAGGACTTTTCCATCCCAACAGCCAGTTTTGCAGAATGTCTTTTATACCTAATTTAAACATTAAATATGCAAAAAGTGAGCTCCTCTTTCATGAAATCAAGGCCAAAAAGTACTTACTGGCTCACTTTGCACTTACAACTGTGGAAAATCTGCCAGGGGTTTGGAATTTTCACAGTTGTTAGTAGAGTAAAGGAATATCAAAACAAGCATTTGCAAAGAGAATAGGTCTCGCTTTGCCAATGCAGCCCTATTAGCTTTGCCACTGATTTTTGCTGATGTTGTTCAGAAAAGAAAAGAATACATACTACTGATCAGCCTCGGCAAAAAAAGCACAATAATGTGCATGCGTGCATGTGCACTTATTCATCATGATGGTAAGGGGGCACAGCTTCATGACGTGTGCATACATGGTGATGCATGCACACTTATGCATCAGTACTCTGGGCTGCTGTAGCATCATGATGCATAAGTGCGCATGTGTGTGTGTACATCATATGTCATGACGTGGCTGCTTTTTTTTTGTAATGTAATGTAACATGGATATGTAGAGCACAATCTTATCACCAGTGAGGGTATCCAGGTGCTGAGTAGGTGCTGGCTCTGCATGTAGGTTCAGATGGAGAGCCAGGTTTTCAGTTTCTTGCAGAAATCCATAAGTGATGTAGCTGCCCTGATGTGCTGGGGGAGGTCATTTCAGGAATTGGCTGCTGTATAGGTGAACCCCCACCTCCTGTCTTGCTTCTATGGATACGGGGGTGTGGGCAAACGCTAGTGATGCAGAGGGGAGGTTCGTGGTTGGTTGTTGGAAGTGTAGGCGGTGGTTGAGGTAGGTGGTATCCAGGTTGTGTAATGCCTTGTCGGCGAGGAAGAGCAACTTAAACTGGCAGCGTTTCTGAATGGGGAGCCAGTGTAGTTCTCGGAGGTGAGGTTGTTATGTTCCTGGGTTAGGCCCATGTAGCGAAGGAGCTCATTTCTTACATTGTCCTATTTTTCACTTTTGCACATATTGCGTGCGCGAAAGTGTTGGATTAGTTTCTCTGAAACTAAACTTGTTTACACATCTAGCTTCGCACAACATTATCGCAATGCCCTGAACACCATGTACAAGGTCTCTTATCGCACTATGTACAAATGTCGTCTCGATCTTTATCCCTGGGGCGACAGGGCTATCTACATATCCATAACATCACTAATCTATATGCATATCACAAGGCTGCTTTCTATTATAAAAGATGAGCATCTTGATAGACTGGTAAAGGAGGCACTTCAGCTGACACAGAGGGTCCCTGCATGCTGAGACTTCACCATGTAGCAGTCTGACATCTCCGTGAGGGGTGTCCAGTTTGTGACCAAGACCGGGTCCTTCATTCTCTCCCATCAGGTCATGGAGTTGGATCGTCCCTTAGGGGGATTCTTGGCTCCACACGTACACACACTCTAGGTACACTTAGTGTTGGGTTCGTATAGTAGTATTACGCCAGATTAATGCCTTGTTTTATATGCCTGCATATATATACTGTTTTAGCACCATGGTAGAACTATATCTACTATTTACGCTTTTGGTTCTTGTAATCACCTTCTTCTGCTTCAGTCTACTAATTATTGCAGCACATGTATTCTATACAACAATAATGTTTGTTCAATAAATATATTGAAAACGTCCTACTGTGTATTCTCTGTATATTTCTCTGAGCACAAGTAAGCACGAGTGACTGAGCGAAAGGTTCTGTACAGTTTCCATGATCCCTGAGGGGTCAGGGTTATCATGTTCACTGGTTGCCAGAAAAACATTAGCTCCCTGGTTGGGTCAGGGGGGCTTATGGTGGCACTGTGAGCTAGCTGGTCTCTAGGCCAACATATCCTGCGGGGGTGCCTGGAGTCAGTCTAGGCACCTCACCCAAAGTTTATGTTGTCCCACAAAAGTGCAGATCCTACGGATTAGTAGGAACTACACGACATGGGGCCGCCAACTTTGGCTGGGTTCTTATTTAACAGTGAAATCTGAGTAGTTTAGTCGTGCTTTCTCAGAGACCATACTCACCTCCAAGGTGAGTATGGTCTCCACCTCCCGAGGCCTAAGATGGCCGCCGTACAGGAGCTCCTCCAGTGAGCTCCGGGTTGGGGATTACCGAATCGGTTATTATCCCTGTTCAACCCTGCCATCCATCGCCCTGGCGCCCACCGCTACTCTCTCCCAGCAGTTTTAACGCTGCTGTGTATCGTTTCTGGCTCTGCTCACCTCCTTGCGACCGCTGGCCATCGGACTGCCTGGTTGGCCGCCTGTGGATCCCGCCGACGGCCGCCTGAGGCTCCGACCGTCGGATCCCCCCTGCGGCGTTGGCTGGAGGCGCTGTTTCGACTGCTGGCCTCGGAGGAGCGGGGGAGCCTAGGACCGGGTGAGTGCTCCGGCAGCCACCGGCCTTCACGCTGCCTGGTCGGTCGCCTGTGGTTCCTGCTAATCGATGTCCCCGACCGTTTCCTGCATCCTAGAGGTGGTGCGAGAGAAATCCTGGGCCCTGGCTGGTGTGGTTGATACCGGGGGCCCCCGGTGATGCCCTGCAACGGGACACCAATTAAAAGTATTACGAGGAGGCGGCCTGCCTGACCCTAAAATGGCGGTGCCTGCCCCTTGTATAGAATAACACGGAGCTCGAGTGAGCTCGAGGAGCTGCGGGCGGATGATCCTGGGCCCCGGCCACTGCCGCAAGCACGCTTATTGGAAAGAGGTTCGGCATAGGAGGGCTCCAGATACGATCAACAAGGAGGCTAGGGAGGGCAGTAATAATAACTCGGGCTGCCTGCACTGCCGGTGGCACTTTTCTGTGGCAGACCCAGTGCCAGCACTCTCCGTCGGCAGCAGGATGCGCCCAGAGGACGCGTCCAGGATCTGAGGATTTTCAGGGAGGTGTGCGCGCTGGCTGCCTGAAGGAGACGAGGCAGGAGGCTCCCCTTGTGGATGGACGTGGCCCGTGGAGTCAAACGAGACCGGGGATGAGTGCACTGGTCCTGCGAGGCAGCCCCGGTCGCCTCCGGGGTCAGAGACTGTGCTGATCGCATGCGGAGGGGACCCCGCTCCCACCACCGGACAGGGAGGCTTCCGGGACCGCAGGAGGGGTGCGGGCAACAATGGATAACTTCTTCAGCGTGGGGACGCGGGTCTGGTTGCGAGAAAATGGCCAGCACTTCCCGAGTTATGTTCAGTCTTGTGCCGGTGGCGTCGTCGTTTTCAAGACGGAGTATGGCCAGAGCTTGGCTTGCAGCGACATTTAAACAATCTCCTTTGGATGTGCACGAGTCTGATCTGCCTGGACTGACCTGTTCACTGATACCTGAGATGGTGGCTCCACTGTGGAGATGCTCTCGGTAGGAAGCCTGACGTGTGATCCCTATCAAGTGTCTTGCCTTCCAAGAGTCCTAAGTAACTGTTACTAGTTCACAATCCAACAGGGTCGCAGCTGAGGCTGATGGGTGCCTGACCCTAACATGGCCGCCAGTTGTGACTTTTTCCCCAGCTGAAATCTTCCTTACATATTCCTATCAGGACTGTGCCTGACCTCAAGATGGCGTCTGGAATTCATTCGGACCATGGTTTCTCCCCCACCCAAATCTGACAATCTCTGAGTACTCCTGATCTCCATCCTGACAGCGGAGTCCGAGCACTATGTCCGACGCCCGGTGGAGCTGCTCTGTTCAGCTATTGAGGAGATCGGCCTTGGTTCATCCCCGGACCGTCACCTACCCAGCCGGACTTTGGGCACAGTTTTTCTCCCCGTCTCCCTGTCTCGCCCCCCCCCCCCTCATCGTATTTCTGTAACTCTGCTTTTTCCTTGTCTCCTATCTATCTATCTGTTCCCATTTAGCACTCTTTCTTTTCTTTCTTACTTCCTTTGCTCCTATCCCCTCTCACCTGAATCTTTCCCCTTGCCCGCTACACCGCCTAGCCCCCTGTCCTTTTGTGCCCTTTGACTAAGCACTCCTTCTCCCCTTGTTGGGGAAAGATCCAATATTTATACTCTGGAGTCTCAGCGAACCCGCTGAGAGAGTCCACAGCGCCTAGGGAGCCACTCACAGTTGAGGTATGGTATGGCACCCCTTGCCAAAGCACTCCCTCTCCCCTTTTGGGGAAGGATCCAGTATGTAGGCCTTGGAGTCTCAGAGACCCCCTCTGAGAGAGTCCACTGCGTATAGGGAGCCTCTCGCAACAGAGATGGGGAAATTATACCACTTCCCCTGGAATCACAGCTTACTGGACTTTGGACGCAGCTCTGACTCGTCTACCGGTTTGTGTGTCCCCGTCACCCCTCCTCTTTCCATGCTGTGTCTCTCACCCTCCCCTCCTCTTTCCCTCCTCCATTCTCTGTCTACTTCCCCTGCTCTTCCCCCCCTCCCCTGAATCTCTCCCCTTGCCTGCTTTTTCCCTTACGTATATGTCCTTTTTGTTTGTCTCGACCTTACTTGTCACTATGTTGCCAGGCTCTAATAACTATGTAACCTTTGTAACGATGTAACCTGCAATTATGGTCTGATAATCATGTAAAGCGCTCTGATACCTCCGGGTCTAGCCAGCGCTATATAAAACCTTTAAAATAAAATAAAATAAACTGGAGACGTCCATGGTGGGAAGGGAAATCCGCCTCAGCTGAGTAGGTATACCCTATGTATTGGCTGTAGGTTATTCAAGCTTGTAGGATTAAAATCTCCCCATTGTGCATACCCTATCTCAATGAATTCATTTACTAAAAATCCTTTTTCTTTTTAATAATGACTGAACAAAGTGAGGACATTGAAGAACAGGAAGTTGCTCTAAATATTACAGAAAATTGCAGACATGCAGTTAGTTTGAAATTATTGCAATATGGCCTCCCGGCAATGGGTGGAGACGTTACCGTCGTGGTTGAGACACATGAAGAATTCAGAACAGAGGTATTCTATTCTTAGGTTAAATTCCCGGCTGCAGATCCACGCACAAAATTGTTTCACACTTACATTGAAGATGAAGCGCCGGATGAATACTTTCCATATGTGGACATAGAAGTCCCATTAACTTACCAAGAACATATTAATTGGTTTAAAGATGCCCTCCCCCATACCACAGAAAAAGTGAGACTTGGTCCGCTCAGTAAAGAAGGAGCGACCTGCTGTTCTAAGCTGCTGATAAACTGCATTCCAATTTTTCTGAATTAGATGCTACAGAATTACGTTCATTATACGAAGAATTGGTAAAAATGTACAGAAATCTTACACAGTTCATAATGCGAACACTAACAGTTAACCCTGTGCGTACTGCTCAGGCTGCACAACCTCAATTGACTACACCGGGCATCAGCTCACAAACACTGAATGCCGTTATGGGAAAGATTCCCACCAGTCAGGAGTAAATTCCGTTCTGGATAGTGCAGAAAACAAGTCAGCTTGAAGCGGTTTTTCCCCATATGGGCTAGCGGGAAAAATACAGAATATTAACAATTTGCTTGCCAATTGGGATGGCTCCCCCGGTGGAAGATTGTGCCACTTGGGGTACAGTCTTCGCTGCCATCTATTCCAGAACTCATGGTACCCCTTCAATAGCAGTTCTACATGATGTACTGAAACAAGTACAGAATGAGTACGAGGCAGAGCCTGCCCTGGACTTAGGGATGAAACTGATGGTCAATATGTTAAGTAACAGAAAAGAGAAAGAAGCTACATTGGCTATATGCCTACACCTGAGGGAATTCACTCCTGCACAGCAGGAGCGAGAGTTGCCTAAAATTATCGAAGAAACTTATGCTTCGCTGGGTAGAGATAATTTGGGAGCCGGAGATGGAATTCCACAGGTTAAGGGTAATTCGGAAAAGGATAACTCCATGCAAGCACCCGATTCTTCCAACAAGAATTGGGATAATAAACAAAACAAAACACAGTCACTGGGTGGGTCTCTTCAACAGGAACCCACCGAGAGAAAATACAATCTATGAAACCGTGATAATATTAGGAAGCCTGACATGTATCAGGTTTCATCCAATACACGTTCAGAGAGAGGTGGACGGTCAGAGCAAAGCTCAGAAGAGCTTGTGAAGCCAAAAAGGGGGACACATCGCACTTCAGACTACATCATCAAAAAGGAAGACAAACATAAGACTTCTAAACCTCAATTCAAAAAGAAAAAGGTAGCTGGGATTAAAATAAGAAATGCCCAGGCCACTGAGGACTCTGCTTCTGAACGGGAAATGGGCAGTGATGATGCTGGACAGCGTGGCAGAAGTCACAATAGCTTGCCAGAACCTGATGGATTATCTGGTGACTAACGCTGAGTGAGCATATCACGGTGGAAACACCTGATACAAGGGTAAGTGTCCCTCATCGTTTATACGAAATAACGCTCCAAATGGAGGGGGACATACCTAGGAAAGCAAAGGGTCTCTTTTGGGAAAACATGACATATGGTTACGACATTCTTTTGACTGAAAAGTATTGGGCACCTGAGTTCGTAATGGAGTGCCCAATAGAGGAAATTGTAATTTTACCAGCTTTCTCCGACCTCGTTCCAGAATCAGTTAAAAATTCATACACGCAGGAGTGGGCGTTAGAGCTAGCTCCTGCAATTTACCGCAATCATGTTGGGTGGAATGTTGAGTCTTCTCATCACGAGATCCCATTAACCCCTTGACCACGATCGGAATTCCGCTCGTGTGCTGGACATTCCGATCGCGGGTGTGGTCGTGACGAGCTCAGCTCGTCATGCGCACAGCGCGACCGCGCAGCATGATGAGCTGAGCTCGTCACGAGCATCGAAGGGGTTAATATCAACTCCTCAACCCCAGAGACAGTACCCAATAAAACATGAAGCTGAAAATCAAGTTTGGGAAATCCTAGATCAACTTGAATACCAGGGTGTAATAGAAAATTGCACCTCGTCCATGAATAATCCCTTGTTTCCCATAATGAAACCCGATAATTCATACCGTCTAGTCTTAGACTACAGACATTTAAACACTTCCACATGTGCATTTTGTACTGCAGTACAAAATGCACATAGTGCCGCACTAATAAATAACATTGTGCAGAAGAATTACAAAACAACACTAGATATCTCAAATGGATTTTTTCTGCCAAATCATAACTCCTGGAAGCAGATATTTGACAGCATTCTCGGTGCTAGGGTCTCTGCGAGACCAACCGGGTACACCTATATCACTTTCAATGAAGGCGATACAGTACCCATTGCATACAAATCACATTTGTACACAAATGCTGAAATGCGTTTTGCACCCACTGAGAAAATTCTCACAGCGATACAGACTGCTGTAGTGAGAGAGAGAACATTAGTGCAGGGGAAACGCATAATTGTCGTAACCCCAGTACCAACCTTACAGGCTGTTACAAAAGCGAGTGTTCCAAATGCCAACGCATTACATCCACGATGGCTCCAATGGGCTAACTCTCTCACTGCAACAAATATAGATTACCGATTTGATTCTATATTTAAGACAGAAGCATTTCTGCAGTATCAACAAGAATATCCTCTGTCAAATCAAATAATGTCTGAAGATCGATATGACTATATCTTTTTATACCGATGGATCTGCCCAGCCTGCTCTAGGAATGAAACAGCAATACTCCGCGGCATGGTCAATCGTAAAGGGGCGCATGCATGACGGAAGTTCCGTCATGGAAAAACACACACTCAGTCCGTAGGGGATTGTACAGCACAGCTTGCAGAACTCAAATCCCTGATACTGGCACTACAAAATACGGATTGTGAATTCCCCACACTTACTGTGTGTGATTCATTTTACTGTGTCCAGTCCTATAATGAATATCTTCACTATTGGGGCAGAATGGATTTAGAGATTCCAAGGGTTGCACAATCAAGCGCAAAATGATTTGGGAACAGGTGGCAAAGCTGAAAGAATGCTTGCCACGGGCTCATATTATCCATACATTGAGTCCTCAATGTGTTGGCTTTCACGTTGAAGGAATTCCATGGCTGATGAAGCAGCTAAGGCGACAGTTCGCACTGCTGCCATTGCTGCCATAACTTGTTCTAGTACGAGGATAGACGGAAACATCATGGTGGCTGTCAATGCAGCGCACAACGACACACCCCTATCGAAATGCTTTCCACTCAAGTACTCCTACAAGTTAGATGCACAAAACATTCTGTATGCTCAGATTCCAGGAGTGGGGAATAGAGTAATATCAAACACTGATCGCAGATTGGGACTGATACTAGCTGCACATGAGGGTCTGGGTTCAGCTCACACAGGGATTGCTGCTACAGTTTAATTACTGAAGCACCACTATTGGTGGCCAGGTCTTACTAAACAGACCAAGGACATTGTCCTTAAATGCGACATCTGCCAGCAGATGAAGGGCTCCACCGTAGCACGTCCAGCACAGACACCTCTATTGATTTCAGACAAGCCTTTGGCTTGTGTCGATTTGAATCACTGTGACCCCTTACAATCAGATGGGGCTTATAAGTACATCTTCGTGGCAGTGGATTCATGCTTCAGATTCCTGTGGATTTGGCCACATGGCTTGGCTGAGGCTCGAACTGTTATAAAGGATTTGCGAGGCTTTATCTGGATATACGCAATAGGCACACTACATTCTGACCAGGGTCCGGCCTTTAGCTCTCAGGCTTACAAAGAAGCCTTAGGAAGTTTGGGTGTGGCCTTGCAGTATTCCTCCCTGTACCATCCTGAGGGAAATTCGGTCGTTGAGAGGAAAAACTGTGATTTCAAGCAGTCCCTAACAGCAAGGGTATTAGGCTTGGGTGGCAGTTGGGTCAATCACACATATGGGGTCCAGAGGGCACTCAATAACATGCCAAGAAAATCCCTAGGGGGTCGTACTCCTTATGAACTCCTGTTTGGTGTGAGGATGTGGGTACCAGACCTCAATACTCTCAGCGCAGTGGCGGCAGAACACTGAATGAACGTTTGGCTGTTTTACAGGAACTCAATGAATTCCGGGCTTTACAAAGCAACGCCCAAGAAAAACGCACCACCACTGGGGAAGTGAAGTTAGTCCCGGCAAGAACTGCCTGGGTCCTGAGATTGGGGACCTGGTCAGAGAGAAAATTGTGGGCAAAAAAGAATTTGGGCCATTTTACAGAGAACCTGCACCTGGCTGTCGAAGGTACCAGAACTGTACTTCTTCTGCCCCTTGCCGGTCGCAGAGACAAAAGGTTTCTCTCTATTGATCTGATCAAACCACACTATGTGACCGATTCTTAACAGTAGGCCGCATGGGCTCCTGGGTAGCTGCAGCACTCCTCTCGCTACCGTTCAGAAGGTTCAGATGGAAGTTATAATAATTACAGGTGATTCCACTCTCCAAAGAGAAGCTGTAAACAACCATGAAGATCTACTTCTGCCCAGTGAAACAACTACAACTGTACAGTCAGCAAGTACAGAAAGACAAATTTCAATAAAAAAAAGTTGACAACGTCTATGTGAATATGCCACATTTCAAGTCATCTCCCAGTTCTACAAAACCTGCTGAGCTGCTCAAAATATACCAGACGGTGTCTGGCTACTCCGTGTATTATGATGACTTCTCATCGGATCCAAGTGAACCTGAGCTGCCACCACCACCTCTCCCTTTCAAGCTATGAGTTTATGCTCTCTATCTTTGGCTGAAAAAGACTTACTTTGTCACTCCTTGGCTTACTCTTCCTGGTCCTCTGGATTGGTTTGGTGACTTTCTTTTTCCTACTTCTGAATGGACACTATCTCCCAGAACGCTCTGCAGTACAACTCGTGAACTTGGTCCTGAAACCACGTGCATCATGGCACCGTGAACGTAGGGGCCTGTCCCTGGTGAACATTACAGCAGTTTCAGTTCCTGAAGTAATATTGTGGGACAGGGTATTGTATGATGTGTATGGTCCTACTGAACTTTTACAAATTCCACATTTGTTTAAAATTTCCTTAAATTATATCATTATCTCTAGTGCTTTCTCTGATGATTGGGGCATTGAAACTGTGCACAATTTGCTTGCAGATCTAGAGCAATCAGCTGCATTTTCTAATGATGAATTGTATGATGGTACATCTAATTTTGGCAACATGTTCTGTTATCAACATTATGGTCACCATTTTTTACACAATGCTAGTATCTCGTGCTGTTTACAATTACACTCAATGGGAAAACTGCCCAACACCACCGAAAGGTAGTTCATAAATTTTTGCACAGAAGTTTGCTTATTTTTCTGGTTTTGACACATCAGACCCAGCCGCATACTATTATAGGCTTGCACCTACACCTGCAAAAAAAATTATGCTCACTAATACCAAGCTGATATACTCTGCTTCTTTTATTTCTCAACTGTCTGTACAGGGTTTCGACTTTTGGAAAGACACCATAGACACAAAATCTGTCTGGGGGACAAAAGATTGTCAGGTTTAGGGAACTGAGGCTTTGTTCAGCGCGTGCCTCATACCAGATAAGATAACTTTCCTGAATAAAACAGTGCAACAGACTTCCTGTCTTGGAATAGTCAAGATGAAGGATTTGAACACACACCTCGGATTCCCTCCTTTTCACGTTGTGAGGGTTGGCAACAACTAATACAGTACAGTGAGGATACACTAGACACCATGATATGAAATGGTTCTTACAATTCATCAGACCCCAATTGGAAGGGATGGTTGGTTTGGCCTGTGGACACAAATGGGTGTCAATCTAGATTCATGGGTAACACCGAAGGGCTTAGGATTAATAGGCCTGATCAGTGATATGTACAATCAGAACTCTCGGGGTGGTGACATCATATATATTGTTGGGAAGTTCTGCCTTGATTGGCTAAAAACCTCAACACTGTCTCTGGGGAAGCAACACTTGTCCCTTCTTTCTGATGACATGGATCTCAGGGATTTTTTATTAGGTCACCTGTAGCCATGTCAAAAGCGCTTCTTGTATGCAATATACAATGAGCTGTGGAAAGTTTCTCAACAGGAAGCTGCTGAGAGACTGCACGAGATTTATAGGGTTAACTTAGAAATGGCTTTGGCTGTCGTTGACAACGGTATGACCACATTATCATCCAGAATTTATTCACTGGGCAACATAGTGTTTTCTGCAGTTGACACAATACAGCAAGACAGGTCTATCTTACAACACAGGCAATCACAACTCCGGTCCATTGTATTATTAAGCTGGACGTTACAAACATTACGTTCTGGCCACATGCCATGATGCTACATCAACAGCATGACCCTGTTTACTACATACGATCTAACTGAAAGACAGATAGTAATGGCATGGAGGGATGCAAAGTATACTATGTTGCACATTTAAAAATCAGATCAATTACCTTACACTGTGGCTGAGACACCATCCACTGACTGGATAATCCATGGTTACATCACCCTACCAGTCACGACTTTCCAATTCCAGTACTGTCTCCAATATCACCAGGTAGGCAGATACGAAGCGCTTGGGGAAGGTTATGTACATGAGTACTGGGAATTACTATTCAGGTTTAGATGCAGGAATGGGGACACAGAAGTTTTCCTTAGTGGTTCCGATTGTGAGGATGCTTTAAGCGGGCCCTTAGTTTGCAAGGACATTTCTCTTCATGGGGCATGCAATGCTTCAGTTGCAAACTTGTCCTGTTATCTGAAGGGTTCTCCAGCTGCCGTGATTCATCCAGTTTTCAGGTTGCTCTCAAATGGGAGCCATTTGAGCTGAATGATCAAGGTTGCTGTGGATAGGACCCGGGCATCGCTTATCTGGTTACGATTAATTCCATAGTCCCTTGTTGCACACAAGTATTGTTTCCACCGGCCCGCACAGTTAGGGAGGCAACGCGATAGCCTTCGATAAATGTTTCCAACATACGCTTTGATTCTCTGAGCGAACTGAAAGCCATGCTTTTTCAAAAAGATGTGGCCTTAACATCAGCCAGAGAGACGTTTGATCTCCAGGTTGCAAGGTCCTTGTCTGAGATACAGACACTACTCCATACTGACTTCCCGCTGCATTTTGGGGAGCTGGTCCACCGTATCTTTAACATGTCTGTTACAAAAAATAGCGCACTTTTTTAAATGTATCAGATCTGGACTGGTTAGCACCTTTCAGACAATTTTCGGAGTTATACCATCATTCATACACTGCGTGTTGGGAAGCGCTTTTGGAGGGCTCCCGCTTGTCCTGCTACTTGTGGCGGGAATCCTGGTTTTAATTTTTCTGCTCCACAATGGATGTCCCAGTTCAACAAGGAATGGAGACAGCACTGCTTGTGCTGCGTTGACGTGAACGCATGGTACACTGCTTCTGCACACCTCGGCTTCGAGAACTGAACGAGCACTGGTTCTTGTCCTTCAGGCCTGTCTGGCTTGACTGCGTACAACCTGTTTTCCGCTGCCTGCTTTGCAGCTACGAATGCATCCTGGATATATGTCTCTGATCACAATTGGTTGCGCCACTGGACATTGAAGTACTGATGGACCCCTTAAAGGCCCAAGTGTATGGCCCATGTGTATTGTTGTCCTCAGCGTATTCAATTGATGATGAATGCATTCTTAGAGCCACCCTGTGATGCTTCGGCTCCTAGTGGAATGAACACCAGCTCTGCTGATAACATACAGGCTGTGGTCTCTCCCTCAACAGCTGCAGTCAATCAATCAATCACAGAATTTGTAGAGCGCACTACTTACCCGCGAGGGTCTCAAGGCGCTGGGGAGAGGGAAGGGGGGGGGGTGCTGCTACTGGTCGAACAGCCAGGTCTTGAGTAGCCTCCTGAAGGTCAGCAGGTCTTGGGTCTGTCGTAGGCTTAGTGGAAGGGTGTTCCAGGTCTTGGCGGCGAGGTGTGAGAAGGATCTGCCGCTGGTGGTTGTTCTTCGAATGCGAGGGACGGTGGCGATGGAGAGGTCGGCGGAGCGGAGCTGGCGGTTGGGGACGTAGAAGAAGAGTTGTCTGTTGAGGTAGGCTGGGCCAGTTTTGTGGAGTGCCTTGTGTGCGTGGATGAGGAGTTTGAAGGTGATCCTCCTGTCGACGGGAGCCAGTGCAGGTTCCTCAAGTGGGGGGTGATGTGGCTGTGGCGTGGTACGTCGAGGATCAGTCGTGCGGAGGCGTTTTGTATGCGTTGCAGTCGCTTGATGAGCTTGGCCGGGGCTCCCGCGTAGAGGGCGTTCCCATAGTCCAGTCTGCTACTGACGAGGGCCTGGGTGACTGTTCTTCTTGTGTCTGTCGGGATCCACCTGTAGATCTTGCGAAGCATGCGGAGGGTGTTGAAGCAGGAGGAGGAGACTGCGTTGACTTGCTTGGCCATGGAGAGCGTTGAGTCGAGGATGACTCCCAGGTTGCGTGCGTGGTCGGTGGGTGCCGGGGCTGCTCCCAGCGTCGTTGGCCACCAGGAGTCGTCCCAGGCTGAGGGGTTGGAGCCGAGGATGAGGACCTCCGTTTTGTCCGTGTTCAGCTTTAGTCGGCTGATCTTCATCCAATCGGCGACGGCCTTCATTCCTTCATGGAGATTGGCTTTGGCGGCGAGGGGGTCCTTGGTGAGGGAGAGGGTCAGTTGAGTGTCGTCGGCGTAGGAGATAATGTTGAGGTTGTGTTGTCTGGCGATGCGTGCGAGCGGGGCCATGTAGATGTTGAACAGTGTTGGGCTGAGGGACGATCCCTGGGGTACGCCGCAGATGATCTCGGAGGCTTCGGATCGGAAAGGTGGGAGGCGGACTCTCTGGGTTCTGCCGTCGAGGAAGGAGGTGGTCCATTCCAGGGCCTTGTCTCGGATCCCTGCATCGTGGAGGCGTGCGCGTAGAGTGCGGTGGCAGACAGTGTCGAAGGCGGCGGAGAGGTCCAGCAGGATGAGGGCTGCGGTCTCACCATTGTCCAGCAGGATCCTGATGTCTTCGGTGGCGGCGATGAGGGCAGTCTCAGTGCTGTGGTTGCTGCGGAACCCCGATTGGGATGGGTCCAGGATGCTGTTTTCTTCGAGGTATCGGGTTAGCTGTTTGTTGACGATCTTCTCGATGACCTTGGCTGGGAACGGAAGCAGAGAGATGGGCCGGAAGTTCTTGAGGTCTCTCGGGTCCGCCTTGGGTTTTTGAGTAGGGCGTTGATCTCTGCGTGTTTCCAGCTCTCTGGGAAGGTCGCGGTCTCAAAGGAGAGATTGATGATGTTGCACAGGTGGGGTGCGCTGGAGCTGCTGGCTTTGTTGAAGATGTGGCGCGGGAAAGGGTCTGACGGGGAGCCGGAGTGTATTGTGCTCATGGTCTTGATGGTGTCCTCGATGTTCACGCTGGTCCAGGCTGGCAGGGGGTCGTGGTCGATGGTGTGTGGCGGGTCTGGTGCATCGATCTTAGTTGGGGCTGTCAGGGTGTTGAAGCTGTCGTGGATGTCGGCGATCTTGCGGTGAAAGAAGGTGGCGAGGGAATCGCACAGGGGTTGCGACGGCGGGATGTCGTTGGTGTTGGAGCTGGGGTTGGAGAGTTCCTTCACGATGTTGAAAAGCTCCTTGCTGTTGTGTGCGTTGTTGTCGAGGCGGTCTTTGAAGGAGATTCTCTTGGCGGACCTGATGAGGTGGTGGTGGTTACGGATGGCGTCTTTGTGGGCTGTGTGGCTGTCCGGTGTCTTATCACTGTGCCATTTCTTCTCTAGTTTCCGGCAGGTACGCTTGGAAGCTAGGAGTTCCGAGGTGAACCAGCTGGCTCTTTTGGTGGTGTCGCTGTAGGTGAGCTTTTTCAGCGGGGCGAGGGTGTTGGCACAGTCGTCCATCCATCGTCTGAGGTTGCAGCCAGCGTCGTCGGTGTTGGATGGGTCGGAGGGAGGGCTGAGAGCGAGGGTTGCCCGGAGTTGGTCTTCGGTGACTTTGCTCCAGCAGCGGCGTGGGATCTGTTGGGTGCAGTGGTGTGTGGTGGGTTTCTGGAAGGTGAAATGGATGCAGCGGTGGTCGGTCCAGAGGAGTTCCGTGGTGTGGCTGAAGGAGACGTGGGAGCTTGAGGAGAAGATGGGGTCAAGCGTGTGGCCGGCGGAGTGGGTCGGTGTTGTGACGAGCTGGCTCAGGCCGAGGTTGGCGAGGCTGTCGATTAGGGTGGTGGAGTTGCTGTTGTTGTTGTTCTCCAGGTGAAAGTTCAGGTCTCCGAGGAGGATGTAGTCGGTAGAGGTCAGGGCGTGCGTGCTGATGAAGTCGGCGATGGAGTCGCTGAACTGGGGTCGGGACCCAGGGGGTCTGTAGACAAGGGTGCCTCTAAGGGTGGTGTTGGGGTCCGTGTGGATCTGGAAGTGCATGTGCTCGGCGGTGCTGAGAGTGTCGTCGGTGCTGGTCGAGACCCTGATGGTGTTCTTGTGGACGATGGCGATTCCTCCTCCTACTGCGTTGATGCGGTCTCTGCGGGTGATCTTATAGCCGTCTGGGATGGCTATGGCGATGTCGGGGCGGAGGAGTCGTTCATCCAGGTCTCTGTCAGGAAGGCGACGTCTGGTGATGATGTGTCGAGCAGGTCCCAGAGCTCGACGGCGTGTTTGCGTGCGGAGCGGGTGTTCAGTAGGATGCACCGGAGGTGGTTGAGGTCCTTCTTGGCGGGCGCCTCGGTGGCTCTGAGGCTGGTGTAGCTGCAGTTCCGGCAGGTGAAGGGACCATGGGTGCGTTTCGGGCGGCCTTGAAGCAGTTGTGCGTCCGTCCGGGGTTGAGAGCGTGGAGTGTGGTGGCATCGTATCGGCGTCGGTCCTCGAGGCTGGAGCGGGGGCGCGCGGCCCATGGGTTCTGGCGCTAGGCGCGGTCCAGTCGCGGACGGGCGCAGACGGGCTTGCCTTAGGCGCGCCTTCGGCGCGCCAGCGGCGCGGCCGCGCAGCAGCCGCCATATATGGGGAGGTGGGGGGGAGGACCAGCTGGGAGGCAGGGGCAGCGAATGGGCAGTCAGGGGGGCGGGGCCGCAGGGGACGCAGCGGCGGGAATGGAGAGAGGCAGCGAGGGGCACAGAAGGCAAAATGGACCGAGAAAACACAAGAAATACGGGCACAGTACAAATGGGGCAGCGGGGGCACAGAAGGCAAAAAGGACCGAGAAAACACAAGAAATACGGGCACAGTACAAATGGGGCAGCGGGGCACAGAAGGCAAAAGGACCGAGAAAACACAAGAAATACGGGCACAGTACAAATGGGGCAGCGGGGGCACAGAAGGCAAAAGGACCGAGAAAACACAAGAAATACGGGCACAGTACAAATGGGGCAGCGGGGGCACAGAAGGCAAAAAGGACCGAGAAAACACAAGAAACACGGGCACAGTACAAATGGGGCAGCGGGGGCACAGAAGGCAAAAGGACCGAGAAAACACAAGAAATACGGGCACAGTACAAATGGGGCAGCGGGGGCACAGAAGGGAAAAGGACCGAGAAAACACAAGAAATACGGGCACAGTACAAATGGGGCAGCGGGGGCACAGAAGGCAAAAAGGACCGAGAAAACACAAGAAATACGGGCACAGTACAAATGGGGCAGCGGGGGCACAGAAGGCAAAAAGGACAGAGAAACACAAAGAAATACGGGCACCAAGGCCACAAGCGGAGGGGCGAGCTTACCAGAAGCAGCAGCGGGTGGACAGCACAGGCGGAGCTGTGTGGTGGGGAGCGACCTACCTGGCAAGGTCAAGGGTCGCTCTCCTCACCGCGCAGCGGCCGCCATATATGGGGAGGTGGGAGGGAGGAGCAGCTGGGAGGCAGGGGCAGCGAATGGGCAGTCAGGGGGCGGGGCCGCAGGGACGCAGCGGCGGGAATGGAGAGAGGCAGCGAGGGGCACAGAAGGCAAAATGGACCGAGAAAACACAAGAAATACGGGCACAGTACAAATGGGGCAGCGGGGGCACAGAAGGCAAAAAGGACCGAGAAAACACAAGAAATACGGGCACAGTACAAATGGGGCAGCGGGGGCACAGAAGGCAAAAGGACCGAGAAAACACAAGAAATACGGGCACAGTACAAATGGGGCAGCGGGGGCACAGAAGGCAAAAGGACCGAGAAAACACAAGAAATACGGGCACAGTACAAATGGGGCAGCGGGGGCACAGAAGGCAAAAAGGACCGAGAAAACACAAGAAACACGGGCACAGTACAAATGGGGCAGCGGGGGCACAGAAGGCAAAAGGACCGAGAAAACACAAGAAATACGGGCACAGTACAAATGGGGCAGCGGGGGCACAGAAGGCAAAAGGACCGAGAAAACACAAGAAATACGGGCACAGTACAAATGGGGCAGCGGGGGCACAGAAGGCAAAAGGACCGAGAAAACACAAGAAATACGGGCACAGTACAAATGGGGCAGCGGGGGCACAGAAGGCAAAAGGACCGAGAAAACACAAGAAATACGGGCACAGTACAAATGGGGCAGCGGGGGCACAGAAGGCAAAAAGGACCGAGAAAACACAAGAAATACGGGCACAGTACAAATGGGGCAGCGGGGGCACAGAAGGCAAAAAGGACAGAGAAACACAAAGAAATACGGGCACCGAGGCCACAAGCGGAGGGGCGAGCTTACCAGAAGCAGCAGCGTGTGGACAGCACAGGCGGAGCTGTGTGGTGGGGGAGCGACCTACCTGGCAAGGTCATGGCAATCCCTTGAGGGGATTCTTGGCTCCATGCTGTGGGAATTGGATGGAATCACCTTTGCTCCATAAACCTGATTTGAAGTGCGCCCCTGGCAACGTCGTCTGCGGTTGTGGGCAACACCAATGTTGCGTCTACCACTCGGAATACATAAACAATTGGCTCTTTCCGTGTGGTGGGCACAATTTGGCCTGTTTTTCAACAAAATGGATAGAAACAATTCCAGTTTTATTTTTCTAGGCACCATGGCTTTGGGATTTCAAATTGTATATTGACTTTTAAGGCTTTTTATGAATATTTTAAAGGAAAGCTTGCTTTTAGATAATATTAAAGTGGCTTTAGAGCTTTTTAATTTCATTATAATCAGGGCCTGCTGGCTTTTGGATAGCTTTAGATAGCATTATCTATTGACCCTTAGTATAAGGAGTGGGTGTTATGTTACTGGGTTAGGCCCATGTAGTGAAGCAGCTAATTTCTTACATTGTCCTATTTTGCACAATAACATTTCAGCTGTGACCTTTTGCACATATTGCGTGCGCGACAGTGTTCGATTAGTTTCTCTGAAACTAAACTTGTTTACACATCTAGCTTCGCATAACATTATCACAATGCCCCGAACATTGTAATAATGTTCGGGGCATTGTGATAATGTCTCTTTTCGTACTATGTACTATGTACAAAAGTTGTCTCTATTTTCATCCATTGGGCGACAGGGCCATCTACATATCCATAACATCACTAATCTATATGCACATCGCAAAGCTGCTTTCTAATATAAAAGATGAGCATCTTGATAGATTGGTAGAGGAGGCACTTCAGCTGACACCGAGGGCCCCTGCATCATGAGACTTCACCACGCAGCAGTCTGACATCTCCGTGATGGGTGTCCAGTTTGTGACCAAAACAGGGTCCTTCATTCTCTCCCATCAGGTAATGGGGTTAGATCGTCCCTTGAGGGGATTCTTGGCTCCACACCTACACACACTCTAGGTACACTTAGAGTAGGGTTCGCATAGTAGGAGTACTCCAGATTACTGCCTTGTTTTATATGCCTGTAACTGCAACAAATGATGGATGGAATGCTGAATGATTCAAACATTCTCCCCCAGTCAAGAGATCTGGGTTAAATCCATCGTTCTTTTGCCCACTACGCCACCCCAGTTTGGACCGAGCCATATGCAAATCAGTCTTGACCCTGTGCCTCATGGGAACAGTCCAGACCAAACTGCCAAGCCAGGTCCTCCCTGGACCGGAAACAAGCATCCTGGGACCGGTTTCAGGGTATGTCACCCTTCATCAGCCAGGCTAGCTTGAATCCAGTGGCACAGTGAGCAAGGGACCCACGTCTGGGCATACCCGTCCCACTTAGGGCGAAAATTGTAACTGCAACAAATGATGGACGGAATGCTGAATGATTCAAACATTCTCCCCCAGTCAAGAGATCTGGGTTAAATCCATCGTTCTTTTGCCCACTACGCCACCCCAGTTTGGACCCAGCCATATGCAAAACAGTCTTGACCCTGTGCCTCATGGCAACAGTCCAGACCGAACTGCCAAGCCAGGTCCTCCCTGGACCTGAAACAAGCATCCTGGCACCGGTTTCAGGGTATGTCACCCTTCATCACCATTAGGCCCAGATCTCTGTATTGGGGTGAATGTATGACATTGTTCTGCATTCTGTCCATCAATTGTTCTTTTTGCATTTGTCACCCCGAGTGGGACGGGTATGCCCAGACGTGGGTCCCGTGCTCTCCATGCCACTGGAGACAAGCTATCCTGGCTGATGAGGCTGAAAGCCTGAGACCGGTCCTAGGATGCTTGTTTTCAGTCCAGGGAGGACCTGGCCCGGCAGTTCAGGCTGGACTGTTCCCATTGGGCGCAGGGTCAAGACTGATTTGCATATGGCTGGGTCCAAACTGGAATTGCATGGTGAGCAAAAAAGCGATGGATTTAGGCCCAGATCTCTGTACCTGGGTGAATGTATGACATTGTTCTGTATCCTGTCCATCAATTGTTCTTTTTGCATTTGTCACCCCGAGTGGGACGGGTATGCCCAGACGTGGGTCCCGTGCTCTCCGTTCCACTGGAGTCAAGCTATCCTGGCTGATGAGGGCTGAAAGCCCGAAACCGGTCCTAGGATGCTTGTTTCCTGTCCAGGGAGGACCTGGCCTGGCAGTTCGGGCTGGACTGTTCCCATTGGGCGCAGGGTCAAGAGTGATTTGCATATGGCTGGGTCCAAACTGGAATGGCATGGTGAGCAAAAAAATGATGGATTTAGGCCCAGATCTCTGTACTGGGGTGATTGTATGACATTGTTCTGCATTCTGTCCATCAATTGTTCTTTTTGCATTTGTTTTATATGCCTACATATATACACTGTTTTAGCACCATGGTAGAACTATATCTACCATTTACGCTTTTGGTGCTGTTAATTACCTTCTTCTGCTTCTGTCTACTGATTATTGCAGAACATGGATTCTATACAAGAATAACGTTGGTTCAATAAATATATTGAAAACGTCCCACTGTGTATTCTCAGTGTATTTCTCTGAGCACAAGTAAGCACGAGTGACTGACCAAAAGGTTCTGTACCATTTCCATGATCCCTGAGGGGTCAGGGTTGTCATGTTCAGTGGTTGCCAGAAAACCATTCAATCCCTGGTAAGGTTAGGGGGGCTTACGGTGGCACTGTACGCTAGCTTATCTCTAGGCCAACGTATCCTGTGGGGGTGCCCGAAATCAGTCTACGCACCTCGCCCAAAGTTTATGTTGTCCCACAAACACACAGATCCTATGGATTAGTAGGAACTACATGACAAGATGTGATGTGCCTGTGGCAAGGAAGGTTTAGTACTAATCTGACACTTGGCATTTTGCATGGTTTGCAGCTTGTGTAGCAGGTGTGCACAGATGCCGTAGTAGAGGGTGTTGCCGTAATCCAGTCTGCTTGTGACGAGGGCCTCAGTGACGGTCTCTCTGGTGTCAGGAGGGAGCCATGCGATGAGTTTTCTGAGCATGCGGAGGATGTGAAAGCTGGTGGAGGTGACAGCGTTGATTTGATTTCTCATGGTAAGGTTGGTGTCCAAGATGATGCCCAGGTTTCTGGCGTGGTCGGAGGGTGTGGGGCCTAGTTCTGTGGGCCTCCAGTAGAGTCGTAGAGCGAGCTTTTGTTGCAAAAAATCAGCACTTCCGTCTTGTCAGGGTTGATTTTGAGGTAGTTCGCTCTCATCCAGTTAGCCACGTTGGTCATGCACACTTTGAACATACTTTTGGTGGTGTTGGTGTCTTCTGTCTAGGATGAGTTGGGTATTGGCATATGAGATGATGGTAAGTCTGTGAGCCTGAATGATGCTTGCTAGAGGAGTCATGTATACGTTGAAGAGAGTAGGGCTGAGTAAGGAGCCTTGCAGGACTCCGCAGATGAGGTTCTGAAGTGAATGGTGGGAGCTTGACCAGTTGCATTCTTCCGGTCAGCAACTTGAGAGCTGGTCTTTTGATTCCAGTTTCATGGAGTCTGGAGAGGAGTGTGTGATGGGAGACTGTTGAAGGCAGCAGAAAGGTCGAGGAGGAAGAGTGCAAAGTCTGGCCTCAATCTGTACGGTGCGAATCTCATCCGAATGCCGCGATGTGGCCCATCTTGGTGCTATGGTTGCTGCTGCTCACTGGGTCAGTAGTTGCTGAGAACTTCGGGGTCCACAAATGGTTTCTTGAGGAGTGGGTTGACTTCTGCATGTTTCCAGGCGCCAGGAAAGTGGCTTTAGCAATAGAGGTGTTGATGATGGTTCTGAGTGCTGTGCTTATCGTGGGTCTCCCTAGGTTGAAGAAGCGGTGGGGACATGGGTCCGTGGGAGCCCCTGAGTAGATGGATGCCATTCCAGCCGATGTGTCTTTGTTGGTCAGCGGGGTCCACTTTGTGAGTGGGGTGTCCTAGATGGTGGAAGTCGGAGATGAGGGGGGATCAGTAGGGTCTGGTTGAGGGTCGAAGTTCCTGTAGATTTTAGATATCTTGTCATGGAAGAACACAGAGAGTTGGTTGCAGAGGCCTTGTGATGAGGTGATGGAGTTGGAGGTGGCTGCAGGAGGGTGAATTCCTTAACGATGGTGAAGAGCTCTTTGTATTTGTTATTACTGGCCTCAATACTCTGGGTAAGAGCTTACTTCTTGGTCTCTTTTAGATCGTAGTTGTAGATCCTGAGTGAGCCCTTGTAGGAATTCCTGGAGGCGTGCTCTTGTGAGGTTCTCCATTTTCTCTCTAACTGTTTGCAGCATCTCTTGGACTCTGAGTGTGTCGGTTGTCCAGTTCGCTTGTTTGTTTGTCCTCTTCGGGTTGGTGTTTTTGAGGGGTGCGAGGATGTTGGTGCTGGTGGAGATCCAGTTATTGAAACAGTCTGTGTTTCTATTGGGTTCGTCAGAGAAGACTGGGGGTGGAGCTGGAGGGTGTTGAGCCATGTGACTTCGGTCACATTCTTCCAGATGCAGCTAGGGGTGCGTAGCCTCTCCGTTGGTGCGGTGGGTTCAGTTGAGATGTTGAAGTGTATGATGAAGTGGTCTGTCCATGTGAGCAGGAAGACGTGGCTGAACTTGATTTTGTCACTGAAGGTAAAGATGGGGTCCAGGGTGTGTCCTGCGACGTGAGTGGAACCTTTCACTAGCTGAGTGAGGCCAATGTTTTGTAGGCTGTCTAGTAGGTCTGTGGTGTTGGAGTCTGCGGGGTCATCAAGATGGAAGATGAGTTCACCTAGAAGTAAAAAGTCTGTGTAGTTTATGGCGAAGGGGGTGGTGAGGTCAGTGAGGAGGTTACCGAAGTTGCTCCAGGATCCTGGTGACCGGTATGTGGGTATCCCCCTGATGGTGGATTTGCTGGCCGTCTGGATCTTGAAATGTAGGTGTGAGGATTTGGGTGTACTGTATGATAGGGCTGTGGGACCTTATTGTGCAGTGCACTCAAAATTTCCACTTTGGGTCCAGTCAGGCTCTTTTACTTAACCTCAAGCTCTACCCTAAGTAGCTGTGGCTGCGAGCAATAAGGCTTAGTAAAGGAACTATGTATAAAGCATTTAACAGCACCAAAGAACGAAATAAGAAAGTCACAGCACACGAAACAAAGAAGACACCAATTTATAAACATGATTATATTTTTTTAATTTTGAGAGACCTTGATGAGCAAAATCTACTGTCCTTATGCTGAAGGATGCAGGCAAAAGATGCTCAAAGGATGCTCGGGTTGTGGTGCGGTCGACGGGGGTGTCTTTGTAGTGGTTCTTCGGTCCACTGGTGAAGTGGGGAGATCTTGGCCACAGAGATCGGAGTCCCTCGAAGTCCTCTACGTTGCAGTAGCAGTCCAGCCGATGCTGGGCTACTGGTCAGTCTGCACCGCAGCTGGAGCGAAATCCTTAGATGGGGGCTAATGTCCCTTGGGTGCGATGAATCCAGACTTGGATACCAGTCCCGGGTCAGGCAGGCTCGGGTACAACGTTTGACTTTCTCGGGTTTATCCTCTTGGACTGGTAGCGGCAAAACATCTACAGTGGATACCAACTTGTCGGTTTGGGCTACTTCAGGTCGTGTGTCCCTGGAGCTGATTCCAGGAGATCAGCTGACTGATACATGGAGTCATTGCTGTAGGTTGGGGCTGGGATTCAACTTATCCCCGAGCCAGGAGCCACAGGCACAATCCAAACTTTGCTAGCCCAAAGTGCAACAGGTGCAGTCCTTCCGAAGGTGTAACCTCTCTTTGTGCACCTCCAAGGGCAGCTAGGCAGAGCTTCTTCTGTCCACTCTCTGTTTCAAGTGTGATCTGAGGGTCAGGTTGCCAGGGGTACCATATTTATCCAAGGAAAGTGCCCTGAGGTCACTAGCCAATTGGCGACTGGGTCCCCTTATGCCTAGTGGTGAAGTTCCTGTGATCTGTGGCATTTGGCTATCCAAGAGTGCCACATTCCTGCCCCTTTCAAGATGGCATGGACTTTCCTCAGTCGTGAGGAGTTTGGTAGCCCACCCTAAAGGTGTGGCTACCAGAGGGCTACACGCCCACGGTCTACATGTTTTGGTGCGAATTTTCCCTTCTTGACCCTGTCTCCACTTTGTCGGCAGGAACAAAAGGCATCCTGCTCAGGGGTGTTGGCGCTACTTCCCTCACAAAGACGGCTTCACCTTTGAAGCTCGCCTATTGGGCTAACACCCTGAGTGTGGGTGGATGTGATATCTCGCTCTGCGGCAACTGCCTGTGTTCCTGGGCTGGGGAGTCGTTCACATGTCTCCCCAGGCGGTCGGAAAGCTGTCTGTTTGCTAGGGCCTTTTTAAGGCCTCAGGACTAGCTGGAGCACAGAGTGGCAACTTTCCAAAAGTTGCTTAGCTTTAAAAGTGGCATAAATGTTGACGTGACCATTAAGCCACATTTAATGTCACAATTAATTTGATACCTTACATGACCCAGTTAGGTAGTCCCATTCAGGAGTTGACCGATGACTGGTTTCTCCGTTGACCGGGACTAAGGTCAGAAGTTGTACAAACTTGAGGATGTTGAGCCACTTGACCGACACCTACGGATATTTCCAGTTTCTACATCCAGCGGCTGAGGCGAGGGGACTTCTGCGTGCACGGCAACTTGGCCCACCCTATTTAGAGGTTTAAAGACAATTCATGTCAAGTATATGTGAGGGGATTTCGAAGGATCATAATTTACGGTCAATCCTACCTGTAGTCAATGTCACCCGCATCCAACTCAGCCCATCGGGGTGATATGTAAATGGATCATTAGATCGTGGACAGAGTTGCAATGTCGGAAGGGAGGGGAAAAGACATTGAAAGAATCAGTCCTCTCATTGGTCAAGGATCCACCAATGAGAATGGGGGATATGGTATTTTAGCCAATTGTATGTGCACGTTGTCGAAAGCAGTTCATGGCATTTGATAAAGGCTAAACGCTGAAACGTGTCATGCCAATATAGTAGCTGAAAATAAATATTTTGAGAGACCCCGTGAGTGCTCCGTATCCTGTTTATGTTTTTCCATGCGGTGCACAAGTTTCCACCTCACCTCACGAATGGATGCACCCATCCTGAGTGCAGTGGCACTGTGGTATCATCTGGAAACTAATAACCAAACCTCAGTGTCAGTGTTCTGACCCTACAATAATTGCACGTCGAATTGGATACACCCATTTGGCAAGGACTGACTTACTTATAAGTTCCTAGTATATGGTACCCAGGGCATGTAAGGCAGAGTGTCCTCTCAGGGTTGCAGCACTGCTTGTGCCACCCTGTGTGTGACAAAGTTCATAAGAGCTCACAGCCTGACACTGCAGACTGGAAGGACAGTGTTTGCTCTGCCAGTTTGACTGTCATTCACACCAATATAGTTAAGGGATGGGATGGCTTTGCCATTGATGTGAATGGTTCCCCTCCTACCATCTGGCTATCCCAGAGTGTCACATTCTTGCCCCTTTTTTAGATAGCACGACCCTTCCTCAGTCATGAGGAGCTTGGTAGCCCACCTTAGAGGTGTGGCTACTAGAGAGCCGCATGCCCATGGATCAAATGATTTGGGGGCGAGGTTTCCCTCCTTGACCCTGCCTACACTTTGTCTGCAGGAACAAAAGGCACCCTGCTCAGGGGTGTTGGCGCTATTTCTCTCAAAAGGCGGCTTCACCTTTGAAGATCACCTTTTGGGCTAACACCCTGAGTAGCCATTCTGTGGGAGGAGGTGACACTTTGCTCTGTGGCAACTGCCTTTGGTCCTGGGCTGTTGAGTCATTCACACATCTCCCAAGGTGGTAAGAAAGCTGTCTGTGTGACAGGGCCTTTGTAAGGCCACTAGACTAGAAGTAGCACAGGATTTCAACTTTCTTAAAGTTGCTTAACTTTAAAAGTGGAATAAATGTCGACTTGACCATTAAGTCGAATTTAATGTCACAATTAATTTTATGCCTTACATGACCCAGTTAGGTAGTCCCATTCAGGGGTTAGCCTGGTTGGGGTGCCAACCAGTAACTCTGTATTAGCCAATGGGGCTACTAACTTTATCTACAGCAAAACAACAATTTTGAAGTGCTGCTTTTAAAACATATTAAAAATATATGTCTTACTTAACAAAATTGAGCTACCTGTCATAGGGCTCTATATGCCTTCCTTAGGGCAGAATTATATATATTGTTAAGGGATGGGGTGGCTTTCCCATTGGTGTGAATGACAAAGTCGAACTGCCAGTTCAAACACTGTCCTTTCAGTCTGCAGTGGCAGGCTGTAAGCCATTTTGTACTTTGTCAGACACAGGGTGGCACACACCGTGCTGCAGCCCTGTGCGGAAACTCTGCCTTGCATGTCCTGGGTACCCTGGGTACCAAATACTAGGGAATTATAAGTAAGTCAGTCCTTGCAATTGGGTGTATGCAATTCAACATGCAATTTGTAGAAGGTCAGAACACTAGCACTGAGGTCTGGTTAGCAGGCCTCAGTGCACTCTCAGAGTTGAAAAACCAGCAGCATCAGACCAGAAATGTGCGGATGAACATAGGAAAAAAGGCATTTCTTTATAGTAGGTGTTCTATGAAAGTAGTTTATGGGTCTTTGGGTGTGGCGCATTTGTTGGTGTCTCTGAGGCTGATGGCAATGCCTCCTCCTGGTTTTGTAGTTCGATCCTGGTACAGGATTGTGTACCCTGATGGGATGGCATTGGCAATATCTGGGGCAGGCGAAGGGTTGAGTCCGGTCTTGGTGAGGAAGACAAAGTCTGGTGTGTGGCCAGACCTCAGTTGCGTGCTTGTTAAGAGAGCGGGTGTTGAGGCACTTGCATGCGAGCAATTGGTGAGCATGTGTGGCGTAGTGTGGGTGGTTGAGTCAGGAGTAGTGCTGTGTGAGTGGGTGTGGCTGGAGGGTGCAAGAGTGCGGTGGCAGATGAAGTGGCAGTGTAAGCATGTGTAAGAAGAGACCGTGCATTGAGGTGCAGCGAGGCAGCAGCGTCTTGGCAGCATCCGGCGTTGAGTCGATGGAATTCATCTTGGGAGTAGCTGTGGGAGACCGGAGGACCCAGGAGTCCTAGGGCTGGGTGCTGTCCAGGCAGACTGGCTTGCCTTTAGTGTGCATTCGACATGCTAAAGGCGCGCCCGCTGCGTGGTCCTGAGGTGGGCAGGGCTTCCTATCGGGGAGAACGAGAACTGGGCAGCGGCAATGCCTCTGAACACAGGAACAACAATCAAGCTGGAACAGGGGAGAAACTTGTCCAGGCACAGGTGCCTACTCCTAAAGTTATCATTACAAGATGAAAGACACCCATCCTGGAGCAGTAAATTAAAAACAAGCATTGGCAAAGCAAATAGATAGAAGGGGGATGGGAGCACACTGCCTCACCTCCTAGCACAGTTCACCCCTTAGCATTATGGTAAATGCAGTTCACAGGAAATGCTTAGTTGAATATTAACTGTAGTATTTCACCAAAGCTGGTGCAGGTTAGTGCTGTAAATCTCTAGACACATGTTTCTGGATATTATCCTTCATCAGTAGAGATCAAAAACGAATTTCATCAGGGGTTGCTGAGAAAGGTGCCACAGTCCTCTCAAGTCTCAGTACCTCTCAATGGAGCACTGTGCTGCGAGGTGAAGTAGTGTGCTCACATCCCCCTTCTGTTTAAAAAGGCTCTCTTGAGCCATTGACCTTACATGGCCGCGATTCTTTTACGACCGCAGAGTCCGCGGTCTTTCGTAAACCGTATTACGATGCAACCGCTGCTACCGGGGTGGTCTCATCGTCAGTGGTGCACATATTCCCGAATATGTGGATGCAAGTGTGCACATATTCACAGTCAACATGTGAAATGTACACACATGCATGGCATATGTGGGGATATGCTGGAGTGTGCCGATCTGTGCACGGTCCAGTCAATGGGGATACATGCCACATACAGACTTACCTTAATTCCGGCACCCATAGGATCGTTGTCTTCGGGGTTCAGCTGCTAATGTCAAAGGGGGTCCTGGAGGAAGGGATCCATGTCAGAGACTGCAGAGGAGAAGAGGAAGTGGGTGAGTATGTCCCCCATTTCCTTAGTTTCCGACGACTTGAGGCAGGGGGTCGAACCGCCATAGCCAGCTTGTTGGAAACACCTATCGTAATCCACACGACTGTCGGAACTACCTGTACAGCCCTATAGCTGCTGCTTTTCCCTGACCACCATCTCGGCAGTCAGAGAATGGCTGTCTGAGTCTGCTGTCCTTCAGTGGGCAGTTGGACTGCAGACAGCATGCATTGTAATTCCGTGGTCGGTCTGACCGCCTCTGATGAAACCGTGGCGGTCCGACCGCCTCCGACAACACTGCAGCGGTCGGACCGACGTGCATCATAATCAGGACCTATGTTTTAATTATTTCTATGCATTTTAATTGTATATGTTATAAATTGTTTCTATAAATATTGTTAATGTTTTTTATTATAGTTTGTATATTTTTAGTTGTGTTTACATTTATTTTAATAGTTTATTGTTATTTTTAGTATCGTAGCGGGTTGTGGTATTTATAGGGGTACTGGGTGGGAAGTAAATGAATTATAATTATTTAATAATTAATTTTTAATTAATATTACCTATTTTATTGATAATTATGTAAAATACGTAATTAATTCCTAAAAGTTAAGTCTTAGGTGCAGACTGTGGGGTTTGTAGGGGTATAGGGTAGGAAGTAATTTAATTATAATTAATTAATATTTTTTTTTAATTATTAACAATTATTTAATTGATGATTAATTATGTGAATTGTGTAATTAATTTTAATTTATATTTTTGGTGTGAGTTGTGGTTTTTGTAAGGGTAAAGGGAGGGAAGGAAATTAATTATAATAAGGAATAATTAATATTAATAATAATTATTTAATTGATAATTAATTATGTTAATTGTGTAATTAAAATATTTTGAAAGTTATATATCAGGTGCATGTTGTGAGCGAAAATCAATAAAGATAAGTTTTTTTTTAAAAACCAAAAAAAAAAAAACATAGCAAGGTTAGAAGTCTTGACCGAGAAGGCATTATTTAGCTTCAGCAGTCCACATGTTATTTGACCTTTTCTTGGTTTATTTTTTTTAATTCATTTCCAAAAGCAATTTGATCTTAATTATTGTCAGGCTTGTCTGCTTCACATGTAGCTGCAGTGATAACAGACAATATATCAAGTGTGAGAGTCCTGGTATTCCACACTAATGTATGCACCAGGTAATTGGTTTATCATTAAAAACTGGCCTTGTGTTGATGTGAAGCGGTATACAATAACTGTTATCATCAACTGTGTGTAACTTTAACAATAAAAAGAGTCAGGTGCATGTTGTTGGGTTTGTAGGGCTAGTGGGTGGGAAGTTAATTAAATATAATCAATTTATGATTAGTTAATTATTATTAATTGTTTAATTGATTATTAAAAATGTAAATTATGAAATTAAGATATTTTTAAGTTATATATTAGTTGTCGGTTGTTGGGTTTTTACTGATAAAGAGTGGGAAGTTAATTAAATATAATTAATTTATTATTAGTTAATTATTGTCAATTGTTTAATTGATAATTAATTATTTAAAATGTGTAATTATTATATTTTTTAAGATATATTTTAGGTGTGTGTTGTTTAGTTTGTAGAGTTATAAGGCGGGAAGTTATTTGAGTTATAATAAATGTGTAAAAATAGTTATTCATTTATTCAAAACTGTGTTATTTGTTATGTTATGTGTTAATTGTGTTATGGTTTTTGTTTTTAAATAATATTATATTTGTTGGTTGTTATTATTGTGAGAATATAGGGCCTCATTACGATTGAGGTCGGTCGAACTGCCGACCGCCACCCTATCGGTCAGGAGACCGTCCGACAATGAGTAGACGGTTCCACCCACCCTATTACAATATGACCACCATTTTGGCGGTCGGAAAGTGCTTTTTTCTAATGCGGCTTGTGATAAGGCCCAGGAAAAGGGTAGCAGCACAATCCACACTAGAAAAAAGCACTTTGTGCACATCCACGCACCGTGTGCCAGGCACCATGTGGTATGTGGCTCATGGTGCATGGATGTGTGGGGGGCACTACATGTGCCCCCCAGGCCACTTAGCAGTCGCCTGTGGGGGACCCCTACTTGGGGCCCCTGCTTGGGCCCCCAAAGTCTGTTTCCATCCGCCTTTTCATGGCAGGCGGATCGCCATGAAAAGGCAGTGGGAAAGGGACATCCTAATCCCTACGGCGGTGCCTGTAGTGATAGGATTCCAACCGCTGCCCCGACAGGTCGTAGGTGACTGTCTTTCCCCTCGACCTATGCAGTCCGACTGCCTGCATCTAAATGCGCCGGTCGGACTGATGGCCTGTATGTCGGACGGACTACCACCGACGGCCTCTCGGTGGCGGTCCGCCCAACATCATAATGAGACCCATAGTGTGGTATTTTAAAGATATTAATATTATTTGTTGTAATTTTTTATATTTATTAAACATTGTAATAAGTGTTATTTAAAAAAAAAGTATATGTATATGCTTGATATTTAAATATTTAGATCTTTTTGTTTTTTGATATACTTGTTAAAATATTTTATTTGTTTGAAGTAAACTACTCTCTACAGTTGCACAGACTGGAGTCGTAATAGTAAATTTTGCCCCTCTGCTATCCAACACTTTCCCTACTGTTGCACTTATTGGAGTGGTAATAGTAATTTTTACCAGTCTGGAGTCAAACGCTTTCACTACTGTTGCAGACACTGGAGTGGGAATAGTACATTTTTACCCCTGCCTATTCCAAACCTTTCCCTACTGTTGCACTCACTGGAGTGGGAATAGTATTTTTTATCCCTCCTCAGTCCAACCTTTTCCCTACTGCTGGAGAGAGTGGAGTGGGAATAGTAAATTGTACCCCTTCCCAATCCAACAGTTTCCCTACTGTTGTATCGACTGGAGTTGGAATAGTAATTTGTATTTGTCCTAAGTCCAATGCTTTCCCTAGTGTTCCACTGACTTGAGTGGGAATAGTAATTTTTACCCCTCCTGACTCCAACCCATCCCTTACTGTTGCAGAGAATGCTTTGGGAATAGTAAATTGTACCCCTCCGCAATCCAACATTTTCCCTACTGTTGCACTGACTGGAGTGGGCATATTGAATTTTACCCCTTCAGAGTCCAACGCTTTCCCTACTGTTGAACAGACTGGAGTGGTAATAGTACTTTTTACCCCTCCTGAGTCCAACGCTTTCCCTACTGTTGCCCAGAGTGGAGTGGAAATAGTAAATTTTACCCCTCCGCAATCCAACACTTTCCCTACTGTTGTATCGATTGGATTGGGAATAGTAAATTTTATCCCTCCTCGGTCCAATGCTTTCCCTACTGTTGCACAGGCTGGAGTTGGAATAGTATATGCATTAGTCCTACAATTTTATGGTTTTGTTTATATTGTTTACATTTACATTATTATGATGTTTTTGTGTATGTAAAATTACATTGTTATATTATTAAACTTTAAAATAAATTAGTAAAATAGAATATAAATTACAATTAATATTTTAATGATAGTTTTAATTAGTAAATTATATATTATTAAAATTTTAAATAGATTAGTAAAATTTGTGTAAATAAGTATATACACATGCATATATAGGGTTGTGTGTTTTTAAATAGGTATAACATTTATATATGTGTTTAAATTATTTAAATATATTTAATTTATATTAGTTGGAATAGTATATGCATTATTCCTACAATTTTATGGTTTTGTTTATATTGTTTATATTGTATACATTTACATTATTATGATGTTTTTGTTTATGTAAAATTACATTGTTATATTATTAAACTTTAAAATAAATTAGTAAAATAGAATATAAATTACAATTATTATTTTAATAATAGTTTTAATCAGTAAATTATATGTTATTAAAATTTTAAATAGATTAGTAAAATAGAATATAATTTTAAATTATTATTTTAATAAATGTTTTAAATCATATTTGTGTAAATAAGCATATACACATGCATATATATGGTTGTGTGTTTTTAAATAGGTATAACATTTATATATGTGTTTAAATTATTTAAATATATTTAATTTATATTATATTACTGTTAAATGTTAATATATTTAGGGGCTTTTCACGATGTCGGTCGGTAAGCCTCCGTGGGCTTGTCCGGGTCAGTCTGACTGCCCGATCTCGCATCGGAAGCGGTCGTTCCGCCCACAGTATTGTGATGCTCTTCAATGCATGGCTTACCGACTGAGCATGGAGCAGATCCGAGCGCGGTGCGGCCCTGGAACCGCCCGCCCTATTACGATGCGTATTTCCGATGCGCTACCTGTGTCGGTCATACCACCTCATCAGAGCTGGCGGAAGGGGAGGCTCATAAGGTCGAAACTCACTACAGCACGCTTCCACAGTTCCTGTGCAGTCATGGAGCCCATCATGCATGTCATACCGCTTCTGTACCTACTTGATGACCGGCAAAACCAGGACCGTCCCAGACGTCGCTGCCGGTAAGTGACACACCTACCCTTACACCAGTGGGTTTCAAAATTATCATTGCTGCACCCCCCTTGTAAAAATTAATAACTCCTTGGGCCCCCCTCAATTGTTGCACAATTATTTATCGAACTTGGCAATGTCTAAACATGGCTAAACCAGGCATCTGGTGTTGCTGATGTCTTTCATTCCATTGTCTCTCAAAAGGACAAACAAAATGCCCTTAACTCAATGGTTATGCTGAAGATGAATGATGAATGCATGTGTAAAATTATGACACCATTTCATAATGGCTTCAAATATGTTATTAATGTTATCCTAGCACACCAAAGAGAATATATTTCAATTCAATACAGGAGGATTGGTATTATTTAAGCTCTTCACACATACTCCCAGTCAGGAAATAAATGACCAATTTAATTGTGTGCAATATTCAGAGCAGACACTGTTGGAGAAGAGGTCTTCTGGTTTAAATAGCCCTCGAGCTGTTATTATGACTCCGGTAACAGTTGGGTGGAAAATAACTTGCAACCGAAAAGAGGCTGATAATAGAAATTTTACAAAGGGCTCAAGAGTGACCTAAGCGCGTGCGTGCTTTTAGGTATACGGACACACGAGTTCATTGTTAGTGTGGGTCGTGCTGTTAGCTTGCTTCCACCAAGCACATGCGTGCGCGCCTTCATTTTGTTTACCCTTCCAGTATCAGAGAGATGATAACTGCTTCGCCGGCATACTAATGCTCCGAGTGGTGGCAACTCTGATTATAATATTGAGATCTAAAGGTATCCTCTAACCATGTTATTTGTGTTAAATGATAATAACCTTCCGAAAATCCATTAGCCTGATTCTGAACGTGCTAAATAATTTTAATTTGCAGTATTTTGCATGTGTGATCAGCCAGTGTTTTAATATTTGCAGAGTAAAAAAGGAACAGCTAATCAGTGCCAGAGGGGCACCATGTTAATTTTTCCAGTGAAAAGACTCCTAATTTAATAATGACTCATGCCGCAGTGATTTATAGTAAGCGCTTTGAAACGTGAACTTCTTAGTCAAAGCACTGCTAGTATGCATTATTTATTTTGCATGTTGAAAAAATAACGACGTGTATACCGATTGGAGACGGAGAAGAGGCCTGGCCTTCTAGTGTAAAGAGCCCTCGTGCTGTGTGCCTCTTTATGACTCAGGTAATAGGCATACGTTACCTTGGTATTCCTGGCTATTGTCAGCCGTAGTCTTAAAGAATAAATGGGAGGTGGAGACGGGGTGAATTTCACAATCAATGGTTTATGACTTGGTGGGGGGTATAGGAAGGATGACAGGCTGACATACACATCTATTGGCTTCAGACACTGAGGAGACATGGGACTGCTGCAATATAGAAGGAGAAAGAAGCAAACAGGAGTGTGAGATGTGTGGGAAAAAAGAAAGTGAAGATGGCTGGGAAACCGTTTCAAAGAGTAATCCAGTGGATTGTGCCACGAGTCTCAACAGCACCCAGATGCCATCAAACACTGGGACATCTTGGAATTGTATTAAAAGTGTTTGTTGGTGTTTGTCGTGTTGAGATGAACATGACTCTGCTTGTATGTACGCAATGCATGCTCATGTTTAAAGTTTATGCAAGACAGATAGATCGCACGTTTGATGGAAAATGCACCATTTGGCCACTCTTTTTTTTCAGAATTTTCTCTGGGGGTGTTATGTTTCATATAGGTACCCTAATATAGGCCTGGGTAACATTATACCCTTTCACCTACATCACCTCCCCTACACTACACAGTAACGAGCCTTTTAGGATTGAACCTTTACCTAGTTCTAGTCCTGGGCGCAGAAGGAGGGTTTCCCTGAACAATAGCGTACTATGACTTCATCATTAGACTGACACAGTATGAATGAATATTCATAAGGGTTCTTGGAAACCAGGCTGGGGCTACATCCACCTGCATAATATCTACGTACAAGGTTCATCCCATACGTCATCCTCAAACCCAACAATGGCTAATACAAGAAACAAGGGACAAAGGAACCCTAGATACTTTTCTGTATAAATACAGCACCTCTTGCTAGTATTAGTTAGAGGGAACCGAGACTTCCAGGCCGACACACTGACCAGAGATGCTGAGGCTCCTGCATGCAGACGATCCAGCTGACAGTGGTCTAAACATCCCTTGCGGGGTGTCCAGCTCGAGATCAGGACGGGGTCCCACACTCTCTTGCTTCAGGTAATGGGGTTAGACTAAACCTAGAGGGATTCTTGGCTTCACACCTACTCACATGCTAGGTACACTTAGGTACATCTAGATAGGCATCGTAGGAGTACGCGGGCTTTATTTTATCATGCATTTTATATCCATGTATGTGTTCATGACTATTGCAAAATGGTAGAACTGTACTATCCTTTTATATTCACTGTTTTGCTGATCATATATCTCTGCTACTGTCTAATAGTTGTCGCAGCACATATATTATACACTAGAAGAACAACTGTGCAATAAATACTTATTGTAACATGCCCGACTTGTTCTCCTGTGTACCTCTCTGAGACCGAATAAGTGAGCACGAGTGACTGAGCAAAAAGTAGTACATTGTTTCCACGATCCTGGGGATCAGGGTTGTCATGTTCTAAGGTTGCCAGAAACTATTCTCTCCCCGATAAGAGGAGATTATAGTGGCACTGTGAGCTAGCTAATGCAAACAGCCTAACATACGCGGTGGGGGTGCTCAGAGTTAGTCTGCCACCAATCATACAGTTTATGCTATCCAAACGCGCAGGTCCTGCATGGGTAATATAGGAACTACACGACATGGCGCCACCAACGTTGGTTGGGTACTTATTCAACAGTAGAATCTGAGTAGTTCAGTCGTGCTATTCTCAGAGACCCCTACTCACAAAACGCCAGAGACGTCTGGAGTGGGTGGGCACAAACTCCGCCACACAGCTTCAAGGGCGTTGTGTTCCTAAAAATTGTGTAATAAAAACCTTATCCTTGTTTCTTTGAAAAGTTATTTTGGGTACTTACACAATAATGACTACCCCGGTCTTAGACCCACTACAGCAAGCACTCCCCCTCACAGACGATGAGGATGCAAATGCAATAAAAATTGCACCAAAATTCAGACATTCAATCACCCTGAAACTATTAGACAATGGTTTACAAGCTAGGGGTGGCATAGTAGCTTTCGTGATTGAGGCACACGAATCAAACAAAACAGAGGTATTTTATTCGTGGGTTACATTCCAAGCAGCAGATGCAAGAACACAGACATTTCACTCATACACAGAGGGAGATGCACCATTGGAATATTGTCCGTTCCAGGGCATAGAGATTCCACTCACTTACCAGGAACACCAATACTGGTTTAAAGGCGCCCTACCCCACTTAAGAGGAGGAGTAAGGCTTGGTCCGTTAGGAAGACCAGGAGCAACATGGCCGATATTAGCAGCCTACACACCTCATCCTGACATTGACACAATGCCACAGCCAGACTTACTCACTCAACACAAAGATTTAATTAATATCTACAGAAACTTGACACAATTCGTCATGAGGACTTTCACAGTCTAACCAGCAGCAGTTGCAACAAATGGAACTCCATCGCAGAGTACAGCAACTAAAATCACTCCACAAACATTACACGCAGTAATGGGCAAAATGCCCACGAAATGCGAACAAATGCCATTCTGGGTAGCTCAGAAAATAACACAGTTAGAGGCAGTATTCCCGAATACTACCCCATTTGAAAAACACACAATGTTAACAATCTGCTTGCCCATGGGGATAACACCACAACTGGAGAATTGTACCACTTGGGGTACAGTCTTTGCTGCCATATATACCAGGACTCATGGTATTCCTTCATTAGCGGTGATACCGGATGTATTAAGACAAATACAGAACGAGTACGGAGCAGAGCCTGCTCTGAACTTAGAGATGAAGTTACTAAATAACTATGACCAGGTATCAGCCATAATACTAGTGTTGCGGGGATTCTGATCATACACAGAACTATGTACAAGAAAACAGGACCTCAGTAAATAGGGGTGTACCTCCTATCACCTTAGTACCCAAAATCCCAACCGACTAGCAATAGTGTCTCATTTGGTCTCCTACAAATATCAAGAAGCTACGAATGTTTAGACAACCCAGAACATGAGCACACCAGACTCACCTCAGAGTCGCGGGAACAAGACACTCTTTCGCTCTCACGTACTTGTCCACAATAAAAATAATCAGAATCACTAAATATGTTCAAAATGTTTATTTTGACTATAGTGATTCATAAAACAGTATGCGAACCACAACTAGCAGCAAACTGCATAAGGCAAGAATCATTAGCATTGTTACAATACCATTGAATACAAAAGGAGTTGTCATTTTATAAAGACTGTGAAAAAGGCAAAATAACTGGGCCTAATCCCCCTTCCCTTGGCAGTAAGAAGTTATTTTATATAACAGAAGATCTCTAGGCATTATTAGCAGACCCCTACCTGAAAGCCTAAACACAAAGGTTTACATCATAGGAACAGTAGAGCTCAGCTCCATGGAACGGCTTTCTTCGAGTGTGTTTCAAAAACATGCAGCAACGTTATATCAAAGCTCGATTCTTCCACATTGCAGCTGTTGGTAACATGTTTTATCTAGGTAATAGGGACTGGCCAGAACAGAATAACAAGAGACATTGTTGACCGACCTTGCACATTATGTTCAGACAGAATTGAAGGGAAAGCTGAGAACGTGAAAAACAATCTGTTATCATGTACAGGGCAGAGGCAAAGTGTCGCGAAAACAAACTCTTAGCAGAGGCGTGCGCAAGAGCAGCAGCATAGGGCAAGCAAAACTCATGCTAACTTAGCAACGTTGACAATGTGTCTAAGGGCTACATAACCCCATATAACACCCTCCCCCTGGTAAGTCAGTAGGACATAGACAGAAGAACAAAAACAGAGTTCAAAAGTCAGGCATTGTTTAAAATATTGATGAGGGACTTTCTAAAATAAAAAAAATCAGAGAAAAAAGGGAAAGTTCGAAGAAAAAGCTAAAGGCATTTTGAGCTTGAAAAAAGAGTCTGTATTTCAGACAGTGGAGTAGGGATGACTCAAGTAGTCAATCCATGAAGGTTTGGGTACAAAGGAATGTAATTCCTTCCAATGGTTCATCATTGGCATTGGCAGAAAAAAGCGATGACATCCAATTTAGTAAGTCGAAGGAACAATCATGTTCCTCAGAAGCAGGAGCATCCAAAAGTAGAAAAGCCAAACTTGCGTGATATTCAATGAAACTTCGTTGTAGGAAAGTCTGCGCAGCCCACAGATATCCCATTGATCCAAGATTCCAAGTAAAGCTGCACGCGTCATTTGACCATCCACAGAACAAGCCTCGTCATGCGTCTCTAAGGGACCCATCAACCGGCTGAAATCAGGTATTGGACACCACGTGTTCGATAAGCAAAGTTCCATCACCCAGGAGAAATGACATCGTTTGCAATGAAGCACTGGCTGCACGCAAGTAAAGTAGGCAAAGCGGAATGTCAAGTCGTAACTCACGCCAAGCGTTGCTAAAGGCAAGCATCCAAAAGCTTCATACAGGCGAGCACGGCACAGTTGTAGCTGGGCCGGCCTGTGCAGAGCCACAAACTGAGCAGCCATTACGAACCACAAGGAAGAGAAGCAGAACTCCAGCTGCCAGCGCCAATATTAAGGGGAACCCTCCGAAGACGCTGGAAAATATAGAATGAATAAAAGCCGGTATTACCCCGAATATAGTTTGAAAGGAAGAGACCAGGCCAGATCCCACACATTTAAAAAAATGGGCAAGGCCTGTCGTATCAGATGCATTAAATATTTGGTGAATTAGTTCCCCAAAATGAAGTGGGAGGTTAGTGTTAAGAAGCGACTGTATCTCACTCGAGGTCCGAGCCACCTGCAACCTGAATGTTTCACGGGCAGAAGTGAGGGCCACCTCCTGTTGGAATAAAAGGGCTTTGAGCCTGCTCAACTTGTTGAACTCGGTTTTCAAAGTCGGAATGGAAGGCCAAAGCGAAGAATCAAAACTCCCTTCCGGGGGCGGGAAAAGGACATTGCTACAGCAAGTTACACGCTGGGAAACAGTTACCAAGTATGGGACACCCGCCCGCAAACCACAGCAGTCTTGATTGTTTAAAATGAGATAGCTGCCGTTAGTAAGCAATGTAAAGACAGGCGTGACGGATGGTACTGGGGTCCCTTTTAAAAAGCAAGCTAGATTGGGCACTGACACGTTACACTCGCCGTGTAATTTAACGTGTTTGCACACTAGAGAGTGACCCATTACCGAATCACACTCCTCCCCTGTGAGGAAAACTTCTTTGTCCTCCCTCAAACACCGATAAGCAAAGGGCAGGACCCATAATTCATGCAGAAAAGCACTGCCAAGCGGTTCAAAGCGGCCAACAGGAAAGTGTTGCATACATGATTTAAATTGAAAAAGCGAAAAGGGCAAAGTGATAACGCCATGAATTAACCAAACAGCAGAGTCCGTTTCCGCTACGGAGAACGGCAAAGGCTCCAATTGTTCAATATGTAACAGCGTGTATACAGCATCTTTCATGGACATAAACTTCTGTTTATCAGTCAGGTTAAAAGGCAAAAATAAAGCAGTGGCATTTAAATAATCCCAAGGCACTTTACCCATTTTCAGTGTCTGCATCGTCCACGCAAATTGCATGACCGAACTTAACTGATTCTGACCATGATATAACACAGAAACATCACTTCGCACAATATCTATTACAGAATAAACAATATTGTCTAAGGTGTAAATGCGTGAAGAAAGCGTGTTAATGCTGTTGTCCACTACAGCAAGGACTTTTTCCAAGTTTGCCTGGTCAATTTGACGCAGACGGAAGGCGGCTTCCATCTGTGAAAGTTTCCAAATTTCATTATAAGAGGCATAAAGAAATCTCTTGGCCTTTGGATTACGTGGGCCTAGGAGAAAATCAGCCAAATCTAAATCATTCGATAGGATCGAAAGGTGCTGTTTGACAGATGCAAGGGTAGAGTGTTCCAGCCACTGCTGGCACAACTTACCCACCGAGTATGTAGTCACAGAATGATGAGGTGGATAACGAGGGTCAGGCTTAGTCTGAATGAAACCAGGTGTGACATTATAGAAACGCAACTGATTTGCATTAGCATTAGTTTGCCACAGCAACCATCCTAATTAATCAATCTCAGAAACATTAAAGGAGGCATTTTGAAGGAGAGCCTGCAAAGCCTTAATGGTGTAGTTATTGTGTAACCGCCAATTGTCATATTCAGCCAATGAAGGAATGGAGGGGGTATTAATGTTTTTGACAGTTGCAAGGCCATAACAGGATGTATGGTAAATTGTTCCATTTAAAAACAGCAATTGAGTCGGGATCAGGCAGGCACGATGTAGCTCAGTGCCCTGAACCTGCCATGGCTTTGTGCCCCAGATTGATTTTAAATCTATAGTCTGTTTCCAATGGTCATAACCGTGTGTGGCCAACTGTGTTCTAAACAAGTTGGCGTAAATTAGTTTTGTGTGGGATAACAGGTACTTCGATGTAGGGGATTTTTGAAGCCTACAATAATAGGATTCAGGATTAGTCAAATCATAGTTAGAAAAATAGGTGAACTTATCCCTAAGCGTTTTAGAACTCCCCTGTAAGTGAGTTGGACAATGTTCCCATTGGGTAAAATTAAAAACAGGTCTCATGGTGTTCGATTTGTGTAAAAAATTATGCCCATAATGTTGATAGCAAAAGAGATCACCATAATTGGCAGAATTTAAATACTAATCTTCAGCATCAAAGGCAGCATAATATTTTAAATCAGAAAACAATGCATGAACTGCCTGCACATCCCAATCATCTGAATGTATGCCCCGTGTCACCACATCTCCTAAGGAGACGCGGAGGACGTATGGAACACGAAGGACCTCAGTCGGACCATGGATTTCATAAGCTACTTTGTCCCAAACGATGCCATCAGGAACTGGGAAAGCTGAAATATTCACACTGACTGGTCACGTTTCATGATATGGGACGAAGTGTGAGGAGCCAAAGTTCCATCGACCATTTTTACTGCAGAGCATTCAGGGAGATAATGGCCATTTATAAGTAAAAAGAACACTGTCACAAATCCAATTGACATGAAGAGAAATATCAGGATAAGCACCAACCAAATGTAAGTCCATGGGGGAATGAAGTATGTCTTTTTGAACCAGGAGTAAAAAATACGCAAATTACACTTAGGTGCATCAGACAAACTGGAGGATGAGGAGGACGAGGCAGAAGAAAGGTGTGCCGGTTCTCCATCACAGGCACTCACTGGACTTGCAAGCAAAGGTGAAAGCGTCAAATCGTCCATTCGTACTCGTGGGCTAGATGCATCTCACTCACAGAATCAATAGCCGGAAAAGGGCACACCATATCCATTGCAGAAGAGGATTGTTGCAAAGGCTGAAGATCAATTACAGTGTCCATCATATGAGCAGACATTCTTGTGGCAGCAGGTGACGACAAAGTTAACGGTGCTAAGGATATTGCGTTGCACGAAACTGCAGGTGTCACACTATTCAGAATCGCCCACACGGTGTAACTTGACATGGTCCACTGAGATGTACCTGTTGTCTTTGCAACCTGGCAATGGTGGTAGAATGACAGTACGAGTACCCTTCAGCCCAAGTACTGAAACAGGAGCACGGTATGAGGGACCAAGGGGCATATTATCAAGGGCCGGCGATAAATATCGCAAAGCGCGCTTAGCGCTTGCATATTTATCGCCGGCTATCTCTGTAATTTATCGCCCGGTTAGCGCGTTATTAACAACGCGCATTGCAGAGGCGATAAAAATTTCTGAGATAGCGTGGATATCGCCGTTTTCCATGTGGAAAACGGCGATATCCTAGATGATAGGGCCTGTGGTCTTAGATACAGAATCCACCCCCCATGTTAAGTATGCCTTAGTCAGGAATTTAACAGACGTTAAATTCCTGCGTTAAGTCATACTTAACGCGATTAAAATAATCGCTTCCCGCATTGTAAATATCGCGAGCTGCCTTCGCGATATTTACCCATGTTGTTTCCACAGACACGCCTACTTTGCATCTCATTATCGATGCGAAGTCAGGCGTGCTGGAAACGGGAGCAAAATCAGCAAAACACGCGATAGCGTGTCTTTGCTGATAAGGCGATATAATTATCGCCGCTTTTCGGCAGAAAACGGCCGCAAAAGCGGCGATAATTGTTTATCGCCGCCTTGTTAATATGCCCCCAAATTCTTTTTTGTTTTCAATCTTCTCCCGCACCAGATCTCCAACTTTAGGAAGCCAACCGGTAAGAGGATTCAGTAGTGCATCAGCAGGCGAAGATGGTAAATGCTCAGTTGCCAGAGTATCACGTGTCTTTTGTAGATCCTGTAACATAGCAGAATGATTATCTACATCAAACTGAGAGGCAGCCGCCACAATGTCCAGACCATCAAGGTCAGGAACAAATATGTGAAAGCCAAAGAGCATTTCGTAAGGGGTCCGCCCACCCAGATATCTTCTAGGGACATTATTTAGTGCACGTTGGACCCCATACAAGTGGGACAGCCAGTACCTAAGACTCTAGCTGTCAAGGATTGCTTTAAGTCACGGTTCATTCGCCCCACAACTGAATTGCTCTCAGGCCTGTATGGAGACAAAAACTGCACCTGTACCCCCAACGACTTCATTGCATCCTTGTAAGCCTTAGAGGCAAACGCTGGACCTTGGTCAGAATGGAAGGTACCACAGGCAAACATCCCGATAAAGACACGCAAATCCCTGATGACATTTCGAGCGTCAGCACTACGTTGTGGCCATACCCACAGGAATCGGGTGCATGAATCTACTGCAACCAAGATATACTTGAATGCAGTATCAGAAGAAAGAGGACCGCAGTGATCAAGATAGACACAGCCAAAAGGTCTATTAGAAATACATAGCTGTGTTTGTGGCGGACGTGGGACTGTAGAAGGCTTGATTTGTTGACAAACATCACAGCAAAGAACATAGTTACGAGTCTGTTTATATAAACCACGCCACCAGTAACGTTGCTGAAGAATAGAGACTGTTGCAGACACACCAGCATGTGCCGAAGCAATGCCCTCGTGTGCGGCCTTGATCAAAGCTTGTCTGCGGTCAGAGTTGGGAATCAGCCGATCCCCAACTGAAGGAATGGTAGCATAAGGAACCTGTTCGGGAGTTACATGATAAGAGTACTTAGAAGGGAAACCCGCAGGATAATTACCTCCCTCCCTAGTTGCAGCGACCGCTGCCAGAATCTCATTATCAACCTTAGACATAGATCTTGTAACTGCTGCTACGGAACACGTGGCTACTGCAGACTTGGCCGCTTCATCAGCCATAGAATTACCAAGAGCATGCGTTCCGACACGTTGGTGGCCAAGAGTGTGAATAACATGTGTGAGAGGCAGACGTTGTTTAAGATCTGCGACTCGAACCCAAAGCGTTTTATGCTTAATTGCGCTGCCTTTAGAATCTCGGTAATCATTTTGAGACCAAAAGAATAAGTTGTCATTGAACGACTGGACACAATAGTAAGAATCGCACACAATAAGAGTATTCACAAGAGGATCATCAAATTCTAGAGCTAGAACAAGAGCACGCAGCTCGGCCAATTGAGCTGTGCAGTCCCCTGGTGCCTGTGTGTGCACAATGGATGACTTAAACTCTCCATCTTCAATGGAGCCAGCCACAATAGCGCAAGCCGCTGAATAAGCATGTTTGGAACCCATGGCCGGTTGCGCCGAGTCATCGGTATAAATGATGCATTTGTATTCACTCAGAGGAAGAAGCGACAAAGGAGGAGGATGAACAAATTCATACTGTAAAAACTCCTGAGTCTGAAGAGATGGATCAAAGACAAATGTGACATTCGAAGACGTCAAATAAGTAGCCCACTGAATCCAACGTGGGTGTAATGCCTTCGAGTTAGGTACACTTGCCTTAGTCACCGCTTCCAAAGCAGGGAAGGGAGTGACCATAAGAATGCGTTTGCCCTGCACCAGTGAGCGTTCCTTTAGAATCGCCATCTGCACTGCCGTCAAGATTTTTTCAACAGAGGAAAAACGCATTTCAGCTGCAGTGTACAAGTGTGATTTGTATGCAATAGGTATTGTGTCTCCTTCATTGAATGTTAAGTACGTGAAACCCACTGCTCCTGAAACGATACGTATTACCAGGTTGGTGGTGTTATCACGAGTCATTAGGAAGTTAGTCGCAAGCAAATCCGCCTGCAAAGACTGCAGAACGTAAGTATGTTCCTTAAGCCTTCTGGCAGATGAAAACTTAGGTTGTATCAACGCATAAAGTGGTTTGATACGCTGGGCATAATTGGGAATGTAAGTCACCCCGAAATTAAAAAAACCCAGCAGGGATTGTAACTTTTTCAAAGAAGAAGGTGGTTGCAAATGTGCACATTTCTCTAGGAAGTTAGGTGCTAGACCCTTTCCCTCGTTATTGAGCTCATAGCCCAAAAAGAGCACTGCCAGATGGGCAATGTGTGACTTTGCAAAATTTAATTTATAACCAAAATCGGCAAAAGATAAGATTATGTGGTGGACTCGGTCAAGATGCGGGGCGAGGTCGTCGTCAGTCAAATAGATGTCATCAACGTACGACAAGGCCTCAGGGTCAATGTCATGCAACAAAGACACAATACACGCCGCAAATGCCCCGGGGCTATTCTTATACCCCATAGGCAATCGTGTAAATTTTTTCTGATTTCCGACGGCACTGAATGCTCGCACGGTCGAGATTGTGACTGTAGAAACCATTCGAAATGTCAAGTGTAACCCTGGGCGTAATACTACGCTACGCTAACGGAACATGAGTAGTTTGTGCTACTACACACTACGCAAATTGCACAGTGCAAAAACTGTGCTAATTGACGTAGCGTAGCAGCAAAATAATCAACACCTACAAATGCTTTGATGAAGCAATTTTACATGCTAAAAAGCATATAACCAATTCACAAGAGTGAACTTTGAGAATGAAAATATCAGGCAATGAGAGAGGTGATGATTTTGGGGTCCTAGGGGGAGGACCAAGCAGATGCCTCGAACACAAAGAGCATATCATGATGAATGATTCAGTGGTGGTCCCTTCCTCCTAGGACCACCCCAAGCACAGTTATGGGCAAAAATACAATCCCAACCAAAGGCCCTGCAAAGCATTATGGGACGAGATTAGCAGTGGGCAGTGAATATTATAGTGTCCAATATCAAAATAATTCTACAAAGAGCTGCAGTTCAACTAGTCGTTACTAGATGTCCCTCACGAGTCAAATGCAAAAGCATTGAAATTATTAATACATCAAGCTGCAGTTCCACTAGTCGTTACTAGATGTCCCTCACGAGTCAAATGCAAAAGCATTGAAACCCTTTCATGAAGCTTTTGCATTTGACTCGTGAGGGACATCTAGTAACGACTAGTGGAACTGCAGCTTGATGTAATAATAATTTCAATGCTTTTGCATTTGACTCGTGAGGGACATCTAGTAACGACTAGTTGAACTGCAGCTCTTTGTAGAATTATTTTGATATTGGATACTATAATATTCACTGCCCACTGCTAATCTCGTCCCATAATGCTTTGCAGGGCCTTTGGTTGGGATTGTATTTTTGCCAATAACTGTGCTTGGGGTGGTCCTAAGAGGATGGGACCACCACCGAATCGTTCAACAAGATGTGCTTTTTGTTTTCAAGGCATCTGCTTGGTTCTCTCCCTAGGTTAGGAGGATCCCAAAATCATCACCTCTCTCACTGCTTGTTAATTTATCGTTTTCACTTTTGTGAAATGACTATATGCATTTTTAGCATATAAAGACAGAGATACTTATTTCACTACGCAATTTGTGTAGCTACGTGTAGTTCAAAATGTACTTTGTGTAGTTACGTGTAGTGCTACTACGCAAACTATGCCCAGGGTTAGTCAAGTGTCGATTTGTACTTTTTACGAACAATATTATTCACCAGCGCTGAACTGTGTGCGTTTTGTACCGCAAAGGTGCGGCAATGGCTGTTCAAATTTCTATAATCCAATACAATCCGAGAAAGAACCATCAGGTTTAGGGACAGTAAAGAGAGGATTATTCATAGGTGATACACATGACTCAAGGACCCCCTGATACTCCAATTGTCTGAGAATGTCACAAACCGGAGCCTTCGCTTCTCGTTTGATGGGATATTGAGGTTGAGGTTGTGGCATAGAGCGCAATGGTATTTCATGAGCTGGCAAATCAACATCCCAACCCACCTGATTGCGATACACCGCTGGGGCTAAGGCCAAAGCCCATTCCTCCACGAAAGCCTGCGCTTGTTCCTCAGGGACACAGAGCGAAAAACTCAGAAGTATCACATCTTCCCCTCTAGAAGAGGCTAACACAAAGGGTGGAGGCCAATCTTTCTCCGCCAATAAAATGTCATATGTAGCGGTTAGATTCTCCGAGAAAACAACCTTAATGGGACGCAGTATATCACCTTCAATTTGGAAAAGGACTTCGTATAGTCTATCCGGGGGGGCAACCCGGGTATCTGCAGTCTCAATAGTAACAAATGTGTCAGTTGCTGTCACATCCAGACGGGGACGCAGAGCCTCCCTGACTATGGTAACTTACGCCACGCTGTTGAGCAGAGTCACTGCCCAAGTCCAATCCAGGAGTCGCGTCCTCACCGTCTGTGGCATATCTCGCTGTTAAAGAGGCAACCTTTTTCTTTTGAAAAGGAGGTTGGGTTCGTGCGAAATCACCCTGCTTGTCCTTGACTTCAAACTGTCGAGGCTGTTCACAAAGTTGTGACGCAGGTTGACTTCTACCCCGATCCTGGCGATCACCTCCACCGGCTTGTGAGCCTGATGTTTCCTGTAAAGAATGAGGAGAACGCTGGTCAGGAACCTGAAATCTATCAGGAGGCTTAATTTTAGCGCGATCGCACAAGTCATAAGTACATTCAGAAGCATCAGGGGTCGGTGAACTGGCACGCAAACTTTTGTTGTTGGGAACCCTGTTTCTTATTTCTTTGCCAATTCTTTTTAGGAAAGAAAGGGCACCCATCCTTGTCAGGCTGGGCTTTCTGTTGAATTTGAGACTGCGTTTGTGTTTGAGTCGTAGGCTTATTTCCCAGACTATTGCGGCCTATGGTTTTATAAGCCTTCGCAATAATCTTTGGTAATTCTCGTGGTCTGTCAGCCTCTGCGACCGCTTCTAAGCGGTTTGCTACTTGAAAGCTAACGCAAAAACAGCAATTGATGGACAGAATGCAGAACAATGTCATACATTCACCCCAGTACAGAGATCTGGGCCTAAATCCATCGTTTTTTTGCTCACCATGCCATTCCAGTTTGAACCCAGCCATATGCAAATCAGTCTTGACCCTGTGCCCTATGGGAACAGTCCAGCCCGAACTGCCAGGCCAGGTCCTCCCTGGACTGGAAACAAGCATCATAGGACCGGTTTCGGGGTTTCACCCCTCTTCAGCCAGGATAGCTTGACTCCAGCGGCATGGAGAGCACGGGACCCACATCTGGGCATACCCGTCCCACTCAGGTGACAAATGCAAAAACAACAATTGATGGACAGAATGCATAACAATGTCATACATTCACCCCAGTACAGAGATCTGGGCCTAAATCCATCGTTTTTTGCTCACCATGCCATTCCAGTTTGAACCCAGCCATATGCAAATCAGTCTTGACCCTGTGCCCTATGGGAACAGCCCAGCCCGAACTGCCAGGCCACGTCCTCCCTGGACTGGAAACAAGCATTCTAGGACCGGTGTCGGGGTTTCACCCCTCTTCTGCCAGGATAGCTTGACTCCAGCGGCATGGAGAGCACGGGACCCACGTCTGGGCATACCCGTCCCACTCGGGGTGACAAATGCAAAAACAACAATTGATGGACAGAATGCAGAACAATGTCATACATTCACCCCATCATTTGTTTGCTGTAACACTTTTCGCCCTAAGTGGGATGGGTATGCCCAGACGTGGGTCCCTTGCTCACTGTGCCACTGGATTCAAGCTAGCCTGGCTGAAGAAGGGTGACATACCCCGAAACCGGTCCCAGGATGCTTGTTTCCGGTCCAGGGAGGACCTGGCCTGGCAGTTCGGTCTGGACTGTTCCCATGGGGCACAGCGTCAAGACTGATTTGCATATGGCTGGGTCTAAACTGGGGTGGCGTAGTGGGCAAAAGAACAATGGATTTAACCCAGATCTTTTGACTGGGGGAGAATGTTTGCATTGTCAGCATTCCGTCCATCATTTGTTTGCTGTAACACTTGAAAGCTAACGGCATCGCCTTTGACATTCGCAAGGATCATATCAGCAACCACGTCGAACACTCCCACCAGTCTCATCCCTAGCTCAACAGCCGCTTCTGCTCCGTGTTCATCTTGAACGTGTTTAATCACAGAGGGGAGTACGGTCATGGAGAGGGTGCCGAAACACATAGAATATACCGCTGCAAACACCCTGCCCCAGGTGTTACAATCAGCCAATTTGGGAATTAAGTCTTTAGGTAAACTAATAGTTAAGATCCTGTGTTTCTCCACAGGAGTGGTATTAGGAAAGACAGCTTCTATCTGTCCAAATTTCTCGGCAAGCCAATAAGGAAATTCATCCTTATTCTGTGGGCGCTTGCCCATGACAGCATTAATCATAAGGGGACTGATGGTTACGCCACCAGGACCCGCAGGTGGTACTGCAGCACCAGGTGGACCCACCTGGACGGTGCGTGTTACGTACTGTATTACAGCTCTATATACGCGTACCAATGATCTATGTAAGACGCGGAGCTCTGCCAATGTGTCGCAGTTGTAAAAGCACGTGGGTGTGGGGTAAACCCAGCCAAAACGGGCCATGTGGCCCCATCTATAGATAAAGGGCCTAAACGGACGGCCGTTAATGGGTGAGGAAGGGCGCCATTAAACCAAATACGGTGTTGCCAAGCTGTAAGCGGAATCTCAAGAGCTCTAGAAAGGCTGATACTGCTGAGGAACGGCAGTGGGAGTATATGTGTGAAACATATCATCAGTCCCATCTACCGCCGGAAAGATGACCCCAGAGTAAAAAACTTCAAACTGGTGAGCCGGATCGGCTTCAACCACAAAAATAAGCGCGGCCCCAGCATCAGGGACTGCATAATGAGTCAAGTGCGCCCTCAGCGCGGCTCTGCTATGAGCCGGAATATCAACAGCCATTACAGAGAAGACAGTAGAACAACTTAAAGAGTGACAGCGCAAACACAGGTTATAAGAAAAGAAATACCTTTTTAAAACTTCAAGCTTGAATAATCTATAAAAATGTCAATATAGGAGGTTACTCCGTCACAGCTGTCTCCGGAAACAGAAGTGAGGGTATTGTGGACCAGCACGAGCACTACTCAAGCGTCTCGCAGATAAGAACCAGACCAAACGTTGGCGGCGCCATGTTGCGGGGATTCTGCTCATACACAGAACTATGCACAAGAAAACAGGACCTCAGTAAATAGGGGTGTACCTCCTATCACCTTAGTACCCAAAATCCCAACCGACTAGCAATAGTGTCTCATTCGGTCTCCTACAAATATCAAGAAGCTACGAATGTTTAGGCAACCCAGAACACGAGCACTCCCGACTCACCTCAGAGTCGCGGGAACAAGACACTCTTTCGCTCTTAAGTACTTGTCCACAATAAAAATAATCAGAGTCACTAAATAAGTTCAAAATGTTTATTTTGACTATAGTGATTCATAAAACAGTATGCAAACCACAACTAGCAGCAAAATGCATAAGGCAAGAATCATTAGCATTGTTACAATACCATTGAATACAAAAGGAGTCGTCATTTTATAAAGACTGTGAAAAAGGCAAAATAACTGGGCCTAATCCCCCTCCCCTTGGCAGTAAGAAGTTATTTTATATAGCAGAAGATCTCTAGGCATTTTTAGCAGACCCCTACCTGAAAGCCTAAACGCAAAGGTTTACATCATAGGAACAGTAGTGCTCAGCTCCATGGAATGGCTTTCTTCGAGTGTGTTTCAAAAACATGCAACAACGTTATATCAAAGCTCGATTCTTCCACATTGCAGCTGTTGGTAACATGTTTTGTCTAGGTAATAGGGACTGGCCAGAACAGAATAACAAGAGACATTGTTGACCGACCTTGCACATTATGTTCAGACAGAATTAAAGGGAAAGCTGAGAACGTGAAAAACAATATGTTATCATGTACAGGGCAGAGGCAAAGTGTCGCGAAAACAAACTCTTAGCAGAGGCGTGCGCAAAAGCAGCAGCATAGGGCAAGCAAAACTCATGCTAACTTAGCAATGTCGACAATGTATCTAAGGGCTACACAACCCCATATAACACTAGCTAATATTAAAGGGGAAGCAGCGTCAGTGGCAATCCGCCAACGCCTAAGGGAGTTCAGTCTGTTAGATCAACAACACGAACTGTCCAAAATAATTGAAACTGCGTATGCAGAATTAGGCAGAGACAGTTTGGGTGGGAAAGCTTTAAAACCACAACTGATGGGCAGTCCTGAAAAGGACACTTCTAAGCAGACACCTGCTTCTTCTAAAAAGAAGTGGGATAATAAAAAACAACAAAACTTTACAGAAAACAGATTTCAATCCCGAGGTAGATCTCCTCCACAGGAGCACTCTGAAAAGAGGTACAACCTTAGGAATAGGGATAATATTAGGAAACCTGACAGGTATCAGGATACTGATACATGTTCCTCTCGTTCCTTTCAGGGCTCGACGAAAAACTCTCAGAGAGAAGGACGGTCAGAACACAAAGCAGAGCGTACTAAGTCCAGAGACAAGCAGCACGCTCAAGACTATACTTCCAAAAAAGAAGAAAAGCCAAGATCAAAACCTCAGTTTAAAAAGAAGAAAGTTGCAGGCCTGAAGATCAGACATGCCCAGAATTCTGAGGACACAACTTCTGAATGGGGAACGGGCTCAGACGTTGCTAGACAGTGCAGCAGAAGTAACAATAGCTCACCAGAACCTGAAGGAATTTCTGGTGACAGCGGACTTGAATGATTACATCACGGTGGAAACACCAGATTAAAGGTGTGAGCGTCCCACACACATTTTTTTTTTTTAAACCTTTATTTATTAGTTTTAAGCAAGGTTAGCATACAGTACAATCTTAAAGACTGGTAGGTACAGACATAGGTAAGGATTACATATTCATCGGTTATGTCTCGAACAGTTAGAGAGAAAGCAGTCAAGGAGTAAGTCATTCGCAATACAATATCTTATTGTAACATATGAATTCCTCCCCAATGCATACACATGACACATCCCACAGTACGTTTGAGAGTGAGGGAAATAAGCTGCGTTACCATATACGTGTCGTCTATCTCGGACTTAAAGGAGGAAGAGGTCGTCCTGCTGTGGGGTGGGGGCCGGTGAATGGCATAGTATCACCCCAGGGCATATCACTTCCTATTGGTTCTGACGTGGGAATGCATGAGTGAAGCAGAAAAAGGCCGAGGCCCCATCACGATCCCACCTCCGATGCCTTGTCAGTTGCAGCCTCCGCAGCTCGCGCCAGGAGGTAGCCCCGGAGAGGGTCCCAGATATCCGTGGGCCTGGAAGCCCTCGGGAGCATTTCCGCATATACAGTCAGCTGCTCCTGGCAATATGTTAGATCATCAAGCCACTCCTTAAATTTGGGGACGCGCCCCCTACCCCACCTACACGCTACTCTACGCTTGGCTAGCATTAGAGATATAGTAATGTATCGGCGGTATGATTTGGGGACCTGTTCTGTGTAGCTCAAGAGAGCAATTAGAGGGCTACACTCCAAAACGACAGATGTCATTCTCCCCAAGGCCTCAAAAACCTGCACCCAATACTCTTGCACCCGTGGACATTCCCAAGCTAAATGCAGGAAATCAGCCCCCGGACAATCTGTGTCTTTCAATTGAAACCGGAACATCTTTGCAGGGGTGTAGTATAGGCGCTGTAGGAACTTATAGTGTGTGATACGTAACCTGCAGCTGCCGGAGAGTTGTGCAGTTTGTAGACAGCAATACTTCCATTGCTCGTCTGTGAGCTCATACCCTAGGTCTGCACTCCAATGCGTGCGGGTGTTGTTGGGGGTCTCTGTCAGCTGTGCGCGTATGTCATGGTATAGTGTAGAGACCAGATGTTTCGGTGCTGGGGCCGCCAGCAGTCGGTGTAGTGGTACGAGATTTGCAGGTTCCTGAGGAAATTCCGGAAGCAAGGAGCGTACACCCTGTCGAAGGCGAACATATAAAAAGATATCCAGGGAGGAGGGTTGCATCTCATGAAAGAAAAGGTCCAAAGAGCGAAACATGCCATTATGAAAGAGATCCCCCCAGCTGGCAGTGTTGGTGCGCTCACATACCTTTAGAAAGCCCTTTTCTTGGAGTAAGGGCATACGAGGATGATAGGACAGGGGAAGCAATGGTGAATATAACACGGGAGCCCGCAAGAGACCCATAATGCGATGCCATGCATCGACCGTGCTCGTTACAGTAGTGGGCGCTATGTCGCGGGTGCGAGCAGGCGCGTGTAGCATCCCATTCAGGGGGATTGGGGCAGCCAGCCAGTGCTCCGCCGCCACCTGTGGCATGTACTTGGGGGGTTTAATCCAATAATAAGCATACTGGGCCTGTGCGCTTACAAAATATAATTCGAAATCTGGAATATCGAAACCTCCCTGCGCGTGTGGCCTCGTAAGTATCGACCATTGTAGTCGCAGTTGTTTTCCCCCCCAGAACAACTGTATCATTTCTGTGCGAAGTGTCTTAAAGAAGAAACGGCCTGGGTGATAAGGTATATTTATGAATAAATATAAAAGTTGCGGCAGCACTACCATTTTAATTAAAGAAGCCCGACCCGCGAGCGAGAGAGGCAATGAAATCCAACGGGTGACACTGTCTACGAGGCGATCCATGGCTGTGCCATAATTGAGACGTATTAGTTCGTCCTGGTCCCTAGACATCCGGATCCCCAGATAACGGAGGTCAGTGTCGCACCACTCCAGTGGGAAATCCAGTGGGAATCTAGTGACCGCAAGCGTTAGAGGGAATATTTGTGATTTCCCCCAATTAATATGGATTCCAGAGAGTTTCCCGAAGACAATGAATTCCCGCAACAGAGGGTTAAGGTTTTGCTGAGGGTCTCGGACATAAAGGGTAATATCGTCCGCATACAGGGAGATTAGGATTTGGCGGAGATTACAGTTGAGCGCCTTATCCTTATGGTGCTGTCGCAGCTTGGACGCCAATGGTTCGACCGCGAGGGCGAACAGTAGAGGGGATAGTGGGCATCCTTGTCGGGTGCCCCTAGAATTGGGGAATGTAGAAGATAAGTGACCGTTTATTAATACTTTCGCCGTGGGACACTGATATAGTAGTCGTATCCAGGACATGAAAAGGGGAGGAAAGCCCATGCGTTGCAGTATTCCAAGCAGGTAATCCCACTCCAGCGAGTCAAATGCCTTGGTGGCATCTAAGAACACTGCAGCCAAGGGGAGTTCGGGAGCCACATTCTGGAGCACAGAGAACAAAGTGCGGAGATTATGTGTAGTAGCGCGACCGGGAACAAAGCCCGATTGATCCGGGAGGACAAGTTTGTCCATCAAGAGGGCAAGTCTATTAGCAATGACCTTCGCCAGGATTTTATTACCACAGTTTATGAGTGACAACGGTCTGTACGAATCGCAGGAGCCCGGGGGTTTACCCGGTTTCAAAAGGGAGGTGATGAGCGCCTCCCTCATAGAGGGGGAAAGCGTGCCTGCTTCCAGGGATTCTTCAAAGAGCTCTTTCAGAATTGGGGCCATCAGATCAATGTAGCTTTTGTAAAATTCTGCGGGAAGACCGTCCAGGCCAGGAGCCCTGCCAGACTTCAGTTGCATTATCGCCTCGCGGATTTCGTCGAGCTCAAAGGGGGCACTTAGAAACTCCCGCTGGGAATCGCCCAACCACCCGATCGCTACATCCCCAAGGAAGCTGTCAAGCTCGAAGTTATCTCTCCTTTACGAGGTATATAATGTTGAGTAGTGTGCTGTGAACGTCTCAAGTATGTCCGCTGTGTCGCACTGCAAAACCTCCCCAGGTCCCGCTACTTCCAGTATGTGATTTGAAAATCGTGGCCGACTTATCACTTCCGCTAAGGCCTTCCCAGGCCGCTCGCCTTCACCATACCTGCGAGCCACCCAGTATTTCCCCCAAAACTTCATCTCTCGTGCTGCGGTATCTGTATATTCCGACAGTTTCTCCCGAAAGTCGCTCTGCGCCCGGCCCTCTTCCCCCGCAGCAATCTGTGTTTCAAGCTTACTGAGGTCCCTTTCCAGCTTTCGCAATGTGCCCTGTATATCTCTAGGTACCCCAAAGCTTTTGGAGATGCAATATCCTCTAACTGTGACCTTGAAGGCCTCCCATATCGTTTCCACGCTGTCCACCGACCCCTTATTCCTCTGAAAGAAACCCTGGATCTCCTCCCCCAGCTCACTATGGAAAGCCGTATCCAATAATGCTGTGGGCTGTAATCTCCAGCAGCGCCGTGGTACGTCATAGCCTAGCGGTGCAATCTCTAACTTTACAGGGGAGTGATCAGAGAAGGTTCTGGCAAGGTGCGTGACATTCCGAACAGCTGGTCCTAGGCCGCGTGAGAGTAGACAATAGTCCAATCGGGCCCAGGTTGCGGCCTGTGTCGTAAAGTGTGTGCCTTCCCTTGCAGTGGGGTGAAAGTGGCGCCAGGAATCAAAACATCCCCCCTCCTCCAGTATACCCTGCATGGTTGCCTGAGACTTATTATAGTGATAAGAGGCGGTATTAGATCTATCTGCTGCTGGGTTAAGGGCCACATTAAAGTCTCCTCCCCAGATTATATGGGTCGAGCCTAAGCCCACGATCTTCCCCCAAAGGGTTGTAAAGAAGTCGGGAGTGTCGACATTAGGACCATAACAACACACCAAAGAAATAGAGTCCGAGCCCAGTCGCCCCATGCAATCGTGTACCTCCCATACTGATCTATGATCGTACCTATTGGCGTGAAAGGCGTCCTCTTCTTAACAATAATTGCGGTGGCCCTGGCATACGAGGAGTATGAAGAGAATATCCTATAATCAGCCCATTTGCTAGCAAACGTGGGGGTCCGCAGTGGGTGAATATGGGTTTCCTGGAGCATGGCAATGTTTTTCCGATGGCGGTCTAGATAAGCTAGTATTTGTCAACATTTCCGCGGGTCCCCCAATCCGCGGACATTCCAAGATAGTATCCGTAGCTGTTGTTTAGTTAACGCATCAGCTGTACTCCCCATTTATATAGTAACAGAGCCAGTGCGTGTCAACGCATATTGCGGAGAGACCAAGAAGATTAGTACCATTATGTCCGTTTTGCTGCGTCATGTACATAGTAAAGGTCATAAGAACAACCCCCCTACCCACCCCCACCCACTGAAGCATCCCAATCATGCCAGTTATGTCTATCCCCCCCCTCCCTAGTACCAAAAAACCAGAAAAACAGATGCTCGCTATAAAGCAATACAACTCTATGCAAGGTTATCTAAGAAAAGAAGCGATAAGGGGAATCTCCCATAAGTGGGGGAAACTCCTAGATGGCACACCGGTATCCCTCACCCTGTAGGGACCACGAGATGGAAGCGTCTACCCCTGACAGGGTATGAGGGTGCCTGGTGAGAGATGTCTTATTCAGCCCATCATGCGGCTATGCTGGCCATCGTGCGCCAGCGGCTCTCTATAATAGGATCACTGTGCAGTATTGTCTACGGCTTCGGAACGGTGATTCGTTCCTTATCTCTCCCAAAGGGCGCCTGAATTCATCTTAGTTCAGCAGTCAGTTCATATTTGGTGAGGACGATCTTGGCGATGCCCCTGGGGTACCATTGGTGGGATTCTGGCGCTTGAGATGTTTTAAGAACTCTTCGGCTTGTTGCGGTTTTGTGTAAAACGTCTGCTTCCCTTGGTGAGTAATTCGAAGACGAGCTGGATACATAAGGGCATAGTCAATCTGGGCTTGTCGCAATTTCTGTTTCACCGGGAGAAATTTGCGCCTCTCCTTTTGCATGGCTGCAGTAAAGTCCGGATACATGGTGAATGGCACCCCCTCGAAATTTAGTTGGTTCTTTTCCCTTGCCACTCTGAGGGCGACATCCCGGTCCGTATAGTTGAGAAGGCGCGCGATGATGGGTCGGGCGCACTACCCGGCGGGGGTCTCGGGCCCAAGGATCGATGTGCTCGTTCGACTATGAAGTGAGGGGAGAGCAAGTCCGCCCCCACCACAGCCAGTAGCATCTTTTCAATATATTCCTCCATTTTGCCCGTATTTGTACTTTCTGGCACACCCATCACGCGAATGTTGTTGCGTCTGCTCCTCGCTTCGAAGTCCTCATTCTTTGCAGCAATTATTTTCAGCAATTTGTCCATCTGTGATACAGAGCTTTGAATGTGAGAGGTAGCATCCTCAGCATCTGAAATACGGCGCTCCGTCTCCTTTATGCGCTCTTCATGGCCATCTATTTTATGAACAATAGCGTCCATCCTCGTAGTCATGGCATCCATTTTGTCGGCGATGCTTGCCAGGCCTTGCCTGACCTCCAGCAGTAGAGTTTTCATGTCCTCACTCTGGGATGGCGGTGTCTCACTCGTCGGCACTTCTACGCCACCCTCCGCCTCCATCTGCTGCAAGCGGGTGTTTTTTTTGTATCGAACGTGAGCCGTGGTTGCTTCGCGTCTGGTTTCCCCATTGTGAGCGCTAGGTTATATTGTGTCGGGTATTTGTTTCTGGGAGGAGTGCGATGTTGCGTCCGGCACTACTGGGCCCGTTGATTATATTATCAGCTGTGCTGAAATGATCTCCGCAGGGGCGCGTCACAGGCCTCACGTTTGTAGAGCAGTCAGGCAGGGGGGAATTGCCGGCCGTCTCACCAATGCCCCGACTCACACCGGTCCGTGACAATGCTGCTTTTTAAAGGTGGTATGTGTCTACACCTTCTTCAGGCTATGAGAGAACAGCCCTGCCATTCTGAATAGTGCACTGGTGTCTCTGTATACCTCACGGGGGTCGAACGCTTCACTCCGTGGCAGCCATCACACGCCACTTATCGCCATGTGCTGTTATTGTGCTCAACTTGTGGTGGGGCCGCATGTCATTCATCAGCAGGATCCAGATCAGAGGGCGCCTAGGCATGCAGCTAATTCCTCCACCGTCACCGTCTTATTTGCCTAAGCCCCACTCCTAGCGGTGCAGGACACGCACGCAAGGGCCCCCGCCGCTTATGGCCTCGCCGCCACCCGCGCAGCTTCGAGTGTAATGGCGCCTCGCCTCAGTGCATTAGCTGAGAAGTGCCGCCCGAGACCGGAGCAAACGTGTCCCTCAGTCTCCGTTGCCTCGCCGCTGTGGGATGCACTAGCGCAGCGGGGTAGCACTCACCGCACCTTGGTTTGCGCTGTCCGCCGCCTGGAGGCCTGCACGCCACGTGGAATCCGCGGACCTCGTGTGCCCGCTTATGCCCAGTGACAGAGCCGGGCTGTTCCGTCCCTCGCCGCGGCGATGAAGCAGCCGCCGATCGCAGCGCCCACCAGCATCGGGGATATGGCACCTTCGGGTCGCTGAGTCTCAACGCTCCAGGCACCGCAGATCGCCAATTATTTTGTCAGTATCGCCATCAGGGCAGGATGATTGGGAGGATTTTGGCACCAGGCTGCGGGAGCCTCACGTTAGGACGGCCATTCCGCTCGCGCGCCACCTAGCGCCCCCAGCGTCCCACATAAGTTACATGAAATAACACTCCGGATGGAGGGGGACAAGCACAGAAAAATAAAAGGTCTCTTTTGGAAGAACCTGTCATCTGGTTATGACATCCTGTTAGCTGAACAAGATTGGCCGCCAGCATTCGTTATGGAGTGCCCTAGGGGAGAAAATATAATTTTTCCAGCCTTTTCCGACCTCGTTCCCATACATATTAAACACACATATGCACAGGAGTGGGCAGTAGCCCAAGCTCCATTATAATACAAAAATCATGCTGGATGGGATGAGAATTCAACCCACCACGTGATCCTGTTAAAGGTTTCACCAAATGCTCAGAGGCAATATCCAATAAAGCAAGAAGCTAAAAAACAGGTCAGGGAGATCTTAGATCAACTTGAATATCAAGGGGTCATTGAAACATGCACCTCACCAATGAACAATCCTTTGTTTCCCATATCAAAACCGGACAATACATATTGTCTAGTTTTAGATTACAGACATTTAAACACTTGCACAAAGACATTCGCTGTCCAAAATGCACACAGTGCCGCATTAATGAATAACATTGTGCGCAAAAAATACAAAACAACACTTGATATCTCAAATGGATTTTTCTGCCAAAATTTAGCGCCTGAAAGCAGGTATTTGACCGCATTCTCAGCGTTAGGGTCCCAGCGACAATTTTGTCATCTCCCTCAGGGGTATAAGAACAGCCCCGGGGTATTTTCAGCAAGGGCAACTGAGTTACTCCAAAATTTTGATGAGGAAGCATTGTCCTATGTGGATGACATTTATCTGACGGACGATGACTTAGAGAGGCACTTGACCAGGGTGAACCCCATAATTATGGGATTCGCCTCTGAGGGCTACAAATGTAATTAGAAAATCAAAAATCGCCCACCTCAATGTCCTGTTTTTAGGATATGAGCTGTCAAGTGAAGGAAAAAGTCTGGCAGCTAACTTTTTAGAAAAGTGTGCGCTGCTCTAACCTCCAAAATCATTAAAAAATTTACAACCAATACTGGGATTCCTAAATTTCGGCAGAACATACAAAAACGCATAATTGTCGTAACCCCGGTACCGGCTTTAGAAGCTGTTACGAAGGCTAGCATTCCAAATGCAAAAGCCTTACATCCGAGATGGATACAATGGGCTAATTCTCTTACTAATTCTCTTACTGCGATGGACGTTGAATACAGATTTGATCCAAGTCTAAAAACACAAGCATTCCTGCAATACGAACATGAATATCCGTTACCAAATGAAATCTTGCCTCTAGATCAGTATGAATATATTATTTACACTGACGGATCTGCTCAACCGGCCATAGGGAGTAAGCAACAATACAGCGCAGCATGTGCTATCGTTAAAGGACGCATGCGGGATGGGAAGTTCCATCCAAGTTGCACCAAAACGCAATCTCTAGGAGACTGCACGGCTAAGTTGGCAGAGGTAAAAGCATTAATACTGGCACTGGTGAATACGGATCACGAATTCCCCACACTAATTGTGTGTGATTCCTTTTACTGTGTGCAGTCATATAATGAATATCTACATCATTGGGAACAAAACGGGTTCAAAGACGCAAAAGGTGGCACAATTAAGCATAAAATGCTATGGGAACAGGTAGTAGAGTTGAAAAACAAACTACCAAGGGTGATTCATACACTGAGTCATCAGCGTGATGGCGTTCACGTTGAAGGGAATTCATTGGCTGATGAAGCCGCAAAGGGGGGCAGTATGCACGGCTTCCGTAGCTGCAATCATTCGTTCAAAAACGAGGATAGACGGTGAGATTATGGTTGCTGTCATTGCTTCGCGCAAAGGCAGCTCAGCAATACCAAAGAAATTTCCACTCAAGTACTCCTACAAGTTAGATGTGAACAACATTCCATATGCTCAGATTCCTGGAGTGGGGGATAGAGTAATACCAAATATGGATCGTAGACAAGGTTTGATTGTTGCAGCACACGAGGGTTTGGGCTCTGCGCACACAGGCGTTACAGTGACTATTTAGTTATTGAAACAGCGCTATTGGTGGCCAGGTCTAACAAAATAAACCCCCCGATTCCCCCTTATTACAGTCGGGCTCGCTCACTGCGCTCGCTCGCCACAGGGCACTCAGAGTTTTTACGCCACCACTTTCAAATGTCACCAGCCGCCACTGGAGTGGTGTCTGTCGTGGTTGTGTGTGACGGTGCTCTGTCTGCATGCAAGTCAGTGGATGTGAAAGTCAGGGTGTCTTGTGCCTGCTGAGTGCATGTGTGTCTGTCTTTTGCCTTATGTTTGCGTGTTTGTGTGCTACATGTGGATGTTGCTGTGTATACGTGGACAGGTTTGCGTGTGCTTAGGTCAGGTATGGGAATAGGGACTGTGGATGGGGTAGAGGTAGGAGTGGGGGTTGAAAGCTGGATTTGGGATAAAATTGCCATCAGTGTGGAGGCTAGAGCTTGAATGCATCTCTGTAGGGAAGACCTGTCAGAGTGAATGCCCTCCAGGAGAGATACCATCTGGGTCTGTTGATTGGTATAGACCTGGAGGACATTTAGCACTGCTGTCTGACCCACAGAGATCTGTCTCAGGAGGTCAATGGCCTTCACACTCAGGGCAGCAGGGGAGACAGAGGCAGGGGGTCAGGTGCCTGGTGCCTGGTACGAAGGAGACCTCCCCTCTAAGGGGAGCAGGCACGGACAGCGGGCTAGGGAGCAACTGTGAGGGTGGAGCTGGTGGGGGGGTGGTGGACTCAGATGTAGTGGACGCAGGTCCAGGGGGATCCACCACCACCTAGGAGGGCTCACTGGAACTGGACTCGGAAAAAGATGTTCCAGCCGTCACGTCGGTCAGCTCCTCAGTGGCACTCCCATCACCCTCTGTGCCACTGGTTCCCTCTTGCTCACTGGCAGCACAAGAACCACTGTGGCCAGTTGCTTCCCCAACAGTTGTGGCACTGTCTCCCTCACTGCCCTGCTATGATGCTGAAAAACAGATTAGAAAAACAATTAGTTGAGATGTTGAGATGTACATGGTACATAGGTGTAATAACAACTCTACCCACATTGGCTAACATCATAAATTCTACTTGGATGACAACATTCGGTCATATACAATCAATAGCACATTAGTGAAAGCTACCAGACCTGTGCGCACTCTCACATAATGGTGTCATGAACATAGTTTGATCAACATCATGTTTATCCTTCTTAACATCTGAAACACATCTATATACCAGCTGATATTTTGTCTCTCACTCCTGATGCCCTCAGAGTATGCCAACTTTACCTCATGTGATCCAAGGTAGAATAAACCTTCTACTAAGAAATGGAAGAACACTGCAGCCTTAACATACAGCATATAGTGAACTCTCCCTAATCCATAGCTTGTGGAACAGCAGGTGCCCTGGTCTAGTTAACATAGTTTGATGAGTCAACATCAAGATTTAGGAGTCATGGAATAGGCTATTTCACACGGATCACATTACTGTTGCACATCTGTCCATTAGCAGGTGAAGCAGTTCTAAGTGTTACATGTGTAACTCATATAGAAGTTACACACGGAATATAGGCATATCAAGTCAAAAAATTATGTCTACAAGTATTGTGTCAAGTCAGCAGAGTGCAATAATCAAATGCACTGTAGGCAGATTGCAACACTTTTAACAGTTTGCCATGTAAACACAGCTTATCACACTGCCAATGACAATGACTTAATCTTACTTCAGGGACATGTGGCTTACTATACCACCAGGCCAGGTAGAATTATTGTGTGGCCACAATCTTAGTGCACAACATTTTACTTGATACCTTTTGACAACACTATTTCTTATCGTGTACATCCTGCTGATGTCCACATCTCACAAGGACAAGTCAGCCTATCCCTCCCTGATAAATATCATCAGACACATGTTGTCCAACTTAGATGCCGTTGTGTTCTTCACCTGAATATATCTGCCCTTCTCAGATGTCGGTGAAGCCACATTTCCAGATTTCTGAGTTACAGTGCTAAACCATAGTTTTATTTGCACACAAAGATTAATGTCCCGTGTAACAACCGTCAATACTATTGTGAATGTGTAACTTCCACTTCCATGGATGTACCCCCCCTTACAACCTAACACCTACTTTGTTAGGCACTCACAGACATCTGTTGTCACCTACACATAGTCCAAAACATGGAATTAGCTCAAATTTAGATAGGATGTATTCTGTCACTCACTTATGGTAAGGTTCAGTCTGACATGTGACATCAGTACACATAAGTCTGAATATTGACAGCTGCTACATTGGAGAACAGATAGCACCAGCGCTGTTTGTAAATTAACACAGATCAATCTCTACTTACCAAGGCCTGCAATTACACAGTGCCTGCTACCTGGTTTTATTGCATGGCATGTCACAGTCAAGTTTACAAGCATCAAATAACACAAACTTTTTGTTGCCTCAATACAGAGAGCATGGCAAATAATGGTATTTGTGATGAACTGTGTTGAGCATCACAGAAATATGTAAAGGGTCTCTTTCTTGCACATTGTGTTGTCATGTGCCCATTATACGATGAAATTGCACTACTGGTAATACCCATCCTCATTTACTCTTACGTGGCCATGATTCAAGGAACCTAACCATGCAACAACAACTCTTGTTGCATATGCTACATGTTACACATTACATGGGTCTCGATTGTCGCAAAACCTAAAAGTCATGACACTGGCTGCAAAACTTGTACATGCATGGTGTTGTACAAAGTTCATTAAGGCACATACTCACCCCCTCCTTGCTGCTGTCTGGCTCTCAACTGCCCATCGAAGTCGGGATAGGCCACCGCCAGAATGCGACGCATGCGGGGGGTTCAGGGTGCGGCGCGTGCCCCTCCTGCCTGGAGGTGCCAGGCCCAGTTGGACTTCGGCGATCTTCTTGGCCCAGCCTCTCAGGTCCTGCCACCGTTTGCAGCAGTGGGCACTGTGCCGAAGTGCGACCCCCAGGGAACGCACCTTCCGGGCGATGGTCCTCCACAGGAATACCATCTGACGGGCGTTGACCTGTAAGGATGGCTGGGTATTGGACACTTAGTACACATGCAAGATGTACATATCCATGTACTTTGTCACATAGGTCAGGATTAGTCAGCGTAAACAATAACCAAGTTAGCAGACTACAATTCTCAACACTGCACTGTTGTCAAACATGTGATCTTAACATATTTCAGGAAACTTTTTCATTTCCTTTTGACACCACATTCCAACCTGACCTTGCCCTAAGTGACCATGCAACACCTCTCACTACACTGTGGATGAGAGAACAACACAGGAGGCATGAAAACTCATAACTACTAACCTCAGCACACCTATGTCTTCTGCGGAAGGGAACAGTAGCATTTTGGCCCTGGACATACACCTAACTAGTATGCTAAATTACCAATGATTACACTGTGTCACTTACACATTGTCTAACATGATCTACACATGGTCACTGTGGAGCACTGTTATATCCCTTGTGAGGGCTCGTGACACGACTGACGTAATGCTGATATTGCATCATGTGTGTGAAGTTGTTGTTGTGACTGTATACAGTAACAACTTAACCACATATGCAAATAACATTTCACATTCACCATTAGAGTCGGTTTAGCTATGACTCCACAAGCAAATGTACTTGAAATATGACAGCAAACAAGGCATCATCATTTCAAACTGATGTGTACATGCCTAACTAATACACCATACGAAGTTTGTGGTTGAAGATGAGCTATTCACGTGAGAAAAGTGATATAAACTCCAGACCAGTACTGACACAAATACAGCAGTGAACTTATCCATCACATTTCCAAACACACTTTTAAACAATTGGCTACAGATTCACGTGTCTCATTGCAACAATCTGCCCTATGTGCATGGTTAGCTGACATTTAAAATATGTATCCTGTCTGAATTGTTCTCACCTGCTCCTCTGGTGTGTCATACAGCTGCATGTACAGGGGAAGGACCGTGTACACCAGCATTTTCAGCTCCTCAGCTGTGAAGGCAGGGGCCCTGATCCCTGTACAGCGAGACATTGTAGCTCCCAGAGGATGTGAACAGCAGCAGAGAGATGGGGAAGCTTGTTGGAGTGCAGGTTCTCAAGGCAAGTGATCTGTGTAGCACAACGCAAGGCTTATTTCTAGATCGCATAGGCGGTCTTCTGTGCTGGCGGTCAAAGGGATAGGTCCGCGTCGGTCGCATTTTCTGAAGTCGTCCAATGCATTCAAATGCTGCTTGACACTCCGCCTACCGCATGGTTCAAAATAGCCGGCAGTCCACGAGTAAGATTGCTACATTAGCAATGGAAGTTTGCCGTGTCGATCTTCACTACAGGCGGAGCTGTCACCGTAACAAGTTACAGCCTATGGCTGTGTCCGCCTTGATTCTGAACCGCCTACCGGGACCTTTGAATGAAGATTCCGTTGGGGGAAAAACTTGAAAATGTTGATGTTTTGTATTACACCATGCCTGGATGCACTATGTTGTGTGTTGAAGGAGCATACAAAGCAAATGCCCACATTCACATGAAGAAGTCACCTTGAGAGGACCATGAAACACTTGTTTACAGGCTAAACCAACATGAAAGTACACAGTACAGTTTCTGATTTTCAACTTTCTCTCAGGCAGTATGCGGCCCATGTCTATTAACAGGTGTGAATACACCATATAACAGTTTGGGAAGCCACTGTCACCCAGTGTGCAATGTGTGTGATGTCCAGGTGGAAAGGGTGTGTGTGTCTGATATACAGAATCTTACCTTCCCAGAGGGCCTATACCCTCAAAATTCAGTCACCTTACAGAGTCATTGAAACTAAAAGGGACATTGTAAATGGTCTTTGTGTTCCGTACTTTTAAGTGCACATCTGCATTTGGAGAAAGATGTACATTGTCAATGGGTTGTGTAGGTCATTGTATGTGCAATGCAGACATGACAGCATGACAGTGTACACCATTTAACATTTGTCTGCATGAAGTTCTGAGTGAAAATCAAGATGTATGTGGTGTACATGAGGCCATACATAACATCATCCTACTGTGTTTACGACAAACTTCACTCAGTCATTAGACATACCTAAGTCATGTGTTCTTGGCTTGTGAGATTTGGACTATGTCCTGCTTGATGTTGCATAAAAAAAACTGCCACTAGTGATATGAGTCGAGTGTACTTTCCTTCCTGTGTAACTATACATTTGAGACATAATTAGAAATGTCATGTATGCTGTGGTATGTTTTGTATATTTTTGTTCTGTGAAATCTGGTTTGCACTGCCATGGACTGTCATGGGTGGTCACTTGGTCTTTGGGGTTTGTCTAAGTACATGTTGCTGGGCACAATGTGATCTAACACCTACTGTGTTAACATTCCACACATAGGTATCGCGGAGGAGCCATAAAGACAGCCTCTTGTCTACAGGCCCTTTCCTGACCTACAAACCATGGAAGAGAGAAACGTGATCAGAATATTCTGTCTCAATAAGGCCGCAATAAATGATTTGTGCCAGTAGTTGGCACCTTCATTGTGTCCTCATCACTACTATCCTACATCACTGACGCCCAAAGTTAAGGTGATGGCAATACTGCATTTCTTGGCCACGGGGTCATTCCAGAACACAGTGGCAACATCTGGCGGAATGTCTCAGCCTATGTTTAGCAATGTACTTCGGGATGTACTGCAGGCATTGACCAGACACATGGACAGCTACATCAAGTTTCCCAAACCAGGGGAATTGACCGATATCAAAGCTGATTTTTATGGGTCTGGGTGAATCCCACATGTCATTTGAGCAATTGATGGAACACATATTGCTTTGATTCCGCCACAGGCCAATGAGCAAGTATATCGTAACAGGAAGCACTTCCACTCAATCAACGTACAGGTGGTGTGTTTGGCAGATATGTGTATTTCTCACGTCTGTGCCCAATTTCCTGGAACAGCCCACGAATTGCACATTCTAAGGAACAGTGTCATACCCCATTTTATGACTCAACTGCTTCCAGAGCAGGCCTGGCTTGTTGATAAGTAACCTTTTTAATTATGTTTGTTGTGAGTGGTTTTGTGTGTTTTTATCCGTAAATGTTTGCTTGAACATTGTACTCATGTCTATCTTCCATTTAGGAGACGCAGGATACATCAACCTGCCATGGTTACTAACACCATTGCGCAATTCAGTCACTCCAGGAGAAGTCTGCTTCAATGAGGCCCATGGGAGGACAAGGCGGATAGTGGAGCGGACATTTAGCCTCCTGAAGGCAAGATTTTGCAATCTTGACAAAACTGGAGAAGCCCTACAATATTCTCCTGGAAAGGTGTGCCAGATCACCGTTGACTGCTGCATGCTCCACAACCTGGCAATTAGGAAGGAAATCCCTCTGATTGAAGATGAAGGAGACCAGCAAGTGCCATTGGCTGAGGATCCGGGACTGGGCAATGAAGACAGTGGTGAGGAGGAAGGAGTTGACTTGCGAGAACAGCTCATTAACAACCTCTTTTCATGACTGTAAGTATGCACTGAGATGTATTTCCAATTCCACGATGTTTGTTGTTGTGTAGCTGTGTGGACTATGTGTATGTACACCTCAGGGTGAAGAATAAGTGTGCCAGGGTTTATGCAGGACAGCTTTGGGATATGGTCATAGTTACATGCACACTGTGTCATTCAGGCCTAACTAGTGTTAACAGTGACATTGTTCTGGTTGAAGTTTCAGTTTGATCTTACTTGTGAGACATGATTTGCCCTTGCTTATCTTATTTAATTTTGTTGTTTCAGTTCACTTTGCCATGTCATCAACTGAAGGGAGTGTCTGAGTTGTGCCATCACCAGGCATATGATGCTGTGTCTGAGTGCAACCTGGACATGGAATGATCCTAGGAATGTCTGACACAGACTGTAAGGATACATAACTGTAATGACACCTGCTTGCAATAGTGGGAATAGAAGTTGCTATAATAACACCAATGAACTTTCATCCCATCGTGTGTACTTTGTTTTGCAATAAGTGTACCATCATGTGCTCAAAAACAATGTGGTTGTGGGGATAGACCATGGTAGTTCCCATTCATATCACATAGATGATCAATGTTTGAAAACTTGATGTAGCTGTAGATGTGTGTCCTCATGTATGTCACAGTGCAAGTGCCACAACGCTGACATATGCTTGTACCCTACCTAAAGATGCAGCCCAACTTGCTGTAATGGGACCTGTTTGCACTGGCCAGTACTACAGTCCTGTGTGCACTGATTGTGTATGTCATTTATGATGCTACCAGGTGTTTACAGAAAATAAAATTGTGTGTCGCATTGAAGTTTGCATTGTCTGATGTAGCTCTTCCAAATTTTTGGTCTAGTTGTTTGAACATGTCAAACTAGTTAGGTGGCATAGATTGTTGAGTGGGATGTCAATTTGTGATTGTTCTTACAAATGACTATCTGTGCATATGTACCGTGGACTAAAGTTTGTCTGATACACTGAATCTGTATGACTATCTTGTGGTGCCACAATTGATTGACTTTGTGGCACTTAAGTTACAATTTACATGTACTTGTTGACCTAGGTTGATTACTCTTTCATTAGAGTGCTCATATGATACTCACAACAATGTGAGATGGATGTCAAAGCCACAACATAAATGTAAATCCGTATTTGTAAAGCGCGAACTACTCACCCTTACGGGTCTCAAGGCGCTGGGGGCCGTCGTGGAAATTAAGTGAGCTATTGCCCAGAGTCACATGGTGCTGAGCTGAGCTGCCGCCGGAGCCGGGGATCGAACCGTGAACCCTGTGCTCCGAAGTCAGCTGCCCTGGCCGCTGCACCACACCTCTCCACATGAGCTGGTATTGATGTGCAATGTGTATTTTATTTACAAAACATGGTGGATAGGGGAAGACACACATTATGAATCAGTGAAAATATAAAAAAAAGAAATTAGAGAAGTTGACAGTGTTGTTGGTTGAAAACCAAAAGATCATAGCCACAGTTATCAGAGTCCAAAGTGCAACAGTGTACTTGCATCTGATGTGGAACAGTTGTTATGAATAGTCAACAAAGTGAACGGGTAGCGCACAATGAAGGATATCAGGTGTGCCTTTGTTTTACTGCCTAGGGCTTGTGCGTTGCCATCCGACCCTCCCGTATCTTTCTCCAGATGACCCACCACATGTTTGGTGGGGGGGACAAAAACTGCAGGCTCCTGGGGTACTGAGGATTCTCCCCCAGACTCAGCGTCCCTCCCTGTGGCTTGTTCAGATTTTGTTGGCACAGCTGGAGACGTCACACAGAGAGGGGCACTTGTGTGTGCAAATGCCTGGCGGAGGGTGGAACTGATCTCTCTCAGCACCCCTATGGCCTCGTCCATTTGATCATTGAAGTGCTCGGGTCTTTGGTCTTGGACGCCTGCAGTTGTTCAATGTTCCGGAGGTGTTCAGAAGCCTGGCCCATTGCTCTCTGGTTCCCCTTGATAGGCATTAAGTACCCGAGAGAGGTTGGCTTGGGCATCAGTGGCACCAGCTGTTTGGCGACTGGGATCCATACGTCCCCTCCCACCACCCCTACCCCCACAGGCTGGCACGGTTTGTGTCTGCACAGTCAAAGCAGATCCTCCTTCCTCATTGACTGAGTTTGTGTCCGTTAACTGCAGAGTGGACTGTGCAGCCGTGATGGTGTTGTTGCCCGTGGTTGATGGTGCATCTGTTGTGGTAGGGGTCAGCTGGGTGTTGGTAGCTGAGGTGGGAGTTGTCGCCGTGGATACTGCTGGATGTGCTGGTGCCGTCTGCTGAGCCAAACCTGATGGGCCAGGTTCCTCCTCCTCGTCCAAGGGTAAGGGAGAGTCTTCTTCGCCGGGGAGCTCATTCAAGGTTGGAGTCTGAGCCTGGCTGTTTTCTTCGCTCTGCATCGAGGTGTTCCCAGATTGCCCTGTTGATACAGATATGACACACTCAATTATGTGATTATACATTATACCTCAACTGGTACCCATTGAGAATATGCCTGGATGCGTAAACAGTTTTAGATGGATGATTTGTCACCTATCCCCATGATGTTAGCCTTTATTTGGCATAGACGATACAACTTAATCATATTGGATTATGGTCTTGCTCCACATCTGTGCTGATATGATCATGTTCTCAAATTGGATTGTAATGTCTACTGACATTGACTTGTGCCTGACACTCTGTAGATGACACTTGGGGATTAGTGAGCTCAACATCTACTAAAATTGCATGACATACATACTTGTCGATTGCTAATGTTATTTGTTATTTGTGTGTGTTGTGCATGGTCTATGTCTCACCAGACACATTGAAGTAACAGCCCAACCCTGAGCAGTTAGTGTATATTCCCATATAATGTAAACATGCTGTGAGTGATGGTCTCATTCTTTTCTACACAAGAGATTGTGGTACCTCAGCCTGAGTAGGCATCTGTGTATGTGCATAGCATTGTGTATACACAACTCAGTGAATTTTACCTTACACTCATAGTGAGATGTGAGGTAAATGGGTTTGGAGGTATATCACAGGTGACTGTTTCTGTGAGCTTGTATTAGAAGGCCTCCTGGGATGTGTGGTCTTTTCTAACACTCCCCCACTTCCCCCCCACTTGACTAATGACTTCCTGCCAGTGAGGGTGAGTTAAGTAGCAAGATGGCTGACAGAGGTGGATGGAGTTAGGAGTGGAAGACCAGCTGGGATTTGTGGTTAGTGCAGTGAGTACTCCTCCCACCCAGCTCAGCCAGTCCACCTGGGCCTATTTCTTCCTGACAGTGAGTGTGAATGCAATAGCAAGATGGCTGACAGAGGGGATGGAGTTTGGAGTGGAAGGCCTGCTGGAGTTTGTGGTCAGTGCAGTAAGTATTCCTCCCACCCAGCCCAGCCAGCCCACCTGGGCCTACTGCTTCCTGACAGTGAGGGTGAGTCCAGTAGCAAGATGACCGACAGAGGTGGATAGAGTTTGGAGTGGCAGGCCTGCTAGGATGTGTGGTTTTTTCTACCCCCCCCCTTGACCAATGACTTCCTGCGAGTGAGGGTGAGTGTAGTTGTAAGATGGCTGACTGAGGTGGATGGAGTTTGGAGTGGAAAGCCTTCAGGTATTTGTGGTCAGTGCAGTGAGTACTCTTCCTATCCAGCCCACCCAGCCCACCTGGGCCTATTGCCTCCTGCGAGTGAGGGTGAGTACAGTAGCAAGATGGCTGATAGAGGAGGATGGAGTTTGGAGTGGAATGCCTGCTGGTATGTGTGGTCGTTTCTAATACTCCTCCCCCTCCCCCCTTGACCCATGACTTCCTGTCAGTGAGGATGAGTAGCAAGAGGGCTGACAGAGGGGGATGGAGTTTGGAGTGGAAGGCCTGCTGGGATTTGTGGTCAGTGCAGTGAGTACTCCTCCCACCCAGGCCAGCCAGCCCACCTTGGCCTTTTGCTTCCTGACAGTGAGGGTGAGGGCAGTAGCAAGATGGCTGACAGAGGTGAATGGAGTTTGGAGTGGAAGGCCTGCTGGGATTTGTGGTCAGTTGAGTGAGTACTCCTCCCACCCAGCCCAGCCAGCCCACCTGGGCCTATTGCTTCCTGACAGTAAGGGTGAGTGCAGTAGCAAGATGGCTGACAAAAGGGGATGGAGTTTGGAGTGGAAGGCCTGCTGGAATTTGTGGGCAGTGCAGTAAGTACTCCTCCCACCCAGCCCAGCCAGCCCACTTGGGACTATTGCTTCCTGACAATAAGGGTGAATGCAGTAGCACGATGACTGATAGAGGGGTATGGAGTTTGGAGTGGAAGGCCTGAGGGATATGTGGTCAGTGCAGTGAATACTCCTCCCATCCAGCCCAGCCAGCCCACCTCGGCCTACTGCTTCCTGACAGTAAGGGTGAGTGCAGTAGCAAGATGACTGACAGAGGTGGATGGAGTTTGGAGTGGCAGACCTGCTGGGTTGTGTGGTCTTTTCTAACACTCACCCCCGCCCCCACCTTGACCAATGACTTCCTGCAAATGAGGGTGAGTGCAGTAGTAAAATGGCTGATAAAGGGGGATGGAGTTTGGAGTGGAAGGCCTGCTGGGATGTGTGGTCGTTTCTAACACTCATCCCCCTCCCCCCTTGACCAATGACTTCCTACCAGTGACGGTGAGTGCAGTAGCAGGATGGCTGATAGAGGAGGATGGAGTTTGGAGTGGAAGGCCTGCTGGGATTTGTGGTCAGGGCAGTGAGTACTCCTCCCACCCAGCCCAGCCAGCCCACCTGGGACTATTGCTTCCTGCCAGTTAGGGTGAGTGCAGTAGCAAGATGGCTGACAGAGGTGGATGGAGTTTGGAGTGGAAGGCCTGCTGAGATTTGTGGTCAGTGCTGTGAGTACTCCTCCCACCCAGCCCTCCCAGCCCACCTGGGACTATTGCTTCCTGACAGTGAAGGTTAGTGCAGTAGCACAATAGCTGACAGAGGGGGATAAAGTTTGGAGTGGAGGCCTGCTGGGATTTGTGGTCAGTGCAGTGAGTACTCCTCCCATCCAGCCCAGCCAGCCCACCTGGGCCTATTGCTTCCTGACAGTGAGGGTGAGTGCAGTAGCAAGATGCTGACAGAGTGGGATAGAGTTTGGAGTGGAAGGCCTGCTGGGATTTGTGGCCAGTTGAGTGAGTACTCCTCCCACCCAGCTCAGCCAGCCCACCTGGGCCTATTGCTTGCTGACAGTGAGGGTGAGTGCAGTAGCAGGATGGCTGACAGAAGGGGATAGAGTTTGGAGTGGAAGGCCTGCTGGGATTTGTGGTCAGTGCAGTGAGTACTCCTCCCACCCAGCCCAGCCAGTCCACTTGGGACTATTGCTTCCTATCAGTTAGGGTGAGTGCAGTAGCAAGATGGCTGACAGAGGTGAATGGAGTTTGGAGTGGCAGGCCTGCTGGGATGCGTGGTCTTTTCTAACACTCACCCCCCCACACCTTGACCAATGACTTCCTGCAAATGAAGGTGAGTGCAGTAGCAAAATGGCTGATAAAGGGGGATGGAGTTTGGAGTGGAAGGCCTGCTGGGATGTGTGGTCGTTTCTAACACTTCTCCCCCTCCCCCCTTGACCAATGACTTCCTACCAGTGACGGTGAGTGCAGTAGCAAGATGGCTGATAGAGGAGGATAGAGTTTGGAGTGGAAGGTCTGCTGGGATTTGTGGTCAGTGCAGTGAGTACTCCTCCCGCCCAGCCAGCCCACCTAGGCCTATTGCATCCTGACAGTGAGGGTGAATGCAGTAGCAAGATGGCTGACAGAGGGGGGTGAAGTTTGGAGTGGAAGGCCTGCTGGGATTTGTGGTCAGTGCAGTGAGTACTCCTCCCACCCAGCCAGGCCAGCCCACCTGGGGCTATTGCTTCCTACCAGTTAGGGTGAGTGCAGTAGCAAGATGGCTGACAGAGGTGGATAGAGTTTGGAGTGGAAGGCCTGCTGAGATTTGTGGTCAGTGCTGTGAGTACTCCTCACACCCAGCCCTGCCAGCCCACCTGGGAATATTGCTTACTGACAGTGAGGGTGAGTGCAGTAGCACGATAGCTGACAGAGGGGGATGAAGTTTGGAGTGGAGGCCTGCTGGGATTTGTGGTCAGTGCATTGAGTACTCCTCCCACCCAGCCCAGCAAGCCCACCCTGACCTATTGCTTCGTGGAAGTGAGGGTGAGTTCAATAGCAAGATGGCTGACAGAGGTGGATGGAGTTTGTAGTAGAAAGCTTACTGGAATTTGTGGTCAGTGCAGTGAGTACTCCTCCCACCCAGCCCAGCCAGCCCACCTGGGACTATTGCTTCCTGCCAGCGAGGGTGAGTGCAGTAATATGATGGCTGACAGAGGGGGGGGGGTGAAGTTTGGGGTGGACAGCCTGCTGGAATTTGTGGGCAGTGCAGTGAGTAATCTTCACACCCAGCCCTTCCGGGGCCTATAGCTCACTACCAGTGAGGGAAATTTGCAAGGAGAGATGGCTTACACAGGAGTCTGTTGTTCTTAGGTGTAGTGTGAGTGGCTGATGGTAGGTGTAGTCCTTTCCTTTAGGGAGATCTAATTGATTGATGAAGTGGTTTGCATTACATACCTGGTAACCACTTACTCTAGTTAAGGGACATTTTTGGGAAATGTTGACAGATGTTGTTGGTGCCATGATGAATTACATGGTTATACACTGACAGCGTACATGTAGATATTTGGAAATGTGATTGTTTGGGTAATTTTGGATGTTCAATGCAGGTATACTGGTTGTTCGCATTAGTTACACATCTACAGTACTTTGGCTACTGCTTCATTTCCAAAAAGGCATAATTACAAAACTTGGACAGCTGCAGTTCAGTGTGGTAAGGGGTCATGGATGACTTGTGGCTGATGTTTGGGGGTCACTTACCAGACTTCATTCCTTCTGGTATTCCAAAAAAGCTCTCCGGCATCATGATGGCATACACCTTCTCCTCCCAGGCAGTAAAGGGCACAGGTGGCACGGGAGGGCTACCACCAGTCCGCTGTGCCACCCAGTGGTTCCTGTTGACTATGATCATGACCCTCCTTCTAACATTGTACCACATCTTCCTGATATCCTTCATTGTGCGCAGGGTGCTAGCTACTGCGTTCACCTGGTTGACTATCCTGCCCCACATCAGGTTTTTCTGGGTGATGGAAGTCTGTTGGACTTGGGTCCCAAATAACTGTGACTCTACTCTGAGCATTTCACCCACAAGCACTGTCAACTCCTCATCTGAGAAACGTGACTGCCTCTTTTTGACCATTGTGAGTGTGAGTGTGAGATTGAAGAGGTGTGCAGAACAAGAAGGAACCAAAAAAAAGTGAAATTTGCAGTGAGCAATGTAATTGGGGTGCGTGAAGGTGTGAAGGGATGGCTGCAGTGTATGTAAGTAGGAACAGCAATGTGCTCTGTCAGGCTCTGCTGGATTCTGGTAGCAAAGGATCATGGTCTGGTAATTTTTTTCTCTTATAGGTGGATTGGTGGGTGTGTCTACTCCTAGAATTGTTATCAGCTGTGTAGTTTTGTGAGGGCATACTATGGTTGGTGTTGTGTTAGTTAGCGTCAGTTTCTGTGATTTACCACTTGCCATGTGGCAGACAGGCCGCCATGGAGCTGCAACCGCGTCGGATGCATCATAATTGGCTCAGTGGTACAACCGATGCATTTGTGGAGTCGGAATCCCTATAGAACAGCCTTTTCGACCAACGTGGTCAGATCACACGCGTTTCAGACCAACGTGGTCGTGTCGAAGTCGTCTCTGATCGATGCGGTGGTAAATGTGCCTGGTATACATCATAATACGGCAGTCGTAGAGCTAGCGGTTGAGTCGGTCGGACCGATATCGTAATCAGGCCCTTAATGTTTAATATGTTTAAATATGTACTAGATAAAAAACAATATTTTTGTCATCGATATTAGTGTATGATGATATTTTTTCCCAATATTTTTGTTATTTACATTATAAGTATAGGAAAACAATATTTTTGTGTTAGATATTTTTGACACAATATTTATGTCCCATGATATTTGTGGTTTCAATAGTCTGTCAGTGAAACCCCTACACACTTGACAACCTGACTAATTAGTAGATCAAAATAGACTTCAAAGAGGAAGCACTGATGCCAAATAATACTAGAAGCTGTGAGAGTTTATCTAAAAAGAGAAGTAACAGAGAGACCCAGTGTAATTTCCACAGCTAGCCGAATATCTCTGCAGAGCAAATGCAGTTGTGAATTACATAGGGCTGTGGGAACATCAAGAAAACAAGCAGGAATTGCTTGCATGTTCACTGTGTGAAAGCCCACTAAAATTGCTAAAGAAAACAAAATTCACAGCTGACTGAACATGTGCACATTGGACTACACTGGACTGAAATGTTGTTTGTACACAGCAAAAATCTCCACTGTATTTTAAATCTTGCTGTAACTCTGTTAGCGCAGACATGTAAATAAACGTTCAAGGCTTACTAAACATCAGCTTTAGTGTCAAATCCAATGTGTGCATTGAAAAGAAAGATACAGTAGAAAAGATTGTGACAAGCTGACGCAAAACATTAGAAAACAATGTTTGCTGCAGTGATAAAAATAAAAGGAAAGGATTGCTTTGTGGGCACGCTATCACTTAGATAACCTGTATGTCAGTGGTGTGCCTGGAATTTGCAAGGGACAGTGTTAACCTCAGTGTTTATGAGGAAATGGGTCCCGAGAGTCAAAACAGTGATACAAATTACAGTCATTAAGAAATGACTGACTCAAAAAGAGTTTGAGCTAAAAATTTAGAGAAAGCCATAAAGGTTTATTCAAATACAGTGCAATACAGAAATTATACAAATGTAGATGCAGCAGCAATCTCATTAGATACATAGGGCCTGATTCACAGAACTAACTTACATCAAAAACGTAAACGTAAAGGTAAAGTTAGTACTTTTTAGGTATTCACAGAATACACTTACTCATTTGGTATTCACAGAATAGTACTAACTTTACGTTTACGTTTACGTTTTTGACGTAAGTTAGTTCTGTGAATCAGGCCCAGTGGGCCTGATTCACAGAACTAACTTACGTCAAAAACGTAAACGTAAAGTTAGTACTATTCTGTGAATACCAAAATGAGTAAGTTCATTCTGTGAATACCAAAATGAGTAAGTGTATTCTGTGAATACCTAAAAGTACTAACTTTACGTTTACGTTTACGTTTACGTTTTTGACGTGTTAGTTCTGTGAATCAGGCCCATAGGAGTCATTTGCCAAAAAAAGGCTCACAGTGATATAAATATTTCAAAATAAGCAAAATCATAGAACAGACCAAGACTTGAATGTAAAGCAAATGAATACGAAATCGGGCAGCATCCCTAGACGCTCAGGAAAGAGTTATAAGATCTCTGGCTCACCCCCAAAACCAGGGCTTTATATAATCATTTTCAGCATAGGAAATCATGGAAACTGCAAAGTCAGCATGGAGTGGGCATATTCCTACAAACTATATATCATATTTTCTAAACTTCACATAACCCTACCATCTTAACACTAACCCATTACATGAATATCGATTCGCCCTTTCTGACCTATTGTCATCTGGAGGTGTTAGAACAAACTAGTTACATAAACAACAGAAATAATCATGATACAATACAGTGTGATAGCTGGAAGAGCCTCCGGAAGCAGCAAAAGGCTTCCTCTAGCGAGTTCTTCAAGAACAATATGTCCTACAAAATAAACAATGCACATCTTGCTGCATTTAGTATAAAGCTAGATGTACAGACACAGAATGAATATCATGATACGGCAGCCATTTTATCAAAGATGAAGTAGAGGCTTAACTGAGGCCTAGTTTAATCTAAGTTAGAAAAACACACTAAAATACATCATAATGATGTTGTTTCAATTGCAATAGCTCTATGTCAATACACGTGTGAATTCAAATGCAGAACAACCAATATTAATACACATATATCACTTAAATATGAAAAGCTTTGACAAATACAATGAATGTATCGCAATTAGATGTGTGATGGAGGAAGTGGAATTATACACCAAACAGCCAATAGTATGTAGTGAGAGAGATACTCTTTCAGGGAAGAGCCACAGCCCTCCGTGTGTATATTAGGGACAGGTAACTAAAGGTCATGCAAACAGCTGTACTGTTAATTCAAACCTAAAAATAAATAAAATATGCGCATAAGCACTTTTTCGTAAAGAAGTCTGTAGCAACAGGGAAGCAACTGAGGATTTGGTGGCTGGAGAGCAACATGGAGAATGCGGGGGGCATGAGAAGGGGGAAGCAAGACACAGTGGAGCGCATAAGAGCAAGAAAGTACATGCATTCCCGTGGAGTGTTAAAAGCAAAAGAAAAAAAGTAACTCCCGGAATGTAAGCGGTGAAAGGAAACAAGTCATCCAATCAGAAGGATGGTATAGAAGCTGTGCTTCATGGGAGGGGTGGACACAAGACTAGGAAGGAAAACCATTGATGACGAGCAAGCAAATTAGATTGACAAGAAAGCCAGCTAAATGGTAAGCAATAAGCTGGCTGAAAGCCAACTGTAAGTTTCGATATGCACCCACCCAGGTCTTTTTGACCTGTAGGCAAAACCTAACAATTGGTCCCAAAGGGAAGGTTAGGTGGTTGGCCAATAGGAGTGTAGGAATCACTAAAAGAGTGAGAACCGGGGGTTGGGGGTATTTACAAACATTCGCAGTCTTTCCATAAATGTGCTCCTTTTTTACTTTACTCAAAAAAGTATTAAATAAGTCTACATTTTTATGCATGACTGCCCAATCATCCCCAATTTTAAGGGTAAGTAGGGATATAGTTTCCATGTGACAAATGCTTGATGTGAATGATAAAAAGGGCTGATTGCACATTTAACCTAACCTTAAATCAGCTATTTGTTTATCTGTGGGCATACATAGGACTTTGGCTAAGGGCAATAGAGTGCACTTTGGAATCTATGCCATATAAACATTTTCAGAAATGCTCCATGGGATTTTGCGAAATCTGAGAAACAGGTAATTAATTCTATGCCAGTCATATATCGCTAAGAGCATAAAATGAATAGATGTACTCACCAGGTTCTTATGGACTTGGTTCTGCACTGTGAGTAATTCCAGTTGACCAGTGAAAGATGCTTTTAACAGATTTCATTTAATGACTGGCATGAGGTTTTAGACATTTACCAGCCTGCTATGGAGAATATTCCATTGCAATTTGGAGCTATTGTTTGGTGTCAGGTGGTATTTTTACTTAACCGGTGGAATTTCATTTGTTTTTTGCAGCCGCTGTTCATTGCCCTGTGCCCAAACACAAATATGCCCAAGTGAATTAATTTAAAACCATTTCTAACTGGGCTCGGGGATAGCTCTAGTCTTTATAGTTGGGTCACAGGCATTTTTGTAGGAACACCAGTAAGAACTACTCAGTCGCCAAAAGATAAAAAAGGATCACTCTTTATTAAACATCCAAAATATTCATGAGACCTTGTAACGTTATGAAGTCAAAGTTAATAACACTTTAAAACAATACATTTAAAAAAAGTCATTGCAGCAGTATTTTATTCCTCGCTGAATATAGACCAGCGCAAGACTAAGCAGATGCCTACTGCAAACATGTATGGACAAGGGGTTCACAAGCTGGAAATGCAACATTATCCTAGGGCAGGCAACATTTGATTTCCTTTGTGACAGCAAAAAATCTTTGCACCGTAGGTCTCAGCAGACAGCTCTCTGTGTTACTTGTGGTGCTAGGAAAAAATCAAAAGTCTCAGGGTCTGATTACGAGTTCGGCGGTCCACGGGACGCCCGAGCCTGTGGTGGTGGTCACTGGTCCGTGCACCGCATCACTGGCGATCCGACCACCGTATATTCTGAGTGCGGAGCTGGGACTGCCACAGGACCACCGCAACCGCTGGGATCATGGATGCTGTGGCGGTTGCACAGTGGTGTGAGGCCGCAATATGCTGCAGGTGCCGATGCGGCACCACCAAGCATTTCACGAGTTTCCTCACTGCGACCCTATCCACGGCAGTGCGAACTGCCATGGAAACGTTGGCGGTGAGGCAACTCATTGAGCCCTTATAGGGCCCCCGTCGCCTCTGTGCACATGTTGTGCCCCCCTGCATGTTTGCAACCCCAGTTCCTGCACAGGAAAAAATGCACAACAAGGTGCATTTCTCCCTGTGCAGGAACGTGCTGTGGCGCTCCTACGGCGCTGCCTTTTAATGGCTCTCATTTGAGCCTTAGAAAGGCACCTCCGTGGGGCACCGCCGCATGACTGCCCGCACAGGTTTCACTGGTAATCCGGCAGCTGGTCTGACTACGGGTTTGGCAGTCTCGCAGCAGGGCGCTGGCGTAGCGGCCCACTGCGTGACTGCTAAACTTGTAATCAGGCCCTCAGCCTCCACTTGAACTCCCATTTTCGTAGTGCAAAGGACTCACCATGCACCTTTCATCTCTCTCCACTCTCTTCAGTGCTGAGGGAGCTTGTGACACTCCATATGACTCTAAACACCTCACTCACTTCTCCTCAGACTCTCTTCAGCACTGCACATGTACCTGCTCCAATATGTGCCTCTCTCTTCAGTGGTGAGGGTCGCCCCACACGCAGAGCTACTTATGCCATGCATCTCCCTAAATGCAATCCCTTTGCTTGTCCCCAATTTTCTTCACTGCTCAAAGACACCTGCCACATCCGTAGTGGAACATGTTGTTCCTTTGTGATGAGAGACACAGTAGGTACAAATTGTGTCTAAGTATGTGTGGGCCGATGATGATTGAGAGCAGGCAATTGTTTTCTTGGCCACCAAAGTCATGTTTTTGTGTGGTCATCATTGCAGCAGGTGGTGAAAAGGTACTTTGTGGTTTCAAACAATGCCCAGTTTGTCAGAGAAGAATACTGTCAAGCAGAGGGTAACCAGGTGGGGAAAAGAGAGGCCTTGTGTTAGGCCCTCTTAAAGTGGCACTTGACACTCCTCAACCCTTTTACCCTGGTTTCCTCACTGCTGGGAGACTTCCATGGAAACGTGTCTCCCCTTCTGCCCCCGCAGAAGTATAAGGAAACCTCGACCATCATCATACGGATGTGTAACGTAACAATGCATGCCTTTACCATGCATGCCTTTACCACTCAGTCTTTGCCACGCATATACCATTACTACACACGTCTTTATTACGCATGCCTTTTTTCCACGAATATACATAGGGGTACATTATAAATACCATTACTACGCATACCATTACCACGCACACCTTTTGCCATGCAAACCTTTAGCATGCAACTTTTTTAAATGTAGAAAAATTATAATAAATATGGATAAAAAATTAAAATGATACGTATATCAAACGATATAATGATGATGTGCGATATCATATTTTGTAAGCATTTTTAGGAATAAAACTTTTGCCAAGCTCATCTCCATACAACATAATACAACACAACACAACACATTGCAAAGCATCGGAACTCTATGCAAAGTTTTCCAGTATAATACTTCCACGCAACACAACGCAAGACTACCCAAATTACTTATACATCATTACATATCAACGCAACACAATGCAAAAAAATGATAACCCTTTAAAGAATTTTTTTCCCATTCCTGAAAAAAGGGGGACATAAGTGAACATGGTACAGACTTTTTATAGAGTATTTTAACAGTATAATTATATAAACATCCATCTTTTCTTCATTTCTACATATGCAAAGACCCTTGTCTCCAAACCAAGATGGCTATCACATACTGTTGAGGAGGCCAAAAACACGTTATTTGCCACAGATAAAATAATTATACCTTTAGTCACAGTTTAATTCACCTAATAAAGTACTTTTCCATGAGTATTTTATTTTGAGTTATAGAATACCCCTTAAAACATATAAAAACAGCCGTCCACCATTTTGTATTTAGCGGTACCCTGCCTTGTGATGTGACCACACGCACCACAGAGACCAGGAGAGTGAAGCACAGCCACTTCCAAACATTGCCATCTACCTAAACAAGTAAGTATAACCATAACATTTAACGTCCTCTAAAATTACTACTGATATCATAGAAACAAATAATTATACATACATGTTTTTAATTTCTTAAACATTGTCAAGGTCATTCCAATCCACAGTTTGGGTAGATTTCAACTATTACAGTAATGTAAGTTAAAATTCAGCTTTTTAAAAAACAATTGATAGCAATATTTAATCAAATTAAAACATATCAACTACTCAGGAAGGGTGCTGGACAGCAACCAGCGGGCAAAATTACTATTCTGACTTCGCCAAATACTTACCTAAGGGAAGGTGCTGGGCAGTGACTGGGGGTCAAAATTACTGTTCTAACCCTGCCAAGTACTTACCTCAGGGAAGGTGCTGGACTGCGACAGGTGAGCAAAATTACTGTAATAACTCCGACAAGTACTTACCTCTTTTTCTTTCCCTTAGAACATAAAAAAAAAAAAGTACACACCTAATAAAGAAGGAAGAATGACAGTGAACGAAAAGCAAACACTGCAAATTCAACGACCTTTACTGAATGAAAATCAGCACTACAAAAGTAAGGGGGTCATTACGATCACGGTGATGGCAGGTGGTCAGGAAACTCCGACCGCCACACATCCGATGGGCTCCTTGAGCCCGCCGGTGCGACAAAGGCCTTCCTATCCCTGAAATGGTGGCAGTGCCTACCAGGCACCGGTGCCTATCAGCCACCGCCGTAGGGATTAGTATGGTCCCTCCCCGCCTGCCTTTCCATGGCGGTTCACCCGCCATGGAAAGACTGGCGAGGATGGACATTGGGGGCTCGTAGCGGGCCCCTCTTCATCTGTGGGATCCCTTGTCTTTGGGTGTGGGGGCACCTACCCCAACAGATCCCTGTACCAAGTGACAGGCACCGCATGGTTCCTGTCACGTAGTACAGGGATATCTTACACATCCCTTTTCTCCATTGCGGCGGGTGCTGCAGCTAGCAGCACCCGCCACAATGGAAAAGGTGGCCAATGCGACCGCCACAGTGACGGTCGCATCGTAATTTGGCCTGTGGGACCCCTGGCACTATGTCGGGCGGTCCCCATCTCCATTAGGGTGGCGTGCGGACGTGAGTACGCCCGCCATCCTAATCAGGGCCTAAGTTCTTAAAAAAAAACATAGTAAATACAAATATATCAAAAACACATGAAAAGCAGAAAATATTTTACCATCAGACCCAAATAGCTGTCCAATTCAAGCAATACCACACAAAACTCCTGGTAATATTTTTTTCACTAAATACAAATTTCCAATGCTAACAACTTCCTTTTCACAGAACACAACCCTAACAAAGACTAAGGGCCTGATTACGAGTTTGGCGGTTTTTTTATCACTGAATCACTGACTGCTGACTATGCGGTCTGCAGGCCGAATTACAATGTTGGGGGTCCCGTAGAGGAAAGACCGCTGGACAACCGCCGCCTCCACCATTATTGCTTTTCCGCACCAATGGCGGTCAGAGGCTTACTTCTAGAATGCAGCCTCTTTTCCCACCGTCGAGATTACGATGTGCCTTGCTCCCAAGCCGACTGTGCTGGGAAGACCTCCACACTCGACCTGGCGGAAGCGCAAAATATAGGGTGCAAACTCACCCTATATCCAGTTTCCACTCCTCTTCCTGTCACAGAGCCCCTCGTTCAGGTCCCCTCTGTGCTGCAAACACTTGTCCTCGAAGAAAATCCACACCGGTACCTTCAAACTCGTAAGGTAAGCCACTTGTACATTTCTGTACTGTCTCAATATCTGTGGACCCATGCTGTTGGAAAAGGTGAGTTTTCCATAGGTGTTAAACATATGTATGTATTTTCAGACTTGTGTCATCTTAATACACACATATGTATCTACACTGTGCAAAACAAACATACAAAGAAAGTGAGGTTCCTAGCGTGATAGACCCCCTCCGTTGGAATACCGCCGCCGCGAGATCACCAGCATAAAAAATGCATCGTAATACGGAGGGCGGGATGCCACCAGCTTGGTGGCTTCTTGGGACCGCCGCCTCGGCGGTCTGGCGGTAAGACTGCCAAACTCGTAATCAGGCCCTTAATTTTCTCTCTTTTTTAACAGGATAACTAAGCATTTTTTCCCCTCAACAGACTGCTTAAATTAACCATACAAGTTTTTTTCCTCAGCAGGCAGTATTTAATCAACAAAAATAAATTGCAGCATTATTACATTGCACTCATATATTTTTTTCTCTTGTTTTTTTCAACAGATCAGTAAAGCATTGAACGTTCAAGACAAGCAAGCTACCTCTAATCCTCCTGAGCATGCGGATGACTTCTACACATCAATTATACAATCAGACTACTTTACTCAAAATGAAGAAAAATAGGCTTCACTCATAAATTATGGTGGCTCTTAAAGTATGGTGGCTACATTTATTGTAAGGAGAGATTAACTGAGCCCAGGAGTCATTGGAGGTGTGTTCACTCATAAATTATTTCGAAGACACCATTTGGATTGGCCATCTAAGCCGGTCAGGTCACAGAAGGAAGCCAAGGTTTCCCATTGACTGGTGGAACTGTTACTTGATCTGCTTAGAGCGAAGTGCAAAACCAAATAATGCCATAGCGGTTTGACATAACTCGTTCAACAGCTCCATAGGAAAAATTCACCCTGACCTATATATTTTCCTGGATATTTTGAAGAAAAACAGTTTCCAGAATATTAGAATGGCGCAGTTATTGTCAGGATATCTGAATCCTTGTATATCCAAAAAACGTAAAGTGATGTCTGAAAGACTATTGGCAAAGATGCATCAGTTTCCATTGATGGGAGTTTCAGACTACCTAGATAATATTGCATATATCTTACACTACTAAAATTAAATAATACCCTCTAAAATTGTTTTGACAACATAATCAAATTAAATTACCATTTTTCAATTTTTTTTAATGAAATTAAAGGATAGTTTATGTTCCTACCTGTAGTTGTCTTCTTTTTTGGACTCTTGGTGATATTCCATAAAACCTGTAACCAAGAGTCCCAAGTAATCCAACAATCCAAACAGCTACATTCAAATCCAGATAAAGCCCTACATTTTTTTTAAAACAAAACCTTCTCCTATATTCCATTATTCGGAAGCCCACAAAGAAATAAAAATATTCTAAAAATCAAATTCACAAAAAAGTTCAGTTGAAAAAAAACGGTAAAAAGCATACAATTCCCAAAACGATATCCCCAAAAAATCCAACAGCAATCCATACAGAAATGCTGAGTTTTTACTTCATGGGCGTGGTCCTTTTCTTCTAAAAAGGCAAAATGATAAAAAATGAGATAAAAATTTAAAATATTGCTTTTATTTCAAATAGGTTTAAAAAAGTTGTAACCATGATTTTTGTCCAACTTTTTTTAACCTAAGTTGAAAAAATAGCAATTGTCTCGATGTGCACAAACAAAACCAACCTGCATGGGACTGTAAAAGTGGTTAAAAAACACATGGTTTTTAATGTACACCATCTATCTTCCTTCCCCCATCTCTCCTTACAATACATTTAGGCACCAATATGTTTAAAACAGTAAAGTCAATTTTTCTTACCTGACTGCAGCTCCTCCTTGCAGCTGATCTAACTGTGACACTCCACTGACTGTAGAAAACAGACGCAACACCATTTACGTCAAGCTGGAAAGTAAAAAAAAAGGACAATTTCTCGCATTGAAGTCAATGGGATACCGTGGGACAATGTTAAAAAAAATATATATATCCGTTATGGTATACTTAAAATATGTTTTAGATTTTTGTAAAATATATATTTATGACTATTTTTACAAATTTCCTCGGATTTAAAAAAATTATTTTAATAAATATTTCTATTAAATAAACTTGGTGTTTTTTTTCATTTACAATAAAGTTGTTAAAATTGTTTTCTATTTTTACAAATTAATGTTAAAGGTGCACTATTACCTAAAAATGCTTAACATGATCCACATGTGTTTCCAACTTTTACATTAATTATGTATGAGTCCAAATATGTCATAATTGTGGTTCAAAAGTAATACTCAGGTATTAAAATTAATACAGGCGCATTAAAATACTTCCCACTCATTACCCCTATATCCCTTGCTTAACATCCCTAAAACTGTATTTTGTTATATTTAAATTTGTTTTTTAAATTTGTTTAGGATTATAAACCCTATATTTAAATGAACTAAAAATTAATGCTTGGGTATTAATGATAATACCTGAGTATTAACACACTTCCCCATGCATTGCCCCTATATCCCTTGTATCCCGCCCGTAAAACTTTATTGCAATTGTTTAAAATTAATTTGTTTAATTATAAGGTAAAATAATTACCTTATTAGAGAAGAAAAATGAATACTCAGGTACTACAATCGATACCTGAGTATTATTACACTTTCCCACCCATAAATATTACTTGCATCCCGTCCCTGGAACTTAATTTTGTAAGTTTTTTACAGTAATAAGTAATTGTTAAAAAAAACCACTTAACATTAATTATTAATTGCAAAATACATTAATATGAAGGTTTTAAAGTTGATACCTGAGTATTAATACACTTCCCCACCCATAACCTCTATATCCCTTACATCCCATCCCTTAAACTTTATTTTTATAGTTATAAATTGATTTACAGAAATTATTTAAAAATGTTTACCCTACAATGAAATAAATTACACATTAATACTCAGGTATCACAGTAAATACCTAAGTATTAATACATATCCCCACCCATTACCGCTATATCCCTTGCATCCCACCCCTAAAGCTTTATTTTGCAAATTTTAAAATGATTTTTTTTAAATATTTTTTTTACATACCCTATTATTAATTGTTTTAGAAATTAATACTCAGGTATTACTGTTAATACCTGAGTATTAACACACTTACCCACCCATTACCCCTATATCCATTCTATCCCATACCTAAATTCACTTATATATTTATACAACATATAAATAAAACTATATGCAAAACATATTATATATATATATGTATATATTTAACATTGTACAATACTCACCAAAATCTTAAAACAAAAACCAGCCCATACTTATATATACTTACATATATACCTACCCAATAATGCATGGTAAAGTCATGCTTTGGTAAAGGCATGCATGGTTAAAGCATTCGTGGGAAAAGGCATGTGCGTGGTAACCGCATGCGTGGCAAAGGCATATACGTTGTAAAGACTGTGTGATAAGTATAATGCGTGGTAAAGACGGCTTTGTAAAGGTTGTTTCCCCCCAGAAGATGCCTAAGAACTCTATAAGTTGGTTTGCTGGACAACAACATTTTTTTAAAGACATATACATATTAGTCACAATATTTGTACACTTTTATCCAGCACCCCAGTGCTACATTCTTCCTAAGGTAATTGGTAAATATCAGGAAAACAAGTGTTAGCTGCGGATCGGTTAACACACCAGAGTGGTCAAGGGGGCTGTTATTCCATAATGGGGAAGTAACCCCAGTTGGAGCCCGAGAGTCATCTGGCCCCACTTTGTGTGGAGGCTTGGGATGTTGTTCTAAGCTGGCAGCAGGATCTTTCATAAGCTTGCTATGTTAAGTGGCTCCTGCTCAAGCTAAGTAGGTTTCTTGGACGAGCTGCTAAGGTGTTGGTTGTCAGCCTGCAGCTATGTAATCAGATTTTGACCTAATATACAGTATGGGTAAGTTATTTAATCACAGAGCTGTAATGTAAATATCTATGAATGCATCTCCAACTTTGACCAACAGTCCATATACATAGCATGTTATGTGTTATTCCCACTTCTTTCTCATATAGTTCGGGACATCATGATATAGATTTTGAGGGAATGATTTCTTCCTGTCATCAAGTTCGACAGCTCTCCACAGCTTCTTCTGTGACCCAACCTCCCGACCACCAGATGACGAAAGAGTGGGTCTGGCTCTGGAAAAATGAACATGGACAGTGGATTGAGTATGGACAGCATGTGAGTGTCCTACGTAGATAAAGATGGATGGGAGGGGAAGTTGTACTACGTGAAAAAGAGAAGATGTAGGAAAGAAAGGCTCCTCCTTTGCTGCACAAAGGGGCTGGAACGAAGACCATTCTGTTCAGCTAAATCAGGTTGCAGGTCTAAATTGGAAGCAGTGGCAGAAAATCATTTGCTCTTTTAGCAGATGGAGTTAAGTTGTCTTTTGCAAAACAATGGACAACAGACTTCCCGATCAGATTTAAGACATAGGGGCCTCTCAATTAGTTTTCATGTACCTGACTACTTCAGTTCTCCAAATTTAAGTTTTACTAACTTATTTATCCTCTTGATTCTGTAGGTTGGAAAGGAAAAAGCCACAATAACATCGGCAGATCTGGAGAAAATCTACCTTGCTGATAAGAAAGCAGTGGTCCTATTTCAGGCTGGATCTCAGCGGTACCAGATCAACTTTAAAGGTACTGTGGCATCCAGTGCAAGTCTTATTCTGATACATGTGTGGTATGTTTTAAAGAATGTCTGATGCAGCAGGTATTATCTGTGCTTTCATTCCACAGGGACTCGGCTCTTCCCTCAACCTCCCACCTGACTGTAACCTTAGAGGTCCAACATTGCTCTTCTCTCTCCCCTCTCATACAGAAAATATACTTGTAGCCTTTGGCTGTAGCCGTTCATAGGTTTGCTCAGAGTCCCAGACATAGGGCCTGATTTAGAGTTTGGCGGATGGATACTCTGTCACAAACGCTACAAATATCCCATCTGCCTAATACAAGTGCCATCGTATATAATGCACTTGTAGTACAGCAGAAGGCATATCTGTCACGCAGCTAAAATCTAAATCAGGCCCATAGTTCGCACACCTTCCTACCTTGCAGACGAAACATTTCAGTCGTTGCTCTGGTTGTGAAACCAGTCTACAGTCTTTAGTCAGTACTGCTGTGGGACAGGGCAGTAGTGGCTTCTAAGATGTCTTTATCTGCTCTATCTTCATTTTGGACTGACCCCATCCAACTCATCCAATCCTATGGGGGCCTCTACAAGTCAAACATAAGCCGTTTCACATCCAACAGGCTCATGTCTACAGCGCTCACCATAAAACCAGAAGCTCAGCTCCATGCACTTCATTCTTTCCCTCGGTCAATTAACTTTATTTAGTGCTCTCCAGGCACACACCACACATTTTCATGAAACACCATTCAACTTGCTGCTATTTTTGACACTCATAACTGTTGGGACATAGGGCCCAGAAATCCTATGGAATGATTGCACTATTGGGGAAAAACTCTTTAATTTTGATCCTGCCTAGTCACCATAAAGTTGTAATTTTCTCAGAGATTTTGGGGCCGATTCCGATCTCGGCCTGTAGGGCACCGAATCGGATTCGGCTTTACCGAATCCGATTCGGAGGCCTAGTTTCCGACCGATTCGTACGGGCGTCCGTGCGAGCAAGTACGATGCGAGCGTACGCGAAATCGCCGACCGACTCGTTCCCGGCTCCGACCGACTCGTACGGACACGACTCGCACCACGCAATGGAGATGTTCCCCGACCGAGCAAGTATGATGCGCGCCTCGAACAGTCCGACCGACTCGCGCCGTCCGGCTCCAAAGAGCAGTCGGAGCCGGACTTCGGGGGTCCGTGTCGGACCCCCCTGCATGCGTAGCCGCGCGAGTCGCACACAGGGGGGACCCATGGGTCCCCCCTACACATGCATGTACGGCGCGAGTCGCACCAACGCGTACCCGCTGTAGGGGCACCCTTGTTCGCGACGTACCCATTGAGTCAATAGGAGCCCGTGTACGCGTCGTACGACCGGCTCGCATTGACTTCAATGGGAGTCCGACCGAATCGAGTCCGATAGCACACGGCCGCATCGTACTCGTTCGGTCAGGCTGCTAGAGTCCGGTTCGGTCGGAAATCTCTCCGGGTCCGGCTCGGTCGGTGAGATTTCCGTCCTGAATCGGAATCGGCTCCATCGAGTGTAGGATGTTGCAGAGGACTGGATCAATTAAATCTCTTTCATGAAAATGTTAGCACGTATCATCCACTATTCAACACATATCCAAATTACAGTTTCAAGTGTGATTTTGGTGACAATAGGCACATACAGATGAGTGAGAGGCAGCAATAAGCTTCTGCTATCACTACGGTGTCACAACCTTCTGTACATTCTGGACCACAAATATTGCTTTGGCATCAATCTATCTCTCAGAGCATGTGTAACCCATACATAACCCAATGGCTCATTGGCTCTGACTTTAAGAAAAGTTTGTTGGCAATACAGGAGGCTCAGGCAGCGTCCGTGGTTGGTTGCCCCCTCCCACCCGGCCCCAGCTGTACTTTTTGGAGCTGGAGGCCTCAAAGCCTGCCTCATTAATTGCAGGTCCTTCCCCAAGCACACAACTGCTTTTACTATCGGACAACACATGGAATTTTTTATTCCTCACGAAAACTTGGCTCAAGGATGGCTCCAATCTGGACCTTGCCTTGGCCATCCCTCTAGGCTATAGGACCATGTGTGCAAATCGGGCGGAGACAAGATGGGAGGAGGTCTTGCTATAATTTTTAGGGACACGTGGGAGGCCTTGTCCTCCAGGTTGGACCAAATCGGGAACATAGAAGGTTTTACCTTCTGTATTAAATTAACTCCCTCCTTCGCCTTTTCCAGCTTGTTGATCTATAAGCCCCTGGACTGTCCTAACAGCTATCTACATCTGCTGTGTGATTCTGTTGCCCAATTTTCCTTACGATAAGCCAATTTTACAGTTCTGGGAGACTTTAACATCCATGCTGACATCCTGAACAGCCCCCAGGTTTCCCAACTGATCCAGACCTTGGCAGGCCTTAACTTAACTCAACACATTGCCGCCTCTACCCATAAAGCAGGCCATATATTGGATCTAATCTTCTCCAATATCACCTGCTTTCATGCTGGCGACCGTATCCACCTGGTGTGGACAGACCACTTCCTTGTACCATTCTATTTTGAGGGCCCTCGTAACCAACCAGAAATTAGTAATACACCTTTAATGAAGAGAGACTGGCAGAAGGTGACAAAGGAGTCCCTGTCCCTTTCTCTCTATTCCACCCCACCTGCATTCTCGGGCAATCCTGACAGTGATGCAACCCTATGTAATCAATGGATCACCAAGTCTTTGGATCTTCTTGCCCCCCTGAAAGTACATACAACCAAAAGATCCAAGCCACCGACTCCCTGTTTCTCTTCTGCCCTCAGAGCGGAGAAAAGCCATTGTGAAAAGCTTGAGTGCATCTGGAGAAGGGTTTATGACCCCGATGCAAAACAGTCATATAAGGCAGCTCTCAGAAATTTTCAAATACCAAAGCACTTCTCAAGGCGGATCGAGATGGACACCAATTCTTAGGGAAGTTTTTAATGTCGTTAAGTCCTTCATCTCTCCTGATGCAGCAAAAAGCGCATTCCTTCCCTCACCAGATCTCTGTACCAAATTCTCCCCTTTCTTCGACAAAATAATTCAAAACCTCTGCTCCACCTTCCCAGGAGATGCCGGTACAGCAGAACCTATGAGGCCATTGGAGTCTCCCACCTGATCTTTCTGAGTTCTGTCCTCTTATCAGAGGATGCTTCGCTTGAGGAACTTATGAAATGTAAATCAGGTTCTCCGGCTGACCCTGGGCCCCGAATATTCTTAGGCTAGTGGCACAGTCTGTGTATTGCTTCGCCCTCCCAAATAATAGGAAATATCGCACCCCCACACGGAGGCACACACACAGCGAAGCAATAAAAACACCTGGAAAGGGATTTCCCTCTCATAAAATGAGGTACATCAAAAGACAGTTTTCAGAATAAAGCGTGGGGTTTTATTTGTGCAACACTCTCTAACAGAAAGGCTTTCCCAGATGTCAAATGAAAACAACATATAAATGTATATAGAAATATATATATGTGCAAGCAATAATAACACACTTACAAATAAGCAAATGCAACTGTTAAATGCATGGAATAAAATACAAGCAGATAATAATACTGGACGTCCACTGCAAGAAATAAACACTGTTAAATGCAAATAATCAGAAAGATATATACACTAAATACATCAGATGATTATGACCACTAGAGACTTGAAGGTGCACACAGACACACTCACACATCACAATGCCAATAATCAAAAATAACACATCAGATGATTATGACCACTGGAGACCTTAATGTGCAGACAGACACACTCACACATCACAATGCCAATAATCAAAAGAAACACATCACCGATCGCTCTCTCTGCATTCTTGCCATCTCGGCTGGAGGAGCCCTTGCAGCCAGGCAAAAGCCTTGATCAGGGACCCTCAAAAGTTCCCTGTGGCAAAATGTCTGCTCCACAGCGAGCTGAGTGCCAAGATGTCCCGCCTTTAATACCATTTACTCAACCTGAGGAGAAGTTTCTAGAAATCTCGCCCCCTTTCTTCTGTTACAAAAACTGAGCTGACCGTACTGGTATGTGTCAGGGGCAAGACAGAAGCTGGCCAGGCTACTGTATTTTGACTCAGAGACACATCTGTACATTCCGCACATTTCCCTGGCAACAACAATCCCTGCCTTGAAAGGTACCAAGCGCTCATCACACACATTATCTTAGTGAAGCTTACAAAAGTCTCCAAAAGTACAGAAAACAACCTTGAACGTGAATAGCCTAAACAACTTGAGTGATCCGAGGGCCAGCCTGTGTGCGCAAAGCTGAAGCAAGACAGTGTCAGAATTCAAGATGGCATGAGGGCATGTCAAAGCCAAAAGTAAAAACTTCATAAAACTTCCCAATGTACAACACAATGCATATTTGTGCACCACTGCCTATAGCATCACACACTTTATCTCCCAATGTACAACATAATGCACATTTGAGCACCACTGCCTATAACACTACACTCCGAGACAGAGAAGCACATTCCACACCATTCCCTCTCTCATGCATTCAAATGCACATCCCACACATTCTGTTCCTGGCAAGCCTGTAAAAAGCAAACACTCCCCCTCTGAAACTACAAGGAAATACAAAAGAAATCTTCAAGGAAAAAATGCACATGCAGGAAAAAATGATGTCGTACATTCAGGCTAGGGTAAAGTAAAACACCAGAAGTCAATTAAAGCAATGGTAGTCACAGGTCATCACGTGGTCCCAATACAAAAAATATTCCCTATCTGTTCTGTGTGAAGGTACGCAGACCTCCTGCTATAATTAAAATGATAACTACTTTTTTTCTTTCAAAAGTACACTTGGAATCACAATTTTTCAAAATCAGTCTCTGCTAGGTAAGCTCATCTGGTTGATTCAGCGAAAGGATGCCAGCAATGGTGTTAGTCTGTGCTGTCAGGTGGTCACTTCGGGGTTGGGGGGTCCTACACCCTCACGGCCCAACTCAGATACAGGAACCCACATGCAGGGCAGGGACATCAGGTACACCAACACGTCGCAGTATGATCTAAAAAAGAAACAAGCATCACTATTCTTGCAAAAAATATTTTTCAGAAAACACACATTCTCCTTTTTCTGTTTTGGGTCTGATGACAAAGTTTCATCTCTTCTGTCTGCACTGTTCTCAGCTGGTTCTTGGAAATTATCTGAGAATTCTACCCACTCTTTAGCCTCTGTGTTCTTGGTAGTGGAGTCAAACTCTCCTTCCCCTTGCTCAGTAAGAAGGGCTGGGGCAGTCCCCTTCTTGACTATCTCTCCATCCACTGCTGAATAAGTACATCCTTGATCATTTGGCATGGGCCCAAGGCAATCCATCTTCCCTATCTGCGCTGGTAACTTTCCTTTCTCCAACTGGACCCTCACCTCCTGTGGGACTGGTCTGTGCTGTGCATGCTGACAAATAGGAATCACAGTTCAAAGTAAGTCATGGGGAATATGCATCTCTTCATTCTCTGCCCCCCTGTTAGTGTTTTTCTCTCCCAGGTGCTCCCACCTAGTCATGCCCACCAAATCAGAATCGTGCGTCACCCCCTATGTCTTCAAGATTTTAGCCTTTTCATCTAAAAGGAAATTAAAGCATCTGTCTAGTAAATGTATGGGACAATGACCATCTACATGATACACAGTAGCTGTGCTTTGCAATAACATTTCTCAAATCTCTTGCCACACCTCCTTGTTCCACTTCACAGGGATATTCTGTGTCTCAGGCACCTCCAACACCACCCCTGGATTTTCTACTGGAACCTGCACCAGCTGTTCATGCAGGACTTCAGTTTGTGCCAGTATGTACCACTTTATCACATTTGCTTCTTGTGCATTACCTGTTCTGTATAACTCAAGGGAATTTATCATCCATCACATTAGAGAAATTTCAAATTTCAAAATCACATTGTGCCTTATTTTCATCTGCCCAGTGTCTGTCAGCGTGCAAAAACTCAAAAGCAACTGTATCTGCCCTGTGTCTGTCAAAGCACAAAAACACACAAACAACTGTATCTGCCCAGTGTCTGTGACAGTGCAGTGAAACACTAGCAACTGGTTTCCAAACGGAGTAAACCACTCTCCAGCATCTGCCAATATTTTAATCCAAGAGCACCCTCCTCTTTCTTTGTTTTTCCCATATACTCCAAGTGGCATGCTGCCTCTGAACTGTTACATGTAACTCAATGTCTCCTTTCTGTATTGGCCACACGTCTGAAACACATTGTAGAACCTCTTTTGCAGATTCAAAAGCACATTGCTGCTTCTCTCCCCACTCAGAGTCATGTTTAAAAATAGCATTTTTCATCATTTCTTTTTTCAGTTTCTGCATAGCGTCTCTCCATGAAAACAAAAGTTTGTCACTCACTGACCAGTCTGATTTGTAACAGCAACCAACAACCGCTAATTCTAACAGGCTGATTTGTTTATCTTCTCTGTAATTTTTTTTTTTTTTTATTTCTTTTTTTTTTTAAGCAGTGCAAACAGCGAAAAACATAACGGTACCAAATACCTCAGCACCACCCCCTCATAGTTCAAACGATAAATATATTAGCCTCTTAAAAAGGAAAAAAGGAAAAAAATTATTCATATACATCATAAGCACAATCATAATTTTAGGCCACCGCTTATTCCCCAATTCGAAACATGTAAATAAAGTTCAGTCCTAAGGTAAGAAAATACAAAAAGTGCGAGTGCTTCAATTGTGAGACCATGGTCATAATGCACAGGATGTACAGAAAGTAGCAGTTAAAGTGACCTGTGCTCACAGTGTAAAATTGTGCAAAATAAGCCAACCAACCCAACCATCCAAAGTTATCGTTAGAATAAAAAGACCTTAGCCAATTGCGGCCAGGGAGTAGACAATGCAGAACAAGAAAAACCATAAGTCATCATTCTTCAATACCCCAAAGCTTCAATTTTAAGAGGAAGAAAAGCTAAAACCATCCTCATCTCAAAGTTCATATCCATGTTGTAATATCCTACTCTCAAAAAACAGATATGTACAGAATAGGTTAATAAAGTGAGTAAAGATGACCAGTATAAATGACCAGTTGGAATTAACATTGACCACGCAGAAAAAAAAGGGATGTTGACAGATTACGGCCTAACAACAAGAGTTCCAATGGCTAAAAAACATTACTCTTGATTACAAACAGTATGTCATTAATCATTAGGTCAGATAAACAGAAATTGAGCTTTAGCTCAGTGGGACCTCAAACCTACGTGCTACGAAAGGTTAGAATAAATCTCGGGGTAGTATTCATAGATAGTTCCCGTTAAAAAAAAATCAAAATTCCTTAATCACTAATCTGAGTGAGCCACCTAGATAGGGGCTCCCATATTGTTAAACCCTTCTTTTTGGCCCGTATGCCTTTTTTGGAGTAGATGGCTTTCTCAAGATTACAAGTGGCAATAAGACGGGCTAGCCATTGAGAAAATGAAGGAGGGTTTGGGTCTATCCATGCTGACGTGATACATAACCTATAAATTGTCATAGCGACAAATATCAAAGCCCCGCCATTCTTTCTATCTACACTGTCCTGAATACCCAGCAAGATGGTTGCGGGTGATAGCGGAATATCTTGTTTTAGAACCTTTTTAAAAAAATCCTGACTTTGGTTGATCAGAGGCCCCAGTTGTGCGCAAGAGGCGAACATATGTATAGAGTCTGCTCCAGATTCCGCACATCTGGGGCATAGCGTTCCCCGGCCTGTCCCCCACTTCGCGATTCTGCTTGGTGTAAGATAAAGGAAATAGCCAGTTTTAAAAAACTGTGCCTGAAGCTTGGCTGAGAGGAGGTCTCTCTGGGCAGCACGTAATGCAAGGCTAAAAACATTTTCAGTAGTGTCTAATTTTTGCTGCCATTTACAAGAGACTCTAGCTAGATTGTCAGGCATAAGGTTATTCAGGGTTAAATAAATATGCCCGATGCGAGGCATGGGGGATCCGTATAGTTTGTTAATGAAGTCATTTGGAGCAAACCCCGAGGGCCCGCCGGTCTTACGAGTCAGAAAATCCTTAATTGCTAGATATTTAAAAGCCTCATTATGGCTCAAGTTGTATTAGGTTTTAAGGGCATCGAAGGTCAAAATACCTTCGGTTGAAAAGAAGGCCCCTAGCTTAAGAATGCCCGAATTAAGCCAATTTTGAAAATAAGATCTCCCGAAAATAGTGGGCAGATTAGGATTGTGATTGATGGGGGTATAACAATTCAACCTACCTAGGCCTAAAAGTTTTCGAACAGAGGTAAAAACCTTAAATGTACCCATCAACGACTTAAATCTGACCTTTTTATAATACCCATATTCCACCTGACGCCACAAGCACCCCCAGGCCTCGGGCCCAAGCAATAATTCAAACGGAGACGGGAGTAGCGTTGATGTGGTCAAAGGTTGTTCTTGTAGCAGTATAGAACAGTTTTGCAAAACTGTAGCCCAATAATATAATCTTATGTTAGGGAGTGCCCAACACCCTCTGTCTCGAGGAAGGGATAAGAACCTGAACGCTCTTCTGGGTTGGGAGTATGCCCAGATAAATTGAGAATAGAGACGTTCAAATTTCTGCAATAGTACGTTTGAGAACTCCAAGGGAATAGCTCTAAAAAAATAAAGAAACTTTGGAAAGAATATCATTTTTAACACGTTGCAATGTCCGACTATAGTCAGATGCAAGTTGTTCAACCTATTCAATGCTCTTTTTGTTTCTGCGGCCAAGGGGATCAAGTTTTCTGAGACAATTGAGTCGGTGTCGGCAGCTATGCTTACACCCAAATATTTCGCCCTGGCGACGACTCTCATGTCAGTCCATTTGATTTTCTCGTTAACAATAATCTGGGTTTTGTCTCTGTTTAGGGCATAACCAGATATCTTTCCAAATTCTTGAGCTTCTGATTCGATGGCTATTGTGGCTTTTTCCGGATCAGAAGTCACCAGGGCCAAGTCATCGGCATAAGCCATAATTTTTGTTTCTAGTTCGAATCTATTGATAGCCCTGATATCTGGATTGTTTTGGAGCCTTTTTATTAGGGGATCTATATATAAGGCAAAAAGCAACGGGGAGCAGGGAGCAGGGACAACCCTGCCGCGTCCCTCGTGAGATTACAATCTGCTCGGTGGATTGCCCATTTATCGACAGACTAGCTGTAGGGCTGCAGTAAAGGGCTTTTATTGTTTGAATAGCTTTGGGCCCAAAGTGCATCTTTTCCATGACCCTCCACAAAAACTGCCAGGAGACCCGATCGAATGCTTTTTCAGCATCAAGCAGTATTAACGCGATCGGGTCCCCTGTAGTTTGAGCAACATCGAACAAAGTAATGGTTCGACGAATATGATCGATAGTGCCTCTCTCAGGGATGAACCCATGTTGCCATTTGGAGACCAGGTGTTCGATGATAGAGGATAATCTGGTCGATAAGATCTTAGCATAAATTTTAGAATCCCCATTAATGAGAGTGATTGGGCGGTAAGAGCCCATTTGTAAGGGTGATTTATCTTTTTTAGGGAAAATAACAATTTTCGCTATTGCCCAAGACGCAAGTGGAGAAGCGCCATTGAAGATTAACTCGATTAGAGTCATAAAAAAATCTTTTAATTGTGGAAAAAGATCTTATAAAATTCCACAGGAATACAATCAGGCCCGGCCGCTTTGCCATCAGGCAACTTAAATAAAGCCATAGTAACTTCTTCCGGAGAAGGAGGGTCTTCTAATAAGTCATGATCCTCAGGACTAAGTTGTGTTAAAGATACCGCGTCTAAGTAATTATCTATCTTTTCCCCCAACGGTTCTTGCGATCCAACTACTTCTTCGGAATATAATTTCTGATAGAATTCGTGAAAGGCTAATCGAATTTTATTGAGGTCGATCGTAGTTTCCACTGAGGACGTCTGTATTGTCTGTATTTCATTAAGGGTTACTTGTTGCCTTGTTCTAACGGCTAACTGGTGGCCGATAAGCTCGCTACATTCATACATTTTTTCTCTTGAGGCAGCCCATTTAGCCGCGGCTTTCTCGGCCAATATCGTACCAATTTTAGCCCTTATGCCCAAAGCAGCTAATTGTGCAGATTCTATATCAGCACACTTTTGGACTGCTTCAATTAACTTCTTTTCAGCTTTTGCGAGTTCTCCCTGAAGCTCCAAGGTTTTTTTTTTTCCTGCTTATTTTTCCTTACAGAGAATTGTAGGGTTTCCCCTCTGACACATGCTTTCAGTGTGTCCCAGACAACCATTACGGGGGCAGATCCAATATTTTCAGCCAGAAATTTCTCTATCCATCTTCTCATGTAAGTCTGGTACCCATTATCATAAAGAAGCGCTCGCTCAAAGCTCCAAGACGAGACTTCTTTACGAGAGGCTAACCCTGTTATGTTTAAAATAAGTGGGTTGTGATCCGATAAAAAGCGAGGAGCGATATCAATATCACATTTGCCTATCAGAGAAGATGAAACAAAGAAATAATCCAGCCTTGCTAAAAAGATGGGGGGCAGAGTAGTAAGTAAAGCCTGGCTGGCTCGGTTTCAGATAGGCCCAAACATCAATGAGCCCATGTGTATCCATTAAATTCCTAATAGCTTGAAATACCTTAGGTTTTTGACCTGTGTATATCCACTGATTACTGCCCCCCAGTCACTGGGTAGATTGATATTAAAATCCCCATTTAGGATCACAGGGAGGGGCCAGTGAGCTAGTTCGCTATTAAGCCAGTTAATTACCTCAGGATCATCCACTGTGCACCCATAAACAGAGCATAAGGTGAATGAAGAGTCTGAGGATAGCCGGCATTCAGCCAAAACCCATCTTCCACGAGGATCGGCCTTGGTACGAATGGGCTGTAGTGAAGATCGGCTCTGTGCTAAAACCCCCACCCCTCTCACCCGTGCCCCTTGGGATGTCCCCCCAACTAATTTGTATCCAAGTGTATCTAAAAGGTGTAACTGTGAGCCCTCAATGTGCGTTTCCTGGAGGCAGACGACGTCAGCCCCCAGTAGACGCAGCCCCTGGGCCACCTTCTGTCTCTTCCGGGCATCATTTAAGCCGCAAATGTTAACGCTGATACATCTGAAATTAGTTGCCATGGTCAAAAAGAAGTTTTACTCATAAATGAAAAACAGCAGAAACGTCTGATTCCTCAACATATCTGATTTTCTATAGAGAGCTGCATTGATCATCCACAACTCTTGCTTTGGCATTGTCTACTTTAAAACATTCAACTAGAAATATACTTTCTTTTTCAAATTTCCATGTTCATTATTTTTATTTGCTTTTTTCCCTTTTTTTTTTTTTCCTGGCCTCAATGCCAAGTAAAACAATAAGATATAAGTGGCTAAGTGAATACCAACGTCCCCCTCCCCTCTCGATGTCCTCACCCTCCGCACAGCACCCCCCTATCTTAGAGCAATCAGGAATAACCTGAGTGATGACTGCTCGTAGTAAATCCCCGCCACCCAACCCCGCCATATTTACACAAACCAGGATTACAAAAAACAGAAGTTTTGGCCCAGAGAGCCGGCAGACTGCCCAAAGAAGTAAAAAAACCTGAGAACTAAACTACGACAAATGCAATTATCAGCCTCAAAAAGCCAATGCCTTCTACACCCAAAATAGGGGTTGTCTTAAAGTAAGCCATTTCTAACAAGACCTTTGGCAAGACCCTAGGATTCTGTGCACCCTACTTATGATACTTTTAATCTGTTTTTATTATCATTTTCTAGATTTTATCTCTTCTAGATACTCTTGGGCTTTGATTTCAGAGGTGAAAGTGCGAGTTGACCCATTTACAATAATTTTCAATCTAGCCGGGTTCATTAAAAAAACTTGAGCTCCCAGCTGTTGAAAGGGTACAAAAAGCTGACGAAGATGCCACCTCTGCTCCACCGTGGAGTGGCAAAAATCGGGCTTCGCAAAAAAAGACACCCCTTTAAAGCACTTAAGAGAGTTAGGTCGGGCCTGATCATAGACTAACTGTCTTAATAGAAAGTTTCCAAAAAACACGAGGAAAGCCCTGGGTTTTTCTCCACTGTTATTACTGCCCTCGTATCGTTTTTTCAAGTTGAGAGGGAAGCGATGAGCACGCTGTACTTCATGATCCCAGTTCCATTCAGGATGACCTGGAAAAGCCCCCCGGAGTAGCTTCACTATATAGCGCCGCCGGTCATCACCTTCTACCCCTTTGGGAATCCCTAGGAGGCGGAGATTGTTCCGGTGCTGGCGGTTCTCCTGATCTTCCAGCTTCCACATCACGTCCGTCATAAGGGTACTTTGAGATGAACCAAGCTCTTTTAGGGCGGCGACCTCTGTTTCCAGGCTTTCCGTGCGGCTTTCGACCAGAGTGACCCGATCCCCTATATCCGAGCAAACTTTATTCAACTTCCTCATGCCCCCCTGTAGCTTCTTGGCAGCCCCCTTAGCTAGCCGACTATCGGATCTAACCTCCTCCTGAAATTGTTTGATTGAGGCTAGTATGACCATCAGCGAGGGTTCTTCGGTGGTACCACCAGTGGGGCATGCAGGAGCTCCTGATTGCTCAGGGTTTATAACGGGCTCTTAACCGAAGGACAGAGCAACATGGGAGTCAGAATAGTCCCATTTAAGCTGGCTGCGCCATTTCGCATTACTACGCCCACACTTCAGGCGCTGCACAGTCCCGGTTTCATTAGGAAGGCTTTTACCATTAAAGTCCGAAAGTGCCCCATCAGCTGAGCTGGAAGAGCATTCTTCCTCCGCTGAATCAGAGCCGTCTGAGACCGAGAAAAAATGTTCCCCAATGGAGTCAGGAGAATGGGGAGGTAATGTCACCGGAATGTTATTATAATCTAAGACAGGAGTTATCAGGCCAGTAGCCCCCCCTCTGAGTTTTCGAGGGCAAAATCTCCTGTAGTTATAGGCATGATGGACATTGAGTCATCATTATTATCCCCTGTGAGGGCTTGAAAAGGAGCTTCAGAGTTCCGGGAGCCAGTAGCAAAAACTAATCCCTCAGTTCCTAATAGCTGCCCACTAGGGATAATCCCTTGAGTACCTTGTGCAGCTTTTACTTCTGGTTGTGTTAGAGTACCAACGCCTATAGCACAGCATGTTTCCACTACCGAGATTGTAAGCATGGTTTCACTTTTGGGGGCCGGGAGTTTGGTAGTAGCAAACATTTTGGCAATTGAGGGTTGTGGGTTTAAACTCTCCTTGGGGGCACCACTTCCTCCTGGTCTCCCCGTATTTTTTTTAGCCGTGCCCGTCTCCCTTTTACCTTTTGGGGCCGGCTCCTGTGCTGGTCCTTCCGCGCCTCCGTGTCCGGCGGTGAGAGGAGCGTTGATGCTGCCAGCAGCAGTTTTTGACTTAGCTCCTCGAGCTCCACGAGAGGCCATCTTCAGGTTACGGCGGAGTCGAGCTTCAGCAAAACCCGGAACAGCTGTAATTGCAGCCGGCGGTGAAAAGCTCACGATGAAAACGGCCACAGCCAGCAGTCCGAGTGAGTCACAGGCTCTCCGTGTCAATAAACAGGTCTGCGACCAGCACATGGAATTGCAAATAGCGCCAGCCTCGGGGGAACGGTAGCGGCGTCCTCTGGCCGATTTCGTAGCCGTACGAGATTGCACGCGTGATCCAGGCAGCACAGTTAAGGGCCGATTTCCCTTACGGCGTGGGCGGCAGTGAGGCTGAGAGTTACACGAATGCCATCTTGCTCCCTCTTCTCTGTAATTTCGAAAATATTCCTGCACATTACAATCAAGGCTAAGTGCATAAAACTGTGCTACATTTTCTCGATTCAACATTACTTCAGAGGCTTCTAAGTCAAACAAAAGTACAAGCCATGTTATCAAATCCTCCGCGGATTTCTGCTGAAATCTGTCCAAAATGCCATTAATTTCTGGCTGAGGAAAGTCCTCCAAAAAATTAATTAAAACCTCCTGTGGGCATTGTGAATTAACCTGCAGCTCTCCTTCAACCACATTCTTTGTCGGCGATCCACTCTCACTATCTAAACAGTCTGTTAATATAAACTGCGTCATACACACAGTTTCTCGGTCTTGCGCAGCCTGGTACATCCTCAACTCTTTTTTCAATGATCTAATTTCACATGTTAAAATATCAGAATTCTCTTTAGCTTTAACCAACTCTTTTTATATTTCATTACATTCTCTTTATAACTGCGCACATTTTTCATACATGCTCCGAACAGCGTTCAAAATGAGACAACTTTTCTCTCTGAAATACCAAGTTGTTTTCCCTCTTCAAAAGAAACATTTTGCAAACATTTAAGTATCTGTGCTTGCCCATGTCTGTTAAACATGCATTAGAGGCAACTTCCCACCCCAATAGCTCAGTTGGCATCTGGGAATCTGCAACTGAAAACATTGACTTTTTGGAAAACATGTTTCCCCTTTTAATTTTCGTATCCTACAAAGTAATGCCAAAATGTATTGCTTCGCCCTCCCAAATAATAGAAATACCGCACCCCCACACGTAGGCGCACACAGTGACGCAATAAAAACACCTGTAAACGGATTTCAGTCTCATAAAATGAGAAAAAAAAATATTTGTGCAACACTCTCTAACAGAAAGGCTTTCCCAGATGTCAAATGAGAACAACATATAAATGTATATAGTATATATATATATATATATATATTTATATTTGTGCATGCAATAATAACACACTTACAAATAAGCAAATGCAACTGTTAAATGCATGGAATAAAATACAAGCAGATAATAATACTGGACGCCCACTTCAAGAAATAAACACTGTTAAATGCAAGTTATCAGAAAGATATATATGCTTAATACATAAGATGATTATAACCACTTGAGACTTGAATGTGCACACAGACACACTCACACATCACAATGCCAATAATCAAAAATAACACATCAGATGATTATAACCACTGAAGACCTGAATGTGCACACAGACACACACACATCACAATGCCAATAATCAAAAGAAATACATCACCGATTGCTCTCTCTGCATTCTTGCCAACTCTGCTGGAGGAGCCCTTGACAGCCAGGAAGAAGCCTCGATCAGGACCCTCAAAAGTTCCATGTGGCAACACGTCTGCTCCACAGCTAGCTCCCATTTGAGTGCCAAGATTTCCCGCCTTTAATACCTTTTACTTAACCTGAGGAGAAGTTTCTAGAAACCTCGCCCCCTTTCTTCTATTACGAAAACCGAACCTGACCGTACTGGTCTGTGTCAGGGTCAAGACAGAAGCTGGCCAGGCTACTGTATTTTGACTCCAAGACAGAGCTGTACATTTCCCACATTTCTCTGGCAATAACAATCTCTGCCCTGAAAGGTACCAAGCACGCATACCACACATTATCTTAGTGAAGCTTACGAAAGTCTCCAAAAGTACAGAAAACAACCTTGAACGTGAATAGCCTAAACAACTTGAGTGATCTGGGGGCCTGCCTTTGTGCGCAAAGCTCGAGCTTGTTAGAGTCAGAATTCAAGATGGCATGAGGGCATGCCAAAGCCAATAGTAAAAACTTCATAAAACTTCCCAATGTACAACACAATGCACATTTAGGCACCACTGCCTATGGCATCACACACTTCATTTAGCAATGTACAACATAATGCACATTTTAGCACCACTGCACATAGCACTACACTCCAAGACAGAGAAGTACATTCCACACCTTTCTCTCTCACATGCTTTCAAATGCACATCCCACAAGTTCTGTTCCTGGCAAGGCTGTAAAACAGTGCTTAATTTGTAAAATATTAAGTCCAGGTGCTCAATTTTGTTTAGGAGGCGACACCCACTTCCCCCGGCTCCATCCTCTTCCTCCACTGGCTGCACTCACTTACTGTACTGGCACTGCTGAAAGCTAGATGTAATACCCGATCTAAATTTCAGCAAGGGAGCCTTCCTCAAGTAAGGTTTTGATAGGAGGTGCTCCCCACCTGCCGACCCTGAGAAAATGTTGAAACAAATTAATGCAAAAGTTCATTTAAAGCACTATTTTGGAATAAATTGGCTTAAACGACTAATACAACTTCTGCAACGTAACACAGTGGTTAGGGTTGACTTTACTAATAACAATTTATTTTTTACCCAAACAAACACTTTTTAGTAAAATTAGGATAGTCAAAGACTGGGGAAAAACATAACTTTCTAACCTGTAGCATGCTGTTTGCATCTAGCGCTTTGATGGCAGTTCATAGCTCACTGTGCTAGAGTATGATAGTAATTTATGAACTGCACAGTAACAAAAGGATCTCTAGGACAAAAGTATCATTCCACTGAGCATTGCACATGAAATACTGTTCTGTAATCTGCATGGTACACGTTCTTTGCAGCATGCATAATATATATAACACCTGAGAATGAACCTTATCTGTAGGGATTAAAAGGAGTTAGCAACAAACAAGTGTGTCTCTTGTACTCAGATCTGTTATTTATCCCGTGCCTTGAAGAGACATTTACCTGATTTCTATACACTCTTTTGGCCAGCACCAATACACAGTTAGAAGCCCAGGTATGGTACTTTCAGATTTAGTGAAGTGGGAATTGTCCAAGGTATAATACGCACTCGCAGTAGCCTCAAGTCTACATCTCAATGGTGCACATCTCAATGTCCAATACTCATGCATTCACTAAGGGTTTTACAATGCGATAATCAAAAGCGTTCTGTCACCACCAGTGTTCTTAAAAACAATCAAGGAGTCTGTTGGCTAGCGCTCCTCAAAGGCGCTCCTCATTAATACTGTCAACTCTTGCTTGGACAAAATGCTTCTGCCAGGACATGCTTATTGGTAGTCATGCAGTTCTTATCATTGCTACCGCAACGAAGATGAGAACCGAATCACACGTCCTACCTTGGTTCAGCAGGGAGTTAGTGCACTGCTCGGGAGCCAGAATTGCGCTAATCACAAAGGCGTGGCTCAAGGCGTGATCTGTATTTAAACGGCGGCTGTAACTCCTGAAGTCTCACGAGATGTTGCGGGCATGACCTGAAACTTGAAACCAAGGATGTTAATGGCTCCCTGCATTGGAGTGCATTAGTGTCCGGTACCTACTGTATATTAAGCCTCATATGAACCTAGGTACTTTAAGGTTCATCCGAGCCTTTACCAGGGCTGTTGATTAATGACATAAGAGTGTCCCTGTGCAGGAAGAGCTGCTTACTAGCTGCATTACCGGGATTAGTATTCCTGACATTAAGCAAACATGTGGCGCAGAATAGTGTCCTGCCACAGAGTGCAAGCATGCCGGTTCCTTAGCTCTAACACTTAGTGTCTCGCATAACTACGTAGTCCTACTAGGGAGAAGTACAGTGCATATATTGTCATAGCATACATTACAGTGCAAGTTAGTCTGCGGACGTTCTATCTGGGGATGTCCTGACGGACCATGACACTGCATTGAGAGAAAGCTCAGCGGTAGTACCGGCCCTATAAAATAAGTGCCGGTGCTTAGCACCGGAAACCACCGGCACAAATTAAGCACTGCTGTAAAAGCAAACACTCCCCCTCTGAAACTACAAGGAGACACAAAAGAAATCTTCAAGGAAAAAATGCACATGCAGGAAAACATAATGTCGTACATTCAGACTAGGGTAAAGTAAAACACCAAAAGTCAATTCAAACCATGGTAGTCACAGATCATCACGTGGTCTCAATACATGGGCGTGCCTCTGGCACTAGTCTGTAAATCCATTTCTTACTGAAATCCGGGATTATTCCCAATATCTGGAAACAGGCTTTCTTACTTCCACTCTTGAAGAAACCCAACGTGGACCCCAGTCTGCTCAGCAATGTTAGGCAGATTTCACTTCTGCCTGATGTGGCTGAAATCTTGGAGAAGTTAGTAAATTGCCAACTTTCATCCTTCGTTGTAGCAAATGGCCTGCTCCATGACACCTAATCTGGCTTTCGGGCCGGTTACAGTATGGAAACTGCCTTATTAGAAGTGTCAGAATCCATGAGAAAATCCATGGATGGCGGGTCCTCTGCTATGGTTGTGTTATTAGATATGTCCGCAGCATTCGACATGGTGGCTCATGCCACTTTGTTGAGCACATTAGGGGCCAGATGTAAGACCATTGGCATTAGCGACTCGCAAATTGTGAGTCGCCATTTTCGAGTCTCTAATGCCAATGTACAACAGTGTCAGAGACTGTTTGCGATTCCCAATGGGGTCACAAATTGCATGCCTCATGAATATTCATGAGGCACTCGCAATTTGCGACCCCATTGGGAATGGGTGGCCCTCCCAGGTATGGTGGCCTGCTGGGCTCAGCAGACCTCCAAGTCTGGGACTGCTTTTAAATAAAGCAGGGTTTTTTTAAATGCAGCCCGTTTTCCTTAAAGGAAAATGGGATGCGTTTAAAAAGAGAAAACTAAACATTTTCGTTTCATTTTTTAAGGGCAGGTAGTGGTCCCTGGGACCACTGCCTGCCCCTAAAAAATATTTTCCCCTGCCTTTACAAAGGGGACCCCTTCGCTTTTGCGAGTGATTTACCACCCTCTTGAAGAGGGCGGTAAATTGCGAGTGTTTTGCGACCGCAATTGCGGTTGCAAAACAATCTTATATAGGGTAGTGAGTCGCTATTAGGAAGGGACGCACTTGGAATGCCCCTTCCTATAGCGAGTCGCAAATCCTATTTAGCGAGTAGCAAATAAATTGTGACTCGCTAAATAGGGTTTGTACATGGCCCACTGGTATTTTTGCACGTGCAAACGGGTCACAAACAAAACAAAAAATGGGTCATACATCTGGCCCTAGGTCTCACTGGGTTCCAGGATACAGTTTTATCCTGGATAGGATCTTTTTTGGAAGGGCTCTCATAGCGGGTCTTCCTCCAACCTTTCTCTTCCGACCCTAAACCACTAGTGTGTGGGGTACCTCAGGGCTCGGCAGTCAGTCTGTTACTTTTTAACCTCTAACTGGCCCCGTTGGCCATGCTTATTGCAAACTGGGGAGTGAATTAAGTCTCTTATGGGGAGGACATGCAACCGTTGTTCTCATTCCGTGATCATTCAGATGTGGCCTTTCTTAAATTTAAAGAATGCCTAAAAGACATTACCATCCGGATGGAGGTTAATATTTTGAAACTAAATACAGAGAAAACCGAGGTCCTCTTTTTTAGTCAGAAGTCCCTACCCAGGCCAATCAATGGTGGCGGATGAACTGAATCCTCCTCTGGTGCCTACAATTACAATTACTGCAAGAAACCTAGGCATTCTGTTTGATTCTGACCTCTCCTTCACAGTCCAGATTAAGCAGATCTCTTCAGTCTGCTTTCTGAAGCTTAAATCAATCAGAAAAGGATTACACCTGCTTCTGGAAGAGACCCGCAAAACAGTGCTTCATGCTCTGGTGACATCCTGCCTGGATTATGCCAACAACCTCTATCTGGGTCTGCCTGCGTACTTGATCCATAGACTACAGATCATATAAAATGCGGCTGCTAGGCTAATCCATCAGGTCCCTCTCCGTCAATGCATTTCACCAACTCTAAAGCAGCTTTATTGGCTCCCGGTGGCAAAAAGGGTTGAATTTAAGGCTCTCACCTTAGCCTTTAGAGGCTTGCAGGGCAAAGGTCCCGCTACTTGAGAAACAGACTTATCAGATACCAGCAAGAGAGATCCTTGACATCCAACCATCTCGACTTATTCATGTCCCCAGATTTGCTAAAGACCGTTGGGCAGGTAGGTCATTTTCAATAGTAACAGCAAAACTTGGTAATTCCCTACCAATCAATCTTCGCTTGGCTACATTCGAGCAATGTTTCAGAAAAGAATTAGAAACATGACTCTTTGTTCAAAATTAGAAGTGTTGCTCTGGCTGTGATTTCAGTCTCTGCTTTTGAGCGCCAGGACGCTTCTGCTGAAGCAGCCAAGCGCTTTCCAAGTGCTTTTGTTTGATTGATTGGTTTTAATGCCTTTCTAAAGGTGGTGAAAACCCAGGTACCAGATTGGATGAAAGCCTTAGGTCCAGAAAACATGCTTTTGAAATGAAAAGGTTCTGCCTCCCTTTTATATTACCTGACTTGCAATGTAACCAGTATTTTCTTGTTGTGGCTCTTGAGATCTCTGAGTGCCTGGTATATACGTATCATGCTGGAGAAGAATAAAAATAAGTGATGGGTGGAATGCCTGAATTATTCTCTGCCACTGGTAATTTCTCGCAGCCACATCCCATCCATTGTTTGTTTGCTCACTATGCCACCTCAGACAGGACTCAGCCAAGTGCAAATGAGCCTTGGTCTTGCTCCGATAGTAACAGTTCAGCCAAACTGTAAGGCCAGGTCCATTCTGAACCAGAACACAAGCAACCAGAGACCCGATTTTCAGCTGATTTGTGCCTCTTCAGTAGGGTGCTGCTTGGATCCAGTTATCGAGTGAGCACAGGACACATGGCGAGGCATACCCATCACACTTAGGATGTTGCACAAAAGAGTACAAAAAAAGTGATGGGTGTAATTCTTTTTTTTGTTTAAACTCTTTTTTATTGCAATATGTTCAGCATACAATAAATCAAGTGCACAGTTCAGTACGGATATCCAAACCATACAATCCACATCTATTGATCATTACAATAGGAAAATGAAACCATCAACATTGTGAGGTAACAGTCTCGTTTCAACCCTACTCTCGTTCCCTACAATCCCCGGTAGGCCTGCCAGTACCCCCAAATCTTCTCCCATTTCTGTGGGCGACCTCTACTTAGGTATATTGTGTGTTCCGCCTGTCGACACCAGTCTAAGTCAGTTTTCCACTCAGTCACACTTGGGGGGGAAGGGCGCCCCCCAGCTTTGTGCGATGTCGCATTTTGCTACTACCGCTGCTAATGTCAGCCAGAGTCTCATGGTCTAGGCCAGACCTCTTCACCCGAGATCAGCAACAGGACCTGCTTTGCCACGACCGGGACGCCGCCGCCACTACTGTGGCAATGATTCTCCGACCTCGATCCAGATGGGTGTAATTCTTGAATTAATCTCTGCCACTGGTAATTACTTGGCCGCAGTTCATTGCCTGGCAGTTCCAAGTGGACTTTTCCCTTGAGAAGCAGATTTAGTACTTATCTGCACAAGGTGGACCTCTGTCTAGTGTGGCATTTTGGGAGAAAAACGATAGACTGGAATACGGCCTGAGCGATTACCAGTGGTTCAGATAAATTCAAGCATTCCGTACATCACCTTGTTGTTTGTTGTATTTGATGTCCTAAATGCAAACAGTATGCCTATTCGAGGGTCCTTGAGCTCACTGTGCCATAGGACTCAAGCTGCACCCTGCTGAAGAGGCCCAACTTGGTCGAAACCAAATTTAGAGTTGCTTGTGTACCCTTTTTGGAAGAGAACTCGCCTGGCAATTTGGGATGGGCTTTTCCCATGAGGAGTAGGGTCAGTACTGATTTACATAAGGTGGGTCTCTGTCCAGAGAGGTTTGGTGGGCGAGAAAAGATGGACTGGAATGTGGCCCTAGCTTTCACCAGTGAAAAGGGTTAATTCAAGCATTCCAGCCATCAGCTTGCTGTTGTTTGTTGTAGGACAGATATTGCATGGCATGGTTATTAATATCTTAAAACCCTAAACAAATTGCATTGTACACCAATGGAGTGACCTTCTGATGGATGAAACATGCTCTCTCCCTCTCAGACTGAAATACACCAAACGTCAGCATTCTGAGCTCTCTGCGGTCGGTTGATCTCAGATGTAGGGAGGCCAGGATTGAAGCAGTTGCAGGAGTTCTGCCTTAATTTGACAGCTGTCCAAATCAATAAAGTTCTTTTGTGCAGGGGAGGCAAGGTCAGAATACAGACAACATAGCATGTGATTGTATAATATATTCATGCAGCACTTGTAACAAGTTACTTATTGGTAATACTAGTTGTGCAGCTTGACTAATATAGATTCACATTCAATCCAATGCGAAGGAGGTTTAGGGCTTGAGTTTTTCGGCTTGAAATCACCATGAGTCACTCTGACCTGATCCTGTTGTCACCAGCCAGTAAACAAGATGCCTTTCAGAGTCCAGCCATGAGAAAGTGGTATAATGCACAGCGAGTGAATCTAGAATAGCTGCAAACTGATGCATATATTACATGGTGCCTTCCATCTGGAGAAAGACTCTTTTTCTTTACTTTTCTATGCCTGGAATCCTTTGTATGTTTACCTGACCCCACAGCTGACAATTATCACCACGTATTGATCATTTTAATGTTTTTCACTCTACATACTCTCTAGGTTTGGAGCTCCTTAACTGATCCTGTAATAATGCATCCACCGTGCTGTCTTTTTTTAATTTCCCAATGGAGTAAATAAAACTGTTCTGTTTATTTGCAGCATAGTTACTCTTTTCTTTTTGTCAATCACTTCTTATATTCTGTACTTTAGGGTTTACTGTTATAGGACTTACTGTCATTTGTGTTGGTGAGCCCAGAAACTCCTGCAACACTTTTTTTTTTTTTTAAACATCTGTTTATTGAGTTTTGGATTTTGTTGCGCTTACATACATTTTACGTATACAATGTTCCCTCAACTTTACAGGAGGTTAACAGTATTAATTCGCTCTAACTTTTGTTAAATACATGCTTTCACATTGTCCCACCTGTCCATGTAATGTGTCGCTCCAGGGTGTTTTCCAATGACTAGATGTAAGGCCAGCCAGGCTTTACATTTGTTAAGCTCTCCAAACTGATGATTGTTCCAACAGATCTTAACATAAATAACAATAACTTCTGAACATTCAGCCACAACTTAACTTCACCACATTGTATGGGTTATCTATGGCTTACAGTTCTCCCTTAGATTTTCACAATACTATATCAGCTAAGTGGGCCTTGTGTGCAGCGTTACGCATACAGCTAGCTGTTTTCTGGCTGTTTTGGTTCTTATAGGGATAGGATGCATCGTAGCTACGACAAGTGAGTCACAGTCTACTGATGTAGTGCTTTTATTGTATGGGTGTGTACTGTGCGCATAATGACGTGGGCTGTTGCTACAGGTCTTGTATCAATAGAGCCCGCCCCCGCCATTCCAGGCCTCAGGCACAACAATGAATGGACATGTGGAGGGGAGGAGAGGAGACATTGCAGACCTCCTGTACCACGAGGAGAATGTCTGACTGTGGCCCCCCATCATGAGTGGCGGACACTCAAGGAGAGGCCGGGGCTGAGGTCCTCATACCAGCCCTTTGGGACCTTTGGAACTCCGGTAGTATGGCTTCCCATTGTGTTGCGATAGGTACTTTTTGGAGGATGCGGATGTCTTCTACTCGAAGCGCTTTGCTCTGCCCTGGCCCACACTAGCAGCGACTGACTCCACGCTGATACTACAGGGGGATCCGGATTCTTCCATTTTTTGGTAATCAGTCATTTTGCAGTTAACATGCGTAGGTCGAGGAAGCAGGAAGTGACCTTTAGCTTCTTACCTCTAGGGTAGAGATGCAGTATGCATTCCTTCCAAGTGTACTCCTACCGGTGATTCGTAGATGCTGCTAGGGCGCCACAAACTTGATTCCAGTAAGTGTGTAAGGATGAGCAGGCCCACAACATGTGTAATAAGTCAGCTCCTAGGTGCTTACATCTGGGGCACGCCGCGTCTGTCCTCCCATAGAACTTGTTCATTTTTTCTGTAGTGAGGTAGGCCCTCTGAAGTATATAGTGTAGGATAAGTCTAAATTGTGAGTTACGCTGGATGTGTGTAGGACTGAGCAGCGCTTCTGTCCACTCCCTATCCGCAAAAGGGTGACCCCTGTCTGCCTCCCACTTCTGTCTAACGGGTGTCATTGCTATCGCCGTGTGGAGCCGGAATGATTCTGCAAACCATCTGGCAAAGTGCCTACCCCTGCCCATGACATGCAAGTATTGTACGATAAGGTGTATAGGTTGTTCTGTGCTCATGTCTCCCCATCTGCCTCTGAGTGCTGCTAGAAGTGAGTGATGTTGTAGAAACTGACCAGGCGGTAGTCCATTCGCCTCCGCCAGCTCCTCGTATGGGAGAAGCACCACATCATGGTAAAGGTCTCCCAGTGTCTGTACCCCAGCAGCTAGCCAGGTCGCTAGTTCTTCAGCAATTACTGGGCCGCCTCTACGAGGTGTACCCTGTAGTGGCAGAGCCGGAGCATACGGAGTTGTTGTGTGCGTTATATTCAAACTTCTGCGACTTGAAGCAGAAGCTGCTCAGGCGGTCTGCATCTGGCGCATGGGTGGAATGCGCAGACTATATCTTCTAGTGACCAGGGCGGACCCTCCGTGGCAGTGACAGATAGTTGTAGTCCTGCCACCCACTTCGCCACCCACTGAAGCTGCGATGCCAGGTAATATTGTTCCATATTGGGAACCGCTAGGCCGCCTTTATCAGTCGGGAGGTAAAGTTTCGCAAGAGCTACGCAACAGCGGGATTCATTCCAGATTAATTACCTCATCACAGTCTCCAATCTCCGGAAATGGGCTGATGCCACATATACAGGGAGATTTTCAATAGTGCAATTTGGCCTGCAACCGACAGCGCAAGTGTGCGCCAGAAGGACATTTGCGAGCGTAGCGCTGTGATTGCTCTCCCCAGATTGCCTTCTAGTAGATCTTCCTGTTTGTGGTAAATACGGATCCCTAGGTACCGGAACGTGTCAGGCTGCCAAGGAATGCACACGTCATTGTATTGGAGTTCAGGGTCTGTGTGTCCTGGACTAAAGGGGCACAGGCAGGATTTGCTCCAGTTGACCTTCAGCCCTGGTAAGGCAGCGAAGGCTGTTAGTGTGCGAGTAAGCGTGGGCGGAAGGGAACGCATGTCTTTGAGGTATACCATGATCTTGTCCGCATACAGGGACACTGCATGTGTGCCGTCACCTAGGGAATGCCCCATTCCTTGCCCTGCATTCTGAGCATTGCAGCTAGTGGCTCCACTGCCAGAGCAAATAACAGTGGGGATAGGGGGCATCCTTGCATGGGTACGGCGCCCGATCGGTATAGGTTCGGAGATATAGTTGCCTGTCTTCACTCTCGCTGTTGGTTGTGTGTACAATAGCTGGACCAGGCGGAGGAAACGGCCCACAATACCAAATTTGTTAAGCACCGCAAAAAGGTAGTCCCACTCCAGTGAGTTGAACGCCTTCTCCAGGTCCAATACCAGGCAGCCGGAGTGTGGCCAGCTCTGGGGAGAGTAGGCGGCGACTCTGAAGAAGCGACAAAGATTCAGCGACATATTGCGGGCTGGGACGAAGCCGTTCTGGTCAGGTCCCAGCAGTGAAGGCACCAGTGGAACCAGACGATCAGCGAGTACCTTAGCCAATATTTTGTAGTCCGAGTTTAGCAAAGCTAACGGACGATATGATCCCGGCTTGGTTGGGTTTTTTTCCGGCTTGGGAAGAGAAACGAGTAGTGCCTCCCGCATTGAGGGGGGGAGGAAGCCCATATCAAGTGCAGCGTTGTATAATTGCTGCAGGTGTGGTGTTACTACATGTGTAAGCTTTGTAATAGTCAGAGGGAAGGCCGTCTGTGCCCGAGGTTTTACCTGTGGCTAACGCCCGTATCGCCACTCCAATCTCCATGAGATGATTGGTTCCTCCAATTATAAGGTTTGTGACTGGTCCAGGATCGGGAGTGTTACCTCGGAAAAGCATGGTAGTTAATTGTATGTCACTGAATGTATTTCTGTATGTGTAAAGTGCCATATAGTAGTGGACCAGTTCCTCATGTATTTTAACTTGCGTGTAGAGTAGCCGACCTGCTACATCTCGGAGGGCAGATATGGACTGTGATATCTGGTCTTGTCATATAAGCCATGCTAGGCCCGCCCGATCCGAGTGTGCATGCACTCTGGCTGAGTGTGCCGCATAGTTAACGCATCTTAGGCTTTCTAGTAGTTCTGCCAGTTCACCACATTTTGCTTCTAGTGCCGCTATGCTATCTGATTTAGCTGCCCAGTTCGTTTCCAAGTGCATAAGCTCCCTCTCTGCCCTCCCCACCGCTTCTTCTAGGTGTTTGCAGATATTCAGTTTATACCCAGGCATCTGCCCCTGATGGTCACCTTAAACGCCTCCCATTCCGTGAGTGTGTTGCCTGCCGACCCCTCATTGAGTTCAAAGTATTCAGCCGTGGCTGCACCCACTGCATCCTGAAATAATGCGTCCTCCAAGGCCGATGGCTGGTGGCGCCATGTGGGTATCACTGGACGAGGCGCCTCCCATTTTAGGCGTAGCAGCAGGGGGTTATGGTCAGAGTGCGTGTGACCAAGGTACTCTGCATGGTCTATCATGGGGCGAAATGACGGAGAGCCCACTATCCGATCAATGCGCACATGCAAGCCGTGCGGATCTGAATATTAAGAGTGTATTCTTGTGGTGGAGTGCCGTGTCCACCATAGGTCTGCCAGTGACCAGTGGTGCATGCAGTCTCTCAATGACCAGGCGTTAGTCAGGGAATGTGTGCCCGGTAGCGGAGGGAAGGAACGATCTAGTGATGTGTCAATGACAGCATTGTAATCACCCCCTATCAGCCATGGAAGACCGCTACATCCCCCCAGGACTGTCAAGAGAGAACGGAGAAACAGAGCCTAGTCAATGTTAGGGGCATATACCACACCCATCACCAGTGGTATACCGTTTATACAAGCTTTTATGAAGACGTATCTCCCACTAGGATCCATTTTAACCTCCTCCGGTGCGAATGGGGTCCCTGCCCACACCCATATTAACGCCCCTCTTGCGTACAAGGAGTAGCCAGTAGCATAAACCTGGCCTCGCCAGCAACAATGCAGGTACTCCGCCTCCAGGAGAGTCAGGTGAGTCTCCTGCAGGAGAGCGATGTGTGTAGATCTGCGCTTGAGATAGGAGTAGACAGAGTAGCGCCATGCAGGTGTATGCACGCCCCTCACATTCCATGTTATTATATTTGCATTTGACATTGTTGCTGTATCAGCATGTGCCTCGTGTTATCCCACCCCCCTGGACTGTTACTGCGTGCCCACTCAGGTGAGGTGTGCGCTTGGGGGGGAATGCAGCATTTATGACAGTATTGCTCAGTAACTAGATAACTAACATTACAACTAGTGAAATGCAACTTGTGAAACCGTAGTGGAACAGATAAGTAGCAGGGATCCGCCCAAACTGGTGTACCAACTTGAGGTTTCAAGCGTACTTCCCCATTCGTGGTGCATTTGGTTTGCATATCCTGCGAAGGATGGGGATGAGGACCGTTGTGCGCCTGTGCCCGTTGGATTACATGAGCTGTTTGCAAGTGAAGTTGCCTGTGGTCTCACATTTCGGTTTCATATCTATGCGTGCTTTGAACTAAATCCCTCCCTATGTGTACTTTACAGCTATTGTTGGCTGCAGACGGAGAGTGGAAGAGGGGAGGAAGGGGGCCTCATCCCGATCCCGTGCCCACGGACAACACTGAACGGGAAACCATGGTTAGCTGTGTCCTGCGGATTAGTTCTAAGAGTGTAGACTGCGAGGTCAGATGATATGGTCAGCCGTTTGTGGTTTCACCTCTGGTGGTGTTGGTGTGTCAGACTCTGAAGTGTGCCCTATTATAGAGTCCTCTTCACTTGTGGATTTCTCCCTATCATTGTCTAAGTCCGAGACGTGCTGTTCGGTATGCAGCGCCGCCGCCGTCCGTATGGCATTTCTTCTCTCCTAGATCATTTGCTCTAAGTTAGGCACCGCCACCAGTTGTTCGGCCCGGTTGGTGTGTCTCCGCCTGCCGCGATTGCGACGTCGCGGAGTTCCATGGGCTCTCCCCATCACGGTGGGACGTGTCGCTGCATCTGCATGGCCTGCCTGCTCCAGTCAGTCCCACGCATCTTCCGGATCATCAAAGAATCTGGTGTTTCCATTATCTACCACTCGTAAGCGTGCGGGGAAGAGCAGAGAGTACCGCATACTCAGTTCACGCCGTCGCCGTATAACTGCCAAGAAGGAGTGCCTTTGTTTCTGGACCGCTAAAGTGTAATCCGTGAACATCATCAGCACAGAGCTGTTCACCTTGATCTCTTGCCTACGGCGTGCTTCGCGTAAAATACTGTCTCGGTCCCTGTTGTTAAGCAGCAGGAACAGAAATGGTCTGGGGCTGGCCCCTGCGACGGTCTCCGTGCTGGTACCCGGTGCACCCACTCAACTACAAATTGTGCAGACAATTCTGTTTGGGGCATCCATTCATGCAGCCAGCACTCTGTATACTTCATGGCATCTTGGCCTTCGGTCCCTTCAGGTAGTCCTATTACGCGTATATTATTGCGGCGTGATCTGCCTTCTGCGTCCTCTACTCTCTCTTCCAATTCGGATATGCGAGCAAGAAGCACTTGCAACGTAGAAGTGTTATCCCGTGTGGCTGGCTGCAATTCTTCCAGTTGTAGTTCAGTTGTGCGCTGTTTGTCTGCTAGTTTGCGCTGGTCCGCCCGAAGCTGGTTAAAATCGATAGTGATTTTGTCTATTTTGCTTTCAAGCGAAGCCCTTGTATTTTCTAGAGCCGCCCAATTTTCTCCACTGCAGTTAACACGCTGTCTATCTTGTCATTTAGTGCCATATCTGTTTGTGCTGATTTGAGCTGTGATTCACGTTCCAGGAGTTTGCCCGATGTTTGCGAGGGTCCTGCTGGGGTGGATGGAGGGTTAGAACAGAGACATCCCATGGCCAATTGCTGTGCTGTGGGCATCTGTCAGACTGCAGGAGCCACCCGACAGTCCTGTGTGTGTGTCGCGGCTCTTAATGTCTAAGTCTTGCACTTCAGGCTTCCAGGGGCCAGAGCAGTAGAGCGTCACCCCCACTCCCACCACCGACTCAGTGTGACTACTCAGTAGGCCCGCAGGGGACGGATATGCTTTTCCAACCACCCTGGTGCTCCCTGTCTCGAGTGCCGTACAGTGTGCCTCCTATGTGTCCCCGATATATAAAAGCAACAGTTTACCCCTGACATGACTCCCCTCCCTTCCTATACCAGTAACAGGGCCTCTCTGTGGGTCAATGTTAGACTGCAGTAGGCAACAGCCATGCTTTCTAGGCATCCAAGTGTGTAGCCAGCGCTTCTGCCCGCAATCAACCCCTCCCCCTAATTCCCCCACCCCGCAATTCCCCGGACTGCTATGCCAACTAAGCTGGCTCCGCTTATTCCCTACGCTGGGGTATAGGCCTCCCAGGCCTGCTTCACTTGGCCACAGTGCGGAGTCTTGATGTTGCTAATCGGGGAGTGGCGGTTCCAGCAGAAACTATCCAATCAGAGCTCCTATGCTTTACCCAAAATGATATGTGTAGTGGGTAGAGGGGCCGCGACCGGAGCCAGTTCAGTGTTATTATATCTTCAGGACTACCCCCACAGTGCCAAGTACCTCCCCACATCTATTTGTCACCCTCATTTGCCACATTTAAACAACATGCTCCATGTTCGACCGGGGCCCTCCGGTCTCCGAAGCTAACAGCATTCAGCGCACAGCCGGGGGCCCCCGCATAGGAGCGGTGAGCAGGCACCGCACCACCCACGACTTCACTGCTCCCAGCTTGGGCCCAATCTGACCCCCGGGCCTGCGCAGTCCCTTCCGCCCAACGATGGTGTCCAACAGTCAGTCAGCTGGCGAATGCCGTGTCGCTCCCCGCTGCACACCCCGCGGACCAGGTCCAGTCCGGCCCCCGGGCTCGCTTGACTGTGCCGACTTGTGATATAGAAGAGGGGAAGGGGTCTTCCCCCCCAGGGAGCGGCCAAACGATGTCACTGTGGCCCGAGCCCGATCAGGCTCCTGGGCCCCCACGGCAGCCACAGCTCCAACAAAAAGGGGGGGGTGAAGGGGAGGCCCCCAGCCTTTAGACAATGAACAGATAGTGACCCTCCTCCACTACACACGGCCTAGGCCCGATCCGGCCCCTGGGCTTGTCCGATCACTCCCGCCCAAGCTAGGGGCCCAACAGATGGTGGCAAGAGGGTCCCCGCCACCCCCCTGCCCGCGCATCACATGGGCTAGGCCCAAGCCGACCTCGGGCCCTCACAACTGCGGACGCGCGGGGGAAAGCTCTCCAGTCAGCGCTCTGGTGCGGGAGGTATGCGGGCGGCACTCACCCCACAGTACTTGTCCACTCTCCCACCTCAGTGCAGCTCACCTCACAGCAGGGTGTCCCCGCCACAGCAGTGTCCCTCGTCACACCAGAGCTCCACCACTTCAGCTGGCTCCCACCAGCGTGATCAACGATCCACAGCCCGCGGTACAACCGCGTCAGGTCGCGCTCCCGGTCCCAGCCAATTTAGTCGGGAGCGCGAGCGGTGATCTACTCCCGCCCGGTGCCGCCAGGCCCCGCAGAACAAGGGCTCGTGTAGGTGCTCAATCACTAGTTCAGGTCGCCAAGGCCTTGCAGTTGCTTTTTAGACAGCCCGGCACACCTCCTCCAGCCACACTCACGTCTCCTGGGTGCCGTTCGACTGTCCACAGCTCATCGATGTTGGCGGGCGGTGCCACCAACAACTCCAGCGCAGAGCAGGCCAGGCCCAGCACCGATCCGGCCCTATCTAGTGCTGCCAGAGGCCACACTGCTCGATGGGCGCCTGGCAGGGCGTTCTGGGAGTGTTAAGCCGTTCCTCTGGCGCAGGATGGCGACATAGGGAGCCAACCGGCAAAGATATGTGACGGATAACGGGCTAGGAGTTCGGAGCTTCAGGCAAGTGCGTCCGCCATCTTGGCCCGTTGGCCAGGCCACCTCCTGCAACATTTTTCTAGCAGTAATTCCACTTGTGCTATTCATGCATCTTTCAGCAGCAACATGTGCAAGGCTTTTAAGTAGTAAAGATCTTCTGGGCTGGGCTTGTTTTCATGTAAGAGAAATAACTTAATGAATCAGTGAAGAGGCTTAATCACAAAACAGATGTCATTTAAACTCAAACCCCAAAGCAAGGAATCAATAACATGAGGGTGTTAAAGGGGTACTAGGAAGGGCAGGGAATAAGCATTTTCTAATTCAAATATATTGTAACATAAGTGAAAGGATAAAGGTGAGAAAAGGAAGTCAGATAGCAGGAAACTGAATGCAGATTATTAGACACCATATTACCACTCACAAAAACCTCAGCGTAAGGCTTATGTAGGTACTTGGGAATCCTGATGCAAACCATACAGTGAGGTGCAGGTGTTTTGGGGTTTGTGGAAGAGGTACAACTAAAGGTAGGCACCCACAGACTAACAAATATGTATTTGGTCTCCCACCTGGCTCTGGGTTCTGCTGAAGACAGTATTCCTGCAGTTCTCCTTGGCAGAAATCCTTAGAACTGGCCATAAGGGTTCGGTCGTCAGGATTTTCGAAGATATGGGAGGAGTTAAAATAATGTGCTTGTGTGTTTGTAGAATTCTGGCATTTGCGCAAATCCCAGTGACTGAAGCACAACTTGGGCTGCACTTCTGAGCTTCCTATAACAAATGCTGAGTTGATTCTGTTGCGTGTGTGTTTTTACGAATACTGACTCACAACTTTTAATGCAGAGTCAGTTTCAACATTGGAAGACATATTCATTTTTTATTTATACCTTTTTAAGAGCCTTCAGGTCTTTTTTACAAGGGTAGAGGAAGACCCTTGTGCTCTTCTGCCTCTGTGCTCTTTTCCCCATGACCCCTCTTGTGCAGCCAGCCTCTCTGTCTAGCGAAAAAGGGAAGCTTGGAAATCACAAAGATGCCTTCAGTGACTCCGTCATGCATCTCCTGCATTAAAATGTCTCTCACCTGACTCTCTGTCCAGCTTTCTCTCCTTTGTCCTCTCATCTTGCACCAGGAATACATTTCTTTTTATTGGTTTTCGTGGCTCCACCCTCTGCCCCTGGTGTGTGCAAGGAACATCTCCCAGAGAAAAAAGATATAAACCTTGACTACAACTGGAGTCACAAGTTGTTGTTTTTTTTATGAGCAGGTGTCTTCATTTTGTTGTGAGTCACTTAGTGAGTTTCTTCTGCGTTAGGCTGAACTCAAGGGGTTGTACACTCAATGAGTAAGAATCCTGGGAAAGCACAGTGTATCATTCTCATACTATGGTTTATGTCTGTGTTGATCTGTTTTTGAATGTAATCATTAGGAACGGCAATGGAAGTATTGAATAAGTGAAGCTCTGTGCCAACAATAGCACAAAAGCAGGTTTAAATAAAAAGTTAAAAAGGGAGGTGGTTTGTAAGTTATCCTTCTTGTTAACACTTCGATCTTGTGCTTGATAGTGAATAGCATTTTTATTAAAATGTGCTTGTGGGCTGCTGTTATTTTCTATACAGATGTTGTTAGCAAAGCTCATTTATTGGAAGTCCAATGGGTGGTGGTGGTGGGTGCACACCATTCTGAAAGATTGTATCTTCATTTGAGATAAGAATACTACTCTTAACAGAAGCGTCCTAATTAACTGTGGGATTTTATATTTAGTGTAAGCATTTATTTCCACCTCTCTAGCACCAGACTTATTTCATCAACTCTTTTTTCCCTTTTTCAAAGACATGATTCAGAAGAATTTGATTTACAAAACAGAGAAAGAGGTCCGCAGGAGACCAAGATTTGTGTCCGAGGACGACATAGACAAGTTAAAGCCAAGGTACGTATTATATTGTTTTTACATTTCGATAGTTTACGTGATTGGATGAATACTTCATGCTTAATAGTTTCATTGCTGCTGGCAGGGAAGGCAGTGGTTGATGGCATGAGAGCCTCAGGCACCTTCCCTCAGGTCCGTACACACCAGAGGGAGGCAGAAGAAGACAGGGGAAATATTGAACTGTCAACTTCTCTTCTGACGCCTTCTTCAGATATCTGAGGAGGGTGACGAATCAGTGTCTTGCCTGTGCACCAGCTTCAGAGTCTGGTTTTACATTGCACTGATGTCAAAGCATTGACTGAGTATTAAATCCGGTCTTTGCACTACTGTCCTCCAGTTGAAGCCTTATGCAACAAAGGATTTAGTTTGCCATATGAGTAGTAGACTCATGGGGTCATATTGCATTAGATTTTTACTTTTGTAAAAACAGATGGAACCAATACACGTCTCACCATTTTTTCTACTTGGTTGTAAGGGAATCAGCTAAACAGATGTTTTCCAGCTCAAGAAATAAGAAATGGTGCATACTGTTTTTGCTTGAAACTTAGTCCTGCCTAACATGTTTGAAAAGAGGAGAAATATGGGTTCAAGGCATGTGTGGCTGTAGATACACATGCTATGCATGCATACTCCTACCATCTAGTGCTTGGTCTGGCTGTGTGCAAGTTGTTTTTCTTCAAAGAAGTCTTTCGAGCCATGAGATAAAGTGACTCCTCTTCTTGGTGATAATGCACATTGGCATCAACTCCATTGTTAGATTGTTTTCTTTCCGCCGTCTGGTTCGTACGTGTATTACTGTGCTCCGGTTGGAGACCGTTCAGACTCCTTTCGGTTTGTAATTCACCCTTACCCTCGTCGGTATTTTTATCGAATGCGTTCCCATCTTTGTGCGTCGAAATCTGGAAAGGTATCGCCCGTCTGATCAATGCGCTCGAACAGCGGCCCTTTGGGCCTCCCTTTCTTTCCCTTCGGCTTCGCCTTAGAATGCCCTGCTGATGGAACAGACGCCATTCCATTTCAGCCCAAGGTGCCACGCTAAGTACTGGCGAACCGACCTTCACCAGGTCTGCAACCTGTGCTTATCTCCTGGTCACTGGCGAGGCCTGCCGATCGTTCCCATCAAAGAAAACGTTACAGGACCGAAGGGCACATCACAGGGAGATGCAGCAGAGAGAGGGCAATGATACACACAACATCTTTAGACAACAGGATGTCGAGGAGAAGGAAGTCCATGAGGCCTCTGTGGCAGAGGAAGAGACTTTTTCCATTGAAGACTCCGGCTCCGACTTGGAGATCAACCTTCAGATGCAGGACCCTCCACTGGGTAAGCGTACTGTGAGTACTGACATCCCCGTCCTGCCACCAAAAACATTCGGTTCCAACTGAACATAAGGCTCCAGGGCCACCACTGCCAGCAGGCCATGTTTGGTACCGAACATCTTTATGTATGCACCGCCCTCGGGCTCTGCACGGAAAGAACAGCTGAAGCCATCAGCTTCCACACTGAGCTGACTCCATCCATCCTCTGCTCCGACCACTTCGACTGCGAAGCAAAAAAATATCTCGGCATTGAAAATTTCGACGCCGGCATCAAAATCTGAACCAGGTACTCCGGTGAAACCAATCCTCCATAAAATGCAGGAACGGCTCGATGCATACCTGAAACAGATACATATAGAGCCTCACACTTGCCGCATTTTAACCAAGACTGTGGTGTTGGCACCACTTCCATCAAAACGCCAACTCTCCTCTGAAAAAGCAATAGACTTGCCGGTGCCTGTTAAATGGAGGAAGAAAGACAAGGCTACCAGTCCTTTGCACCCTCCTCCACCTGCTTCTCCACTACCACCTCCTCCGCCTCCACCCATCATTCCCCCACCATCACCCTCTCCCCCTCGTTCTCAGGGTGATCCCCTAGATATCACTTTGCAGGGGTCCCCACATTCCTTCATGGATGGGCATGGGAGGGGTGCAGATGATTCACCACAGCCCACAGATCCCTGGCCAGATTATGACGTTGATCCTCAGGGGGACACAGATCCAGGCCTGTACCCTGCCAAACCAATGCCTCCTGATGACACCACCTAATATCAGGAGCTCATCAGCAGGGCTGCAGCGTACCGCCATGTCCCGCTCCATAAAGAGTCTATCCAGTACACATAGGGCTACCCAATAACTCTCTATGTTAAAAGGCATGATGCGTCACACCGATGACATCTTTAAAGACCCTGTGCAAGCATGCATTATCAATCTCAGGGTCGACACAAAATGCAAAGCCTCACTCTCAGACCCTATTTACAGCCGAGGGCAACTCCCTCCTGATTCATTAGTTGTATCCAATGCCGTGATAGGGCTTATTCACAAACCATGCCTGACGCTCCACCCCCTGATGAGGAGTCTAAACTAATGAATGCTTCAGGGAAACAAGTAGTGGCGCAGTCCGCCAATCACTGGCAGATTGCAAATACACAAGGCCTACTAGCCAGGTATGAACGTGCCCACTAAGACAAAATGAACTCCTCCAGTACCTTCCAGAAGAACATAGGAAAAGAGGGCAGGAACTCGTAGGCAAGGGCAAACTCATTTCTAATAACTCCATCAGGTGTGCTATGGACTCCGCGAATACAGCTGCCAGGGATATCAATACCAGTGTGTTGACAAGCCTGTCTGCGTATATCTGGCTTCAAGCCAGAAGTACAGCAACCCATTTTTTAATGTCCTCTTTGATAAGGAACACTTGTTTGGTGCACAAGTTGACCAAGCGTTAGAGAAGAGGAAGAAGGACACTGAGGTTGCTAAGTCCCTGGAGGCACTCCAAACACCCAATCCCTGTGGCTCCTTTCGCTGCTCTCATATAAGGCAGGCTCCAAAGCAGCATCTTCCGATGCCTCAACTTCATCATAACACCCGCAAAGTCACAACTCTCCTTCACAAGGCTATTACAGAGGTACATACTGGGGCAACAACTCCGAAGGTCATGGCAGAGGTGCCCATCATGAAACAGTGACTACCTTCTCCTTACCCCGATCATTTAACACCTGTCAGGTGTCAATTACAACAGTTTCTCCCCATCTGGCGATCCCTAACATCGGATCAGTGGTTCTTGGACATTATCTATTATTGTCTGGAGCTCCTCACCACACCTCCAAACATTCCACCTCGCACTCACAAACTCTCTCTGGAACATCAAACACTGCTCAAAAAGGAAGTTCTCTTGCTCAAAGGAGCTATAGAAGCCGTCCCTCTTCAACATCAGGGGTCAAGGGTATACTCCCTTTACTTTCTCCTCCCTAAAAAGGACATCTCACAATGGCCCATCTTAGATCTGAGGCCTTTAAATCCTTATATCCGATCAGAGCATTTCCGTATGGTCACCCTCCAAGATGTGATCTCACTTCTCCAGCAAGGTGACTTTATGTCAGCATTAGACTTAAAGGATGCCTATTTTCACATCCCAATTCACCCAGCACACCGCAAATACCTCACGTTTGTCATAGCTGGCAAACATAATCAGTTCAAAGTCCTCCCATTCGGGGTGACAACTGCACCCGGGTATTCACCAAATGCTGATCAGTGTTAGTTGCACATCTACACAGCCAAAACATCCATATCTTCCCATATTTGGACAACTGTTTATCAAAGCCAGTACCCTTCCTCTGTGCCACCAACACACTCAGGTCACCATAGACATGCTCCATCAACTATCAATGTACAAAAATCCCATCTTCAACCTTTACAGGTTCAGCCATATCTGGGGGCTATCCTCAACACACAGGTGGGATTAGCCTATCTCAGTGCAGCAAGGATTCAAATTTTCCAAACCCTGCTACCACACATTTAAACCTATCAACAATTAACAGTCCAAACAGTTATACTTCTGCAGTGTATGATGGCCTCGTGCATCGCCATAGTGCCACATGTACAATTACACGTGTCCACTGCAGGAATGTCTAGCACGCCAGTGGTCTCAGTCACAGGGTCAGTTAGAAGATCTAGTGTTGATAGACAACCACACTCACCGCTCTCTGCATTGGTGGAACACACAAAACCTGGTAAAAGGGCAGCGGTTCCACAAATCGTTCTGACAGCGGACGCATCCCTCCCAGGATGGGGTTCTCACCTACAGAATCTCACAGTTCTGGGTCTCTCGGACACCCAACACCAGGGTCTCCACATCAACTACCTCAAGCTTCAAGCTGTTCACCTAGAATTGAAAGCCTTTCTAACTCACTTGATAGGAAAGGTTGTCTTAGTCCAGACGGACAATATGACAGCCATGTACTATGTACAAAAATAGGGGAAGGGGTCATTCTCTACAGTTATCACGCCTATGTCAGACCATATGGTGTTGGGCAATACATCACAACATCCAGCTGTTAGCGGAACACCTCTTGGGAACCAACAACGACTTTCCTGACCCCCTCAGTAGGTTGCAGCAACAAGTCCACGAATGGGAACTCCTCACCCAAGTCTTCCTTTCTTACTTCCACAAGTGGGGGTTTCCACAAATAGATCTGTTTGCAATTGTGAACAACACAAAATGCCCAAACTTTGCCTCTAGGTTCCCACACCTGCTATCCAAGGGCAATGCTCTATGGATGAACTGGTCAGGGATATTTGCCTGGGCTTTTCCACCTCTCTCTCTTGTTCCATTTCTGGTGCAGAAACTCAGGTAAATGTCTCTCACTCTCATTCTAGTAGCTCCCACTTGGACTCGTCAACCTTGGTTCACAACACTAAACGAACTGTCAGTAGTTCCCCACGAGAAGCCTCACATCAATCTGGAACTTCTCACTCAGAACCATGGAGAAATCAGGCATCCAAATCCAAGGGAACTCATCCTTGCGATTTGGCTCCTGAGGTCATAGAATTCGGTTACCTGAATCTCCCACCTGAATGAATGACCATTCTCAAAGAAGCTCATGGACCTACGACTAGAGCATGCTATGGTGCTAAATGGAAAAGATTTGTAATCAGCATATTGATCCATATAATGCAACTGAGTAAAACATTGTTTGCTACCTTCTCCATTCACAGCTCTCTGGCCTTGCCTTCTCTTCAATATACTTATATCTAGCTGCAGTGGCTGCCTATCTCCAAACCAGGCAACACTTATCTTTGTTCAAACTGCCAGTTATTAAGGCCTTTATGGAAGGCCTTAAAAGAATAGTTCCACTCAGAGTTCCACTTACACCCACATGGAATCTCAATATTGTTTTCACCAGACTTATGGGTCCACCATTTGAACCATTACATAATTGTTCCCTCCAGTTTTTCTCTTGGAAGGTCGCTTTTTTGGTTGCCATTAGTTCACTTAGGTGTGTCAGTGATCTCCAGGCACTAACCTTAGAAGAACCTTTCTTCCAACTACAAAGGGATAGGATGGCTCTTCGCACCAACCCAAAATTCCTTATAAGGTGGTTTCCCCTTTTCACCATAACCAATCAGTTGAATTACCTGTTTCCTTTCCTCAACCAGACTCAGTTTCGGAATGGGCTCTTCAATTACTAGATTTTAAAAGAGCTCTAATGTATTACATGAACAGAACCAAAGATTTCTGTAAAACAAAAGAACTCTTTGTTGCTTTTTCGCTCCCCTCACAAAGGAAAGCCCATATCCAAATCAGGCATTTCTAGATGGATATTAAATTCATTCAGACATGTTACGTCAAAGCTAAAAGGTCTTTACTTACACCCCATAGGGCACACTGTTCTCATAAAATAGGGGCTCCATGGCTTTCTTTAGCAAGATCCCAATATCTGACATATGTAAGGCAGCTGCATGGTCTACACCACACACTTTCATTAAGCATTATTGTGTGGATGTTCCAGCACGTCAACAAGCTAATGTGGGTCAGGCAGTGCTACATACACTTTCCCAAACAACTGCAATCCCACTACTTTTGGAGGCACTGTTTTACAGTCTATGCAAAGCATGTGTATCTACAGCCACGCATGCATCAGAAGGATTATGTTACTTACTCGGTAAGCATCTGTTCTTGGCATGTAGTGCTTTAGATTCACATGCACCCACTCTCCTCCCTGGACACCTGTGGCGTTGCAGTTCCTTTTACCTTTTCATCTGCATGAGCATCTCTTTACTGATACTTACTTGCACTCCATTCTCACCCGCCTGCGGGAAAACAGTCTAACAATGGAGTCGATGCCCCTGCACATTGTCACCAAGAGGAGGAGTCACTTTACCTCATGACTTGAAAGAATTCTTCAAGGAAAAACAACTTGCACACATCCGGAACCAACACTAGATGGCAGGAGTATGCAACGTATGTGAATCTACAGCACTACATGCCAAGAACAGATGCTTACACGGTAAGTAACATAATCCTTACTCTATTCCTTATTATGTATACGCTGCAACATTATGCAAAATCAGTGTGCTCCATTTCTCTCTGCTATAGTTCTTTGCAGAATGGGGTCCAAGCTCAGTTTGGAGTAAACCATGGATGCAGCATATGGTGTTGGTAGGCAAGCAGTAAAAGTGCACGTTTAATTAGCTCCATTTTATCTCTGGGTATGAAAATGTATTTTATTTGTCCCAAAGTCCCTGTTTTGTATTCAGCCTCGTAATTTTCTCATTGTGCCTAAAGGCTGTTTGGTGTTCAGTGCAAAAAAGTTAAATGTCTTAGTTCAGTTATTCGTGAGCAGTGTCCATTTTGGGATGATCAGGCTTGTCCCTCATCTCCCAAAAATACTTTATTTGTAAAGTAAGAAAGGTCCAAATAGGTTTCACTGCCTCTGAGCTAAGGAGGGTAGGGTGAATGTGCTACCTAGTGATGGAAGCATATGTCTATACAGCAAAGCTGCCACATATTTGTTTTTTAAATGATTTTATTAGAGTTTATTGGAAACATAAACACAGTATCTCAAGAATATTCCCAGAAGAGGGAATCATAAAAATAAGCATAAAGTGTGAAACACCATCAGAAACTCAACATCCTGATCATGGTCATATTATGTCAGTGCTAAAAAGGTAAAACATAGGGTATATATGTCATGTAACAATGTGTTAAAAGCAAAGTACATTACGACAAGAACCAATGCAACTTCAGGAGATAAAATCCGCGACTCGAGGTTAGGGGGGAGAAGGAGGCTTGTAGGCAGGCAAAAATGTGGGAAGGTGGATGGTGGTGGGAAGAATGGATATTAGTTCATATAATATACAAAGAGCGGGGTAGGCAGAGAGGTAAGATGGGCTCTGAGGAGGAGAGATAGAGAAGGGGCCAGGGAGTGTACACGGGCGAGAGTGGATAGTGGGGAGGATGTACACTAGGGTTCCCTAAGGTAGGCTTGCAGTGCATTCAAGTTCACGGGGGATGATCATTTGGGAACATGAGTGCAAAAATTGTCAAAAGCATGTCCCACTCTTGGGAAATTGGGCTTTTACAAAGGTGTCACGCTTCTTCGTAGCAGAGGGCGGTCCCTTCAGCTATTCCCCATTTACATACTGCACTCTGCCATGCCACCAGCGGAGGAGCATTTGGTGCCTTCCATTTAGTGTAAGTGTCCTCTTGGCCGGCAAAAGAGATAGCCATGTGAAGCGATAGTGTACTGACTATTTCTTCTTGCACTTAAAGAAACCCTCTGCTGACCCGATGGACCTCAAGAACTTCAGACCCATCTCTCTTCTCCCCTTCCTAACCAAGGTCATCGAGAAGGCCATCAACACTCAACTTTCTGAGTTCATCGAAGCAAACCACATCCTGGACCTCTCCCAATCCGGCTCCCGAAGTAACCACAGCACCGAGACCACCCTCCTCGCCGCCACAGATGACGTCCGCACCCTCCTTGACCGAGGCGAAACTGCAGCCCAAATCCTGCTGGACCTCTCAGCCGCCTTCAATACCGTTTCCAACCACACCCTATGCCCAAGACCCCACGAAGCCGGTATCCGCGACAAAGCCCTGTAATGGATCCGCTCCTTCCTCACCAGCAGAACACAGAGAGTCAGACTACCACCATTCCACTCTGAACCCACAGAGATCAGCTTTGGAGTGCCTCAGGGCTCCTCTCTGTTCCCCACTCTCTTCAACATCTACATGGCCCCATTCTCAGCCATCGTCAGGAAGCACGGACCCAACATCATCTTCTACGCCGATGACACCCAGCTGATTCTCTCCCTCACTAACGAACCCACAGTCGCCAAGAACAACTTTCAGGATGGGATGAAGGCTGTTGAAGAACAACAGCCTCAAGCTCAACTCAGAGAAGACCAATGTCCTCATCATGGGCTCCACCCACTCTGCCTGGGACGACTCCTGGTTGCCCCCAGCACTTGGAACCCCCCACACCCACCGACCATGCACGAAACCTCGGCATCATCCTAGACTCCTCGCTCAGTATGAGCTGCCAGATCAATGCCATCTCATCATCCTCCTTCCACACGCTACGGCTGCTCCGAAAGATCTTCAAGTGGATCCCCGTTGAGTCCAGAAAGACCGTCACCCACGCACCCATCAGTAGCAGAATCGATTACGGCAATGCACTTTACGCCGACATCACCCAAAAACTCCTCAAGAAACTGCACAACATTCAGAACGCCTCCGCCAGACTCATCCTCAACATCCCCCGCCGCAGCCACATCACTGGGCACCTGAGAGACCTCCATTGGCTCTCAGTCAACAAAAGAATCACCTTCAAGCTTCTCACACATGCCTACAAAGCTCTACACGACGCGGGACCTGCGTACCTTAACCACCGTCTCGCATTCCACACACCCACCAAAGACCTCCACTCCACCCAACTGGCCCTGGCTACCGTCCCACGCATCCGCAAGACCATGGCCGGAGGAAAATCCTATTCCTATCTCGCAGCAAAGACCTAGAACAGTCTGCCTCTCCACCTCAGACAATCACCATCACTGCCTCAATTCAGGAAGGACCTCAAGACCTGACTCTTCGACTGAACCACAGCGCGTTCGAAGGACCAGCAGTCCCCTCCACCCCTCTACCTCCAGCGCCTTGAGACCCTTACAGGTGAGTAGTCGCAACCTGGAAGCCACCTGATTGATTGATTGATTAAAAATGCGCAGGGAGCAGGCCTCCCATGTATATATGTATTGCAGTTTGGTGATCTCATGGAGTGTAGTGTATTCTCCCCCCCCCCGTCAGTAGAGGATGAGAGCAGGACAAGACCATAGCATATGAGGAAGGTCGGCATCCTCTGACTTACAGTGAGGGCACCGGAGGTCTGCCGTGGTAAAATAGCGGTTGAGTTGTGCAGGGGTCAAGTATGCATGGTGAAGGATATGGAATTGTGTATTCTTAAAGATGGCATACCTGGAGACACTCTGGGGAAAGGTTAGGGCCTGGTCCCATTCAGTGCAGTTCAATGTCCTCCCTATGTCAACACCATAGTTGCTACATGGCGCCGTGTCACATGCCACCCGTAGCCAGGCATAGTTTTCTAACTTAAAGCCTTTGCATGTTGGAAGAAGAGGTCCTGCGTTGGTAATAAGGAATGCCAACTACAATTCCCTACATGTGAAGTGCTATTGGCCCACAGGCCAGGATTGGATCTAAGTGATGTGCTTTGCTTGAAAATTTGTCAGCTGTGATAAACACATCCATAGGATGGTCTTGGTTCATTGTGGAACAGCAGCAGGTACAAAAAGAGGCATGGGGGCAGATGTAAATTTGAATCTGTGGGATGAAGAAGCAAGATGTTTGAAGCATGCATTAAGGGGATACTCAGGCGATGACGGTACCTTGAATTGGGATCAAGAAAGCAGGGGATGCATCAGAGATATTAACTTAGCATTTCATTTCTCTTTTTAAGCACCAGATCCAAAGGTACAGCAAACCAGCCGGCTTCTTCAACCACAGGGATTCCAGGATACTGGGACAGCACAGAAGTACCTGACGTGGGATACGAGGTATAATCTAGCGTTCTTCCCCAAACTCACTTTTTTGCAGTAGTAAAACTGGCTGGATTGCACTGGTGTATGGGCAATTTTGCATTGGCATTTGCACTGACAGGCGAACAATATTTGCACTGAATGATCAACCCGAGAATTATATTTGCATAAAAAACGTATATTTTGTGTTAAGTGATCAGTGTGAATGCCAGTTCAATCCATGTCATATGGATGCAGATTGGCTTATTGAATCAGTCTTGAATCTGCATCTAATTAGAATTTATGTGAGCGAGACAAACTATGTGGTCATGGTGTTTATGCTGTAGATAAGCTGATGATGATCCATGATGTGTCTTAGTCAGTACATAGATTTGTATTGTGAATGAGTGGATACATCCCCTCCAGACAGCAGACTCACAAAAGATGTTTGTGTGTTATAGTTGGTGGCGGTCAGCAAGCGTTCCATGGAATTCAAGGAAATTAAGAAGTCCTTCAAAAAGACCATGCCGCGGCACTCCATCACGAAGGTTCAGAGGATCCAGAACATTACTCTCTGGAATTTCTATCAAATGTAGGTAACGTATTACAGTTTTCACAGCTCCTAGTTGAATTATGATGGCAGGGATATCACCAGACCTGTTACGATTAAATCTTCATAGGAGTCAGGGTAGCTTGTGGCTGTAATGTTTATCTTCCAGGGGAGCAGTGAGCAGCCACACAACACTAGAGCTGCACTGGCCAGCAAGGATGGCGGCTCAAAATGGCACTCTCTTCAGGCCTTGAGAAATCTACTCGCCCACTTGCGATGGCAAGTCAGATTTTAGCAGGGCAAGCTATTTTTGGGGCTACTGGCCCGTTGTGGCGAGCTGACAAAGAACAGTGTTCTGTTCATTCAGAAAGTGAATGAGCAATAAAGATGCCTTTTAAATCTAATCTTAATCTTGTAACATTTGATCTGCAACAAAGGTCAAATGTCAGCTTATGTCTTCTTACAATTTTATCCTGGAGGTTTATGTTTACTTTTTTTTCTCTGACTGCAAAGTTAGAGGATTTTATAAAGTGAACTGTTTGACAATTAACTGCAGGATGTCAGTTTTCTATCTAACCCACTACATGTAACTAGCTCGTAAATGAACTGTACAAACATTACAAAATATATTTCAGTAGTTATGAAAGACATTTCTATACCTGTGATTGAAAAAAAGATTTTAATTTGATGAAAAGAAATCAGAATACTTTACTTGTTGATGTGCAAATGATAAATATTTTAGCTGAAACCCATTTTTACAGATTATTGTCTATACACTATATAGTTTTAGCAGGAAAACTGCATGTTAGTGGTTACGTTTGTGGCCATTTCAATAGAAAATAAGCTGTTTGTAAATGGCAGAGTGCTATCACATCATGCTTTAGTAATATATTTTTTGCAAGTTAATTTTTAAACATAAACTGAGAAACATTCGCGCCCCTGCCCTGATGACAATGCTGAACTAAGGTGAACTGAGAGGCAAGTCAGGGATCATGTGTACTCTATATGTGCGTTAGATTCTTATTATTTTTGGGTATATGGATAGTCCCCCTTTGTAGGAAAATTGGCACCAAACAGTATATGGAGGCTTTTAGGAACCTTAGCACAGACACTAGTAGATAGGTGGCATATTGTATTGCTAAATTTCTTATGTCAGTGTGGACCTGGCGAAGTAAGTGTATGCAAGTCATAGACTAGGTGGTGATAATTTAATCATCTCCAATATGGTACATCTACTGTTCATGCTGCACTTGCCATTGGAAGATAAAGATATAGGCCTTGGAAAAGCATATGAAATTTGTTTTTTGCACTTTATTGCTAATTTGCACAAGCCAAGTTTGATCTATTTTATATGTATTTTTGTTTTGATATTTTATTATGTGGTCTTATGTTGAATGGTTTGATAGATTTCCCTTGTGTGAGGGGCATATGATGTATATGAAATCCTCCCCTCTGATCCAAGGTTTTTTGATTAGTTGAATAACCAAAACAGGGTGGGTCTGCACGTGAGCACTTAAATTATTCTGTATAATGTTTAACTCCTAAAGTTTTATTAACTTTTTATGTAAAATGATGTGAAGATCTATGGTTTTATTTGTACTTTTAAGATCCTGGTGATCGAAATAAAGTTATTATGATGATGATTATAAATGGAGGAAAGGTTTTGACTATTAAACAAAATAGTTTTTGGTACAGCAGAAATGCTGAACTTGCATGTTTGAAGGTTCTTTCAAATGTTATTGCCTAGGATCACACAATTTGAGACCAGTTTACAGGCCTTATACATTACAGTTAGGTTGAGTAGATTATTTAAGTCACTAGACATGCAGGTCTAGTAAAAAAAAATTGATTTTTTGAGGCCTGCTTTTATAGTGGCACAATGTTAACAAGGCAGCAAGAGGCAGTGATGCAGGTCCCCTTCTTCTGTGCGTCTGCCAAAGCCTTGTATTGTCAAAGCCATTGCTAGTCAAAGGTAGCCATATTCCAAATGCCCCTAGTCTAGCTGCTAGCTGTAGTCATGAACACTGAAAAGCCTTTCGTCGGACTCAGCTTTAAATGGGAGACACATGTAATCACCAGTTACCAAGATTGCAAATTTTTGCTTGTTGGGTGGTGAGCTGGCTGAAGAGAAGACTCGCCTCGGATGTGTAAACACAGGGGTGAGGAGAAAGATGGGTAGGAGATATATGGATGTAGCTGAGAAGGCAGAAGGGGCACCATGCTGATGTAAAATAGCAGAATAGGCACAGCGTAAAGCCGCAGTCACCAGTGGCACTGAGAAATGGGCCCAGTTAGGAAATTATCTCAAGGGCACCAGATAGCAGTGGCTGCACCAGAGGGCCACTGCATCTAAACACAGCCTAAAGGGACACATATAATACTGATATATCTCATTCTCTGGAACCTTTGCCCTTCTATTAATTTGTTTCTCATCACAGGCAGAAGGATGCAATGAAGAAGCAGAACAACGAGGAAGTGCTTGAGAAACAATTGTTCCATGGTACAAAAGCCATTTATTTGGTTGGCATCTGTCGCAATAACTTTGACTGGCGAGTCTGTGGATTGAATGGGACTTTGTATGGAAAAGGTAAGTACCACTGATTGAATTTGTGTATCCTGGAATTGGCACCTTCTAGAACGACAAGCAGACCAGCTGCCAAGCTTTAAATGCACTGTTGCATGCTAAACTGACTGGCCCATGGCTGAACATCTTGTCATGCATCCCCCGCTGGTATGGGTCTTCATCGCACAGGCTATGCTTTCATTAAGATGTTAATAGAAATGAAGTTAGGTCAAGCTGGTTTCCATTCCCACAGTGGCAGAAGTATTAGTTTGCAGCTTTGTAAGTGTCTTACCTAAGAGACAGCCACAATGTACACTTAATTGAGCAGGAGTGTTTGCATGTTTGCATCTTAGACCAAAATTCATTGTTTGGATTTTCTTACTTGGAGGGCATCTTTGAGTGCACTAGTGAAAGAGACTTCCAGAGTCTGTCTGGCCTACAGGGCAATCAGGCAGTGCCCGAAGGGCTTGAGTGACAGGTCAGTACGTGGGTCGGCTTTTTGGCTGTTTGTGGGCCTGTTTTATGGTGGTGGACCGCTTTATTTCACTGGTATTGCCACACACTTGCCTGCAGTAAGCACAAATGCATGCAGTTGCCCATAGCACATATACGGCTTGTCTTTACAAGTCAAAAACTGCCCTGATTTGCAAATGTGGGCCACTTTTTTAGCTGCCAGATTTGCTAATTGGGCCACTTTTATTTCAGCGCCCTGGACTATTTTTTACAATGCATTGCAAATAAGGCAGTAGGGGAAATATGCGCAGGAACGTGTAAAATTTATCTCAATTCAAATTCACAAACACATAAGTGCTCGAGGCTAACATACAATCACTGCCCTGCGTTGTAAAATGAGGAACAAAATCCACATATGGAACTAATTAACAATTGAGAGTCTGAGCAACAAATGTATACAGTAAAAGCACATATAAATTAACAAATCTCCGTTGAAGTCAAATTTTCATTTTATTCCAAGTTCAAAGCATCCTCAGTGACCACAGTTCTTGATATATGTTGTCCAAGCCACAGGATTGCCACAAGATTGCCAACACGTGTTTCGTCTATCAGGCAAATCAGCCAGAGACTTCATCAGGGCATAAAAAAGTCCTTAGAGTCTGTGTTAATATCTTCAAACGCGACACTAGCCTAAATAGGCCAGGTTCCTTATGTCAGCAGTGTAGCGTGACGTGGAGCTCAATATTTATTTCCCAAGATCCACGAATAAAGAAGGACAATTCCTAATCTTAAGTTAAAATCGCTGCATCACGAAGAATAATCAGACGCCAAAGAGGACTCGTGTTTGAACATTTGCTGCTGCGTTCCGATTTAAGGAATCTTTCCAGGTTTACTACGACCTTTTTGATTCGTGAATATTTTCTTAAATTTGATTATTCTTTATTCGTGGATCTTGGGAAATAAATATTGTGCTCCACGTCACGCTACACTGCTGACATAAGGAACCTGGCCTATTTAGGCTAGTGTCGCGTTTGAAGATATTAACACACTCTCTAAGGACTTTTTTATGCCCTGATGAAGTCTCTGGCTGATTAGCCTGATAGACGAAACACGTGTTGGCAATCTTGTGGCAATCCTGTGGCTTGGACAACATATAACAACATATATCAAGAACTGTGGTCATTGCCACAAGTTGTTTTAGCATGCATGTTTTTGCAACACAATATTACCACGCATACCATTACTACACGTTTGTATTTAGTCTCATGAAAAAGCCCTTCACCACGCAAACAACTAGCACGCACACATTCACCACGCATACCATTTCATTGTTTTTTGGGTTTATTGTAATCTAATATTGTTTTTTTGTTGTGAACACAAACATGAGAAAAAGCTGTAAATAGAGGTGGACATTTCAATTTGAACGTAATATTTTACAACAGTTTTAAGAACTCTACCTCCAAGATGGCGCACATCGATATGTGAGAGGGACACATTAGTAATTTTGAAAGGATTTTTTTTTAAATTTTAATATAGTGGGTCAGTCATATTTTTAAAGCCCCAAAATAAACATTTACAGGATATATTTTACATTTAATAGTGGTTATTCCCCTATTACACCTATAAAGTCGGCCCTCCTCTATTTTGTGTGCATTCCATATCAACCCTCTGAGGTGATCGGATGTGCTAAGCAGGACCGGCATTTTGATCCTAGAGTTACATTGCCACCTTCTGTTGAAAGTAAGTATTATAAAGAAATTGTTCGTAAATTAAACTGTAAACCCTATTACACTAAAAAAAAATGTATATTTTTTTATATGAAAAAGAAACATATCATTTTCGGGTTAACTGAGAACTGAAGTTGCAGAAGAACTATTTTTAATAGTTAATTGTAAGATCAAGTATTGTAAGTAGCGATACTATTGAGAGTATTTAAAAATATAACTTCTAAAGGTAGTAAAAATTATTTTTAAGGTAAACAGATGCATGCCATTAGAAAGAGTGTTGTAAGGAAATGTGAACATAGGTCACTTGTTATTTTAATTTTCAAAAAGTGATAACCATCGGGATAAAAAAGAAAGCTGACAATGAGCAAATGCAATACGCGTAGCAGTACCAAGGCATATACAAAGGCAACAGTGCTTCTACACATTAAACCAGGTTTTACCATGCAGCACTTTCAGAAAGAAAAGCAACATATACCAAGAGAGACTCAGAAAAAGATAAACGTTTAGTTTTGAGCTAAGTTAAATTTTATTTTCATTGAAAGAAAATCATTCCTCAGAAATGCAACTGCTATCTAAGCAGTGCAGCTTCAAACACAGGTCACATATTTGAAATAGTAGTCAACACAATGAGTGTTGTTTTCGACTACAAAAAAACATTTAGAAAATGTTGAGAAATGGTGAAACCCATTCGTCTACAGAGAAAAGATGTAAATCTTACTTGTGATGGACCGAATCAGAGAAAATAAGCAGTATAGTGAACTGTGTGTAAGTTAATAATACTTCTGCAATCGATGTAATCAGAGTCATAAATTATTAGAAGGAAGCTGCTGATCAATGTGCAAGCCAAAATTGTATTACCTCCAGTAATAATTCATTTATGTTAAAAATATTGGGCTGTAGCCAAAGTTTATAAATGTTTTTACTTTTTCCAGAAGTAGGAAAACAGATCAGCCAAATAGTTTTCTGATGTAAAGATAATTTATTTTTATTTCAGATCTGGAGGTAACTTAGGTTTCTATATAAACTTCACTAATATCCACTGTATTCTAAAAGAAAGTCACCTCTTTATAGAACTACTTTTAAAAACAGGTAATGTTGTATAAAAATATAAATGCCTAAAAATTAAATGTTTTTTATTATTCAGTTGCAAATGTGAAGATTACAAAGCGGGCATTAGGTCAGAATCGAAATCCAACTCAGTGCAAATCCCTGGGCGGGCACTGCACAGTGGGATCTGGGGCAGATTTTTGATTCTAACTCCAACTCAATGCAAACCCCTGGGCGGGTGCTGGACAGTGGACTCTGGCAGATTTTCTATTCTAACTCCTAGTCAGTGCAAACCCCTGGGTGGGCGCTGGACCGTGGGCTCTGGGGCAGATTTTCTATTCTAACTCCAACTCAATACAAACCTCTGGCGGGCGGTGGACAGTGGGCTCTGGGGCAGATTGTCTATTCTAACTCCAACTCAATGCAAACCCCTGGGTGGGCGTTGAAGAGTGTGCTTTGCGGCAGATTTTCTAATGTAACCGCCCTTTCCCTTTTTATTTCTTTTTTGTTTCAGGTTTTTTTGATATAGAATGATTACGAGAGGCAGCCTACTTTCTATCCAGACATGGAAATAGGTTGCCTACATTTAAAGAGTACCTTTATTGCAAAGAAAGAGAAACTGAGCCACTGAGACACTGGAGATGTGTTGAGTACTTTGCAGCATGTTTCAATCATAGAGCAGTTACACTAGGTGACCTTGTGTTAAAAACAACAGAACATAAGCACTCTGCCTCTGCAACAGAAATAGAAGTGAGGCAAAAAATGTAAGAAATAAAAGACTAAGCACTACCGTGAATGAAACTTGCGGCTCAGTTTTGAGGGAGGCTTAACAAAATATTCCACCCGATGTTGCAAGCGGCATGCCTCCCATACCAAATTGCGAAGAATGATACTGTGGAAAATACAGGCATGTAAGCCACCTTATCGAACCTTTTCTGACATAAATATTCCTGAAGAACTAACCAAAACATTTTCGCATGAACAATTTCTTTTGTATGATAGTTAAAATGCCCATAAAAGATTACTAATATTCTCTACTCCCCATTACTTGGTTACCCTCAAGATCTGTGATATTTGGGCAATGGATGGGACTTTCAAAAGTACCCCTCATTCATTTGCACAAATATACACAATTCAAGCTACTATAAATAATACCACTTTACCACTAATTTACGCATTACTGCCCGATAAACAAGCGGCTCCTTACAATGAATTTCTGTCAATTGTAACAGGAAAAACAAATCACAAAAGCCCTCCCCGAAGAGCTCAGTTCCAGCCCGAGGTACCGACGGACAGAGCGGGGCCTCTTTTCCTGAGCCATGGCCAGGTGAGGTGAGGTCCAATCCTCGTGAATTACGGGTGCCATCAGCATCCAGTGATTTGGGGAGGATTAGTACGCCTGGAGTTCAGGTTTATTGGTTGTATTCATTCCAACCCCGTTTCTAAATGTTGGTAATTTGATTTGTGACACTATTAGTTCCTTCACATACGCAGTAGCAAAAGTTTATAGAAGAAATATTTTTCCTCCTCTTTAACTTCTTTGTCTGTGAGATCATTGCGATTTTGTAAGGCTACCTGGACCTGATAGACCCGTGGACTTCTACTAGTGTTTATGATGAGTATTATATGTCAATTGCTGAATCTGATTATTTTTCACAGAATGATCGGAAATTGGCCCCTCTGCTTAACTAATTAGTAGAGACATGGATTGCTTTTCTAAACAGGTCCGCGCGTAGGTGTGAACCATGTTTCCCTAATGAGTGGTGGAACTGTTACACCACATGTTTAGCTGATGGGTCAAAAACAAATAATGCCATAGAGGGTTGGAATAACTCCTTCAATCATGCTATTGGCAAAAGTCACCCTAACATTTATCATTTATTGAAAAGTTTACAAAAAGAGCAAAGTTTCAAGAAATGAGGCAGGGACAGTCTTTAACAGGCAGCCTGCAGCCTCGTATTTCCAAGAAAAGTAGAGAAATGGCAGAGAGATTAGTTTCTAAAATTGAAAAAATTGGATTTCTTGTACCTGCAGACTACCTGGAAAATATCGCCTACATTTTACATAATTAACAATTTGCATAAATGTTTCTAAGGTTTACTTGCCTGATTTTTTTAAATGATATTTTCTTAAAAATTGGCTTTTTTAATAAACTGCAAGTAATAAAAGACTAGAGTTTACACTTACCGGAAGAAGTCTTCTTATTTCGTGTAACATGTTTTTTTCTTACAAATGAGGAAACACCTTGAATTTTGTTGTCCATATCTAATGGTTAAATAAAATTATAAGACATGTTTTTGCATATATCAGTATTTGATCAATAATTAGTTTATTGCTATCTTTAAAAATATGTTCCTCTGTTTCTTTTTTCAAAATCTAATTTCACTCATTTTATTTTTTGCTTCTTGTTCTGTTCTTCCTTTGTTCACCTTGTTGCCCGTTTAGAAAGCCCCGCTCATTAAATTTGGCTTAACTTTTGTAACCTAATAAGATTGTTCTTTAGAAAAACGTTCACATACATTGTTTTCCAATTGAAAAGCGATTGATTTGTTACCTCTTTAGGGTTTTCTTCTCATAATCTGCAGCCGATACGCATTCAACCTGTAATGGAATTTTTTGTGACACAGCACTTGTATAATTGTTAGAGCACACTTGCTTAGAACATAACTTAGCCTTCCTCCCTCCTTCTTCGCTCTAACTGTACTGAATTTTTAAAAGACTCTGTATGGGAGCATAATGGTAACAGCAAGCATTTTTGTATTAAAACATTGTAATGCTTATTTTTACATCTCTGGGATAATTTATAAATATGAGTTCATTTAAAAATGTCTGGTTTGCTTTGTTTTTATTTATTTTAAGACTTATTAATTGAAAATAATGTTATCCATTCTTTAAACTGGATTAATACAATCATTACAAATTTAAAATAAATGTATGTAGTATTTATTTAGTGTGCAAAAGATTCTATATTTTTTGTTTTTGCTTAGTTAACATCCAAGTTTTCACATACTTTCCTACCTACTACCCATAAGCCTTCTGCATTCCTTTTTGTAAGTATTTATGTTGAATTTCTAGCTATACATTGGTAATAAGTTAATACTCAGGTATTAGAAAAAGTACCTGAGTATTAACACAATTGCTCTCCCACTGCCACTGCATCCTGTCCCGGTATTCTTTGTCAGGCATCATGCATAACTTTTAATACAGTTATCCACCCATAGCCCTTAACCCTCCTGCACCCCGTCCTGATAATATATTGTTTTAATTTTTACATATCAATTGAAATTAAATACTGTAAAAAGTGCCTGAGTATTATCACACTTAACCACCCACTGCCCCTATACCTTCTGAATCCCATTCTGGTATTTATTTTCAGGCATCATACATAAGTTTCAAAACAGTTACCCACCCATAGCCCCTAACCAGCAGCGGTTTTTGTGCACGGGCGTCGAGGCTCCGCCCCCTTTACTTCCACAGTAAAAACAAAGCAAATAACAATCATTATAATGTTAAATCAAATCTGTTTTTTAATTTAAAAATAAAACCTTGTAAGTTTATATAACGGGGGAGGGCACTGTCTGCTCCACTCACCAACATCAGCGTTGTTTCTGTGCTCAGTGATAGCAATGCGGACACATGACTAACATAGCCTTTTAACTGCTCCCCTGGGTAGGCCCAAAGCCTAAGTATTTGCCGGGCTGACAATCTCTCAGCCCTGAGTGCTGTGAGGTCATCAGCTCGGCAAAGACTTAGCATCCAGGCCCAGTCTCTACCCCCTGATGATATGGAGGTTAAGTTAGCCCTGGGAGTTTTAAATGCAAGCCCGGTATTGCTAAGCCTCATCGTCAAGCAGGGAATGGAGAGCATTGTCACCCCCACCCTTTCCCAACTCGTTACAGGGTGTGGGTGGGATCCCACCCTGTGATGAGTTGGGAAAGGGTGTGGCAGGCAGGAGGGCAAGAAATCGAGTCTGTGCAGACTCGACTTGAGTGGTGTCTGAGACAGCCAGTGCTCCCACACTGTAGAGCTAGGCGCCATGTTGGCATCAGTGCATTCCATGTGTGTCAGACAGACACACATGGAATAGCTGCTGCAGTGGCAGCAGCTATCGAGCTGCTATACTGAAAGCACTGCAAGTTCCTGTCGTCGTGACTTGTGGACACATGTGAAGGAGTCGGACCAGCACTTTACCAAGTAAGGACAATAAAAATAAACTGACAGCTGCCGGACCCAGGCCCATCTTGTTAGTTGTAATTGGGCCCCTTCATTGTACGGGGGGGGTTGTACTGCAGCAGGCCTTGGGGGTGGTGGGGGAATTTTGCTATATGAAAATATAATGGGACTTTCAGGGGCCACTTAACATATTTTGTAATGTGTCTGCACTGTTGGCCACACTCACCGGCATGCGTCCGTGCATAACCCTTGGCATCTGGCATGATCAATTACTATGCATACAGGCAGAGGGCCGAGGCACGTAAAATGATGGCGACCCCATAAGCAACGGCATATTATGGAAAAGACCGTGCTTCAGTAGCACAGCGCATTTTCTGTCGAAATCCGACACTATTTTAAAACATCTCTTGTCACATTTAAACGAGTTACAATTTCTGGTGGTAATAATATAAGCTGGCACCCCAGGCCCTTTCAACTACAGAGGAAACGCAGACATGAATACTTAAAAGGGTTTATATATGTATATATATATATATATATATATATATGTTCTGTTTCACCTGAGGCCCAAACACTTGACTGTAATGAAGACATCATTGTGCTTTTCTCCACTAGGGTAATCCTGACAAGAAAACTTGTTGTTTAAACAAAAGCGAAGATCAGACTTTCCAATGTATTATTTAGCGATGCTTCGCATTGCAAACAAGGCTGCATAGGTTGTGTCTCGTGCAGATGAGGATCTTTCTAGTACTTGTATATGCAGTGGCTTCATGCTTAAACATAAGCAGGCAGGTGGTGCATGGGATTCAGAATGAGGGGACCGTCTGACCATTACTGTATAGGGAGGGCTCCAGTGCCTCCAATGAGTGATCTTCCTGTGGTTAAGATGCAGGCTTCAACTGTCAGTGGTGCAACCGGCTTTTCAGGATTGACTCTTAGGGTACAGTTAGTTAAGTAGAGTTTTAGAGGAATCATAGCTACTTTCATTTCACTTAGGGATCATGTGATGTTTGTCACTTTGGTAATCTTGTTTTCTGCTCTTTTATGCCCGTATTTGCCATATGTAAACCTCTGATTTCATCCTAGAGCAATAACGTGCAACTTATTTGTCCGTCAACACACTTTTGTGAACTTAATTCTTAGGGTGAGATGGGTAGGTAATGATAGGAAAAGTCTACCAGGAGATTGTGTGGTGTTGACGTTTTGTACTCCCCAGCTTGTGGAAAAGATTCTGACAGTGGGGAGGATTATTAATACGGCAGGGGGAGGTATTATTCTACCGCTTAGCTTCTTTTACCAGCCATATCCTGTCTCAATGAGAAGTCGCCCTAGCACAACTACGGGTAATTTTAATCAAGCGACACATAATGAGGATAATATACAGTCTGTATATAGCATATCGGTGGAAAATCGCTTTGCCATCCTTCCATCCTTGGAGGAAATAGATTGACTGGGCCATCTAGTAATACCGATGGTTTCTAACCCTCAGATCTCAGGGAGGAATAAACAGGTACCTGATAAACTGGGGCAAGTAGAACTGAGATTAGATGACTCATGTTCGGCGGATGTCGAAAAAATAAGTGAAAAACGAGTAGTCGAATCAAACAGTAGTTCTTTACCTAGTACTCCCATTATCAACAGTCAGGGTATAGATTGTGAACCTGAAAAGGTCAGTGTGTCTGCTAATTTACCCAGTATATTGTGTAGGGCTTCATCAACGAAGGTTGGTATAAGGGAAATTATTTTCTGGAATATAGCGGGTTTAGCCTCCAAGTTAATGAATCATCTCTTTTTAGATTTTATAAGAACATTTGAAATTTTCTGTCTGCAAGAGACATGGTCTGTAAAGGAATTGCACATAGTAGGTTACAAAACATACCATACACCTGCTATACCATCAATTCAGGGAGGCCTAAGGGCGGTCTATCGATTTATATTTCAAATATGCTATCAATAAAGGAAATTCTGTTTATAGCCTCAGAACCTAACTACCAAATTATTACTCTGAAATTGGCTAAAGGTAACACAACGACCTTAGTGAATTTTTATAACAATGCTGCTAAGGAAAAAGTGGTGGATATATTGAAGCAGCTAAGATATACATTGCAGAAAATTCAGAATTCCAATCTGGAGAATACGATGTTTGTCTGGGGTGGGGATTTTAATATTACTTTATGTTCACTTAATAAAGATGTAATATGTGGTTTAGTGGACGAGGAAGATAGGAACCTCTTCCATTTCCCACATAATGCAGTGGGAAACGCACTAAATGAGATTCTTTTTTGCTAGATTTAGGTTTTGTCAATATTCTTAGGACTCCTTCCGTCCCGTTTACACAGACTTTTAATGGCAGAGGCTTTAGTTCCATTATCGATTTTATCTTATTCTCGAATTGCTATTCCCATCGTGTAAGAGGCTTTAAAGTACATAAGATATCTATTAGTGACCATTTCCTCTGAGTCTGAAAATATTTCTCAAAACGACAACGCAAAATTCACATAATGATAGGATGCTGATGGCCCCAAAATTACTTATGGATAAAAGGAATGGTTATTCCTTAAAGTGGGAAAAGGTTGATCCTGGGAAAATAACAAATCTGGTGGTTACGAAAACGCTAGACTCTATAATGAATTGTTTAAATGAAACTATAAGTCAGGAGGAGGTCCTCAGTGGTTTTGCTCAGATTACCGTAGCAATAAAAAATTCCCTGAAAATTGAGATAAAACAGGGGGCTAGGGGTAAAAAGGGGTGGTTTGGCTCAGACTGCACTAAAGCGCACTCGGATTTAAAAAGAGCACTACATAAGAAGGAAAGGGACATGGACGAAATAAAGCAGTGCAGGAAGGCATACACCCGCGCAGTTAAAATGCGGAAATTAGAAATAAAAGAAAAATCTTGGGTAGACCTGCATAACGCAAGCCTTAATAAAGATAGTTGCGCATTTTGGCGTGCGGTAAGATCTCCATTCCTGTGTACAGAAGTAATACCCTCGATCGAAGTAGCAATCGATGAAACACAGTGGGTGAACCACTTCTCAACCATCTTTCGCCTCAATGGGGATTGTGATGGAGATCAAGATGGTTCCCTTAGATCAAACCCACATCCAATAAACTATCCATTGGAAGTCCTCTTCACCTTAAAAGAAGTTCAATCAGCTCTACAAGCTAGCAAGGGCAGCAAGGCCCCAGGGCCTGATGGGGTCCCCGTAGATATCTATAAACATAACATCGAACTCTGGGCTCCACTATTGACATGTGTGCTAAATGCTGCTAGTGCAAAAGGGATAATTGAAACATGGACCGAATCGATCATGGTACCAATTTATAAGAAAGGGGACAGACAGGATCCAGCATGCTACCGACCCATCTCTCTATTAGATTCATTAGGGAAGGTAGCGGGCAGAATAATTCTCAACCGCCTACAACAATGGGCAGGGGATAATAATATCCTATCAGATCTGCAGTTCGGATTCAGGGAGGGTTTGAGTACAATTGATCAGGGCCTAAATTTATCCATTGTAATTGAGAAATACACAAAAGCAAAGAAGGGGAAAATCTATCTGGCGTTTGTCGATCTTTCCGCCGCCTTTGATTGTGTATCGCATAAGAAATTATGGAGAATCTTAGAATTAATGGGGGTCGAGGTCTCAATAATTCATTTTTTAAAAGCTCTTTACTCGGACGCAAAAGCCCGAGTTCGTTATGGATCTAATGGAGAGTGTACGGAGCTTTTTCCGGTGGAGAGAGGGGTAAGACAGGGCTGTGTCCTGGCACCCTTTCTCTTCACATTATATACCAATGGCCTGGAAAAAGCGATGTTGGAAGGGGGCCAGGATTTCCCCAGCTGGAAAAACGACCGATTCCCGTGTTATTATACGCGGATGATGCCGTCATAATGGCTAGGACCCCATTAGCTCTACAAAGAGCACTTAATTCTTATAATGGCTTCATGGAAAATCTGGATCTTAAAATTAATGCTTCTAAAACCTATCTGATGAATTGTGGAAAGGGAGGCAAAAAGCAGAAAGATATCTTTTTAAATAATAAGAAATTGATGACAACCCCCACTTACCCCTACTTAGGAATTTTATTTGATGATAAAGGCTCATGGCGTCAAGCCGTTTCTACTAGAAAGCTTTTGTTTATGAGAACTACAACAGCACTTGTTAAGTTTGCACAAAAATTGGGCAAGAGGCCCCCAAACGAATTAATAAAAATTTATAAGGCAAAGTGTATAACCTCGGCTATTTATGGGGCAGGGATTTGGGGTTATTGTGAGGTCTCCGACATACAGAAAGTGGAGAACGCCTTTTAAGGTATCTTTTAGCAGTCCCGAAAACAACATCTACTTTTATCTGCCACACGGAACTTGGTTTGCCATTCATTTCAGATATTATAAAGATGCAACCAGTCATGTTGTGGCACAGGATCTGGACCTCACAAAAATCCTCTTTCAACCAGTTTGTACTACGGGACAGCCTAAATTTGGAACATACTCTAGAGATAAGTTGGTTAAGATATATAAAGAAATTCATGAATGATATAGGAGAACCAGAATTTTATATAAATCCCCAGACAATGAGTAAGATTTCAAAAAGTGATTTTAAAAAACGGTGTATGCATCACCTGGAAGTAATTAGATTCACTAGTGAGGCAGTAAAAACAACCGTCCAATTGAATCAACAGATATGTATTTCCCCTTTCATCCAGCCATATTTGCTTTTTAGTCCACGCAGTTACGACAGATTTGTACTTATACGATTTAGACTGAGTGTATTTCACCGCTTGGTTAGTTTTCCGATGATTAATGACTGGTCATTAAATCTACCAAATTGCCCCTGTGATGGGGTGTCACCACAATCGACTATACATGTCGTACTATTCTGCAAATTTTATCTGGCATTAAGGAAAAGATGGATTAAACCAATATTAAAAATATGGGGATTGAGGCAGTGCCGCCCAGCGTTCACTGCTCTTCAGTATTTAGATAACGAGATAGTCACTAATAATATTGCATAATTTCTGAAGAGCATGATTCATTATAGAAAACGAATTGAGATTGGACCTTGCTAGGAACCTTTCTGGTGAGACTTATATTCTTTGTCTTAATAAATTATTAATTACATGTAAGGTTGTTGTAATGAAATCATGGTATTAAATAGTTAGGATACTTAAATGAACTGGAAATTAAATTGTTGATGCTAGATGTTTTTAGTCTAAATAGATTTTAGATAAAGTTTAAAAAAAATGTATGTGTATAATGTAATCTGGATGTTTTTTAAGTATGGTCATTTTTTTTTTTTAATGATTCGTATTAATTTGTTTGTAAGCTTTTATGATTTTTTTGTACTAAAAATCGAATAAAGCTTTTTTTGAATTTGAATTTGAATTTGAACTTAATTCATTGGGTTTCCAGAATACCAGGGAAGGGTCCATTTGGTGTTGGGAATTATTGTCATCGCCTCAGAGAAGCCAGCGAGGGTTCATTAATGTCACTATTATGGAAAGAGCTTCCCCAAAAAGATTTGGCGATCCTGCACATGGGTATATTCAATTTAGAATCCTGTTAATGAAAAAATAGGGATTATGAGAGCCCAACATCACTTTATTATGTTTGCTTTAAAAAAAATCATTAGAAGTTGCTTTTGGTGGAATGTAAATGTGTTTTTGTAAGCACCTAAGGAGAAACTCTGTGGACCAGTGTATCCAGCAAAATGTGCTGTAAAATTATTATGAAAATTGCATTTGCCTTTCAACATGCATGCACCTACCTTTTAACCACCACACCCAACTTTGTTTATTTCGAATCGCAAAATGATCATGTGTCACTGCCTAGGATAACCTTTCAATTCATCAGGAGTAGGAGGAGTTCTATATATGGCGAATGCATTTGTAAATCAATGCATTTCAAACACATTAATTGCATGAGTACACTCGGTTATAGGGCCTTCACTGTGCCGCAGGTGGGTGGTGAGTGTGTTTGTAATTGCATGTCATCATAGCTGCCAAGCTCCTCGACTGCTTATGTGTGACATGTCCATGTTTTGAGTGCATTTGCGTGTGACATTCAAATGCTTATGAGTTACACTTTTAAGTGACACTTTACCATAAGTTGAGCAGAGTAGTTATGTCTATGTAATTAGATAAATTTCAGAAAGCATTGTGAGACACCTTCAGCTATTTTTGCTTTTTTAGCCAACAGCAAAGTTGCATTCTGGGATATGTAGTTTTGTTCTTGGAGATTTCTGGAGGACAAAGAAGTAGATAGGGGTGGCATCTATGCCAGCCACCTGGATACATTTTGTTTTTACTTTAGGTTCAGGCAGAAATGTAGGGGGTAGTATAGCATTGTTTTTTCTCATATAATCAGTTGATTAGGTGACAACTGCTAGGGGCATGTGAAATCTGTCATTCAACCCTTGCTGGTGTTGTGCACACACTTAAAAAGGCTACTCGTTTTCATTTGCAAATGATTTGTTTGTTATTCACTATAAGAATTAAGTGTGCGGAGTTCCTCTCTCATGGCTTTGTGTTGAGATCCATATTACAAATACTACTATTTCAGCAGCAGGGCGAGAAATAGATTTTGTACTCTAAAGTGGTTAGATAAAGGAGTAAACATTTCTAGGAAAGCTATTCCTTTCTGTTCTTTTTATTTTAAAAAATGTAGCTGCAAAATGAAGCTTTTTATCCCATTTTTATTAAATAAGATTTGCACAGGAAACGGCGACTAACTTCTCGAACAAATGCCGGGCCATTCCCCCTCACACCAAGCCCAGCCCTACCACTCACAAACCTCACCAGCCGCCACTTCCCCTAACCCTCCTGCACCCCATTCTGAAAATATATAGGGGCATATTAGCAAGACTGGCGATAAAATTATCGCCGCTTTAGCGGCAGGAAACTGCCGCTAAAACGGCGATAATGGGCTTGGTAATATGCGTTATAGAATTCCAATAGAGCCCAGGTTAGATGTCCTGCACATCTAACCTGGGCTTCTATTGAATTCTATAACGCATATTAGCAAGTTAATTATCGCCGTTTTAGCGGCAGTTTCCTGCCGCTAAAACGGCGATAATTTTATCGCCAGTCTTGCTAATATGCCCCATAGTTCTAACTTTTACATATAAATTTGTATTAAATTAATACTCAGGTATTTTTTAAGGAATACATGAGTATTAACACACTTGTTCACCCATTTGTTTAAAAAAAAAAAATGTTATCCCGGGGTGACAATATATAGTTTTAACTTTTTTATAAAATGTCTTATTAAATTATTAATCAGGTATTTAAAAAAATCCAGGGTATTAACACACAATTAATCCAGCCATAACAGTGCCTATTTTTAAACAATAAGGTGCATTGTGTCACAAAGAGAAACACTGCCTCCTACTGTTCAAATGCATGGTAAAGTCTTGCATTGTAATGACTTGCATGCCAACAGTCTTTTCGATGTAAAAAAATGAGTGGTATATGTTATACGAAGTAAAAATGTAGGAGTAAAGGCTGTTCACCCCAAGGAATCCAGGCCACTTTCTTCCAGTCATGTGTCAAGTACCTTCCATAATTTCTTTTTCAATGTGTTTCAATCCTCTGTACCACTGGTTATTATGAGGGTTTTCTTCAGGGTAGGGTGGGGTTTCTGTATCTCTTCAGTGTATGGATGCTTGTCCCTGCTGTGAGTTCTGTTGATTATGTTGCAGTTATTTGATGAAGATGTATTCCACCAGCTCTGAGTTTGAGCCAGATGAGTATGCCACTCGAAGAAGCCTTGCTTGATCAGTGAGAAACATAGTAAGTTAGATATAGAAATATAAGAGGTATTGAGTCTGAAAAGCTGTTTATTTCTCTGTAGTTGAAACCACTCAATCAATTAAGTAGTACTTGTATAGCATGGTTTATCAGCGAGGGTGCGGTGCACAAGTGAAGGGGGAGGGCGTTCCAGGCTTTGGCGGCGAGGTGGGAGAAGGATCGCCCTCCGGAGCGGCAGTGGTGGATATGTGGTATCTGTGCGAGGGCGAGTGTGCGATTCCTGGTCGGTCAGTGGAAGTACAGGTGGTGGTTCATGTATGCAGGTCCGTGGTCATATAGGGCTCTGTGGGCATGGGTCAGAAGCTTGAACTGGCATCTCTTCTGGATAGAGAGCCAGTGGAGGTCCTTCAGGTGCTGGGTGATGTGTGTCCTCTTGGGCAGGATGAGGATCAGTTTGGCAGCTGCGTTCTGGATCGTCTGGAGTCTGTGCATGTGTTCAGCAGGGGTGCCTGCATAGAGTGCATTGCCGTAGTCTAGTCGACTGACAATGAGTGCCTGCGTCACCATTTTACTGGTGCTGATGGGGAGCCATCTGAAGACTTTGCGGAGCATGTGGAAGCAGGCTTAGGAAAAGGCATTGACCTGACGTTTCATGGAGAGTTTGCTGTCCAGGATAATGCTGAGGCTGAGATTGCGGGCGTGGTCTATCGGCGAAAGGGTGGATCCGAGCTCCTGTGACACCAGGAGCCATTCCAGAGAGCGGTGTTACTAACGAAGGCCAGAACTTCAGTTTTGTCCATATTGAGCTTCAAGCAGTTGTTCTTTACCCAGACGGTGACATTCTTCATACAGTTGTGGAAGTTGGTCTTCATTGAGGTGGGGTCTGCTGAAAGCGAGAGGACAAGCTGTGTATAGTCAGTGCAAGAGATGATGTTGATGTTGTGCGATCTGGCGATGTCTACTAGTAGTGTCATGTAGATGTTGAAGCGGGTTGGACTGAGGGCTAATTTGTGGGGTAAGCCACAGACGGTGTTTGGGTTGCGAGGTGAAAGGAGGGAGGCGGACGTTCTGTGTGCATCGCCTGAGGGAGAATGGATGCCATCCATCTTAGCGCATCGTCTGTCATTCCTATCTAGTGTAGTCGATTGATGAGTATTTGGTGGAAGATGATGTTGAAGGCTGCAGAGAGGTCCAGGAGGATAAGGGCGGCTCACAAAGGGCATTGATTTATCCAGCACTTTGTGCTGGCACGATGATGCAGGGGAAGCGCAAGGTGGGGGCTTGAATAATTTAAAAAAATGAAAAGACCTGGTGCGGCTGGCGGCCTCGTGCTCTTCTGCTTCAAGTTGCCGGTCCCAGCAGTCTCTGGGACAGCATCACGGACTCCCTATCCAATGCCCGCACTGCTCCCAAGCATGAGAGCAGTGCATGGATTGGCCTGAGCATGCTAGATTAACGCTCGCTCAGGCTCAAGGAGTCTGTGCTGTTTCTCCAACCCAGCTGTACAATACAGCTGGGTTGGAGGAGCCTAAGTGCGCATGTCAGTTTGTCTGGCCTAAGATGGCTGGTCAAACTGACATGTGCACTTAAAAGCGCACCTACCACTCCTCCTCCTCCCCGCCCCTCCCTGCACAGGCTGGCTCAGCCAGCAGCTGAAAAATAAAATGATAATAAAATATCATTTTATTTTTCAGCTGCTGGGTCTGAGCCAGTGAGGCGACGCCATTGCGGAGGAGGTGCAGCTGAAACCAAGAAGTGGGAGGAACGTCCAATATTGATCAGCACAGGACTGTAGGAAAGCAAGATAAGGAGAGAGAAGCCATAAAACTCTGTCTAAAAGAGAACTCTCTGCAGAGGGACCTGAGAAACAGTAAAACACAACAAACGTGGGAAAGCCAAACTGGTGCAAACTTAGACAAAGGCAGCCAAACAACCACTGTTGCTAAGCACCCCAGTGGCGTCGCTAGGCACTCTGCCGCCTGTGGTGGGCCCTGCCTTTTCCTGCATGCGCTGAAGAGCGGGGGGTTGGAGCCGCCCCCAAAACTCATGCCGCCTGGGGCGGACCGCCCCCGCCCCAACCTCCTCCTTGCTATGCCACTGAAGCACCCTCTTCCATGCTTGTTGTTCTTTTAACAATCATAGCCCAGAATTAGTTCCTCACCGTACGGGTCCGAGCTTCGCAGCCCCAGCTGTAAAGGCTCGACCCAGTCTCTTCCACATCTTCCAGAGCTTCCAGGCCCGTGTGTTTGTGCCACTGCTGCTTTGTTAGACAGTTTGGAGAAGGATGTCCGAACTCCCTGTAGTGTCTTTTCTCTGATGCTTTTCTGTTGGTCTGACCCCAGAAGAACTCTGGATCTGAGGCGTATTCCTGACACAGGGAGGAACCTTCATTCAGAAAGCACAAATGATCATTTATGTTTTCACCAAGTGTTATATTGTGACTCCCTGACCTTCAATTCTCTTATCCAAACAGAAGTGCCATCTGTTCTTCCGCTTTGAGAAGATATTGCTGCACTCTCTGACCTGTAATGAACTCCGTAATATGTATCAAATAGCCTAAGGGATTATAGTTGAAATGTGATATAAAAATATTTTGACTTTTTTGCATAACTTTTTTGACAAAGGCATTTTAAAAGATCGCATGTGAAATCTGATTATACTTTACACTGTGATAAAGTGAATGAATGACCCCTAATTAATATGCTTCAGTTGAGATGTCCACACTAGTATTTTCAGGTGTGTTGTTATTGGGGTGAATTAGTGATGATCATTGCTGATGTTTTTATTTTTTTCACTTTTTTAGGAAGTTACTTTGCCAGAGATGCATCCTATTCCGATGACTATTGTGACTCCAACTCAAGCAGCAAGTCGATGTTTCTGGCGCGTGTGCTGGTGGGTGACTTTGTAAGGGGACGCAATCACTACACACGCCCCCCTCCAAGGCCCTTTACACAGGACACCCTCTATGATAGCTGCGTAGACCAGGATCATGATCCCTCCATCTTTGTCATCTTCGAGAAGCATCAGATTTACCCGGAATACATAATAGAATACAGCAAGAATTATCAGAGCTACCCAGAAAACTTGACATAAACTTCCAGACTGTACAAAACTCCCAGACTCAACAGCACTACCAGACTCAACAGGGTACATCATGTTGCATCCTCTAAAGAAGCAGCAGATCTGTCTTTGTTGAACAACATCATTTTAGCAGTACTTTGTTAAAAACAAACTGCCTGCTTAAAGAATGTCAGATACTTTCAGTCTGTTTATATTAATAGTTTAATAAAATAATCTTAGACTTTTTCAGGAGCTCAATTCATGAGTGACACTGAGGAAAAATCAACTTTATCTACCATTAATTCAGTTTCCCCACCTCCTTGACTCTACCACTTTTATAGACATATTTCCTAGAATACATCTGTTAGGGACTTTTTTATTATACCCTCTTGCCGTAAAAAATGTAAGCCGCTCCAAACCATCGATAGAAAAAAAATTGGTCCACTTTTTTGCTTACTAGTGACCCCAGAGAACTACTTCTTAGGGATGGACAGAAACACAACAAGCATTGGTAAAGCCAATACGTTACGCCTATGTGAACGTCCATTACCACCCATACACCATATATCTGGACGCTTCAGATCTGTGGCACATACCTTAGGCGGTGATTAGTACTGGTGTTAAACTCTACTTTAAGCCTACAGTCAACCAGAACTACTGTGGTGCTGCCATTTACATTCATTCCTCTAATAGGGTTTTCCAGTCTTTGGGTGCCCAAAGTCTTGGCAGACCAGAACTATTTATGGCAAAGTGTACCCTGTATTGAGCCAACCTTTTTACAAGTTTCTCACACGATGCCTATACATCAGAGATTAATACTCATGACTGATTTGGAACACCATTGCATACTTTGGGACAGTACCTCTATATAATCAAGTCCTCTTGGTTCAGTAGCGTAGCTTGGAAGGCACGAGGCCTCATGCAAGCAAAGGAAAATGTACCCTTTGACTGGTGTTGGGGGAGAAAAAATACAGCAATCATCAAGGTTCAATGGACCCCTCAGAGCTCTGGGCCCTGGTGCACTGTACCTACTGCCCCAAAGGTAGCTATGCCCCTGTCTGAGTATGAAGGTCCTCATTAAAATGCAAGAACTTAACACAAGCAGTAAAACGTCTACTTTCATATAAAATACAAGCTTTGATTGATGCGAATAGGACTGGCTTATAAGTGAAAGTACTTCATCAGCATGACAAAGAGTCAAGCAGTTGTGTGGTTCTGAAGGACACAAATGGGAGACAGAAGACATTGGGGCATATGAGCAAGGGCCTTATCGCCGCTTTAGCGGCACTTTTTGCCGCCAAAGCGGCGATTTTTTTATCGCCCTATCAGCAAGCTGTCGCTAACAGGCGTTAGCGACAGCTTTCTGGCGATAGCGGCCGGTTTCCCCATCGCCTTGCATGCCAGCGATAATTATCGCTAATGACATGCAAGGTAGGTGTTCCCAACTAAAAGCGCCTGAAAACAGTCGCTAACACAACTTCCCCCTATTAGCAACGCAGGCGAAGCGATAAATAAATTCGCGCTAAGCGCAAATATCGCTAGAATTTAACACCTGCTAAAAACATGACTTACCTGTTTGTAGAATAGGAGGTGGATTGTCAGCCTAAGTCCACCATGGCGTTAATGCGTGAATATTGCTGGATTTCCAGCGATATTCATGCATTTCGCCGCTATCGCTGGATATTTTATCGCATTGGAGATAAACCTTGCTAATAGCATGTTATCTCCGCGATAATATCCAGCAATAGGCGGCGTTAAAAAAATTCGCGCTAAGAGCGGTTAGCGATAATTTTCGCCTGTTGTTGCTAATATGCCCCATTGTGTGGTGCAGAGCAAAGACAAGGAGTAGTGGGGCAGATCGAGATTAGGGAACAAAGTAATTCAGGGGTAAAACACACTTTAGTTAGTAACTTCAGGAACACTGAAACTAAATACAGTAAGTACAATTAATATATTATGCGTTTGGCCTTAAGTCCAGAGTCATTTCCTCACACTGCTTGCCCAGCACTAATCCCTAAAGATGGGCGAACCACTGAAAGCTCGAGTTAGGCTCGAGCCTGAAGGATGGCTCTGGCTCAGCTCGAGGTCCTGTTGGAACCTCGAGCCCATAATAAGCTAAGCTTTCAGGTGACTTCCTCCTGCCTCCTTCCCTGTACCTTGGATGTGGCGTTTCGGCCAAAGCTGTCAACTTTGGAACTAGGGAATCATATTTGAGTCCTGATGTCAGCTCAAAATAATGTGATTCTGGGCATATCACTTAATCTCCCCAATGCTATAAACAATGAATGGTGACCTTGTGTGATTTAACTGGTGCTCATGTAAAGCTCTCCAATTCATTTGGGTCGAGTTTGCGCTATATAAAAAAAACTGAAGAAAAGGACACAAGGTAAAAATAAAGGGCATCCTTACGATACAGGGTGGATGGACTGCCAACCGCTATCGCAACGGTCAGGAAACCACCTGACAAGCAGTCAGCGGTCCGACCGCCGAAAACGATGAGACCACCAGCACGGAGGTCAGGAAATGCACACTGCGGCTTGTGATGGGCATGCAGCACAAGCTGCACTGTTGAAGAGCACAGTGCATGGATGTGCGTGGGGGCACTTACATGCGGGGACAGGGGCTCTGTTTTGGGACCCTAAAGTCCATTTCTGACAGTCTTTTCATGGCGGTAGGACCGCCATGAAAACGCTGTCGGAAAGGGACATCATAATCCTGACGGCGGTGCCTGTGCAGGCACCGCCTGTTGTCGGAACTACGATTCCGACCACTGCTCCGTCTAGATTTGATGATCCTGATGAAGGCGGTGGTCTTTCCCCCTAACCTCGGCGGTCCGACGGTCTACATTGTAATGCGGCGGTCGGACCGATGGCCTATCTGTCAAGCCGTCGGTGGCGGTCCGCTGACATCGTAATCAGGCCCAAAGTCTTAACATAAGGAAAGGCAAATAGATACCCATTTGCTGGCTGATTTGTATAGGTCACACCAGAAAAACCTGGATAAATTGCGGCTTCCCCACCTAAATTGTGTGATCTTAGGCAAATATTTTATTGCAACAAAACTCTTTTCTTCATTATTGCATATGAAAGCACTTTCAAATATGTGACTTCAGAATACCAGTTGTACAAAAACCTATTGTGGTTTATTTTATAGACTATAATGTTTCTCTATAACAATCTGGCCCATGTACAGGGTTTACATTACAATTGTCTTGCCTCTTAGTTCACAGTTCATATTTTAAAACTATCACTTTTAATAAGGAACTTCTCAGTGTATTGCTGAGGTATTAACATCAAAGCTTCCACATGTTGAAGAATAAACTTTTCTTAATTTTTTTTGAGAGTTTATCATATCTTACTTGATGTTTGGTGTATGATTAAAATACCAAACATTTTTAGGGCTCGGCTCGTGCACGGGCTTTAAGATCTAGACCAGAGGCTCTCCCTGTCAATTTGGGGGCTTGCCCATCTCTACTAATCCCCACTACAGAAATGTAAAAAAAAAGTCTGCAGTTTCCATGGGTTTCAAATGCCCGGTTGGGAGTTTCTCAATTGCCTTACCACTTTTCTTTCATGAGTGATGCCTTAGTGTACAGCCCATTAATTATACGTAGTCCCCTGCAATTGCAAAATCAAGCCGCCACTCCTAGGCTGAAAACAGTCATTGCACAGCATCCCAACACTCAAAAGAACGACAGTATTTACCATTTGTACAAAAATGTAAAGGAAACTCGTGTGTGAATATGCAATGGACCTAATTGCTTTCAGGATCTATTACATCCTACATAACTGAAAGTAGAGACCAAGCAAAGCATATCCGTTACCACAAGATTACCCATAAAACTTAAAGGCAATCCACTTGGGTCACGACTAGCCTTCTCTGGATCTCATTGCGCGCACACGAGAATCCAGCAAAATGCGAGAGCCTGCACGAGTTCCAAAACACTGAGGACTTTTCACCACTGACAGCACAGATATCACCCACCTTTACCATAAGAGTGAAGCGCAACGCTCCTAATACAAGAACAGCTATAGGACGCAGAAGGCGCCCCCCTGTCTCTTTTAGCTCTCATCTCACCAGGGAGTGGCTGCTTAGTGAGACACAGTCTGTAGTCCTATGAGCACAGTCACTTAGACAATACAAATTGCATTTATGTCAGTATGGTAACATCCCAATGTTAAATTAAGATCGACCTAAAAAAAGCTAACATACCGGTGCCAAAAACAGACACAATTGAGAGTTCGGGTAGCATGTTCTTCTTTTTCGGAAACAGTCGCAAGATATGCTAGAGTTTAGACGCATAGGGGCATATTAGCAAGAACGGCGTTAAATTATCGCCGCTTTAGCGGCAGGAAACTGCCGCTAAAGCGGCGATAATGGGCTTGATAATATGCCCTTGAGAATACCAATAGAAGCCCATGTTCTGCTGTGATCCTGGGCTTCTATTGGAATTCTCAAGGGCATATTATCAAGCCCATTATCGCCGCTTTAGCGGCAGTTTCCTGCCGCTAAAGCGGCGATAATTTTAACGCCGTTCTTGCTAATATGCCCCATAGTGTCTGGGACATTGTCCTTCGAAGTGTGCATTTGTTTGAGCAGCCACTGGAGCTGGGAGAAGTTTGGAGCTGCTGGCTGCCTCCATCATTTAGAACGTATCAGACACCAGGTGCCTTCCATCAGGCTACGAGCGCTCCCAGTGTGGTAATGGGGGACGGGCGAGGAGGGGCACTCATGTCTTCAAAAAACGGAGTCAGTCACCGGTCACCACTTGTCCAGAACCTCCGAGTGATCCTGAGTTTTTCAGTAATTTGATGGTTTTGCAGTTTTTTGAGAAAATCGAAGCATTTTGCAGGCTGCCTCATGTGCCTTACAAAAGATACTCCTGAGGAGAAAGACCACTTAAGTAAAAAAAAAAACAAGGAAGGAATGGACCCCCTAGTCGCTGTTTGAATTGTAAAAAATAGCGATAATCAGGATTGAATAGGCCACCCAATCCTTCGGGCCCCTGTGCCATGGTACCTGCTGCACCAATGAATGATACACCCCTGGTTTTGTATAAAAGCCATCCTTGTTCTCTAACTCTTTATCTGAAACAGTCACTAAGTTGGCTAGCTGTGTTTCTAACTTTACTGTTCTAGGCGACCTAAATGTCCACATTGACGATTATGCGTCAATAGGTGCGTCAGAACTCTCTTCGGACCTTGCCGCCCTTCAACTTTTTCAGAAGGTGCCACTGGCTACTCACACTAAAGGTCACCTTCTTGACCCTGTTTTTTCTAACTTACAAGAGTTATTCTGCTTCGACCCTATTCCCATTCCTTGGTCAGACCACCATTTGATCACTTTACATTGGTCGCCTAAGCTGGCTATCCCTACCGTTCAACCATTAGGGAAATTAGTCCGCGGCTGGCCTAAACTTAGCGTAGAAAAATGGACCTCCCTTCTGGACCTTTCTAAACCATCTTTAATCCTCAATCCGGTAGTAGGGAATGACCATTTTAATAACTGGATCGAAGGGACTTTAGATCAGGTTCTTCCTAAAAAGAATATCCAGATAAACATAGGACCCAATAAAGCAGCCTGGTACACGCCTAAACTTCGCGAGCTAAAGCAATTGTGTAAGAGGGCAGAGAGAAGCTGGAGGAAAGATTTTTCCCTTTCCAAGAAAAAGCAATATAGGGATACCATTAGTATATACAAAAGTGAAATCAAAAAGGCGCAAGCACACTACTTTAGTGAAAAAATTTCTGCTACCGCTAACTCCCCCCGGGAGACGTTTCGCATTGTAAACAAACTCCTCAATGCACCCACTCCCCTGGTCTCTTATGAAGCAACAGACGATCGATGCAATGACTTTGCAGATTTTTTTCACAACAAAATTTTAACCATTAGCTGCTTATTTCCTAACCCCCTGCCTGCTCCTCCCTTAGAGGAAATAAAGGTATGGAGTAAAGAACACTCTCTTGAAATGTTTCCTCCACTGGACATCGAAACTTTCAAAACCATGTTCGCATCGGTTAAGAGTGGATCACCTAGCGACCCGGCTCCTCTTGACATCCTGAAATCTGTATCCGTTTTAGTAGGCCCCACTATTATGGAACTGATCAACGCCTCGCTTTCCTCAGGGGTGGTCCCTCTCCTTTGGAAAAAAGCCTTGGTAAAGGCTTTAATGAAAAAACCAAACTTGGATCCCGACTGTCTTGGTAACTATCGTCCCATCTCGCTCCGTCCTGGGGTGAGCAAAATCGCGGAAAAGTATGTAAATCGATCACTTTCCAGATACCTAGAAAGGGAGAACCTTCTCCATGCGTCCCAAACTGGGTTTCGCCCAGGACATGGGACAGAAACTACTTTACTAGCAGTCGTCGAGGATTCCAGAAGGATCCTCGATGCAGGAGGCTCCCTGGCCGTGCTTCTTTTAGATCTTAGCGCGGCCTTTGATACGGTTAATCACCGTATTTTAATCCAACGGCTTCAGGATCTGGGTATTACTGGAACTGCTCTGGATTGGCTGCGTTCCTTTCTGGAGAACAGATACTTCCAAGTAGTCGATGGTGAGGCTACATCCACTCCTCGACCTCTTCATTGTGGGGTTCCTCAGGGTCGTCCTTGAGCCCCACTCTTTTAATGTTTACATGGCTCCTCTTGCTGACATTGTTCTTCCATTTGGGGTGCAAATTGTCACTTACGCCGACGACACACAATTGGTCGTCGCTTTGAACCACACCAATAAAGCATCTACTTGTCTTGGCCCATGTCTCGAGGAAGTGATGAGATGGATGAAACTTTCCCATCTTAAACTTAATGGAGACAAGACTGAGCTTATGCTCCTTGGCAAACCCTCCCTCTCTGAAATAGCTTCTACTTGGCCTATTTGTATGGGCCCCATGCCGGCCCCTAAATCAGAGATAAAGAGCCTTGGTGTCTGGCTTGACTCTGAGCTCGGTTTTAAAATCCAAGCCAGAAAGGTTGTTGCCTCTTGTTTTGGCATTCTAAGAATGCTGCGCAAAGTGCTTCCTTTGCTACCCCTTCAGGTCAGAAAGCTTGTAGTCCAATCGCTTATTCTATCTCGTTTGGACTACGGAAATGCACTGTACCTTGCTGCCCCTAGCCTGGTGCTGGCCAAACTTCAAACTGTGCAGAATTGTGCCGCTAGGATTCTTATGGGAATTCATAGCCGCCAAACTGCAAGGCCTGCCCTAAAGGCTCTCCATTGGCTTCCAGTTTTGGAAAGAGTCCATTTTAAAGCTCTGTGTATTACTCACAGGCTGATAGGAGGGAATGGACCTCCTATTATCTCCTCCTTGATCCAGCCCTATTTAGCCACTAGGGACCTTCGCTCAAATAATCTTCATTTGGCGTCTGTGCCCAGAATTAAGAAGGCCCGTAGTGGCGGACGTCTTTTCTCGTACAACGCCGCTAAACTGTGGAACTCACTTCCTCTGCAGCTCCGAAAGGAACCCAACTACATGTCATTCCGTAAGATGCTTAAAACTTGGCTTTTCCCCAATTGATCGTGTCACAGCTGTTTCGACTTGCCCTCAGCGCTGGGATGCCCGCGGGTAACTATGCGCTTTATAAATATCACTTTCATTTCATTTCATTTCATTGTTTCAATCATGTTTGGAGACAATTTTCCATGGCTGCATAATATGGCCTCATATCCTTCTCTGCAGCGCAAAATATTTGCACTTTTAAGAATACTGTGTGCTGCTTGTTGGCGCTGGAAAGTCAAACAAGGACTCATAGGTTCGTCCATTATAGTTCCCTGTACCCAAATGCACAAAAGAGAAAGCTGACTAAAAGCTAGGCAGCTGTTTTTGCGATTGTCTGCTCCCCGTGGCTGTGTGGGTTTTTTGGGGAAAAACAGTCTGTTGACCACCTAAATTGCTTTGTGACATAAGTCATGACTGATCTAATATTTCCATAATTGAATACTTGTGGCCGGGTGTTCTTTGCACTAGAACAGGAGGCATTATCAAGAAACGTCAGGATCAGGCATTTAAAAAACAAAAAGTGACGTTTTTCGTGGCCGCTTCACGAGCACAGTAAGCAAAACCATGCAGCTCAACCTAAATCTGGCTCAATAGAGCGATACAATGAAATGCTCTCAATGTCTCGGGCACATTTAGAATGCGTGTCCCGAGTTGCAACTATTTTGCAAGGATAACAGTGAGGCATTGTTTGAGCACCTAACTATTACCAATGCGTGCGAGTGGTGCTGTTCTGCATAGGCAGGCATCAGGACTTTAAAAAGGAGTCGAAAAAGTTCAAAGGCAGAGCTACACAAATAACAAGCGGTGCCAAACACGCTTGAGCACAAAGAAAAAAGTAGTGCCATAAAGGACGGAGGAAAAGTTCAAAGGGAGTACTTGGTCCAAGCTCCATTGATGAGAAAACACACAAAGGGAAAGACTAACACAATAGGAAATAGCATGCTGTAACCAACAAAGTAAGGAAAACAGAGTGACAAGCATACAGACAAATGAAAAGTAAGGGCGGGCTGTAAGCCCCTGTTAAAATAGCTTTTTTAATTACAAAAGATTTCACAAGCACGCACGGATGTGCAGGCGGAACCTAAAAATGAATACAAAAACATCTGTTGTCAGTTTTTACCTGAAGAAATCAGCTGTAGACCTGATAGTAGTTATGCCTTAACATAAAATATATGTATTACCACTACTTCAATTCAATTCAATTCAAATTCCTTTATTCGATCTTACACATAAGATCATAAAAGTACATACAGTCACATTTTGTAAAAAGACATAAACTACTTCATAAAAGTTATGTGGGCAACTGGGCACACTCACTCATATTCTTTGGAATACTGGGACGCAATCTTACAGGATATCGACTCCATACACCACACGGAAAAACCCAGATTTCCCAGTTACACTCTGCTGGGCCTTCCAAACCCCCCTTACTTATCCTCTTAAATCATGTAGGGGACGTGCAATTACTCTAGCACTAGGTGCCGCCAAACAGGCGTTGCTGGCCCGTTGGGGGACCGAAGAGGTTCTGACCAAACTAGACTGGCTATACAAGGTTTGGGAGACACTGGGCATGGAGAAGATCACGGCAGGCTTGTCCCGCACCTTACCCAGATTTGACAAAACATGGGCCACCACCATTGAGTTCCTCTCCTCCGAATTTATGGAACTCACCTGCCCAAGATACCTCTGAGTACTGCGGCTCCCTGCTGCGAACTCCCACCCGGAGGACCATCCCCAAGCGGAAAGATAACTCCCCCCTGTGGATATCTGTTGGCGCTACGGAACCAGAGTCTTCTTTAGGCCTCATACTTCTCAATCCTTTCTTCTATACTTTCACTTCTCTCCTTTTCTCTTTGCGTTTCCCTTTGGAATGCTCACCTCTTATTGCTCCCCACCGGCCATGGGATGTAGGTGGCTGCTATTGTTAATCTATGCATCTTAAAAATTAATAAAAATGATTTAAGCCATAAAAGGTATTATACATCTTTCAAAACATTTTAAGACTAATTTTAATCGTTTTAAGCAATTATATTGTTGGTTGAGGTAGTTTTTGCTATGTAAGAATGTTGGAATATGAGTTTATCATATAATTATTAAAAACCATTGTCAACCAAATGTAACACATGTTCCTAGTTTATGTTTTCAGCAGATTCTGATTCCTGTCAGAAAGTTTACTTAAATGTTAAACTCACTTCGCAGTTATAAGCCACACTCATAAGCAAGTAGTCTGTTTCTGCTCAATGGAAACGTCTAATTTATTGGTAGGTACTCAGAGAGGTGTGAGGTTTCATGGCTGAACCAGTTGGCTTTGGGTGACATACTTGAGTGTTGAGGACCGTTTGAAGACCTAGGGTTCCAGTACCTTTGGAAATGCTAGTGCAAGTTAGGGCAAGCTTGTTTGAAAGATATATATGTAACGTCCATGAAGATGCCACTTCAGGATTTTGATTTTGATGAACCCAAATAATATTACTTTTCTAAATAAAAAGCATTCACCATTTGGGCAGTTTGAACCTGCTCACAGTTCTTCATTCAAACAAAACAATTCTTGTCCTGTTTAAGTTTAGGGTCCCTTGTCCTTTTTCCAGGTTTTTTTTTTTTAAACAAGGTATAGTATACTCTGTAAACAGTGGGGAGGGGGCGGGACCGACACGTTCCGTTAAAGGGAGAGGGGATGTCTATGTCCTCTCTGGGGAGACCGGGAGCGATTCCGCCTCCAGAGTGACCAAGCTGTCTACCAGCCCCTCCCAGGTTCCCAGGCGCGTGCCTCTTCCAATGTGCCTTTTCCTCGTTCAGCCTCTCTAAGTAGTAGTCGCCCTTCACAGACCGCCCATATTTCCAATTCCTTTTTCCAGGCAGATATTCTGGGCCCTCCTGGTGATTTCCAGTATTGCGTGATTTTAAGCTTAACCTGAATAAATGCTAAGTCAGGGAACCTGCTTGTAATTTTTGTTTTGGAAGTATGTGGGAACCAGAATAGGCACAACCCAGGGCACTCCCAGAACATATGCAATATGTGTGTCCCTTCTTCTCCGCGTTTGGGGCAAGAAACCTCAGCTACGTGAAAGTATTGTCTAATCTTTGCCTGGGTGATATAGGACCTGTGCAACACATAATAATTGATGAGTTTAAAACGTCCATTCCTGAATACCTTCGGCATCATCTCTAGTATCAGCTCCCAGTCCCTGTCAGAAATAGGAATACCCAAATCCTCCTCTCACTGTGCCTTCAGGCGCTCCAATGGGCGCTGACAAACATCCCGGATTGCCTTGTAGAGACAGGATACTGTTTTTATCGTGCCAGCAGACAGCGCCACATAACAGCAGCTCTAGAGCGCACGCAGCTCAGTGGAGCCAGTTCCCCAATGTATCCTGATCGCCATAGTGAGTGCTCTGTGCAAGAGGTAGTGGCCCTGTGGTAAGTTAATTTCCTCATGGAATTCCGCAAATGGCAACAGCACTGAGTCCCTAACAAGATCCCCGAGTCTTGTTTCCCCCGCTTCTGCCCACGTATCTATTTCTCTCCAGCAGCCTCAATGCGGGAAGTGTTTTAACAGAGCAAGCAGCACGTCTGGGGAATAGGGGATTCAAGTACCCGTCCTCTGCAAGCATCTGTGCCAGCAGCGAGTAATTACTCTGAGCTCTCGTGTATCTTCTATTGAGGGTTGTTGTATTCTCAGCAACACCCTGGAAAGGATGGTAGAAGTTGGCGCAAACGGGCTCGGAGCTCTAGAAGGGTTTTTCCTGGCTGCTAGCCACTGGATCAGCCAATTAAGTTGGGCGGCAATATAATACGTCTCACAGACAGGGACTGCCAGACCTCCTGACGTTGTGGGGTGCCGCAGCATGTCCAACACCACCCCCTCCACCCCGCTCCAGATGAAAGCACTGATTAGGGAGTCTAACTCCCGAAACACTGCTCGGGGGACCCATATCGGGAGTGTTCCAAAGAAATATAGGAGGTGCAACAGGGCCATCATCTTTAAGAGAGCAACGCAGCCCGCCACCGATAGCGGCAATGCGCTCCAAAAGTCTGTAGAAGCTTGTAGGGACCTGAGAGCCTGACCCACATTGCCTTCTAAGAGATCTGCCTGGTCGGGGTATACTCTTATCCCCAGATAGCTCAGACAACGGGCTCCCACTGTAAATTCTCCAAACCCGCTGGCTGATTCCCATTTGGCATCATAGGCAAGAGTATGGACTTCTTCCAGTTCACCCTCAGTCCGGAAAACAGACCAAATCCCTCTAACATGGTTCTGGCTCCAGCCAGATCCTCCTCGGCGTCTCGAAGGAAGATTAGTAAGTCATCTGCATATAATGCTATGCGGTGTTGGTGGCCCTCTATTCTCAGGCCCCAAAAGCTACGCCCAGTGCACGCATAAGCAGCCAGGTGATCCATGGCCAGAGCAAAAAGCAGGGGGGACAGTGGGCAACCCCGTCTCGTCCCCCTGCCCACCGTATGCCAGCAGAAATGGTCCCCCCTGTGCGCACTCTGGCGGTCGGGTCCGTATACAATACTTTTGTCCAAGCCAGGAAGTTCCCCCCTAGTCCCATATGTGCCAATACCTCATACAGATAGTGCCATTCTAAACTGTTGAATGCTTTCTCAATATCGACAGCAAATACCAGCACGCTTGTCCGATCATAGTCTTCAGCATCTAACATGGTCAGGAGTCGCCTGATGTTTATCTCCGTATTGCGGACCGGGAAGAACCCTGACTGATCTGGATGGATCAGTTTGGTCATGTAGGGCAATAGTCTGGCCTCAAGGATACTGCTTAGTATTTTGTAGTCAGTATTTAACATTGAAAGTGGCCTCTATGCTGAGCGATCGTGCGCTGATTTTCCTGGCTTTTGGATGGGAGCTATTAACGCTTCCCTAGTGGTATCTGACAGTGCCCCCGCATCTTTAGCCGCAGCATAAAGAGCTGCTAGCTTGGCTGTTCATTCCACTGGGTAAGCCTCGAAGAATTCGTCCGGGATGCCATCAGTACCCAGAGTTTTATTTTGGACCATGCTTTTAATTGCCACCCGTATCTTCTGCGGAGTGATATATCCCCCCCTCGCCGGCCCTCTACTTCCGCTTCCTTAAGACGCATGAGGTGTAACTCTTCGAGATAGGCTCGCGCGGCCATATCATTGTGTGACCAGATGCTCCTGTATAAGGCAGGATAGTATTGAGTAAATAGGGCATTTATTCCTTCCTGTGTGTACACTTGGTTGCCTCCATCATTCTCCAGCTCAACTATTGGGGAGCTGTGCTTTGCTGGGTTTGCTAGCCACGCAAGGAGGGAACCCAATTTGTCTTGCTCCGCATGCGTGCGGTCTGTTTAAAGCTTGTAATCAAAGCACCGTAGGCGCTCCACATGGATCGCCACCACTTCTTTAGCCTCAAGGTGCCCAGGTCTGCGAAGTTCAACATCACATAAGTTTTGTTCGGCAGTGGCCACTTCCCTCAGGATTGTAAATCTGATCCCTTTAGATTCTGCTATACATTGACCCTACACGACTGCCTTAAAGCCGTCCCATTCTATTTGGGGAGATTAAGCCGTGCCCATTTTGTCATTTAAGTAGTGGGTTATTTTGTCTCTAATCCCTTTTCTAAACACCTGGACTTCCAACGGTTCTGGCTTCAATATCCAGGTGGGTATCACTGGGTTAGGCCGGGCCCAGCACAGATGGAGGAGGAAGGGATTATGATCTGACACCGTGCAAGCCAATTATTCAACGGAGCGCACTGGTCTATGGACATCCGGGGCACTAAGAAATGTGTCCAAACCCACATGGAGGTCGTGAAGAGGGGAGAAGAAGGAATAATCCCGTTCTCGCAGATGCATGGTCCTGCAGGAATCCACTAACCCCCATCATCGCTGCCAATCCCCAAAAGTGCAGGATGGGCGCACTGTATGTGAATCTGGCAACGGAGGATGTGATCTGGATATCTGCTATGCAGTTAAAGTCCCCCCCATCAAGGTTGGGAATATTATGTGGGGGAGCTAAGGGGCAGTACAGTACGTACAAAATGCACTCTGATCGACATTGGGAGCATAAATGTTCACTAGGGACATGAGTTGGCCTTCCAGGCGTCCCCGGACCACAAACTTATCTGCCCTGTGGGACGGGACAAGTGATGTGTTAATATACTGGAAAGGCGCTCCTGCCCTAATCCATATCATAACTCCCCTGGCATACACCGAATATGTGGTATAGTAATCCTGGCCTCTCCACCTACGGTGCAGCGCCAACCCCTCTTACACTGTGAGGTGTGTCTCCTGTAAGAAGACTATGTGTATCCCTCTTCTATTGAGGTGAGAAACACCTTGTATCGTGTGGTCATGGTGTGCATGCCGTGGATATACCAGGAGAGACATTTATTGGTCATAGGTGTTGCCATCCACAGCAGAGTGGATCAGCATGGGCATGCCCCATTCCCCCATGCAATCGTCCCTCTCCTTCATCCAGTGCTCTAAGTGGTACTGATAATGTATGCAATAGTGTGTGACTCGAGTTCCCCCAACATATTAACCAAAAACGAAAACCCCAAATCCCCCTCTCCAGGACAAGCAGGTGTTTGCCTCCCATCCAAACAATTTGTCTAGAACTAACTGGGAGGGACCTGTATCTCGTCCGCTCTTCTGTGTCACCACCACACTCTGTCTATCCAGCTGTGCCTCAGCCTGCGTCGGGGCCGCAGAGCTCCTCAGTGAACCCCTGGAGCATCGCACATGCTTTGGTTGGGGGCTTTGGCTCGATCCCGTCTGTGGGCACTTGTTCACCCAGTCCCACAATTCTTGTGGGTTCTGCAGGAATTTCATTTCCTCCAGTGTCGCCATGTGCAGTCTGGTAGGAAAGAGCATTGCATACGGGAGTCCCATCTGTCGGAGTATCTTTTTAGCAGCCTGAACAGAGGCCCTCTCCTCTGCCTATGTACTTCCCGGGAGAAGTCAGGAAAAATCTGCACCTCCGCATTTTCAACTCGATAGTCTCCGGTGCGGCAGCCTTGCGATAAGATTTGATTGCGGCCTTTGTAATACAGCAAGCGAGCCACCACTGGCCACGGCAGGTCTCCCGGCAATGGTGGCCTGGCCGGCACATGGTGAGGGCGCTCTAGGGCAAAGAAGTGGGAGAGGTCCTCCGGTGCCACCTCCACCCACAGCCACCTTTCAAGGTAGTACACCATATTTGTTCCTTCAATCTTCTCCGGCAGGACTACCTCTCGAATATTATTCCGACAGGAGCAGTTCTCCGCATCCTCAGCCCATATCTCGAGGGTGCGGATCTTGGCTTCCATGTGGACATGCGATCCGTCCTCGAAGCAAGTGTAGACGACAGCTCCGTCAGTGTTCTTTCAGTATTAGTGACTCTCTCAGCCAGGCGCCTACGCTCATCTCTCAATATGCCAAGGTCAGAGCTCAGATTGTCGATTATGGTTTCCAGTGCAGTGCGCAATGCAGTGATAGCTCTGAGAATTTCATGGAGTGTGGGGTCCCCATCCTTTTCCCTCAGTTGGAGTGCTCCCTCATCGTACGGGCCAGTAGTAGCAGCTCCCTCATGGTCCGGGTCCCGTTTGTGGGTGGATTTACCCATGGCCGCCACAGCAGCGCAGGCCTTGGCCCAGAGGGTAAACTGATGCAGGCTATGTCTGCCCAGGAGATCCAGCAGCAGGGTACGATAGGAGCCAAGACAGTCACACAGGGGGCAGGCTATCTACAGAACCTCCACTGGCTGGGGTTATTTTAGTCTCCCCCGCGGTTGTGGCCCCATGGCTCCCCCAGGAACAGGCAAAAACAGCCCTCAGAAGGGGCACCTCTCCATCAGTGCGCTAGCACTCCACCATCCCACTGGTCACCTCCGCCCCTGGTGGGCCACCCCAGGGCCCCAGAGTCAGGAACCCCCAAGTACCAGTAGGATTCTTCTGGGCTAGGAGGCCTGGAGCATAGGATGCCAGACAGAACAATGCTGGACCAGTAGCAATGGCACCCTGTTGTGTAGCTACTCCACCATCACTTCCATGTCCCAATATGTAGCTCCTGCTCTACTGGCCGCAAGTTCCTCAGATGCCCCCTCCAACATCAGCTTGTGGAGGAGGATTGAAGGTATGAATGGCGGGCCAATCTTGCTTTGTGCTTCATTCTCTGCGGGCATTTTCCACCAGATGCCTCCCGGGGGCTCCAGCAGCCAACTGGCGACAAGCAGGCCAAGCAGGCTGGCTCTATGCCTCACCCTCAGCCTGCACCCCACCCGTGCTCCGCAGCGGCGTGGTTTAGCTGCCCCCCGGCCACCTGCACATTTCCAAGGAAGGCAAGTCCAGGCGGCCAAGGGTCCAGTCGAATCCGGTGCCCAAGTCACTATGCCCCCGTGCAGAGTCCCAGGTCGCGTGGTTTCTTCAGCGCCTCCCGGTGGGGCCTTCTCCCCCACTGTCACCTGCCGACATACAGGCCAAGCATGCACCGCACCCACCGCTCTCAGTGGGCTGCCGCAGCCAGCCCAGCTCGACACCTAGAGTTCAGTGCTCTCAATCTGGCTCCCGGTCCGTGTGGCTCACCCGGCAACTCCAGGCAGGGCCCCACTCTCCTCTCGGTGGCTCCAGCCGCCAGCCGGTCCACAGGCCAACTAGGCCCATCTTTGCCCGGTACCCACTGTCTGTGTTAGTCTGTCTCAGCCGGCAGTGCTCCGTCGCTCGTGGTCTCACTCACCAACCAGGCACAGACAGCAACCAGAGCCCTCACACTCCTTTTGGCCAGCAGTGCGTCTGCTTTAGCACTACCCAAGGCAATTCACAGACGGCCTCTGCCTAGGTCTCCTCCAGCTTAGTTTCGGAGCTGTGGGGGCTGGGCTCCACTCTTGTCACTCCACTACGACTGCTCGCTTCACCTTCTCCGTTTCCATCACTCCCAGCGAGCCGGTCAGTTCTGTTTGATGAGCGGGGGAGGAGAGGTGAGTCAGGAGATCAACCCTGAGTCGCCTCCAGTTACGGCTCTGCCAATGATGCCCCGGAGCCACGCCACTGGGCCGTCTCCTCCCCGAGTCTCCTCAGCGCCAGGCCGCCGCCATCTTAGATTGCAGCCCTGCCAAGGCAGTCAGCATCAAAGGCCGCAGATCGCTGTTTAGCTGCCACGTGTGGGTCAATGGGAGCCTTAGCAAATTCTCCCACTCCAGGCAATACCCTCAGCATTCTTTGGGTCCTTGGGCTGGCAGGATCTTCATAGGATGACACTGGATGGGGATCAGCCATGCAGAGCTCCATACTCCATTGCCGTTCAGCCACACCCCCACCCCATCTAAGAACCTTTAATTTGGCAGTTTGAAACTTATCAACCAGGTGACCTCAAATAACAGAAACATGGCGGTAGGTCTCTTGGTATCGAGGCCCACAAACTTCAAAATGTTTCACCTCAGACTGGGAGAAGAATCAAAGGACCTTTGCTTCATTAAAGTTCTGATGGTAAAAAACAGGCGTTTTGCCGAGCACTTGTCATGATCAGAGTAACAATGGAGGGATATTGCATATGGACGGTGCAGCTCACATTTCGTGGGACTGTCACTATCCTTGGTTCTTTCTGTGCCTTTTGTACTTTCAAGTGTAAGAAAACTTTTAAATAATTACATAAATAGTCCACTTGGAGCAAAACATAAATTACAGACCCACAAGGCTTCTGTACTGAGGCAAGCTGTCACACAAAGGTCAGGAATTGAGAATTTGTACATGCAACTGGGATTTCTGCATGCATAAATCCTTAGTAGATTTACCCCAAAATGACCATTAAAAAAAAACGATGCAAGTGCTCAGGGCTCTGTAAATGGGGATGCACAGTTTTCTGATCTCCCTGGATCACAAATTTCACTTATAAAGTGATAGCAACCTTTTAGGTTGTTTTTTAAAGCAACAATAACATTTAAGCAGCACTCAGTGTTACTTAATGCACATAAGATTTGACCAGAAAGTGCTGTAAGTTCATAGGTGTGGAAAAGCAATGTATCAAGGCTTATAGCAGAGGTTTTTTGTCCACAGAAGTTGTAAGTGCTGTTGCTCATGGCATGAAATGTCTTACTTTGGATACAAAACTGGCACTGCAGATAAGGGAACCTTTTAAACAGCACATCTTGTCTCTCAATTACTAAGTAAAATGAACAAAATTGATATCTCTCGTCATGTAGGAGATGTAGTCTCATGAAAGTAATAAGTAGCTATAGGTAATCCCGAGATTACTTGGGAGTGGGAAACAGATCCCTCTATCAGGGAGACTGAAGCCTACATTCAAGGGCTTTTGCAGACCAGGTTTCAATGTACTCACTACAGAGTGTTTTTAGAGGCAGATCTGCAGCTTGTTGGCCCTTACTTCTCTACAAGTTCATGTACTCTATCAGTCTAGCTGCTTTCCAGTTGTAGCCGCAGTCATAGTCATACTCTCAGGCTTTACTAAAAGATGAGATCTCGGCTACTGTGAACTGAGTTCTGTATGCAACAGTTCTATTGAACTAATAACAGTTTATGACCATTGTGCCTTTCACAAATTGACCCTCCTCTCGTTAGTCCATCACCCAAATAACGAGTGCACGTTCCAACCTGGAGATGGTTGCGCACCCAGAATGATAGCACCACATCCCTCAGGTCTCCAGGTATGAATGGTGAATACAATGCATAAGAGATATAAGTTCTAGTCATACATTGCACCCTATTTGTGATCTTCATCACTATGGTGAGGGATGACTCAGAGGATTGGAAGAGTCACCAGTTCTGTGCCACTCCTTGTGTACAAAAACCTACATCACAAGTCTGCTGTGTTCTTCTAATTCACTCATTATTCTAAACTCCATCTGTATCGGTCTCTGTTTCATTCTTCAAGATTCATCCTAGAACTTTGTAGTGTGCTGTTTTCGCGCGCCCTTTGCGCGTGGACATTCCATGGCGTGTTGTCTCGCACTGCCCGTTGGCGTGCGAGCCGCTCTGAGAGATGACAGTTGGTAATGACAGTTGAGCACAGTATTACAGGGACAGCGCCTTGCTTGCACGCATGGCTGCGCGCCGTCTGTGGGATCATTTCAGCTGTACTTGAATAAACAGAACTTACAGACACGCCTGTGTTCTGTCATCACTACATTCATCATGGCGACGAGCTGGATTCTCCGTTGATCCCACACAGCACCCACGCCGAGGTTTAAGTCATAAAGGTTCCCAGACGTATTCCGGAAGCCTTCATGCTTCTCTCTCAACTCAGCTTGTTTCAATCTGCACTGAAGGGGCCTTCGTAATCCTCACCCATCCTGAGCTACAGCAACAGTACGTACTTTATGGTATCCGAGCGTGTGGTTGAAGAGGCGGAGTCCCGCTACGTGTACATTGGCAACAACATTGTGTGCCTTGTTCATAGAGTTTCGTCACACTTCCGGCAAAAGGTTAACCCGGATCTGGTGTTTTCCTAGCACCGCCTTCCTACTGACTCACGGAGGACAACATCACAGATGCGTCACTTTGGAACGCCTACCCTGTGAGGAACGCCTTCCTACATCGTCATCTCTTGGGAACGTCTTCCCTGTGAAGAACGCATTACCACATCGACAGAAGATCACGATTGGAGTCACGTCACCTCTTTCCTTCCTTCTCGCCTGAGGTGCCGATTCCTGTCAACTGACCAGCAATCACCCTCTTCCTTGCGAGATGCTTCCTGCGTGCTGTTCCTTCAACTTGCATGAGGTACCGACTCCCTTGGGAGTCTTCTTTTCGTGTTCACTCTCTCCCGTTCAGCAGTGTGTGCACCTTCACACAGTGACACGCACACCTCTTTCCCTCTACAAAGTTGGTACTGTGTGTGCGCTCAGTTACACGGTGACACGCACACCTTACTCTTCAATCCTGTCAACTGCGTGTGCACTCGATCTTCGGTGACACACACACACCCTTATTGACAAGCTATCTCACTTTCACACGGTGACACGCACACCTCTGTTCCTCTACAAAGTTGTACTGTGTGTGCACTTGTTTACACGGTGACACGCACACCTTATCCTTCCTTTATTATTCTCTAATGTATGCACTCATCCTCGGTGACATATACACTTCTTATTCAATTTCAGAATTCATTGATTACAATTTAACGCTACATCTCTTCCACACCATGTATCATTGTAATTGTAAAGCATTGTAGTTAGGTTCGCTGTATACTTTAATCCTTCTCCAGTCTTCATTTTTACATTTTGGGTTGACACTCATCCCTCACCTATTCATTATGCAAGCGGTTAACCCACCACCCCCATTCCTTGACTCACCTGGTGACCTCCCATTAAGTGACGCCATTGGCTCGATGCTTTTGAAATCTATTTAGGCGCTATAGGGGCACACAGGTTTAGACCCGAAAGAAAGAAGTTCTTACTGTTACATTCCTTAGGATTTGAAGGGAGGGCTACACTCAAACACTTACCTGATGCTGTGGGCGGTGATGATGAAGAACTTGATGAATATCAGAGTACTATTAAAAAGTTAGCTTGCAGATATGATGTCCAGCATAGTATCATTCTATTAAGGCACAAATTCTTCAAATGAGTACAGAAGAACGATGAAGATGTAGACACATACATCACTGCCCTTAGAAAAATGATTGCAGATTGTGAATTCGAAAGTTTTAGTGAGCAGTTGGTACGTGACTAGTTTATAAGCCATTGTACGGATAAACCATTAGACAAAAGCTTCTGTCCCTAGAGAATCCCTCTCTTGACAAGTCTATTCGCATTGCTAAAAGCATTGAAACTTCACAAGTCTCAGTGAAGGAACTAGAAAACAAAACAGTAGAGGTTGTAACCCCAGTACGCATTACAAACTACAAAAAAAAGAGAGAAACCTCTCAGAATAGTTTTTTTAGAAGAACAGGCATATGCTTTAGGTGTGGTAATGCTGTACACTCCAAAAACAGCAGACCGTGTCCTGCAAAAAATGTGGTGTGCCGGTCGTGTTGGAAAGTTGCCCATTTTTCTAAAGTGTGTCAGGGACACAAAAGAGAAAATGTCAGAATAGGGCATGTCAAAGACACCTGTGACAGTGACAATGAGGATCCCTTGTCAGAAATGAAAGATATGATTCTAGTTGTCACGGAAAGTGAAATCAAGACTGGTGATCCCTCAGAGTGTGTAGACCCCTATGCCAACATACTGGTAGGAGAAAAGAAGTTGCGTCTTCTCGTGGAATCAGGTGCACGCATCACTATGATTTCCGAGTCACTTTTTACAGCTAATTGGGGTGAAAGACAGTTATTGCCGGCAGATCGTGCTGCTGTGTCGTACGAAGGGCGTAAGATCGATCTCCTAGGATATTTTGAAGACATCATGGACTTTAAAGATAGACGCATTCAAGGAAAAATCTATGTAGCCATACAAGGTTTGAATAATTTAGGGTGGTTTCACCAAGGTTTGTTCGACATGATGCTGTGTCCTGGTGCCAAAAAACAGGTTTTAGCCATACGTGATTCCACCCAGGTTGAAGAACTATTGAACAACTTTCCCAAAGTTTTCTCCGGTGAACTAGGAAAAATAAAAGGCTTCAAACACAAAATTAAAGTGAGAGATGGTGCGATACCCGTAAAACACAAGTTGAGAAGCGTACCGTTCAGCATCAGAGAAGATCTCGAGAAAGAACTCATGACATTGTGCAACAGAGGAGTTATCGAACCCGTTGAATCCTCAGACTGGTTATCTCCACTTGTCATAGCGCGCTCCGAAATGTTGGGCATGGTTGCGGGAGCTAAGTTCTTTACCAAACTTGACCTTGCTTCCGCATATCACCAGGTTGAACTCGACAGAGATTCACGTCATCTCACTGCGTTCAACTCACCTTCAGGCATGTTCCAATTCTGTTGTATGCCATTTGGACTGGCTTCGGCAGCTTCAGTTTTTCAGCGCCTCATGGGCAATCTTCTTAAAGGGATCAAAAATGTCACCATCTTCCAAGATGACGTCCTTATAAACGCCATTCACCAGTCAACACATGATGAAACATTGCATCAAGTTCTATCCACATTTCAAGAGCATGGGGTTGTCCTCAAACGTGACAAATGTGAGTTCTCCAAAAGCTCGGCAGAATACCTTGGTCACATAATCTCGAGTGCTGGTGTAACACCCAAACCAAGTCTGGTTCAAGCCATTTTGGACGCATCTCCTCCCAATGACAAAACAGGAGTGAAGTTATTACTAGGATTGACTGAGTTCTATTCTCGTTTCATTCCTGATTAAGCCACGAAAGTACGCCCCATTTCCAACTTATTAAAACATGAAACTGTTTTTGCATGGGATGAAGAATGTAGAAACGCTTTTGATTGACTAAAAACACAACTCACCAAGGTCGAGGAGTTGAAACCTTTTAACCCATCAGTACACTGCACATTAACTGTCGATGCCAGCTGTTACGGTCTTGGTGCTGTCCTGACAAAACAGATGGGCACCCAAGAACACATAATAGGCTTTGCATCTAGGGTACTAAGAGACACAGAATCACACTACTCAGTCATCGAAAAAGAACTACTTGCTTGTTGGTGGGCCATTGAAAAATTCAAATGTTACCTATGGGGCAGGAATTTCACCCTACAAACTGACCACAAACCTTTATTAGCCATCTTAGGGAACACCATCTATCGCAACACCACGCCACGCATAGCCAGACTTGCTTCAAAGCTCCTCCAAATCCATTTTGACATTGTACACATCCCGGGTGGGAAGAATGTACGTGCTGATGCTCTTTCATGCTTGCCTCCCATTCCTAATATGCCAGAGGTTAGCGAAAGACCCAGTAGCGATGATGAACATGAGGACTGTATAGTTGCTGCTGTAGAATTACAACACATTTGTTCTGTAAGTGAAAACGATTGGAATGCTGCCATGCACAGTGATGAGACATTGAAATGTGTTAAAAAATACATTGCCGAAGGTTGGCCTAAAGAGAAGAGTTTAAATGTTGATGTACAACCTTATGTAAAAATCTGTGATGAATTATCTGTTGAAGATGGGCTTATCTTCAGGCTAGAAAAAATTGTACCTCCTTTTGACCTCAGGAAAACCCTCTTGACCAAAGCTCACGAAGGACATCTGGACGCGACACTCACAAAACACAGAGTACCTGAATACTTCTGGTGGCCCCAAATGGACAGAGACATTGACACTTTGGTCCAAGATTGTACCATTTGTGCTGGTAGTGACAAGACCCTACGCGTCTCTTACCCACCCCTCACACCCATTCCTGACAATCCCTGAGAAAAACTGGGTATCGACGTACTGGGTCCCTTCCACACCTTACCCCATCAGACTCAGTTCGCCATAGTCTTAGTTGACTATTACTCGAAATGGCCGGAAGTCAAATTTGTAGCCAAAGTTGACTCCAAAGAAATCCTCGACTTCATGAAAGAGGTTTTCATGCGGGAGGGATTTCCCAAGACTGTTATTTCTGACAATGGTGTGCAGTTTATATCTGCTGATGTTGAAGAATTCCTTAGAGAATCTTCAATGAACCACCTCAAAAGATCTCTCTATCATCCTCAAACTAATGGGCTAGTAGAGAAACTTAACAGAGTCATTGGGGACTGTATACGGTGGGCTATTTCTCACAACAATGTTATACCTACGGCTGTAAGAACCATGCTGTGGTTCTACAGAACCACGCCGCACACATCCACAGGCGTTTTTCCTTTCGAATTACTCAAAGGCAGGAAGGCTTGCTCTGATTTTAGACCAGCATGGATGTCTAAGTGGTTCAAACGTAAGACCCCTGCCCACGAGCTTGATGGTTAGAAACAAAGTTAGCAACGTACAATCCAAACAAAAGACATATTTTGACTCAAGGAAAAATGTCTCCAACAGTAAGTTCACAGTAGGTGACATGGTGAAAATAAAGAAACAAAGTTTTGTAAGGAAAGGTGACTCCAAGTTCAGTGAACCTGTTTGTATCGATAAAATTTGTGGCAGTGCTGTTCGTGTCAATCAGCGGAATAAGTGGATTGTTAAAGTCAATGACAAGGTTTGTGATAGACCGACCCAATGTTTTTATATGGTCTCAATGCATCCCTCTGGTGCAAGACACAGTGATTTGGATGTTGTTAATAACCCTCTTGTTTCCCCCGGAGGAGTGGCAGATGTCAGACTGCCTGCTAGGTTCAGGTAATTTTTTCCCCAATCTCTCTCTCTCTCTCGCTTTCCTTTTCTCTCTCTCCCTTTCTCACGCTCTCTCCTTCCTTCCTTTTACTCCTGCTTCTTTTTCTTTCTTTAAGGGAAAGAGATATATGTAGTGTGCTGTCTTCGCGCGCCCTTCGCGCGTGGACATTCTATGGCGTGATGTCTCGCTCTGCCCATTGGCGCGCGAGCCGCTCTGAGAGATGACAGTTGGTAATGACAGTTGAGCACAGTATTACGGGGACAGCGCCGTGCTTGCACGCATGGCTGTGCGCCGTCTGTGGGATCATATCAGCTGTACTTGAATAAACAGAACTTACCGACACGCCTGTGTTCTGTCATCACTACAAACTTCAGGCATGAATCCTAAAGGAGCGGCTCCTCTAGCTCATTGTTAGAGTTTTTAAGTAGAACCATGTATGTGACTACCAGCCACGGTCTGGTCTGCAGCCTTTCCGGCCCATAGTAAACCTGCAGACAACAGCTGGGGTAGACACTTGAAGGTTGTGAATTTGATCCCTACTTCAAATAGGTAAATATAGTAGGCAGAGACTGTGAGGGGCTGCACAAGTGCAATACATTCATTAATTCATATTACTAGAGTTTGCATTGTTGAAAGCAGTAATGGAATGTGCTAAACTGATTACATTCAATCATGATTTCACTTGCTATTATCTCTGGGACATGACATTGTTATTCAGTGCTTTGGGGTAACTCATGTTAATGAAAGTGCACTTGTGATTTCTTAATAAAGGAAGGAAACACGTTCTTATGTACCTTCTTTCCATATATTTATTGAATAGTCTTTTGCTAATTAGTGAACCTATAAGCGCTATTAATATCAGCACCACCATGAGAAAGAAGCACTGACTGCCAGGAGAAATAGCATCTATAGAGAACTGATGCAGTGTGAAAGGTGTACTAAGAGGCATTTTTTCCTTTTGAAAATGTTTTATTTTACGAACATAACAGTGTATATTTGAAGTTGGTGTTGCGACGGGAATGCCCCCCTCCGCCCCAGCATGACTTCTCAAGCATGCACCCCTACTAGGTAGGTCTGTGGTATTTTGACTCAATTTTTTCCTTCTGGCCTCAGCGCACACAACACTCATGCATGATGAAGACCGCTCAGCTATAGATTGCGACTCCAAGGTCTGTGGTCAAAAACGGTGCACAGTGCGTGCCTTTATAGTGAGAGTGACTAGTGGCAGCTCAAACCGATTGATGGACGTTGGTAGCAGTGTATTCATTTATAGTGGCAGGGCAGGCTTTTTGCCATGAGGTGTTTGGCCTACTTGTCTCACCTGTTAAAAGGATCTGTCCTGTCTCATGTGAGTTGCTGACTACTAATTTTCTTTACTGCGCCTCTGTTCTTTTCCCTTTTGCTTCCTCTGACTCTTTTATTTAAACTTACACTAGTCGGAAATTGGGATATTTACGTAATCTAGTTTGAACGTACTATTCATCCTTGACGTCTTGTGATAGTGCACTCACTTGTGCAATGGCTTTGTCTCACCCACCACATACTCCCACCGAAATTAGAGTCACAGACAATTCAAGTGGAGTAGGACGTAGCAAAGTTTACTTCATAAGAACCTAATACTGAGCAGGATAATACAATAGCATAACACTTCACATTGATCCTTGCATATTATGAACATCTTAAGACAGATATAAGCATTCAAAAAATGTACACATTACCTATTTACATCCCGCGTGGTGCAGGCAGAGGCCCGGGGGCCCGGCCAACATGGATTACTTGAAACAAAGAGAAAGGTTATTAAATATTAGGGCAACGTTGACAGGAGTGACACATTCAGTCTAATAAGGCAAACACCAGGGAACTGCTTACTGCATTATCCCTGCTGGGGCACACCGTGACGATTTGGGCAGACCCCAAGAAATATCATGGGCCGCGGAGGTAGGGCTAGAAGGCCTGGACCACCAGCAGATCAGTGCCCCCTCTAACCAGCCCCCTACCCAAATAACCCCTCATGAAGAGGGTTTTCATAATATACTGAATGGTACTCCAGCACTTAAGTACCATTCTTTGGTGTTTTTGGCCACAAGGCAAGAAGGTCACTGGCACCTACGCCCTCCCCCGCCAAAGCATTAGTTTTAGAAGCAATCGCCATCGGAAGCAGCACTGCACTTCATCTCCTGTGTGCACCATGCAAACCCATATGTAAGTACATTTAGACTTGCATCCAGCTGCATCTTTAATGCTTTACGTATGAAGAAAATAACTGAATCTATTAGTTCTGACTCGGTCACATTCAACAGCATCTTGTTTGGATTTTACAAGGCGTGATCGACCCTTGGGTCACAACGCTTCAAATTAACCAGCCATTAAGAGAATCCCTGCTGAGCCGCCTACCTGTTCTATGCAGTTAAATGGGCAAACCATAACCTATTTTTGTGGTATTCAAGAAGCACCTTGTCCAGATGGTTTACTTCCCTTGTTAACTTAATTAAGTCCCTCTCTTCCCCGTCAGTTCCTGTCCACACGGACATCTCCCAGGACCTCTGTGTTAGAATGGCTAGTTTCTTCCGGTCCAAGATCTTGGAAATATATTCCTCCCTGGAAACCCTCAACTTTGATACCCTCAAATCAGTTTCTGCCAAGCCCCCCTTTTCCTCTAACAATTCTGTTACCCTGGAGGAGGCAGGCAATTTACTTGCCTTCCCTCCCTGTCACAAGAGGACACGGACCGCCTGTTAGGTGGAATCACCTCGGGTTCCCCGTTGGAGCCCTGTCCACTGAAGATTATGAAATTGGAGAGGGAGGTTATTGTACCCCACCTTACCTCAATACTTAATCTAGTTATCTCAGCTGGACAGTAACCCACCTCTTGGAAGACGGCGGTGGTCAAACCACTTTTAAAAAAAACCCTCCCTGGATGCTGCTGAACTAAAAAATTACCGCCCCATCTCCTTACTACCAGTTCCAGCAAAAATTCTGGAGAAACATTTGAATTCTCACCTCAGTTCTTATCTGGGGGAGCATCAGCTGCTTGATGGCTCGCAGCATGGTTTTAGAAGTGACCATAGTACGGAGACAGCGTTAACCGCCGTTATTAACAACATCCGCATGCAGGTCATACCACGCTATTGATTCTTCTTGACCTTACGGCGGCCTTCGATACTATATCCCCCCTGAGACTGGTGGACCGGCTTAAGGAAATGGGGGTTGGGGGTCTGGCCCTTAAGCTCCTCACTTCATTCCTTAATGATCGGGCTCAAATAGTAAAGATGGATCAATTCTACTCGGCCCCTAACCATCTGTCTTGTGGAGTCCCTCAGGGCTCGTCACTGAGTCCGACTCTTTTTAACATTTATGTTGCCCCCCTGGCCAGGGTTGTTAGATCCTTTGGATTGGAGGTGCTGTCCTATGCTGACGACACCTAAATGATGGTGTCTATCACCAACAACATAGAGGCATCTGCCACCAATTTTAAAAACTGCATGCAGGCAGTCTCCTCCTGGATGGTAGAGAACTACCTCAGACTTAACGGGGACAAAACAGAGGTTTTGCTCTTTGGAAGACAACAGCATATCTGGTCCAATGCCTGGTGGCCTGACACGCTTGGCTCCTGCCCTTGCCCAGTGTCCCTAGGTAAAAATCTCGGTGTTATAGTGGACAATTCCCTCTCCCTGGGCCCCCAGGTCAACAGAACGGTATCACATGCTTTGGGACCATCAGGATTCTCAGGAAAATCTCTCAATTTATCTCTTTTACTTCTCGAAAGCAGGCAGTCATCGCCTTAGTGTTATCTAGACTGGATTATTGTAATGCCCTCTATTTGGGCTGTCCCTTGCCCTACGGCATGGGGACATTCCGTCAATTCGGGAACTGAGGAGGCAGTACAAATTGGCCCAAGTGAAGGCCAAGAGGGACTGGGACGAAAGGAGGTGGGCAGAACTTGGCGAGTCCATTTCAAGTCCAGATGCCCGACTGTTCTGGTTGCTCGTGGGCAAGGGCAATCATGAAAGGTCTCCACCTCTAGCAAACAACATCCCGGCCCATCTGTGGCAGGAACACTTTGGTTCCCTGTACTCAACCCTCACAAGTTATGCCATGGAAGCTGTAATTCCCGATCTAATGCAATTACCATACGATCTAACATTTACTAGAGAAGAAATACTGGCCTCACTGGATGCAATTACACCCGCCAAGGCCTCTGGCCCCGACGGCATCCCAGGGGATCTCTTTCTATCGGACAGGGAAAACTGGGCTACATACATATTGACCCTTGCCAACGAAGGGCTTGTTCATTGTCTCAGCTGGTACAGAATGCTGCGGCCAGGCTGGTGATGGCCTTCCTAAATTCCATTCAGTCTGAACTGCTGTCAGTGAGTTACATTGGCTCCCTTTAAACTGGAGAATTCTGTTTAAAGCTCTATATCTTACTCACAAGGCTTTCTACAATCAAGGTTCGGAAGGTATTAAAGGGCTCTTCCGACGATATGCTCCTACCAAGCAGCTAAGATCTGCCAGTAAAAATCTGTTGGTAGTCCACAGGTATAAGAGAGCCAGATGGGGGGTCAGAGCCTTTCCCATTGCTGCTGCTAGGCTCTGGAATTCCCTCCCATCCTCTATTTCTGGGCAAGTGTCTCACTCCGTTTTCCGCAAGGCCCTGAAGACTTGGCTCTTTTTTCCAGTCTATTAGCATGAGCCCTACGTATATCTCTGTCTGATGGCCCTGTCTGTAGCGCCTTGACGTCTCTGGGCAAAGTTTGCGCTTTATAAGGCTAATATTCATTCATTCATTCATTCCCTGGTAGTCCGCATACCAATGGCTTTTCACTTTTGCTCAGTACACCTTTATTATTCTGCTACTTGCGTAAGATGCTAGGAGGGGATTTTTATGCAGAGCCTCGCCCTTCTGCTCTTTACCCTTCTTAAAGAAGAGTCACACTCCTATGAGGATAGAGGTAAGGATTGATCTAACCCAGAGGAACTCCCTATGGTCGCCTTTTTAAAATAAGCTCTTTACTATACAGCGCTTCAGGTGTTTGTAAACACAGCTGTGCTGGCTGACTAATTGTACCCACTGTCTCCGAGTGGAAATGTTAGCTGCCTGAGTTGGTTATGGTTGGTTAAAATCTATATTCTGAGTGTAAATACCTGCTGCACCTGGAAATATTTCAACTTACTGAGCTATTCAGCTGCTTCCTGATTAGCCATCAACTCCTTTCTACAAGGGAGGTGACCCCCTCCAATGATAATCGCCGGCTAAAATGGTCCACAATTCTGGCGGACGAATCCAAGCTTGACACCTTCAAACGTGATCTTGAGAACCATCTGGAATTGCTGTCATCCCGGTCAAGTGACTCTCTCACACGAGTAAGCTGCAGCGACTCACACTCTAAATTTTTTGGCCAGCTGGCCAAAAAATGTATTGTTCACCAACATAAACTTAGGTCGAGTAAAGTGAAAATTATAAAAACGACCTCCTGGTTTTCAAAAGAGTGCAGATCCCTAAAAAGACGGCTGTCCCTTGCCCTACGGCATGGGGACATTCCGTCAATTCGGGAACTGAGGAGGCAGTACAAATTGGCCCAAGTGAAGGCCAAGAGGGACTGGGACGAAAGGAGGTGGGCAGAACTTGGCGAGTCCATTTCAAGTCCAGATGCCCGACTGTTCTGGTTGCTCGTGGGCAAGGGCAATCATGAAAGGTCTCCACCTCTAGCAAACAACATCCCGGCCCATCTGTGGCAGGAACACTTTGGTTCCCTGTACTCAACCCTCACAAGTTATGCCATGGAAGCTGTAATTCCCGATCTAATGCAATTACCATACGATCTAACATTTACTAGAGAAGAAATACTGGCCTCACTGGATGCAATTACACCCGCCAAGGCCTCTGGCCCCGACGGCATCCCAGGGGATCTCTTTCTATCGGACAGGGAAAACTGGGCTACATACATATTGACCCTTGCCAACGATATTGTGGGAGGAGGGAGCATCCCAGAATCTTGGAAAGGGGCTGAAGTGATCCCCATTTTTAAAAAGGGCGACAGGTCTATACCTGCAAACTACCGACCGATTAGCCTGATCGACTGTGTCCAGAAAGTCGTCTGTCTCTCGCTTCTAGCTAAAATCACGGATTGGATGGAAGAAAACGACATTCTCTCTTCCCTCCAAGCGGGCTTCCGGCGGAAAAGTGGCACAGTCGATCAGGTCTTTCGACTGTTTATGCTGTACTGGAAAGTGGTCTTGCTGGGCAAAGGAAGCCTGTACATTGCATTTATTGATTTAAAAACCGCATTTGATCCCGTTCCCAGGGACAATTTATGGCGGGTGCTCAGGGAGATGGGCATGCCTCAGGGAAACCTCGTACTCCTAATTAGGCTCCATGATGAGAATTTTGCCAGGGTCAGGTGGGGTAGCCAGAGACAGGTCACCAATCCCATCAAGGTTCAGCGGGGAGTCCGCCAAGGATGTCTCCTGGCTCCAACTTTATTCTCATTGTACATCAATCATATTGCCAAGGTTCTATCTGCTATCCCAGCGGATGCCCCGTCCTTAGCAAAGCAAAGAATACCTACCCTCCTATTCACAGACGATACCCTTCTTGTCTCAAAGACCCCAAAGGGCTTGCAAAAACTATTAGATCATTTCAATCTCTTTTGCGATAGGAGGGGGCTTGAAATTAATACATCAAAAACCAAGCTTATGCTCTTAAATCCCCACAAGTCCTTCAAGGGTAATCTGCTCCTAGACAATCTCCCACTTGAGAGAGTCAGTTCCTTCGATTACCTGGGAATTAAACTATCTGAGGTTATGGCCTGGAAGCACCATCTCAATAAGGCCTTCCTCAAATTCTCCCAGGTAACCGGGGTCCTGCGCAAAGAACACCGCCTCTCTCACACCAAGCCTGTTGCACCAGGACTGAAACTGTATAGTTGCAAGGCCATGAGCAGTGCACTCTATGGAGCTGAGCTGTGGGGCATGGCAAGAGCAAATGACCTGACATCCCTGGAGAACAGGTTCCTTAAAAATTTGGTTTCCCTGCCACAGAGTACTCCCACTCGCCCACTATTGCTCGACATGGGCATCAAACCCATAAGTGACCTAGCGAACCTCCGTCTTCTGCTGTTCTGGCAGCGGATGGTTTCCACCCCAGAACTGTCGCTCTATGCTGCCGCTTTCCAGGAGGTTTGTGCCTTAGACACCATGCACAAAATTGGTTGGATCAAACATGTCAAAAGTCTTATGTCATACATAGGCCTTGCAGGACACAACATTGGTTGCCCAATATACCTCACTAGAAGACAGATCAAATGTCTCTATTGGGAAAGGGTTGAGCAAATTGCCTATTTAGCTGGCAATCAGGGGAGACTGAATGAGGAATTCAGTGATTTCAAGCTTAGCTGTATCCTCGAAAGCTACCTCGACATCATCAAAGTGCCGGCCAATAGGAAGCTATACATCCAGTTTAGGTTTGGCAGCCTGCCGATCAATGCATTCACAAATTCATGGCTGCACAATAAAGCACAGCCAAAGGGCTGCCCTTGCTGTCCTTGCCCACAAGAATCCACGGCCCATTTCCTCTTTGCATGTAAAGCATACACCAAACCAAGGAGCAGATGGCTTTCTCCTGTCTGCAGAGAACTTGGTACCCGAGACTTTAGAGTGACCCTGCGCATACTGAAATCGGATGCAAGACCCCTACTCGTGTGCACAACTGCAAAGTATCTGGGAAATGCATGGGCAATGAAAAGGAGGACGGTGATTCTCCCCCAGCTCAACCCCGAGAGCAGCATACACGTCTAATTTAACCCTGGGTATAATACTACGCTCCGCTCACAGAGCATGAGTAGTTTGTGCTACTACACACTAAGCAAATTGCATGTAGCACAGTGCAAAAACTGTGCTAATTGACGTAGCGTAGCAGCAAAATCATCAACACCTACAAATGCTTTGATGAAGCAATTTTACATGCTAAAAAGCATATAACCAATTCACAAAAGTGAACTTTAAGAATGAAAATATCAGGCAATGTGAGAGGTGATGATTTTGGGGTCCCCTCTAACCTAGGGGGAGGACCAAGCAGATGCCTCGAACACAAAGAGCATATCATGATGAATGATTCAGTGGTGGTCCCTTCCTCCTAGGACCACCCCAAGCACAGTTATGGGCAAAAATACAATCCCAACCAAAGGCCCTGCAAAGCATTATGGGACGAGATTAGCAGTGGGCAGTGAATATTATAGTGTCCAATATCAAAATAATTCTACAAAGAGCTGCAGTTCAACTAATCGTTACTAGATGTCCCTCACGAGTCAAATGCAAAAGCATTGAATTATTAATACATCAAGCTGCAGTTCCACTAGTCATTACTAGATGTCTCTCACGAGTCAAATGCAAAAGCATTGAAACCCTTTCAAGAAGCTTTTGCATTTGACTCGTGAGGGACATCTAGTAACGACTAGTGGAACTGCAGCTTGATGTAATAATAATTTCAATGCTTTTGCATTTGACTCGTGAGGGACATCTAGTAACGACTAGTTGAACTGCAGCTCTTTAAGAATTATTTTGATATTGGATACTATAATATTCACTGCCCACTGCTAATCTCGTCCCATAATGCTTTGCAGGGCCTTTGGTTGGGATTGTATTTTGCCAATAACTGTGCTTGGGGTGGTCCTAAGAGGATGGGACCACCACTGAATCGTTCAACAAGATGTGCTTTTGTTTTCAAGGCATCTGCTTAGTTCTCTCCCTAGGTTAGGAGGATCCCAAAATCATCACCTCTCTCACTGCTTGTTAATTTATCGTTTTCACTTTTGTGAAATGACTATATGCATTTTAGCATATAAAGACAGAGATACTTATTTCACTACGCAATTTGTATAGCTACGTGTAGTTCAAAATGTACTTTGCGTAGTTACATGCAGTGCTACTACGCAAACTGCGCCCAGGGTTAGTCTAATTACCCATTAAACACATTTGCCATACAGGTCAGCAAACTTAAAAATGCAAGTAATACTTTTTAGTCTTTTTACTTGATAGCATAAAATATTTTTAACACTTTTATTATATTGTCAGGCGACTGAATCCTTAAGCATTTGCGTCTTAATAACGGTTTCTTTGCCAGATTTTGCACATTACGTTCCACATGGGCAAGAACCCGTGATGGAAATAATGATTTGCCTAATCAAAGAATGTAATTAATAGCAGCCAAGGCACCTGCATCAGAATCGGGTTTATGGCAAATATGCACTGTTAAGTTTGCCTGCACCTTAGTAACGGGACATTCCTAAATTAGCACTTCAACCCTTTTTAGGTCGAGCCTAGCGCAGCGCGCATGCGTTGCTCTATGGGGAGGCCTCTAGGAATCACTCCAGACTTCCCTGAAACTTTCTGTGTGGTTTTCCAACTTCCACACATTCTATTGGCCTTTGCGTGGGGCTTTCAAAAATGAAAGCACGCAATTGGCCAAAGGCGGGTGCATGTCCCACCTTTTCTCTAAATGTTCACTCCCACGGCCTCCAGCTGTCAGGAGCGAGCAGCGGCGCGCAGGCTGCCAGCTGCAGTCCTCCCTTGTCGTGGATCATGTTACAAATTAAACATAGCGCGGTCGCTTTCACTTTCGCGGCCGCACGTGCTTATCTTCCACACTTGTCTGTGGTTCTTTTTCATGTTCACTCCTTTATTTGTTGCTCGCACTTTTTAATTTGTCACGCTATCTCCCATTGGTTTATTTGATTGCAAGCACGTTATTTAATTAAAAGTCCTCCTCTAAAAAGTCAGCGCACGCCTGCAAGGCAGGCATAGTCATGTCAGCTTAGCAGACCGCCGCACTTCAGGAGCATTACCGGTGTGCATACCATGGACACTATGCTTCCAATTCCGGAGCATTACCGGTGTGTATACCATGGCACACTACGCTTCCACTTCCGGAGCATTACCGGTGTGTATACCATGGCACACTACGCTTCCACTTCCGGAGCATTACCAGTGTGTAAACCATGGACACTACACTTCCACTTCCGGAGCATTACCAGTGTGTATACCATGGCACACAAGGCTTTTACTTCTGGAGCATTATCCGTGTGTATATCATGGCACACTACGCTTCCATTCCGGAGCATTACCGGTGTGTATATCATGGCACCCTACGCTTCTACCTTTGGAGCATTACCGGTGTGTATACCATGGCCATTAGGCTTCCACTTCTGGAACATTACTGGTGTGTTTAGCATGGCACACTACATTTCCATTTTTGGAGCATTACCGTGGTGTTTATCATGTCACATTATGTTTCCACTTCCGGAGCGGTGCCGGTGTGTTTACCATGGCACACTATACTTCTGAAGCATTACCGGTGTGCATACCATAGCACTCTACGCTTCCACCTCCGATTACTGGAAATGCTCCACATCCAGAGCATTACCGGTGTGTTTCCCATGGCACACTACGCTTCCAGTTCCGGAGCATTACCGGTGTGTATACCATGGACACTATGCTTCCAATTCCGGAGCATTATCAGTGCATACCATGGTACACTAGACTTTTAATTCCGGAGTACTACCGGTGTGTATACCATGGCACACTACACTTCCACTTCTGGAGCTTTACCGGTGTGTATACCATGGCACACTACGCTTCAACCTTTGGAGCATTACCAGTGTGTTTACCATGGCACACTACGCTTCCGGAGCATTACCGGTTTATACCATGGCACACTAGGCTTTTACTTCCGGAGTATTACCGGTGTGTTTACCATGGCAAACTATGCTTCCTATTCCAGAGCATTACCGGTGTATACCATGGTACACTAGGCTTTTACTTCCAGAGTATTACCGGTGTGTTTACCATGGCACACTACGCTTCCACTTCTGGAGCATTACCGGTGTGTATACCATGGCACACTACGCTTCTACTTTTGGAGCATTACCGGTGTGTTTACCATAGCACACTACGCTTCCACTTCCGATTACTAAAAATGCCTCACTTCCGGAGCATTACTGGTGTGTTTACCATGGCACACTACACTTCCAGTTCCGGAGCATTACCGGTGTGTATACCATGGACACTATGCTTCCAATTCTGGAGCATTACCGGTGTATACCATGCTACAATACACTTTTACTTCCTGAGTATTACCGGTGTGTATACCATGGCACACTACACTTCCACTTCCGGAGCATTACCGGTGTGTATACCTTGGACACTACGCTTCCACTTCCGGAGCATTACTGGTGTGTATACCATGGCACACTAGGCATTTACTTCCGGAGCATTACCCGTGTGTATAACATGGCACATTATGCTTCCACTTCCGGAGCATTACCGGTGTGTATACCATGGACACTATGCTTCCAATTCCGGAGCATTACCGGTGTACACCATGGTACACTAGGCTTTTACTTCCGGAGTATTAACGGTGTGTATACCATGGCACACTATGCTTCAACTTCTGGAGCATTACCAGTGTGTATACCATGGCACACTATGCTTCTACGTTTGGAGCATTACCGGTGTGTATACAATGGACACTATGCTTCCAATTCCGGAGCATTACCGGTGTGTATACCATGGCACACTACGCTTACACTTCCGGAGAATTACCGGTGTGTATACCATGGACACTATGCTTCCAATTCCAGAGCATTACCGGTGTATACCATGGTACAATAGACTTTTACTTCCGGAGCATTACCGGAGTGTATACCATGAACACTACGCTTCCACTTCCGGGGCATTACTGGTGTGTATACCATGGCACACTATGCTTCTGAAGCATTACCGGTGTGCATACCTTAGCACACTACGCTTCCACTTCCGATTACTGGAAATGCTCCACTTCCAGAGCATTACCAGTGTGTTTACCATGGCACACTACGCTTCCAGTTGTGGAGCATTACCGGTGTGTATACCATGGCATACTACGCTTCCACTTCCGGAGCATTACCGGTGTGTATACCATGGACACTATGCTTCCAATTCCGGAGCATTACCAGTGTATACCATGGTACACTAGACTTTTAATTCCGGAGTACGAGCTGTGTATATACCATGGCACACCACACTTCCATTTCTGGAGCATTACCGGTATGTATACCATGGCACACTACGCTTCAACTTTTGGAGAATTACCGGTGTGTTTACTATGGCACACTAAGCTTCCACTTCCGGAGTGTTACCGGTGTGTTTACCATGGCCATTATGCTTCCACTTCAGGAACATTACCGGTGTGTTTACCATGGCACACTACATTTCCATTTTTGGAGCATTACCATTGTGTTTATCATGGCACATTACGTTTCCACTTCCGGAGCGGTACCAGTGTGTTTACCATGGCACACTATACTTCTGAAGCATTACCGGTGTGCATACCATAGCACACTACGCTTCCACTTCCGATTACTGGAAATGCTCCACTTCCAGAGCATTACTAGTGTGTTTCCCATGGCACACTATGCTTCCAGTTCTGGAGCATTACTGGTGTGTATACCATGGCATACTACGCTTCCACTTCCGGAGCATTACCGGTGTGTATACCATGGACACTATGCTTCCAATTCTGGAGCATTACCAGTGCATACCATGGTACAGTAGACTTTTAATTCCGGAGTACTACCGGTGTGTATACCATGGCACACTACACTTCCACTTCTGGAGCATTACTGGTGTGTATACCATGGGAAACTACGCTTCAACTTTTGGAGCATTACCGGTGTGTTTACCATGGCAAACTACGCTTCCACTTCGGGAGCATTACCGGTTTACACCATGGCACACTAGGCTTTTACTTCCGGAGTATTACCGGTGTGTTTACCATGGCACACTATGCTTCCTATTCCAGAGCATTACCGGTGTATACCATGGTACACTAGGATTTTACTTCCAGAGTATTACCGGTGTGTTTACCATGGCACACTACGCTTCCACTTCTGGAGCATTACCGGTGTGTTTACCATAGCACGCTACGCTTCTACTTTTGGAGCATTACCGGTGTGTTTACCATAGCACGCTACGCTTCCGATTACTAAAAATGCCTCACTTCCGGATTATTACCGGTGTGTTTACCATTGCACACTATGCTTCCAGTTCCAGAGCATTACCGGTGTGTATACCATGGACACTATGCTTCCAATTCCGGAGCATTACCGGTGTATACCATGGTCCTAACTTTACTACTCCTAAACTGAGAAAATCCTAACTTTAAGATTTTCGGTATTCACAGAAGGCATTTAGGAGTCCTAAAGTTAGGAGTCCTAACTTTACTACTCCTAAACTGAGAAAAATCCTAACTTTAAGACTTTGGTATTCACAGAAGGCATTTAGGAGTCCTAAAGTTAGGACTACTAACTTCTGTGAATACCAAAATGAGTAAGTTCATTCTGTGAATACCAAAATGAGTAAGTGTATTCTGTGAATACCAAAAGTACTAACTTTACGTTTTTTGACGTAAGTTAGTTCTGTGAATCAGGCCCTAGACTTTTAATTCCGGAGTATTACCGGTGTGTATACCATGGCACACTACACTTCCACTTCTGCAGCATTACCGGTATGTATACCATGGCACACTACGCTTCAACTTTTGGAGCATTACCGATGTGTTTACCATGGCACACTACGCTTCAACTTCCGGAGCATTACCGGTTTATGACATGGCACACTAGGCTTTTACTTCCGGAGTATTACCGGTGTGTTTTCCATGGCACACTATGCTTCCTATTCCGGAGCATTACCGTTGTATACCATGGTACACTAGGCTTTTACTTCCAGAGTATTACCGGTGTGTTCACCATGGCACACTATACTTCCACTTCTGGAGCATTACCGGTGTGTATACCATGGCACACTATGCTTCTACTTTTGGAGCATTACCGGTGTGTTTACCATAGCACACTATGCTTCCACTTCCGATTACTAAAAATGCCTCACTTCTGGAGCATTACCGGTGTGTTTACCATGGCACACTATGCTTTCAGTTCCGGAGCATTACCGGTGTGTATACCATGGACACTATGCTTCCAATTTCAGAGCATTACCGGTGTATACCATGGTACACTAGGCTTTTACTTCCAGAGTATTACCGGTGTGTATACCATGGCACACTATGCTTCCACTTCTGGAGCATTACCGGTGTGTATACCATGGCACACTACACTTCTACTTTTGAAGCATTACCGGTGTGTATACCATGGACACTATGCTTCCAATTCCGGAGCATTACCGGTGTGTATACCATGGCACACTACGCTTCCACTTCCGGAGCATTACCGGTGTGTATACCATGGACACTATGCTTCCAATTCCGGAGCATTACCGGTGTATACCATGGCACACTAGGCATTTACTTCCGGAGCATTACCCGTGTGTACACCATGGCACACTATGCTTCCACTTCCGGAGCATTACCCGTGTGTATACCATGGCACACCATGCTTCCAATTCTGGAGCATTACCGGTGTGTATACCATGGACACTGTGCTTCCACTTCCGGAACATTACCACTGTGTATACCATGGCACACTATGCTTTTACTTCTGGAGCATTACCCATGTGTATACCATAGCACACTACTCTTCCACTTCCATAGCATTATCCGTGTGTATACCATGGCACACTAGGCTTCCACTTCCGGAGCATTACCGGTGTGTATATCATGGCACCCTACGCTTCTACTTTTGGAGCATTACCGCTGTGTATACCATGGCCATTACGCTTCCACTCCTGGAACATTACCATAGTCTTTACCATGGCACACTACATTTCCATTTCTGGAGAATTACCGTTGTGTTTATCAGGGCGCATTACGGTTCCACTTCCGGAGCATTACCGGTGTGTTTACCATGGCACACTATGCTTCTGAAGCATTACCGGTGTGCATACCATAGCACACTACGCTTCCACTTCCGATTACTGGAAATGCTCCACTTCCAGAGCATTACCTGTGTGTTTACCATGGCACACTACGCTTCCAGTTGTGGAGCATTACCGGTGTGTATACCATGGCATACTATGCTTCCACTTCCGGAGCATTACCTGTGTGTATACCATGGACACTATGCTTCCAATTCCGGAGCATTACCAGTGTATACCATGGTACACTAGACTTTTAATTCCGGAGTACTACCAGTGTGTATACCATGGCACACTACACTTCCACTTCTGTAGCATTACCGGTATGTATACCATGGCACACTACGCTTCAACTTTTGGAGCATTACCGGTGTGTTTACCATGGCACACTACGCTTCCACTTCCGGAGCATTACCGGTTTATACCATGGCACACTAGGCTTTTACTTCCAGAGTATTACCGGTGTGTTTACCATGGCACACTATGCCTCCTATTCTGGAGCATTACCGGTGTATACCATGGTACACTAGGCTTTTACTTCCAGAGTATATCTGGTGTGTTTACCATGGCACACTACGCTTCCACTTCTGGAGCATTACCGGTGTGTATACCATGGCACACTACTCTTCTACTTTTGGAGCATTACCGGTAAGTTTACCATAGCACACTACGCTTCCACTTCCAATTACTAAAAATGCCTCACTTCTGGAGCATTACCGGTGTGTTTACCATGGCACACTACGCTTCCAGTTCCGGAGCATTACCGGTGTGTATACCATGGACACTATGCTTCCAATTCTGGAGGATTACCGGTGTGTTTACCATGGTACAATAGGCTTTTACTTCCTGAGTATTACCGGTGTGTATACCATGACACACTACGCTTCCACTTCCGGAGCATTACCGGTGTGTATACCATGGACACTACGCTTCCAGTTCCGGAGCATTACTGGTGTGTATACCATGGCACACTACGCTTCCACTTCCGGAGCATTACCGGTGTGTATACCATGGACACTATGCTTCCAATTCTGGAGCATTACTGGTGTATACCATGGTACACTAGGCTTTTACTTCCGGAGTATTACCGGTGTGTATACCATGGCACACTATGCTTCCACTTCTGGAGCATTACTGGTGTGTATACCATGGCACACTGCGCTTCTACTTTTGGAGCATTACCGGTGTGTATACCATGGACACTATGCTTTCAATTCCGGACCATCACCAGTGTGTTTACCATGGCACACTATGCTTCCACTTCCAGAGCATTACCGGTGTGTATACCATGGCATACTACGCTTCCACTTCTGGAGCATTACCGGTGTGTATACCATGGCACACTAGGCATATACTTCTGGAGCATTACCCGTGTGTATACCATGGCACACTATGCTTCCACATCTGGAGCATTACCGGTGTGTATACCATGGCACACTATGCTTCCACTTCCGGAACATTACCGGTGTGTATACCATGGACACTATGCTGCCAATTCCGGAGCATTACCGGTGTATACCATGGTACACTATGCTTCCACTTCTGGAGCATTACCGGTATGTATACCATAGACACTGTGCTTCCAGTTCTGGAGCATTACCGGTGTGTATACCATGGCACACTACGCTTCCACTTCCGGAGCATTACCGGTGCGTATACCATGGCACACTAGGCTTTTACTGCTAGAGCATTACCCATGTGTATACTATGGACACGACGCTTTCACTTCCGGAGCATTACCGGTGTGTATACCATGGCACACTACGCTTCCACTTCCGGAGCATTACCGGTGTGTATACCATGGACACTACGCTTCCACTTCCGGAGCATTACCACTGTGTATACCATGGCACACTAGGTTTTTACTTCTGAAGCATTACCCGTGTGTATACCATAGCGCACTACACTTCCACTTCCGGAGCATTACCCTTGTGTATACCATGGCACACTACACTTCTACTTTTGGAGCATTACAGGTGTGTTTACCATAGCACACTACGCTTCCACTTCCGATTACTAAAAATGCCTCACTTCCGGAGCATTACCAGTGTGTTTACCATGGAACACTACGCTTCCACTTCTGGAGCATTATTGGTTTACACCATGGCACACTAGGCTTTTACTTCCAGAGTATTACCGGTGTGTTTACCATGGCACACTATGCTTCCTATTCCGGAGCATTACCAGTGTATACCATGGTACACTAGGCTTTTACTTCCAGAGTATTACTGGTGTGTTTACCATGGCACACTACGCTTCCACTTCTGGAGCATTACCGGTGTGTATACAATGGCACACTATGCTTCTACTTTTCGAGCATTGCCGGTGTGTTTACCATAGCATACTACGCTTCCACTTCCGATTACTAAAAATGCCTCACTTCCGGAGAATTACCGGTGTGTTTACCATGGCAGACTACGCTTCCAGTTCCGGAGCATTACCGGTATGTATACCATGGACACTATGCTTCCAATTCCGGAGCATTACCAGTGTATACCATGGTACAATAGGCTTTTACTTCCTGAGTATTACCGGTGTGTATACCATGGCACACTACGCTTCGACTTCCAGAGCATTACCAGTGTGTATACCATGGACACTACGCTTCCACTTCCGGAGCATTACCGGTGTGTATACCGTGGCACACTAGGCATTTACTTCCGGAGCATTACCCGTGTGTATACCATGGGACATTATGCTTCCACCTCCGGAGCATTACCGGTGTGTATACCGTGGCACACTACGCTTCCACTTCCGGAGCATTATCGGTGTGTATACCATGGACACAATGCTTCCAATTCCGGAGCATTACCGCTGTATACCATGGTACACTAGGCTTTTACTTCCGGAGTATTACCGGTGTGTATACCATGGCACACTATGCTTTCACTTTTGGGCATTACTGGTGTGTATACCATGGCACACTATGCTTCTACTTTTGGAGCATTACCGGTGTGTATACCATGGACACTATGCTTTCAATTCCGGAGCATTACCAGTGTGTATACCATGGCACACTATGCTTCCACTTCCAGAGCAATACCGGTGTGTATACCATGGACACTATGCTTTCAATTCCGGAGCATTATCGGTCTATACCATGGTACAATAGACTTTTACTTCCTGAGTATTACCGGTGTGTATACCATGGCACACTACGCTTCCACTTCCGAAGCATTACCGGTGTGTATACCATGGACACTACGCTTCCACTTCCGGAGCATTACCGGTGTGTATACCATGGCACACTAGGCATTTACTTCTGGAGCATTACCCGTGTGTATACCATGGCACACTATGCTTCCACTGCCAGAGCATTACCGGTGTGTATACCATGGCACACTACGCTTCCACTTCCAGAGCATTACCGGTGTGTATACCATGGACACTATGCTGCCAATTCCGGAGCATTACCGGTGTACACCATGGTACACTAGGCTTTTACTTCTGTAGTATTACCAGTGTGTATACCATGACACACTATGCTTACACTTCTGGAGCATTACCGGTGTGTATACCATGGACACTGTGCTTCCAGTTCTGGAGCATTACCGGTGTGTATACCATGGCACACTACGCTTCCACTTCCGGAGCATTACCGGTGCATATACCATGGCACACTAGGCTTTTACTGCCGGAGCGTTACCCATGTGTATACCATGGACACGACGCTTCCACTTCCGGAGCATTACTGGTGTATACCATGGCACACTACGCTTCCACTTCCAGAGCATTACCGGTGTGTATACCATGGACACTACGCTTCCACTTCCGGAGCATTACCACTGTGTATACCATGGCACACTAGGCTTTTACTTCTAGAGCATTACAGGTGTGTTTACCATAGCACACTATGCTTCCACTTCTGATTACTAAAAATGCTGAACTTCCGGAGCATTACCGGTGTGTTTACCATGGCACACTACGCTTCCAGTTCCGGAGCATTACCGGTGTGTATACCATGGACACTATGATTCCAATTCCGGAGCATTACCGGTGTATACCATAGTACAATAGGCTTTTACTTCCTGAGTATTACCGGTGTGTATACCATGGCACACTACGCTTCCACTTCCGGAGCATTACTGGTGTGTATACCATGGACACTACGCTTCCACTTCCGGAGCATTACCGGTGTGTATACCATGGCACACTATGCATTTACTTCCAGAGCATTACCCGTGTGTATACCATGGCACACTATGCTTCCACTTCCGGAGCATTACCGGTGTGTATACCAAGGCACACTACGCTTCTACTTTTGGAGCATTACCGGTGTTTTTACCATGGCGCACACCGCTTCCACTTCCGGAGCATTACCGCTGTATACCATGGCACACTAGGCTTTTTCTTCCGGAGTATTACCGGTGTCTTTACCATGGCACACTATGCTTCCAAAGCATTATCGGTGTGCATACCATAGCACACTACGCTACCACTTCCAATTACTGAAAATGCTCCACTTTCGGAGCATTACCGGTGTGTATACCATGGACACTACGCTTCCACTTCCGGAGCATTACCGGTGTGTATACCATGGCACACTAGGCATTTACTTCTGGAGCATTACCCGTGTGTATACCATGGCACACTATGCTTCCACTTCCGGAGCATTACCGGTGTGTATACCATGGCACACTACGCTTCCACTTCCAGAGCATTACCGGTGTGTATACCATGGACACTATGCTGCCAATTCCGAAGCATTACTGGTGTATACCATGGTACACTAGGCTTTTACTTCTGGAGTATTACCGGTGTGTATACCATGGCACACTATGCTTACACTTCTGGAGCATTACCGGTGTGTATACCATGGACACTGTGCTTCCAGTTCTGGAGCATTACCGGTGTGTATACCATGTCACACTACGCTTCCACTTCCGGAGCATTACTGGTGCATATACCATGGCACACTAGGCTTTTACTGCCGGAGCATTACCCATGTGTATACCATGGACACGACGCTTCCACTTCCGGATCATTACCGGTGTGTATACCATGGCACACTACGCTTCCACTTCCGGAGCATTACCGGTGTGTATACGATGGACACTACGCTTCCACTTCCGGAGCATTACCACTGTGTATACCATGGCACACTAGGCTTTTACTTCTAGAGCATTACCCGTGTGTATACCATAGCTCACTACGCTTCCACTTCCGGAGCATTACCCGTGTGTATACCATGGCACACTACACTTCTACTTTTGGAGCATTACAGGTGTGTTTACCATAGCACACTACGCTTCCACTTCCGATTACTAAAAATGCCTCACTTCTGGAGCATTACCGGTGTGTTTACCATGGCACACTACGCTTCCAGTTCCGTAGCATTACCGGTGTGTATACCATGGACACTATGCTTCCGATTCCGGGGCATTACCGGTGTTTACCATAGTACAATAGGCTTTTACTTCCTGAGTATTACCGGTGTGTTTACCATGGCACACTACGCTTCCACTTCTGGAGCATTACCGGTGTGTATACCATGGACACTACGCTTCCACTTCCGGAGCATTACCGGTGTGTATACCATGGCACACTATGCATTTACTTCCGGAGCATTACCCGTGTGTATACCATGGCACACTATGCTTCCACTTCCGGAGCATTACCGGTGTGTATACCACGGCACACTACGCTTCTACTTTTGGAGCATTACCGGTGTGTTTACCATGGTGCACATCGCTTCCACTTCCGGAGCATTACCGCTGCATACCATGGCACACTAGGGTTTTTCTTCCGGAGTATTACCGGTGTGTTTACCATGGCACACTATGCTTCCAAAGCATTATCGGTGTGCATACCATAGCACACTACGCTACCACTTCCGATTACTGAAAATGCTCCACTTCCGGAGCATTACCGGTGTGTTTACCATGGCACACTACGCTTCCAGTTCCGGAGCATTACCGGTGTATACCATGGTACACTAGGCTTTTACTTCCGGAGTATTACTGGCGTTTATACCATGGCACACTACGCTTCCACTTCCGGAGCATTACCGGTGTGTATACCATAGCACACTACGCTTCCACTTCCGGAGCATTACCGTTGTGTATACCATGGACACTATGCTTCCAATTCCGGAACATTACCGGTGTGTATACCAAGGCACACTAGGCTTTTACTTCCGGAGCATTACCGGTGTGTATACCTTGGCACACTACGCTTCCACTTCCGGAGCATTACCGGTGTCTATACCATGGCACACTACGCTTCCACTTCTGGAGCATTACCGGTGTGTATACCATGGCACACTAGGCTTTTACTTCCAGAGCATTACCCGGGTGTATACCATGGCACACTATGCTTCCACTTCTGGAGCATTACCAGTGTGTATACCATGGCCGGCGAGGTACTTGGAAGTTGGTAAAAAAGCAGCAATCCGTACACTCCATGGGGCTGTTCATGTAATTAATCAAACAGGAGCGCAAGCCACTGTCTCCGGTCTCTCCAGCAGCCTTAAGCAGCATCTTACACTTTCACCGTCAAAGTGCAAGATGCTGCTTAACGCTGCTGGAGGGAGCGGAGTCGGACAGTTTGACCACATACATATTCCACTCTAGTCCATTTGCTGTCGCTAGCATTGTAGCAGTCTGCTATGAACTGCTTTTCTCTGTGGCCAGTATTGAAAAGACTAATTGCATAGCAACAGCTGAATTATTGAATATGCATGTGATTGCACTTCTGCAGTACATCCTGATTAAAAAAAAAAAACAGACCGACGTGAATAGGTTCCTACTGTGTGAGAGGGTAATAATCGGGGCCACCGGAATTATGTGGCAGGGGAGGGCAAAATATGCAGTAGGGTTGAGTAAATTATGTGGCAAGAAAAGGCAAATTACGAGGCACAATGCTGCACATTTTGTGACGGTATTACTTCATTATTTTGGCATTTTGTAAACATGCTAACACTGTCTGAGCTTTGGATTCACCTCATTAGTACCAGTGTAACACCCAAATATAGCAATAAGCAGCAGATAGGTGATCAGTCAGGCTTTGTAAAGGGCTTTCAGCAGCGCTGCAAGGAAATGCATGGGTTCTCGGATTTCCACTTCCAGCAGTGCCACATACTTCAGTCCGTGTTAAACTAGGATAGGCCCACGTGATGTGACATTACATTAAACAAATCTGGGCCTGGGCCACGAGGTGAACAACGAGGAGGAAAGATTGCGGGCTTTCTCCCTGTTCTGTTTCCTGTTGTGAATAGATTCCATTTTGTGTGGGGCATCTGCTTTTGGTGAATACCATTCCTGTGGACGAGTGCCTTCTCTGGGTTCTTAGGTCTTCACAATCTGACTAGGGAGCAGGCTTATGCGTGACCCTGTGGGACATTTTAAGTCATGACTATGGCCACTGCAAAATATTCTAAAGGAAAACATCACAAAGTTATTGAAACATATCTGTTAAGGAGCTTAAATAATCGTAGCACAATAAAAAATAACTCAGCTCTTCAATAAAAATGCATTGAATGGAATCATGTTATGTGTTCTGGAGTATTAATGTTCTTTCCAAATTAGTTATAGAGATTTCATTTAAAAACGTAATTCATGAATTTCAATTTTTTGTTGTATAATGTTATAGCCTGCTTGCAGAGCTGAACACATTCATATGAGTTACCATGCTACAAAATCACTACAGATAACAGAAATATTTGCAGTGCACAATACAAATAATAATACAACATTTGGGGGAAAGATGGGGCCCTGAGATGTACAGTACCTTATAGGGTGCCCTACTGCCTTTTAATGTTTATTCCTTGCTATCTCGTGTCCAGCCTGGCAAATCACAATAATTTTTATTTTTCTCAGTAGATTTCATTTCTAAAGGTATATCATTAAATAAAGAAATATGTGAGGTACTCAGCTTTGTAATCTCAAAGTCTGTTATGATATATACACACATACATCCCACCAACACACATCATATCACAACTCACCACTACATTCCACACCATGCCAGTGCCCTTACGTCACTACACTAAGCACAACTTGCACACAAACTTTACAGTACTAAACACTGCAGCTACATCGCTCTACAACATACCTTAAAAAAATATTGCCAATATCTCTGGCTAAACACTTATAAGGTCCCAAAGGCGAGACCTATTGGCTATGCCAATGCTTGTTGTGGGATGGTACCCGCGACGATCACTACGGCCCGTTGCACTGGTGAACACAAATGCTGTCACCCAACACATCTCTACTTTTGAAACCGGACCCTGCTCACGTTGCACATCTATCTTCCCAGCTGGTACAAACTCGTGATGACAACCGAGACCTACATAGTACCTGTAGCTTTTAACTTCATGTTTTTTTAATGTTTGTTAGTTCAATTTTTTATACCCAATGTTATTCTTAAATTGTATTGCTTTTATATCGATGTGCATTGTCCGATTTATATTGATATGTACGATACTTATCCCTTGAATCTTGTTTCTTTTATGGTACTTTTACCGAAATAAAGACTCTGATGATGATGATTAGCCATCACTCGACATCTTTCTTATTGTGAGCAATAACTGCTTCTGAATGGGCTTACTGGCCAGCACTAGGTGAAAATACAAGTTAAAACATTTTGCCACTCGGCCCGAGCATGCTAGGGGGTCTCAGTCTCCTGACATCTGTCATTCACTATGAACATCTTGACCAGAACAACATGTTTCTTCATTGCTGGAGGTTCCATGCATGTCTGTTGAAGTTAACATGCGCCCATGTAACAGAAAGCCACACAGGCAAAGGTATGATGACGCCTGGCGGAGCTCGGCTGCCTGATTAGTGAAATGAATGAAGCTAAAGAAACAGGATGCACAGCGATCCCAATTGGAGTGCAAGACAACTAATGGTGGATTTTGGAAAAAAGAAATGTCAGTATTGTCATAAAGATGAAAAACAAGGAGAGTATAACATGAGAGATTTGAAAGAAACTAGGGCTCCAGAGAGATATCAATTGTCTGATGAGCATTATTCTCATTCTTCACAGGATTGTGGGGCTAAAAGACCAAAGACCAAGGTTGCCTCCTCTTCTCAGTGATCGGCAAAGGACAGACATACCAGCAGGGGTGACGAGACAGAAAAGACTCAGGTCGAGATCCAGGACAGCACTTATAAAAGAAGAAAGTGGCTGTGTCTAGAAGGTGGGTGCCTCACAGAAAGAGGGTCCTGCAGAAGAGTGTAGAGTGGGGACCGTCATAGCCACTGAAACAAAAATCACAGTAAACCACAATAAGGCTTAGCCACTCCTCATCAAGGAGGAAATTAATGATAACGTTCAGGAAGAAACAAATTATGGGCATTTAAATAAACCAGGCTTGATGTACGAAACCCAAATTCCAATTGAGGTCAAATTGAGTGGACAATTGTCATGTTGTTTTTGGACTCAATGGACAGATACCTATGATATTATAGTAGCTGAGTACAAGTGGCCTTCAAAAGTATTAGGTGACGCTCATACAGAAGAGTACATTTTAATGGGAGCATTTTCTTCGCTAGTGCTCCTGCCACTGATGGATAGTTGTGCTGCAAAATGTGCATTACAAATGGCTCTAGTGCTGCATAAAACCATCCAGTTTGGGACCAAAAGCAATTCCATATGTGAATCGCTTAAGTGATTAACCACAGGTTCAGAAGAAGTATTCTTTCAAACTAGAATCAAACCTCGATCTCAAATGCATTTTAGATTAACTGCAATATCGGAGTAATAACCCCAAGCCCATTTGTTATCCCACCCCCCACTTTTTGCCTGACATCTGATGCAACCTGACTTGATGTGCCCTGGGTGCCTGCCAATCAGGTTCCCAGGGCCTATGTTCTTTCCCAAGACTGTACCTTTGTGTCCACAATTGGAACATCCCTGGCCACCGGCAAGCCCCTTGTAAAAGCTGCCTTGGGTAGCAAGGGTACTGTGACCAGGGAAGGCCTCTAAGGGCTGCAGCACCTATTGTGCCACCCTTAGAAGCCCTGCACCTTAACACACACACACCGCCACTGCAGGCTGCATGTTTTGGTCTAGAGAAAAGTGAAGAGTCGACATGGCACACATCCCTGTGTGCCATGCCTGCAATCCACTGCCTGGGGCCTAGGTAAGTCACCCCTCTAGCAGGGTGCACTAGCCCTAAGATGAGGTTACAGTGGCATGAACCCTGTACCCCTATAGTGTCTAAGTCCATCGTTAGACATTGTAAGTGTAGTCCAGCCAAAAAGTAATATGGTCTGGGAGTTGGTCATTACGAACTCCATAGCTCCATAATGGCTTTACTAAAAACTGGGAAGTTTGGTAGCAAACTTCTCAACACATTAAACCCCCACTGATGCCAATGTGGGATTTAATGTAAAATGCACTCAGAGAGCATCTTAGAGATGTCCCCTTAAAATCAACCAGCCATGGTGTGGTTCCTGAATGGATGCCCGCCATTTGCCTCCACCAGACTGGTTTCTGGACCCTTCGGTAGAGAGCCCCCTCTCTCTGGGCCCAGAAACAAAGCCCATCCTGGGCAGAGGTGTCAAGCCTCCTCTCCCAGGATGGGCTGGGTCCACGAAAGTGGAAGCTTCAAAGGGCTGCCGCCTTTGGAAGCTGTCCCTGCCTTTTGCTGCCCCCAGCAATTGGCTCCCACTGGTTCTGGCCCCCACTTTGGTCGGGAGAATTGGTGGGAAAACCAAGATGGAAGAGAGGTGTGCCCACCTTTGCCAACCTCACCCCTCAGGTGGGGGAGGCGAGGTGAAGCACACATCTCAGTCCCCTCCATCTTGAAGATGGAGGGGATTCAGCCAATTAAGGAGAGGCTCATGCCCCATCCCACTGGAGGCTGGCATAATAGGGGGTGTACCCACCCCAAGGAAGGGACCAATTGGTCCCGACCTGCACACCCCTTTAAGCCCCTAAATTTAGTATTTAGGGGCCACCTTGAACCTTGCATCCTCAGATTCGAGAAAAAAAGAAGGACCGAAGAGCCGTGCTGACCCAGGAAGAAGAAGAGGACACCAACTGCTTTGGCCCCAGCCCTACCAGCCTGTCCCGTCTATTACCTGCCTACAGCAAGAACCCCGGCGAGCCCAGCAGCCAGCAATGCCCAGAGCCCGAATTCTGCACCACTCTGCACCTGCCGCCTCCGGCCCGAGTCCGAGTAGCCCAACACCACAAGGAGGTCTCCCCATCGATCCTGACCTGGGATCTGATGATCCCCGACATCCCTCAAGAATCAAGACGACGCCAGCAGCCTCAACCTGAAGGGCGCCCCGAACTGCGACCGGAGCTGGTAAGACAACCCGACGCCAGAAGACACCAATGCACCGTACGCCCCACGGCCTTGGGTGGCCCAACCAACAGTGTCCAGGCATCCCCCAGGAACCCAACTTACCTCTCCAGCCGGTGGTCGCCTTCAGGAAGTCTCCCTTCTCGAGCCTGCAGCAACTTCGCAAAACCAAAGGTCTCCATTGAGAAGCACAGGGTCCCCGACGTCCTCTTTGCACCCTGCACCCGGCCACCCCAGTGCCGCTGGTGGTGCAGTTCCTGTGCTAATCGTTGGCCCCTGCAGTGCTGACCTTAACCCCAGGAGCTTTGCTCCCACACCCCAGTGGCGTGCTTGTCAGCAGTCCCCACCCAAAGGCCCCCTTAGCCACATTGGCTAACATTGGGCACCTGCACTCTGCACCCGGCCGCCCCAGTGCCGCTGGTGGTGCAACTCCAGTGTCCCTCTAGACCTTGGAGAACCTTGGTCCTAATCCTCAAAACTCACTCTTGTAGGTCGTGTACTTACCTGAGAAACCGATAACACTTTTTCCCTATAGGAACAGATGTTAAGAGATTTTGGGCCTAAAAATGTCTGTTGAACTGTTGTTGTATGAGGAAAAGAGAACTCAATTGCAAAGTATAAAAAGTTGTACTTACCTCATATTGAGAGATCCTAAGGTGTGTTATCTAGGCATATCACCCCCAGTACTCAAAGTAATCCAAAAGTAATCCAAGAGTAATGAAAAGTAATATCTATATAATTTCAACTGTTTTTAAATTTGTAACAATTTCAATTTCAACCACAACTGCATTTCCTTGAACAGTCTTGCATTTGAAAGTATAGTTTGCTTACCTGTGCCAAGTCCTGCTTTGTTCTAAAATAAAACATAAGTATACCTTTTTTTATACTTACCTAATTGGTCTGGATTCTGTCTCTGGGAGTGTGCCATCAGCCTTGATTGAGTGAATGCAATAAATGCTTAACACACCCTCTGGATAAGCCTAACTGCTCACCCACACTACCACAAGGAGAGCTTAGTACTTACCTAATTTAGCCTCTGCTATACCTCTGAGGACTCCTTGGACTCTGTGCACACTATACCTTACTTTGGTATAGTATATACAGAGCCAACTTCCTACCCCTATTTTTCCAGTTTTAAACCATATAAGTGATGGAAATTACTACTGGACTGTCACAATATGAGCCAGCACTGTAACACCTGCAATGAACCAAATGTAGATGGTAGTGGATTAATGACTCAGCTTACATGCAAGAAGTACAAAACTACTTTGGGCATAGCAAATGAGCCCTTCACTCAAAGTAAAGCTCCTGAGACTTACTATGTGTTCTCATGTACATTCAGAGGACACAACATGGATTTCCAAGAACAACTCCAGGATATAAAAATAGCCCAAGACAAGTCTAAGCCCGCATCATGGAATTGTTGCAGGAGGGTTTGAGTGTGGTCTCTTGTGTAGTTGACATATACATCAATGATGAAGGCCTAGATGATCACAGCCAGCATGCACATAGAATAGTTGCACTACCTGCAGGGGCAGGATACATATTGAACTTCAGGCAATCCAAGATATATTTGAATGTAATTGTCCTAAGTGCGAGCTTTTGTATAAAAGGAACAGGACTTGCACCAGAGTTCTTGGAGAAATGTAGGACATTGGAACCTGCAGTAACTCTTATAGAAGGCTGTAAGCAATTATGAGCTTGGACAAGCAAATATTCCATTTTATGTGGAGAGAGTGAAACCACTACATATACGGCAAAGACTGCAAGGAGGAACATACTCAAATCACTGGGATTTACAGAAAGACATGAGCTCAACAACACATTTACAAACACAGGATGATGCATTCAATTTAGTAATAAGAATAGTTCCCAGTCAAACAGGATTCCTGTACATAATGCATAGCTAAGATCAGACTACAGCATTTGCATCTAAATCACAGAGCAGAGAAGTGGTTTGCTCTGATAGAGAAGATATTCATAACAGAAACAGTACAGAAAGACCCAATTCATAAGGCACAAAACAAATCATTTTGATGCCTATACTGTCACTGGAGGCAGCTACTAATGCATACCACATTCTAGAGCCTTACAAGTGCGCTGGGTACAAAAGACCACAAGCCAGACCAGTTCAGACATTCAATTTCAGTATAACCTGCCACCAACAACTCAAGAATTCCTTCAATATCAGCAGCAAATTCTAAAGTCCCAGTCAGTAAAATCATTAAGTAAATATCACACTGCCTTCTTTACAGGCCGGTTGGCACAATCTGTTAAAGGCACAAAACTGTGATTTTCCACTGCTTGCGCACCAGCAGGAGTGTTCAGGAATTCTGAATTAAAAAAAGAGCATATACATGTGAAGCCTTTATGTAATTAAACCACACAAATTGCTGCATTAAGCATACTCCTCTTGGAGTGGAGAAAGCCAATGATTTAGCCCCAACATTGATTGTTTCTGGGTCCTCATTTTGTGTACAAGGGTATAACATAGATTTCGACACTGGAAATGCAATGGCTACAAATGCTCACGAGGGAAGACAAGAACAGCAGAGCAGCTCTGGGCATGGATGACTGGTTAAGAAGACAACTGCCGGGGGCGTGGCTAGCCAACACCCAAGATGGCCGCAATGGTGTAGAGCCCCGATCGCCACTTAATTAAACTTCCCCCACATCCGTTAAAAATATCCGTTAAGCCCACCATATCCAAAGACCTGGGGCTCCTGGTATCCAGGAATCACCCGGTCGAAGAACGAAAAGAATCCGACTGCCCAGTCCCGAGATATCAGCGCTGAGACTGCCGGCCGTGAGGAGGAGGGAGATCCGGCTGTGACGCCGCTCGGCGCTCTGCTACGCTATATCGGCATTTCAGACGCGGGCCCACAGGCCCTGGAGTGTGACCCCATTGGGCGCCCTCACCCATCTCCAGGAGGACCCATCTCCAGGAGGACATCCAGAGGGGCTCCCAGCCGTGCGCGAGTGGGCCGACGCGCCGGGTGGGCTCCGATGCGCGCGGCCGGCCTTGGAGCTCCTCCCGCATCGCCAGCACAACTCCGGTGGCAGAGGTGAGGGGCGAGGGCCGTGCTTGGATTCTTCCCCCCCCGCTGTGCTTTCGGACTAATGAGCGCTTGGCTCCTGGGGTGATGAGTCATCTTCCTCTTGACGGCCCGTTCTGCAGCTTTTCATTGCGCCCCTCCCCCATGATGGAAGGCAGGCCCGTGTGAGGCCTTATTGATTATAAAGCGACGTGGATGCTTGTTGAGAGACTGCTGTCCTTATGACCCCCATGTCTCCCAGAGGACATTGACTATACTGTTGGTCCTGGCGCTCTCCTGGTGATTAAGGACCTTTATTAACGCCACAAGCAAACTTTAAAACTGTGCATTGGTGACTGGGAGTGCGGAGCCGAGGGTGCGGCCGGCGTGGCGCACGAGTGAATGGGCCACGACACTAACACAAGACACAGATCCCTGGGGCCCCGGCTGAATTGGTGCACTTCTGGTGTTTGGTGGTGAGACACAAAATATGTATATTCTGCCGAATTATTGGTCGCTCTCATCGTCTAGGCCCCCACTACCCCTCGTATCTGGTTTCTTAACCCAGCATCCGAGCCCGACGCAATGGCAGCCGAAAGGGTTCCAGGCAGACCCACTTGTTGAAGTTGGCGAAATTTGCCCACTCTAAGCCTGACGCTGCAGATGGGAAGCAAGACGAACTTGAAACTAAGCAGCAAACCGACGAGGGGGCCCCAACGCTGGTAGATGTCATGGAGGCCATCCAGGGGGTCCGTTCGGCACTGGAACACAAGATTGATACGGTGTCAACAGAAGTCACCCTCATATGTGCCAACCTACGCAATATGGGAGATAGGGTCAAGTCGACCGAAGATTCAGTCTCAATGCTTCAACACTCAACGAAAATGCTTGAGACGACGGTCAAGCGACTACAGGCCCAGAGATCGGACCTTGAAGCTAAGTTGGAGGATTATGAAGGACGCGCACTCAGAAATAACGTGCGAATTCTGGGGGTTCCCGAGAGGGCGGAGGGGCAAGCCGCGGACCTTTTTGCTGAGGACTTAATCCAAAACCAACTACAACCTCGGACCCTCTTACAATACTTTTCGGGGGAACGTGCCCACAGGGTGCCTGGGGGCCCCCCCGAAGCCAGGCGCTCCACCGCGTCCCATACTGGCGAGGATATTCAGAGACAGGGACATCATCCTCCAAACGACAAGGGCCGCCCCACCGCTCAAATGTGAGAACTCGACCATTACATTCTTTCCTGACTTCACTTACAAGGTGCAACAGAAGCGCAGGTCCTTTCTAGAAGTAAAACGAGCGCTCCGGGGTCACAACCTGAAATATGCAATGCTCTTTCCAGCAAAGCTGCGAGTGCAAGCAGAGGGAAAGCCGTGGTTTTTCCAGACTCCGGAGGACACCTGGGACTGGCTGGAAGGTTGGCGATCCTCCGAAACTCAGAGACATTCCTCTCCTAATCGTATGCAAAGGCAAGAAGGTCGCCCGGAGAGGACCGACCGGGGCGAAGGTGTTTGATCATCCGTCGACTTCAACCTACAGCTGTGGCCTGCCCTACCTCTTACGAACACTGGGGACCCTTGATATGTCACAGGGGTTATGTGCAGCGGCCGGCCCCAATGGGGTGGGGGTGACAATACTCTGAGAAAGAAAGTTTGATGTTTGCACCTTTCCTTCACATATAGTATTTGTGTGACACAACCAATTGCTATCAGGGTTCTTCACCCACTGCTGTGGGCTACTGTGGAGGGTGGGGCCGTCAGCTGGGGTTATGTATGTACCACCCCAGATACAGTTTATGGTTTCTAATGTGTTATATCCTGGGCTTACATAGTTGTTCTCACGGGGGAAGAGGGCTATATTCTTGGGTAGCTTCGGCTGTGTAGTGTTCCCCTTCACACAGTCTACTTGTTTGGGGTAAACAGGACCTCTGCAAAATTGGGGGGTGGGCAGTTCTACGTCCACGTTGCAGGGAGGCAGGGTGGGGGTGGGTTCCAGGGAGTTTCACTGGGTTTCACTGTAGTTTTATAGTGTGTTTTTTGTGCAGTCTGACAGATGGTGTCGCTTTCAATGCAACTTGGGTCGTCAACAATGTGATTCATAATTTTCCTATGGTCAAAAGTGCAATGTCTCCAACGCTGTATCTCGTGGGAGGGGGTTGGATGGACCTTCATTATTGCTTATCTGTTTCCCTGCGTGAGGGAGGGCCCCTTGACACACGTATAGATGAGTGTTGATCATAATGCAGCTCTGCCACTGGGCTGCCTTAAATTACTCTCGTGGAATGTAAATGGCCTGGGAGATGGAATTAAGCGGGGAATAGTATTACAATACTTAAAACGACAAGCCCCGACCTCGTGTTACTCCAAGAAACACATATCCAAGGAACCTCCTACTGTGCACTCAATAGATGGGGCTATAAACTAGTGACACATGCGGGTTATGCTCGGGGATCCAGGGGGGTGGGTATCCTAGCACACAGCTCCCTCCCCTTCCAGATATACAAGGTCACCCGTGACCCTCTTGGCAGATTTGTCACAGCCTCGGGGCAGTGGGAGGGTAGGTCCCTCAACGTGACTTCCCTATACGTGCCCCCCAGACTTCACTCCTCTACTTTGACTGACCTGGGTCCGCATACGTTGAGCCTGCCTGAAGGTGATGTATTGGTGGGGGGAGACTGCAATGCAGCCTTGAATGGAGATCTGGATCGATTGCCGCCCAGACGAGGGGAACCATCAGGGAAACTATTGGTAGATTTCCTTGGGGCCTTGGGACTGATAGATGTATGGAGGATATGCAACCCCACGACCAGACAATACACTTTCCACTCCGGGGTACACAGGAGTATGTCCCGCATAGACTATCTCTTCGGCAAAGCCACCCAGCTCCCCATGTTCGGCGAGATCTCCTTCCTTCCCAGGGGTATCTCGGACCATTCCCCGATTGTGACATACTATGGTGGCATCTCACCCCCCACTCGCCACGAAATGGTTCTTAACCCTTGGTACCTTAAAGTGCCGTCGATAAGAGACAAACTGACGGAAGCCCCCAAAAACTATTTTGCCGAAAACAATGGTTCTGTCGACTCAGACGTAACGATATGGGAGGCATACAAGACGGTGATCCAGGGTTGCGGGGTGGCGGCAGTGGCGGGTCATAGGAGAGAAAAATGGAAACAACTGGAGGAGATAGAGAAAGATGTCGCCCTTCTCGAAAGCGGTTTGGTGGCATCCGATACATTAAATGCCTCGCATAAATTATCTATAAAGCAAAAGGAGTACAGAGACATTGTGGAAGATGCAGCCAGGGCCCAGTATCGAGCCACTCAACATCGTATATATGATATTGGCGATAAGGCCAGTAAGTTGTTAGTATGGCTCGACAAGAGGGAGATGGCCAACAGGTGGGTGGCTGAAATCGTAGATCAGAGTGGCGCAAAACTACAGGATAGAGCCCGAATTGCGGAGGCATTCGCCAACCACTTCGAGCGGGTTTATACCGCTTCGCCCACATCCACCCAGGGGGCTGCGGCGGAATTAATAACCACTCTGCCTCTGCCCGTGTTAGATCCCCAAGATGTACTAGATCTTGACGACGCCCTGACTGCTGAGGAGGTGTCTAAAGCGATTGGCGCATTACAGTCTGAAAAGGCCATGGGCCCCAGTGGCCTCCCAATTGAACTATACAAAACCAATGCCTCGATGATTGCCCCATTCCTCGTGCGAATGTATAAAGAGAGCGTAACCAGGGGTATTTTGCCTGAAACACAGAGACTAGCGAATATTGTAGTCATACACAAAAAGGGAAAACCCCCGAGCAATGTAGCTCATATAGACCCATTTCCCTCCTGGACCCGGAAGTCAAAATACCAGCTAAAACTCTGGGTTTATGCCCGCTAGGAATACCGCGCTGAATCTCCGCCGCCTTTTCGGGTTCCTGGGCAGGGCCTCTACCATACAAGAGGACTCTGTGATTATGTCTTTAGACACCAAGGTGGCTTTCGATATGATAGAGTGGCCCTTCTTGTTTGCCTCACTTGAGAGATACGGGTTTGGAGATCGGTTTCTATCCTGGGTACGTCTTCTTTATTCAAGGCCCCTGGCCCGGATCGCGGTCAACGGAGGTCGGTCGGCAATCTTTGAATTGTGGAAGGGTACGAGACAGGGATGCCCCCTGTCGCCTCTGCTCTTTGCTTTGGCTCTTAAACCTCTGGCTCTCTGGATTAGGGGAGACCCCCTTATTAGGGGTCTTAATTGGTCGATGGAATGGATGGATAAAATTTCCCTCTACGCCGATGACATTTTACTCTACTTGGCCAGACCCCGGTTTTCTATTCACCGGGTGATACATATTTTTGCCCTCTTTCAAAAATATTCCGGTTACACTATCAATTGGGATAAATCATTGATCTACGTTTTGAGTGGGGACTGCCCGACCCTCCCCGCAGGTTGTGACGCTAAAATAGTTACGGACGGCTTCCAATATCTTGGTATACATATCACGATCGACTCTGCAGTTTTCCATGAACGAAATCTCGTACCTCCCTTACGTCGCCTTCGAGCTGACGTGCAACACTGGAAAACATTACCTCTTGCACTATTAGGCAGAGCTGCCCTCTATAAGATGATGGTGCTTCCACGCTTTCTCTATGCCCTACAGAATACGCCACATTTGGTCCCACCTCATTACTTTCAGTCAGTTGACTCCGAGGTACGTACCCTGCTTTGGAATAACGGTACACCCCTAATCGCTCTCGCTAAGCTCACAAAAAGCTTTTATGACGGTAGCATCGCCTTGCCCGCCATTAGATCCTACTATTGGCCTCACAGTTAGTGGTCCTTAATCATTGGACGCATCGACCCACTACAGACCCTGCCTATAGGATGGACAGGCATAATATGCTTCCCGGTAATTACTTGAGGGCACTATATGGTGGAGCGAAACACGCGCCCAGACACACCCCAACTTCCACCACAGTTTCCCTATGGCACAAGGCAACAGCTGCTCTGGGTTGGAAAGGTAGAATTAAGCAGGTCACTCCGCTGCTTGAGGCCTGTCAACTGGGTATGCTATCAAAGCAGCCGGGGTTCAACAAATGGGACCTGGTTGGCCTCTCTAAGGTCGGGGACATATGGGCGGAGGGTAGGGTTATCCCGTTTAGCGACCTGCAGAGAAACTACCAACTACAAGGGGGGGAAACCTTTCGCTATCTTCAAGCCCATAGCGCGTTACAGAAAGCAATACCTAAAGGTTCCGACCTGCCGGTCTCCTCGCCCTTGGAAGACAGGCTACTGGACGATTATCTTCCAGAAAAAGCAATCTCGCCGACCCACCGTAAAATCCTTAATAACACACCTGATGCTCAAGACAGAATACGTACATAATGGACAGACGATATAGGGGACATCACCGACGAAGACTGGAAGGAGGCCTTGCCTTCACCCCGGGAAATGGCGATCCGTTCTCGTTTCAAACTCATACAACTTAAACTACTCCACAGAGCCTACTACACTAGCTCAGTGCTTGTTAAGATGGGGATTCTTGGCTCCCCGGCCTGTCCCCGAGGATGTGGCCAAACCAGTACCTACCTACACCAATGGTGGGAATGCCCTATCCTTCAGAAGTATTGGGGAAAGGTTGTATCAGCTTTGCCCCGGATATGTCATACACCTATTGAAGTTTCCCCCCGGCTTTGTCTTCTAAATATCTGGGACGCTACGGATTTGTCAAGAAGTGAGAGACTGTGGGTCTCGTTGGGTTGCATAGTGGCAAAGGGCAATATCGCCAGAACATGGAAGGGAGTGGTTAAGCCAAGATACACTGACTGGGAATCCGATATGGATTGGTGTATGCAAGCAGAGAGGGTTATCTATGAGAGCAGGGGATGCCCGCGTAAATGGACAAAAATATTTGGCCCTTGGAATGAGAGTAGAGGTTTGCTATGTACCCCTTTCAACGATACTTCCCCACTGGCATCTGATAATGAGACTCTGTAATATTTTATCAGACAATGGGAACTGTGAAGCAGATGATTGTGTTATAGACCCAGTGTAATGATTTGTCTTTTACTGCACCTCTATATTGCCAGTATTGAAAATCTCGATGACTGCACCTCACTGCACTTGTTTTGGTTTGTATTGTTTTATGTTGTTTTTTTTTTCTTTTCAATTAAAAAAAAAAGAAGACAACTGCCTTTGGTGGATGTGCAGCAGCATACACTGGACTACCATATTGTGGGAATGCACTCTAAACACAATTGTACCACTAATCATACTGAGAGAGCTGTCGTGTAGGTGCAGGTGCAGGGATGTAAAGTGTTATGAGTTACCTAGTCCTAAACCAAGATTGACCAGGAAATACTTTCAGTAGTCAAATCATCACACAAAAGTAGTCCTGTCTCCAGTGGTGCTCCTCCACTAAGGCGGAGAAGCGTCACCTCACTGCTCTTGGAGCAGTGTAAAATAAAAAATAAAATGATAATAGCATGAGTTATTATCATTTTATTTTAAGTATCCACCAGGTTCGGGCGGGGCCGGGCTCCTGTGACGAGGGATGTGGCGTGGTTGCCGCTGCTGCACTCTAAAGTGCGCACGGACGGTTTGGCCGGTCGTCTTGGCCCGGCCAAACAGTCATGCGCACTTTGCATGTTCTCCACCCAGGCTGCATTACAGCCTGCGTGGAGAACATGCCCAGGCTCCCATTCTACGTCTGAGCACCAAACGATGGCACTCAGACCAATCACAATGCTGCATTGCAGCGTTGTGATTGGCTTTGGGGAGCCTGGGTGCTTCCTGGTTGAGGAGCGGAGGAGAGAGACGACGTGGGAGAGACGGCTGCTCACTCAGGTAAGTGAATTTTTATTTTAATTTTTTCCCCTCCCCCCCACCCTGCTACCCCCGTACCATACCGGCCGCCACTGCCTGTGTCCTGGCTTTCCAGAGAAATACACCTACTTCCTGGGACAAGTTGGGTTTCTAGTGTTACTATACCAAAGATTGTACACATGGAGCTGACATAATTTAGTGAAAGAAACCCAAGACGGGACAGGCTTATCACATGCAGGAGTTTTAGCGACACTGCATATTTTGCAGGTGCATAACTGGTGGCCAATAATGACTAAATAAAATAAGCAATGTAGCTCATTATGTGCGATTTGACTACAAATCAAACATTCTACCACAGCGAAGCCACCACAAACTTTTTTTTAAACGTATTTATTGGCATTTTCAATGGTATAGGTACAAAAACAAATTGGTATAACTCCAGTTCCAAACCTGCAATACCTTCAAGGCAAGCCTACCACGGCAATGAATTGGCAGATTAGAAATTATAATACATATAGCTGCAGGGCCTCTGCAGGGGGTATACGAAAGAGCCCATCAATGAACCCTGCTCGTCACACTACAGATGTCCCTCGGCTATACAACAGTCATTTGTGTAACAGGCTACTGGTTTCCTCCATGAGTATGCAGTCTGGTCCCCCCATCTTAGCCCCACCTCTAAAGGGTCCCTCCTGCAGTGCGCCCGTTAAACAACCTGGTATATGGTGTCCACATTGCTGTGTACCGGCAGAAGCCTATGACACCAGTAAAACAGGGAATAAGAAGAAGGTACTCAGGTTTGGGCATAGCTTGGCCACTTAGGGCGAACACAGCAAACACAACAAGATGATGGACGGAGTGCTGAAACTTTTCTACCACTCACCCCCCAGTCACAGATCTGGGTTTAATCCATTGTTCTTTTGTTCAGCATGCCACCCCAGTTTGGACCCAACCATATGCAAATCAGTCTTGACCCTGCTTCCCATGGGAACAGTCAAGCCCGAACTGCCAGGCCAGGTCCTCCCTGCACCGGAAACAAGAATCCTAGGACCGGTTTCGGGGTACCACCCCTCATCCACCAGGCTTGCTTGACTCCAGTGGCATGGAGAGCACGGGACCCACGTCTGGGCATACCCCTCATACTCAGGGAGAAAAATGCAAAAAGAACAATTGATGGAAAGAATGTTGAACAATGTCAAACATTCACCCCAGTACAGAGATCTGGTATCTTTGGTGAAACCTCAGGCCTTTATATTAACGTGTCTAAGTCTACAGTATTCTCAGCGGGTGGCTGCCCTGAAGACTTCGAATGGGCGGCGGGACTGCGGATTTTCTCGGGTGGGTTCAAAAACCTGAGGGTCTTTGTGTCCCCCTATGCGGCATTGGCATGGACTCGTAATCTGGAGCCTGTGTTGGCTCGCTTGAGAGAGGATGTTCGGGTGTGGTCAGTGTTGACTGTGTCCCTGTCTACAATATTTAAATTGGTGTCATTGCCCCGGTTTCTGTACTAGCTACAGAGTTTTCCCGTATGACATTCAGCTGCATTGCTTCGGAAAACTGAATTCAATTCTCAATGGCTTCCTCTGGGAGGGTGGAACTCCCTGCATCGCTCTTAGTAAATGCTTTCAATCCACTTACCTTGGGGTTATCGCTGCAGCTGATATTGAATCATACTATTGTGCGCAGCATTTGCTGGTCATTAATGACTGGTGGTACGACCTTCGGGGTGACCCGCCTTTGCATCTGAGAAATGGGCAATGGGCGACACCCCACTTATCTCATATCTATACAATCGGGGTGGCTGTAGTGGTCTTCCTCAGGCAACTAAATGTTCTCTCCGACAGATGGGGTGGTCAGGGAAACTGACGGGAGCGATCATGTGGGACTTGAGAGACCATAAGATTGCAAATATCTACTAGATGCTTAATTCCAATCACCCAGACACATTCTCCGGGGTCCATGGGAGGCTGATGTGGGAGTTTTAGAAAATGAGGACTTGACTGAGGTCTTGGGGGCACCTAGGGTGGTGGCCATTACGGCGGTCATTGCGGCCAGACTTAGGCTTATCTAGCTTAAGTACCTCAATAGGGTATATTTCACATGCCATCGACTATGGCGGATGGGGTTGATTCCCTCCCTGATGTACCTTTGACGTAACGCAGATGATGACACGTTCTTATGTACCGTATGGAGCTGCCCTGCCCTGGACCGGTTCTGTCGCGGGGTGATGTCCTGCCTGGGCAGGGTTTTAGCCTGGTAAGTTCTAATGGATCCAAAACGTACTCTCTTTCACATCACAGACACACTGAGTGATAATAGATATAAGCTGTCATTATTATTTCTGGGTCTGACTCTGCGCAATGGGACATAGTGATAGAGTGGAAGGCCACAGCCCCCGTCCTTGGCCTTGTAGAAAAGAGGGATGGACCACTGTATGGGCTTGGAGGTAGCGGTATAAAAGGCTCGAGCCTGTCCACAGAAGCACTCCAAGATATGTCAGGCAGGTGCAGATTACAGAGGCATTGAGTGAGAACCTATCTGAACTCTGCTGCAAATGTTGACTGCTGAAATTCGAATGTGCAAGGGCTGAGATGGGGTTGGGAGGGATTAGCATGCATGATCAGATTTCTAAACTTGTTGCGTATCCTATTGCTGGAGTGTAGGTGGGGGAGGGGAATGAGGTTGAATGTGCAGGTATTTATCTATGTTTATGCCTTTTCTTTTTGTATATCGGCCATTAGGGCCGCGTCTATGTTTAAAAAATCAATACAATTTGTTCTTAGGAAAAATAATACATTCACTTGCTTTCTTAGGCTGTTTGTGGTTTGGAATAAAACAATACCCTTGATATAGGTGTAGGAGACCTAGGAATAGCAAATTCAAAGACCAGAAATGATATTTCTAGCATGTTACCTTCCTATGTACTCTGGGGCCTAGTCTCAAACTGCATTTTGTAATATATTTAGCAATACTAGAATAGTACTGCTAAATATACTACAAAATGCTACTCACAAACCTACAAGAGTATATATTTACCCCATCTCTCCTATCTTTTCTATGGGGTGATCCTTACACATATAAGTTAACCTTTAATTAGTTAAGTAGCAAATGTGGTTGGGACCGGGAGAGTGGGTGAAAAAAAAGCTTAAATGGGAGGGGTTTAGGGAGGAGTAAGGAGGCGTTTAGTGAGGAGTAAGGACCAGTTTAGGGAGCTGTGGGGAGAGGTTTAGGGAGGGATGTGCACCCACCCACAAAAGAGTAAGCCCATTGCAATTCACAAGCTACACTTCTAAATTTTCTACAGCCAAGAGGGACCCAAAACAGTAGCAAATTACTCCAACTCAGAAACGAAGTAAGTCCAGTACCACACATGGCTAACCACTGATACCACAAAACCATCCCATAGAAAATAATGGAGGTAGCGACTTAAAATAGTACATAATGTTAAACTAAATTAAGTTATTTAAAATAGTTAAAAATATAAAGAAATTTTATTTATTGTTAAAAAATCTAAAATAGTACATATTTATTATTTAATAATAACATTTTTTAATCATCTTTTTTAATTAAAACAAATTATGTAACTTAATTTTCATTACATCTTAATTAAATTACTTCTAATTAATTCTATAGATCACTTTTAATCATTATTAATGCATTATAAAAATAATATTTCTTTAACCTGAGGCAGGATTTTTTTAAATTTAAACCCAATAAAAATATTTTTTATGTAATTTCAAATATTTAAATTAAAGATTTGTTTCCAAATTAGGTTAATAGTGCTGTAACATTTTTTTGTTGTGCTCTACATGTAAAATAAACATATTTATAGAATGATTTTACATTAATATTTAACATAAAAATATTGTACTGTTTTTCAAGTTGATTAAACGTTTTTAATTTTCTCTTTACTTTACCGTAGGGAGACTCTGCAATTGGGATTCAGATCTCTGGGGGGAGCATCTATTTTATGCAAGCAAAGAGTTTTTTATAATGAATGTAACACAACTAGTTCAAATAACAATTCTACATTTAATATTTCATGCTTCAGACACAAAAGGCTTATTAGCACAAATACAAGCAGCACAAAACCGACTATTAAATGAATTTAAATATATGTGAGGATCAGCATTACAAATACTAGGATACTTATCATCCGGGGGCAGATTTACTAACATTTCAATAGGCAACTTGCTGCGCTGAACTGAGTGAATGAGAGACATCAGAAATGTGCCATATTTACAAAGGTAATGCACATTTCTGTTATCTCCTTGCGCTGGCGCACTTTGTGCTGCCTAGCGCCAATGCAGGCACCATTGCACTATGGTGCAAGGGGGCCTGCGTTATGAACAGGATTGTTTTTGTGCAGTTAGGGACAGCTTCCTGTGCAAAAACAAGCCTTAAAGGCATTTTCACTTTTCTATTTGTGATGCGGAATGCAACACACATGGAAAAATGAAGTTATGAGGAGTAATAAAGTTATTTCTCTTTCTTACATGGGGGTTTTGGAGGAATACCATTTTGACCCATTCCCAGATTTACAACTCTTTGTAAATCTGGCAATGCACCAAAATACATAGGTGGATGTGTGGGAACGCCCACAGTCCACCCATGGAACACCTCCCTGCCACAAGGTAGCACAAGGCAACGATATGCGAAGTGGCTTTCCGTGGCTTAGTAAATCCTAGTTAAGGGCTTGCATTGCCTTGCGCCGCCTTGCGTGACGTATGTGCAACACAAGTCCTTAGTAGATCTGGCCACTAGTCTTTTGACTAGATAAGATCCATCAATAATAGTAGGCCGAGATTCACTGTATTACTTCTACTCAAGTAATGAGTAACTCATTAGACCAGCGGTTCTTAACCTTTTAACTTCTGTAGACCTCCACTGAATCATTACTTGAATTTGCCCCCCCCCCACTGAGCCATGATTGGAAGCCAGGAACCCCCAGCCTAAGCAATTTCAATGATTTGAACCTCAAAACAATACACAGAAATATACGGAAACACCAAGGAAATGCTCAAATATTTAAATATTTTGTTTAACTCACAATTAAATATAGAAACTCACAATTGAATATAGAAAAATGTTTTCGAATTTCCAATTCTAAGTCGCAGCAGGAGCAGAGCCTTCTAGTGGTGGACCTTTTACAGGTGGGGACCACAGAGCTTGGTCTGGCCCTCCGTTAGTACTTGGTGAGTCTTCTTGGGCACGCCGGCCACACACCTGCAGATGAGAATTCTTTGACGTGGTGGGCACCAGGCACTAAACAGTGTTGTGGTCACACAGTCCACTAAAAGGGCACACGAGCCACCAGCAGGAGCCTATCATAGCTTCAGTCAGCTGGTCTGGTAGCTCCGACTGGGCTTTGTGACGAAGATCGCAATGCCTGACCTGCGTCCACCTGGCTCTTGCCTCACGAGTCTCTGCCCGGCGGACCCTTAGCCAGGGTCAGTTACAGCAGTCTCGTCCATAAGCTGCTCCTCCTGCAAGGTTGGCGCTTCCTTTCCATTCTCACAAACAGGAGATGTTGGCACTGAGGAAAGTTCAGTAATTCTTCCTTCAGATCAGACTCCAGATGATATTTCCTCGCCTCTGGGAAGTCGGCTGTCAGTGCAACACTAACCCCGACTGCTTCATAGTCTTGGTAGAAGAGACCCCAGTCTTGGTCTCCCATCTTTATAACACTTTTGCAGACGGAGGATGTGTGTTCCAGATCTGCTCTTTGGAACTGGTTCAGGTATGTTCCCTTTTCATATGTCCTGTCAGGCCCCCTACCAGGCCTGGCATTGGTCTGCAATAATGCTGGTCTGCCCAGAAGGAAGAGTCTCCAGGTGGAGTATCGGCTACAAAAGTGCAACTAGGAGATAACAGGCTGCACTGAGCTATTTATGACCCCTCTTCACAGCAATAAGGAAGAGAGACAAGAATCTGAGCCCCCTCAAAGGACTCCTTTCCTTATCAACAGATACTGCAGGCCCCACCTTGTACCCCCTGCCATCCACCACATGGCAGCTGCAATCAGAGCAATGTCCAACCCGATGTATCAGGAAGGGCCCTGGCACTTCTAAGGAAAGCCTGTCTCCACAGGGTCTTGTGCTCCCCCTCCCATCTATGAGATCCCATCAAGACAGATAAGATGTCTGGAGAAAAGCAGCCTCTCCCCCATCATGTACTGTGGGCTTCCAAAATGGCCTACAACCCTCTTGCATGGCACATGACTACTTTTAGCACACATGTAGATGCACAAGGCACAGGATGGTCATTGTGAGCAGCAGAACTGTAGATGAATGGGCTGGTAGGGGCAAATTCATGTCTCACGGGTTGAAGAGCCTGTCTCTATAATTCACTAACACGGAATGCTGCCACCACAGCACTCCATACAGATGAGACAGAAAGGCAGCTAGGGCTGACAGACAGAGGAGACCGACAGACACAGATGATAGCTCTGTGAGACAAAGATAGATAGAGACAGATCTAACTATATAGAGACAGAGGCAGCTTGAGATAAAGACTCAGAAAGAGGCAAATAGAGACAGATAAAATGAGAGCGTGAGACAGACAGACAGGGATAAAGACAGAGGCAGTTAGTATCATGGAGATAAAACAGCCACAGATAAAAACAGAGACATAAAGAGACAGATACAGAGGTAGACAGATAGAAAGAGTCAGCTAGAGACAGATAGAGACAAAGGCGGATAAAAACAGATGGAGAAATCAAAATACCCTGAAGCCAACAGAGCAAACCAAGATCAGGCACAATGTATAAAATATTTAAATTGCAGAGCATTGACTTGGCAGTATGTTAACAAAGAAACCCAGAACCTAAAAGAAATAGGAATGAACAAATAAGAGGAACTCCCTCCATTAACTGTCAGGGAACGGATACAAAGAAGGTATTTGAAATCACCTCTTTACCTGCCTAAGGAAGGAGTAACTCTTCCCAGTAGCCATAGTTCCACAGTGTACTACATGGTACACATGAAAGGTGTCAAGTGCCTCCATAAAATAGTCCAAAGTAGGAGGAAAAACACAAAGGTTAAAAAAAAATCCTGAGGCATTCTTTAGCTCTTGATTGTAGATGAAAATTAATGTAGAGGAAAAACAGCAAAGCACCAAGCTCCCCTGACATCAGACAGGAGAAAGAGCCAAGCAAGAACAGGATGAAATCCAAGAGAGTTTCCAGCCACAAAGAATTAACAATTGGGGGCAAAAATAGTACTCAATGAGTGATGAACTTAAGGGAACAAATGTACTGCAGTCCATCTATCAATTGAAGATGCCTCCTTGTACATGATTTAACAGGAAATTACATCAAAGGAAAACTCCACATACGAATTTAGCAATAGCAAAAGAAGGCTACCCCAAAGCCTATTTTCTCTGTTTATTAGTATGTACTTTATGACAGACTGCTGAAGCTGGCATGAAGGGGAAATGATGGAAGGAACAGGAAATTAATAGAACTGAGTGGACAACTCAGAAAGCAAGAGATGAGTGAGACTAGTACAGCCAGATATGAGAAAGGGTGATGTTGAGATTACGATGCACCTAAAGAAGTGAGGAAATGAGACAGATAGACATGAAAGGCGAAAATAAGAGGGGAATGTAACACGTTGAGGTGAAGGGAAACTGGGAGACCTGGAGGTGCTATAACTAGAGAGACGACAGTAACAGGGAAAATTGAAGGGACAGAGGTGAGAGATGCATAAAAGAAGTCATAGGTAAACTTGAAAGTATATAAATGAGAGTGTAGAGGTTTTGGCTTATGGGATGAATGCTCATTAAGAGGGTGAAAGCAGCATGGGTGAAAGTTGTACTTGATTTATTTCATTTGATGGGATAACTTCAGGATTGTCTCATAGCAATATGATGGTGACCATCTAGGTGGGTATGGCGGCCAACATGTGTTATGAATGGTTGTGAATAGGCAATAGCTGAAAGTGATCCTGGATCTGGCAGGTGAGTTCGAGCATCTGTGGCAGCTTACCCACTACTCTGGGGCTACCTAGGTCCTGACTAGATGCTGACCCCAGAAGAGCTAACAGAGTGGTTAGCACTTAGGATCTTCTAGTTTGAGGGTCCCGGCAGCCCACGTTAATTTTAAGCATCCTCAGGGTGTGAGGAGGGAGGCTTCTAGAGAACTGACAGGTCCAGACACGTGTGTCTAAAATCGCCTCCCAGCGCCTTATGAGTGGACTTTTCCCTAGTAGCTAGGGAGACATCCTTTAGGAAAGTAGGATCTGAGAGTGCAGAGAGAATCGCTCTCCTGCACGTGCTTGCAGGTTGCTCCACCCCTGCTTTTGGCCACTAAGTTAAGAAACTATAACCTGTCTTGTTTTTGGCATTTCAACAAAGGAGAAACATTGACTAAATGTTTCCCCTATAAATACCGCTAGAATAAATTGAAAGGTTTGGCTGAGAATGTATGAGAGGTGTGTGGGTAGTGTAACTCTTACTGCATCTGGCAACATATTATTCAGCAATGGAACTGGTAAATTCTTTCGCCCTGACCACTGGTTGCTATGTTTAGCATTTGTCCTTAGGTGACCCACATGTTGCCCTGTGAGTTTTTTGTGAACTGTAAGTTTGCGTTTTGATTTGTTTTTTGCATGCAGTGTGTGAGATTCCCAGTTGGGTGTATGTAGTAGATCAATAGGAGCCCCTGAGACATCTTGGGCCACAAGCTGCAGAGGCCTTGTACATCTCATGGAGGGTGCAGTGCGTCTCTGCTGAGAGCACTTACATTAGATGCCTGTACTGTACTGTACTGTTTAGCAGCATTTAGGTGGCTTTTCATACTTATGACGAGTGTGAAACATGTGGGTAACCAAAAAACTTGTTAAATGTGCATGGTTGTAAGGGTGTGGAATTGTAGTGTGGTCTTTGTGTAGAGCATTGGAGGCATGCTACAATTGTGCTTGGAGCACTGGCCAAAGTATTGCCCACAAAATACCAGTAATCTGGAAGCACTGTTGTGCATCTGAGCTATCTGCCCTGAGAGCTGCCATCCCGCAGAAAGTTAAGCTCAAATGGGACTTGGCACGCCACTGATTTACTGAAGAATAGCACCATGAATAAAAACAACCATTGGCAAAGCAAATAGGTTTCGGCAATTGGAGAGCTATTTGTGTTGTCAATGTTATTGTATTACATAAGTGGATCGCAATCATGAAAAGTCCTAAATAAACAGACTGCAAATGCATTGGGAGGCTACCTTTGACTAAAGTTACTCACTTTCTAATGCTTGTTTCTGTTGTCACTCTCTGTTTGAATACTAGTTTATGCCAGACACATCATGGAGATCTCATTTGGTCTCGCTTTGCCTGGTTCCAAAATGGCCGAAAGTCCAGAAAATGTTATGCACAGCTTGCAATTCTTGGCTAGGTTAGGTAGGAAGAGTGTTATTCCAACACTCAATGCTATTAATAGGTGATTAATAAATTAGTACTGGACAAGTGTTTCCTAAGCATTTTGTTCTAGCCACAATGGTAATTAAACTGGTGCAGGAAGCGAACGCAACCAGGATTCAGACAACGACATATCGTCTGCAGTCGATGTTAGAGGTGGGTAGATTGGAAGCAAGCGCAACAAGCTGTGAAAAAACGCCCAAAGCAAGCTTGTCCCCATCTAATGATACTGAGTGCGCACTGAGTGCGACAGCTTGTTTTGGACTCATTTCTGTTGACAGTAGCACTTGTTCCAACACAGTGGTTCCCTTGCAAGTTGTTCTGGGTATAACTCCAGCTGCCAGATGTTGAAGGCAAGGTTATTCCTGCATTTTCTTTTCAGCAGCACTATGAGGTCAGCAACTATCTGTTTTGCTTTGAGATGTTAATTTCAAAGTTTCAAAAACGTTGTATGATATTTGAGGTATTTTAAGCTTTCTTTGATGTATCTGAGTAATGGAAGTAAAATATTTGGAAGCCATCTGAAAAATGTTAGGTTATGTTTAACTTTAATTGTTAAGCAGCCTATTATCAGACGAGTCATTCCGATTGCCCTGCTTCTCAAACTTCCTTTCTCAAAAAGTATTAAAACACAAGCTCTCGTGTGGAGTGCTCAAAAACAAGGTAAAAGTAACTCCTATAATAGGATGGACACAAGTGCTTGGTCCATGCTCTGGGGGAGGGTTAAACACAATGATGGAATGAGCAAATGGTAAGCCTATGGACAGGCTGAAGTCCACAGATTGAACACAACACATCTCTTCAAGCCAGCACTGTCTAGCCGAGACCTAATGATGGTCTGAACTGTGATATGGTGCAGTCATTCAAGCTGCTACTTACCATTTTCTTAGGCATGGTCTGCCTTACAGATACAATGTGATTTGAAATAGACAAGTTTTTAATGCTCTCTGGAATTTGAGGTGGTTGTCATTCAGGAACCATTTCAGAGGAATCAGTAGTGCAGAAGCCACACTGTGGAGGCAGCAGGTTGCTATGGAATAGCCATAACCTGTTAATTCTATGTTCCTGTGGGATACAACAGAGGACCAAGCATCAGGAAAGAACAGGCCATGGATCCTACCACAACTTTCATTGAACCGCACCCTGACCATCTGCAAAGGATGTGGAGCCAACAGAAAAAGGCGTTTTCTGGCCCACGTGCAAAAACATCTTGTAAACGGTTACCTGCGGCAGCCTTTTGTTCTCCTGATGTGCATAGGTTGCAGGGAAGCAGGGCTCTGCATTGCCACAAGAGAAAGTTGTTTCCAGTGTGATATACTGATATCAGTGGGTGCTGACGGGAGACAGTGTAGGAGAAAACTCTTCAGAGCTAGAAGTAGGAGATGCTGAGCTATGTAAGATCCACCCAGTGAAGGCTGAAAAGAGATACTGCTAAAAGCTTGTGACAGTAGGAAATGGGTGTGAAGACTGGAAAAGAGAGTGAAGAGGAGGCTACCTCCCCAGAAGCTGCAAAGACCTTTATGTAAGTGTAATACCTAGAATCCATGTCATGAAGTTACAGTTTTCTGCTTTCCTGGCTCCCTAATACAGACTGACTCAGACCAGACTGACCTGAAGAAACTGACTCAGCCATAAAATTTGGAACTGAAAGAGGGTCGCTGATGCCTCCTTCAGCCTTGCCACATTTCTCAGGTCCATGGGTCCATGCCTGATGTGGTGCTCCAGTCGAGGTGTTTTCTTTGAATTCTGGCACTTGTAGTCTTGTGTTTTCCATCATAAAACAGGAATACAATTCCCAGAAGAAACAAAACCTGGACTGATGCAGCACATCATGCCTGGACGTGGGAAACCTGGCAGCTTTGCTCCTTCAACACAGAACTGGCATAAGGAAAGCAAAAAGAAAAGGAACCAGAAGTAATAGATTGTTCGCTTCCAGACACCCTATGCTCCTCCCACCAGCTTCATGGAAACGATAGGGAGCACAGAGCCGCTGCCACTCTCCACCTCCTAATGAGAAGACAGAGAGGACTAAATAGAGGCATTGGACCGGATATGTGGGGCACACTAAGAGTTCCCTTGTCTACTCGTTCCTGTCTGAGAGAACACTAGGGAGAAGTATCTTGGAGGCTACAAATTGTTTTACTACAACGTGTAGGTTTCACACTTCTGGATTTTTTAAAAACAATTATTACTGGAAGACATAAAAGCCAACACAGACTTAACGACATCCCTCCCCTACTAGGGCCTTCAACTACGTTTAGGTTGATTCTGCTTGTTGGGCTAGGGAACTACACTTTCAGTGGAGTGAGACACTGACAAACCAGGGGATTGATTTAAAGACCTTTGGTTCTCGCTTGTGAAGATGGAGGTCAACAGGAAGTTACACACAGTGGTTGAAGTGGGCGGGATCTGAGGGGCACGGCATGACCATACTTTTTCAATTTAAGAAACGCTGTTTCCCTACTTTTTATGAAAAGGCAACTATCCACGGATGGTTAATTCCGAGAGTTGAAATGCTTAAGCTGATGTGTAAGGCAGGGAGTCTCCTGTGAAACCAAGGGAGGGGCAGACAGCTAAACAGGCCTTCTTGCCAGGGTGCCTGTTTCCCTGAAAGAAATGTAAATGTGCACAACTGGTTAATCTTCAAATGTAAAGGGTGCTTGGAAGCCGGTATTGGCTTTAATTGGTGGAATCACTTCAAGCTTTGTTACAGAGAATGTAGAAAAGAGAGAAGGCCTACCCATGCTAAGGCAAGCACCAGCAGAAAGAAGTGCAGAAATGTACGTGGTAAAGGAAAAGCATAGGCCCAAGCTGTTACAGTGCCAGAATAGAGAGCAAGAATAGAGTGGGGGCTTGGGGGGAAGCAGACATGAGTTTAGTGAATAGAGAAATATAATTAGTAAGCAGCACAAATGGGAAGTAACAGTATGCACCACAGGGCACGTCTCCGAGAAAATATCTAGATAAAAGTAGACACACAGGAACAAGATAAGCAGGTGGTCAGGCATTGCAGAACAGTTAACACAAGGAGATGATGGACGGAGCGCTGAAACCTTTCAGACACTCACCCCCAGTCACAGATCTGAAGTGAATCAATCATCATTCTTTAGCTCACTTTGCCAACTCAGTTCAGAAGCAGCTATATGCAAATCAGTCTTGACCCTGTGCCTCATGGGAACAGTCCAGCCCGAACTGCAAAGTCAGGTCTTCCCTGAACTGGAAACAAGCATCCTGGGACCGGTTTCGGGGTAACACCCCTCATCAGCCAGGCTAGCTTGAATCCAGTGGCAAAGTGAGCAAGGGACCCACGTCTGGGCATACCCTGCCAACTTAGGGCGACCAAAGAAAACACAAGTAGATGATGGACGGAGCGCTGAAACTTTTCAGACACTCACCCCCAGTCACAAATGTGGGTTGAATCCATCATCATTCTTTAGCTCACTTTGCCACCTCAGTTTAGACCCAGCTATATGCAAATCAGTCTTGACCCTGTGCCTCATGGGAACAGTCCAACCCGAACTGCCAAGTCAGGTCTTCACTGAACCGGAAACAAGCATTCTTGGACTGGTTTCTGGGTAACACCTCTCATGAGCCAGGCTAGCTTGAATCCAGTGGCAAAGTGAGCAAGGGACCCACGTCTGGGCATACCCAGCCAACTTAGGGCAAACAAAGCAAACACAAGGAGATGATGGACGAAGCGCTGAAACTTGTCAGACACTCACCCTCAGTCACAGATCTGGGTTGAATCCATCATCATTCTTTAGCTCCCTTCGCCACCTCAGTTCAGACCCAGCTATATGCAAATCAGTCTTGACCCTGTGCCTCATGGGAACAGTCCAGCCCGAACTGCCAAGCCAGGTCTTCCCTGAACCGGAAACAAGCATCCTGGGACTGGCTTCGGGGTAACACCCCTCATCAGCCAGGCTAGCTTGAATCCAGTGGCAAAATGAGCAAGGGACCCATCTCTGGGCATACCCTGCCAACTTAGGGCGAACAAAGCAAACACAAGGAGATGATAGACGGAACACTGAAACTTTTCCGACACTCACCCCGAGTCACAGATCTGGGTGGAATCCATCATCATTCTTTAGCTCACTTCGCCACCTCAGTTCAGACCCAGCTATATGCAAATCAGTCTTGACCCTGTGCCTCATGGGAACAGTCCAGCCCGAACTGCCAAGCCAGGTTTTCCCTGAACCAGATACAAGCATCCTGGGACCGGTTTCAAGGTAACACCCCTCATCAGCCAGGCTAGCTTGAATCCAGTGGCAAAGTGAGCAAGGAACCCACGTCGGGGCATACCCTGCCAACTTAGGCTGAACAAAGCAAACACAAGGAGATGATGGATGGAGCGCTGAAACTTTTCCGACACTCACCCCGAGTCACAGATCTGAGTTGAATCCATCATCATTCTTTAGCTCACTTCGCCACCTCAGTTCAGACCCAGCTATATGCAAATCAGTCTTGACCCTGTGCCTCATGGGAACCGTCCAGCCCGAACTGTCAAGCCAGGTCTTCCCTGAACCAGAAAGAAGCATCCTGGCACCGGTTTCGTGGTAACACCCCTCATGAGCCAGGCTATCTTGAATCCAGTGGCAAAGTGAGCAAGGGACCCACGTTTGGGCATACACTGCCAACTTAGGGCGAACAAAGCAAACACAAGGAGATGATGGATGGATCGTTGAAACTTTTCAGACACTCACCCCAGTCAAAGATCTGGGTTGAATCCATCATCATTCTTTAGCTCACTTCGCTAACTCAGTTCAGACCCAGCTATATGCAAATCAGTCTTCACCCTGTGCCTCGTGGGAACAGTCCAGCCCGAACTGCCAAGCCAGGACTTCCCTGAACTGGAAACAAGCATCATGGGACCAGTTTCGGGGTAACACCCCTCAGCAGCCAGGCCAGCTTGAATCCAGTGGCAAAGTGAGCAAGGGACCTATGTCTGGGCATACCCTGCCAAATTAGGGCGAACAAAGCAAACACAAGGAGATGATAGACGGAGCGCTGAAACTTTTCAGACACTCACCCCGAGTCACAGATCTAGGTTGAATCCATCATCATTCTTTAGCTCACTTTGCCACCTCAGTTCAGACCCAGCTATATGCAAATCAGTTGTGACCCTGTGCCTCATGGGAACAGTCCAGCCCAAACTGCCAAGCAAGGTCTTCCCTGAACCAGAAACAAGCATCCTGGGACTGGTTTCGGGGTAACATCCCTCATCAGCCAGGCTAGCTTGAATCCAGTGCAAAGTGAGCAAGGGACCCACGTCTGGGCATACCCTGCCAACTTAGGGCGAACAAAGCAAACCCAAGGAGATGTTGGACGGAGTGCTGAAACTTTTCAGATACTCACCCCCAGTCACTGATCTGGGTTGAATCCATCATCATTCTATAGCTCACTTCGCCAACTCAGTTCAGATCCAGCTATATGCAAACCAGTCTTGACCCTGTGCCTCATGGGAACAGTCCAGCCCGAACTGCCAAGCCAGGTCTTCCATGAACCGGAAACAAGCATTCTTGGACTGGTTTCGGGGTAACACCCCTCATGAGCCAGGCTAGCTTGAATCCAGTGGCAAAGTGAGCAAGGGACCCACGTCTGGGCATACCCTGCCAACTTAGAGCAAACAAAGCAAACCCAAGGAGATGATCAACGGAGCGCTGAAACTTTTTAGACACTCACCGTCAGTCACAGATCTGGTTTGAATCCATCATCATTCTTGAGTTCACTTCGCCACCTCAGTTCAGATCCAGCTATATGCAAGTCAGTTTTGACACTGTGCCTCATGGGAACAGTCCAGCCCGAACTGCCAACCAGGTCTTCCCTGAACCAGAAACAAGCATCCTGGGACCGGTTTCGGGCTAACACCCCTCATAAGCCAGGCTAGCTTGAATCCAGTGGCAAAGTGAGCAAGGGACCCATGTCTGGGCATACCCTGCCAACTTAGGGCGAACAAAGCAAACACAAGGAGATGATAGACGGAGCGCTGAAACTTTTCAGATACTCACCCCCAGTCACAGATCTGGGTTGAATCCATCATCATTCTTTAGCTCACTTCGCCACCTCAGTTCAGACCCAGCTATATGCAAATCAGTCTTGACCCTGTGCCTCATGGGAACAGTCCAGCCCAAACTGCCAAGCCAGTTTTTCCCTGAACCAGAAACAAGCATCCTGGGACCGGTTTTGGGCTAACACCCCTCATGAGCCAGGCTAGCTTGAATCCAGTGGCAAAGTGAGCAAGGGACCCAAGTCTGGGCATACCCTGACAACTTAGGGCGAACAAAGCAAACACAAGGAGATGATAGACGGTGCGCTGAAACTTTTCAGATACTCACCCCCAGTCACAGATCTGGGTTGAATCATCATCATTATTTAGCTCACTTTGCCAACGCAGTTCAGACCCAGCTATGTGCAAATCAGTCTTGACCCTATGCCTCATGGGAACAGTCCAGCCCGAACTGCCAAGCCAGGTCTTCCCTGAACCGGAAACAAGCATCCTGGGACCGGTTTCGGGGTAACACCCCTCATGAGCCAGGCTAGCTTGAATCCAGTGGCAAAGTGAGCAAGGGAACCACGTCTAAGCATACCCTGCCAACTTAGGGCGAACAAAGCAAACACAAAGAGATGATGGACGGAGCGCTGAAACTTTTCAGACACACACCCCCAGTCACAGATCTGGATTGAATCCATCATCATTCTTTAATTCAATTCGCCACCTCAGTTCAGACCCAGTTATATGCAAATTAGTCTTGACCCTGTGTCTCGTGGGAACAGTCCAGCCCGAACTGCCAAGCCAGGTCTTCCCTGACCTGGAAACAAGCATCCGGGGACCGGTTTAGAGGTAACACCCCTCAGCAGCCAGGCTAGCTTGAATCCAGAGGCAAAGTGAGCAAGGGACCCATGTCGGGGCATACCCTGCCAACTTAGGGCGAACAAAGCAAACACAAGGAGATGATAGACGGAACGCTGAAACTTTTCAGACACTCACCCGAGTCACAGATCTGGGTTGAATCCATCATCATTCTTTAGCTCACTTCGCCACCTCAGTTCAGACCCAGCTATATGCAAATCAGTCTTGACCCTGTGCCTCATGGGAAAAGTCCAGCCCAAACTGCCAAGCCAGTTATTCCCTGAACCAGAAACAAGCATCCTGGGACCGGTTTTGGGGTAACATCCCTCATCAGCCAGGCTAGCTTGAATCCAGTGGCAAAGTGAGCAAGGGACCCACGTCTAGGCATACCCTGCCAACTTAGGGCGAACAAAGCAAACACAAGGAGATGATGGACGGAGCGCTGAAACTTTTGAGACACTCACCCCCAGTCACAGATCTGGGTTGAATCCATCATCATTCTTTAGCTCACTTCGTCACCTCAGTTCAGACCCAGCTATATGCAAATCAGTCTTGACCCTATGCCTCATGGGAACAGTCCAGCCCGAACTGCCAAGCCAGGTCTTCCCTGAACCGGAAACAAGCATCCTGGGACCGGTTTCGGACTAACACCCCATATAAGCCAGTCTAGCTTGAATCCAGTGGCAAAGTCAGCAAGGGACCCACATCTGGGCATACCCTGCCAACTTAGGGCGAACAAAGCAAACACAAAGAGATGATGGACGGAGCACTGAAACTTTTCAGACACTCACCCCCCAGTCACAGATCTGGATTGAATCCATCATCATTCTTTATCTCACTTCGCCACCTCAGTTCAGACCCAGCTATTTGCAAATCAGTCTTGACCCTATGCCTCATGGGAACAGTCCAGCCCGAACTAACAAGCCAGGTCTTCCCTGAACCAGAAACAAGCATCCTGGGACCGGTTTCGGGCTAGCACCCCTCATAAGCCAGGCTAGCTTGAATCCAGTGGCAAAGTGAGCAAGGGACCCACGTCTGGGCATACCCTGCCAACTTAGGGCGAACAAAGCAAACACAAGGAGATGATGGACGGACCGCTGAAACTTTTCAGACACTCACCCTTAGTCACAGATCTGGGTTGAATCCATCATCATTCTTGAGCTCACATCGCCACCTCAGTTCAGATCCAGCTATATGCAAATCAGTCTTGACCCTGTGCCTCATGGGAACAGTCCAGCCCGAACTAACAAGCCAGGTCTTCCCTGAACCAGAAACAAGCATCCTGGGACCGGTTTCGGGCTAGCACCCCTCATAAGCCAGGCTAGCTTGAATCCAGTGGCAAAGTGAGCAAGGGACCCACGTCTGGGCATACCCTGCCAACTTAGGGCGAACAAAGCAAACACAAGGAGATGATAGACGGAGCGCTGAAACTTTTCAGACACCCACCCCCAGTCACAGATCTGGGTTGATTCCATCATCATTCTTTAGCTCACTTCGCCAACTCAGTTCAGACCCAGCTATATGCAAATCAGTCTTGACCCTATGCCTCATGGGAACAGTCCATCCCGAACTGCCAAGCCAGGTCTTCCCTGAACCGGAAACAAGCATCCTGGGACCGGTTTCGGGGTAACACCCCTCATGAGCCAGGCTAGCTTGAATCCAGTGGCAAAGTGAACAAGGGACCCACGTCTACGCATACCCTGCCAACTTAGGGCGAACAAAGCAAACACAAAGAGATGATGGACGGAGCACAGAAACTTTTCAGACACACACCCCCAGTCACAGATCTAAATTGAATCCATCATCATTCTTTAGCTCAATTCGCCACCTCAGATCAGACCTAGCTATATGCAAATCAGTCTTGACCCTGTGCCTCATGGGAACAGTCCAGCCCAAACTGCCAAGCCAGTTCTTCCCTGAACCAGAAACAAGCATCCTGGGACCGGTTTGGGGGTAACATCCCTCATCAGCCAGGCTAGCTTGAATCCAGTGGCAAAGTGAGCAAGGGACCCACGTCTAGGTATACCCTGCCAACTTAGGGCGAACAAAGCAAACACAAGGAGATGATGGACGGAGCGCTGAAACTTTTGAGACACTCACCCCCAGTCACAGATCTGGGTTGAATACATCATCATTCTTTAGCTCACTTCGCCAACTCAGTTCAGACCCAGCTTTATGCAAATCAGTCTTGACCCTATGCCTAATGGGAACAGTCCAGCCCGAACTGCCAAGCTAGGTCTTCCCTGAACTGGAAACAAACATCCTGGGACCGGTTTCGGGGTAACACCCTTCATGAGCCAGGCTAGCTTGAATCCAGTGGCAAAGTGAGCAAGGGACCCACGTCTGGGCATACCCTGCAAACTTAGGGCGAACAAAGCAAACACAAGCAGATGATGGACGGAGCGCTGAAACTTTTCAGACACTCACACCCAGTCACAGATCTGGGTTGAATCCATCATTATACTTTAGCTCACTTCGCCATCTCAGTTCAGACCCAGCTATATGCAAATAAATCTTGACCCTATGCCTCATGGGAACAGTCCAGCCCGAACTGCCCAGCCAGGCCTTCCCTGAACCAGAAACAAGCACCCTGGGACCGTTTGATGGGTAAGACCCCTCATCAGCCAGGCTAGCTTGAATCCAGTGGCAAAGTGAGCAAGAGACCCACGTCTGGGCATACCCTGCCAACTTAGGGCGAACAAAGCAAACACAAGGAGATCATGGACGGACTGCAGAAACTTTTCAGACACTCACCCCCAGTCACAGATCTGGGTTGAATCCATCATCATTCTTGAGCTCAATTCGCCACCTCAGTTCAGACCCAGCTATATGCAAATCAGTCTTGACCCTGTGCCTCATGGGAACAGTCCAGCCCAAACTGCCAAGCCAGCTCTTCCCTGAACCAGAAACAAGCATCCTGGGACCGGTTTTGGGGTAACATCCCTCATCAGCCAGGCTAGCTTGAATCCAGTGGCAAAGTGAGCAAGGGACCCACGTCTAGGCATACCCTGCCAACTTAGGGCGAACAAAGCAAACACAAGGAGATGATGGAAGGAGCGCTGAAACTTTTGAGACACTCACCACCATTCACAGATCTGGGTTGAATCCATCATCATTCTTTAGCTCTCTTCGCCACGTCAGTTCAGACCCAGCTATATGCAAATCAGTATTGACCCTGTGCCTAATGGGAACAGTCCAGCCCGAACTACCAAACCAGGTCTTCCCTGAACCGGAAACAACCACCCTGAGACCGGTTGCGGGGTAACACCCCTCATGAGCCAGGCTAGCTTGAATCCAGTGGCAAAGTGAGCAAGGGACCCACGTCTGGGCATACCCTGCCAACTTAGGGCGAACAAAGCAAACACAAGGAGATGTTGGACGGAGCGCTGAAACTTTTCAGACACTAACCCCCAGTCACAGATCTGGGTTGAATCCATCATCATTCTTTAGCTCACTTCGCCAACTCAGTTCAGACCCAGCTATATGCAAATCAGTCTGGACCCTATGCCTAATGGGAACAGTCCAGACAGAACTGCCAAGCTAGGTCTTCCCTGAACCGGAAACAAGCATCCTGGGACCGGTTTCGGGGTAACACCCCTCATGAGCCAGGCTAGCTTGAATCCAGTGGCAAAGTGAGCAAGGGACCCACGTCTGGGCATACCCTGCAAACTTAGGGCGAACAAAGCAAACACAAGCAGATGATGGACGGAGCACTGAAACTTTTCAGACACTGACACCCAGTCACAGATCTGGGTTGAATCCATCATTATTCTTTAGCTCACTTCGCCATCTCAGTTCAGACCCAGCTATATGCAAATAAATCTTGACCCTATGCCTCATGGGAATAGTCCAGCCCGAACTGCCCAGCCAGGCCTTCCCTGAACCAGAAACAAGCACCCTGGGTCCGTTTGATGGGTAACACCCCTCATCAGCCAGGCTAGCTTGAATCCAGTGGCAAAGTGAGCAAGAGACCCACGCCCGGGCATACCCTGCCAACTTAGGGCGAACAAAGCAAACACAAGGAGATCATGGACGGACTGCTGAAACTTTTCAGACACTCAACCCCAGTCACAGATCTGGGTTGAATCCATCATCATTCTTGAGCTCACTTCGCCACCTCAGTTCAGACCCAGCTATATGCAAATCAGTCTTGACCCTGTGCCTCATGGGAACAGTCCAGCCCAAACTGCCAAGCCAGTTCTTCCCTGAACCGGACACAAGCATTCTTGGACTGGTTTCGGGGTAACACCCCTCATGAGCCAGGCTAGCTTGAACCCAGTGGCAAAGTGAGCAAGGGACCCACGTCTGGGCATACCCTGCCAACTTAGGGCAAACAAAGCAAACACAAGGAGATGATGAACGGAGCGCTGAAACTTTTCAGACACTCATCTCCAGTCACAGATCTGGGTTGAATCCATCATCATTCTTTAGCTCACTTCGCCAACTCAGTTCAGACTCACCTATATGCATATCAGTCTTGACCCTATGCCTCATGGGAACAGTCCAGCCCAAACTGCCAAGGCAGGTCTTCCCTGAACTGGAAACAAGCATCCTGGGACTGGTTTCGGGCTAACACCCCTCATAAGCCAGGCTAGCTTGAATCCAGTGGCAAAGTGAGCAAGGGACCCATGTCTGGCCATACCCTGCCAACTTAGGGCAAACAAAGCAAACACAAAGAGATGATGTACGGAGCACTGAAACCTTTCAGACACTCACCCCCAGTCACAGATCTGGATTGAATCCATCATCATTTTTTAGCTCACTTCGCCACCTCAGTTCAGACCTAGCTATATGCAAATCAGTCTTGACCCTGTGCCTCGTGGGAACAGTCCAGCCCTAACTGCCAAGCCAGGTCTTCCCTGACCTGAAAACAAGCATCCGGGGACCGGTTTAGGGGTAACACCCCTCAGCAGCCAGGCTAGCTTGAATCCAGTGGCAAAGTGAGCAAGGGACCCATGTCTGGGCATACCCTGCCAACATAGGGCAAACAAAGCAAACACAAGGAGATGATAGACGGAGCGCTGAAACTTTTCAGACACTCACCCGAGTCACAGATCTGGGTTGAATCCATCATCATTCTTTAGCTCACTTCGCCACCTCAGTTCAGACCCAGCTATATGCAAATCAGTGTTGACCCTGTGCCTCATGGGAACAGTCCAGCCCAAACTGCCAAGCCAGTTCTTCCCTGAACCAGAAACAAGCATCCTGGGACCGGTTTTGGGGTAATATCCCTCATCAGCCAGGCTAGCTTGAATCCAGTGGCAGAGTGAGCAAGGGACCCACGTCTACGCATTCCCTGCCAACTTAGGGCGAACAAAGCAAACACAAGGAGATGATGGACGGAGCGATGAAACTTTTGAGACACTCACCCCCAGTCACAGATCTGGGTTGACTCCATCATCATTCTTTAGCTCACTTCGCCACCTCAGATCAGATGCAGCTATATGCAAATCAATCTTGACCCTATGCCTAATGGGAGCAGTCCAGCCCGAACTGCCAAGCCAGGTCTTCCCTGGACCGGAAACAAGCATCCTGGGACCGGTTTTGGGGTAACACCCCTCATCAGCCAGGCTAGCTTGAATCCAGTGGCAAAGTGAGGAAGGGACCCACGTCTGGGCATACCCTGCCAACTTAGGGCGAACAAAGCAAACACAAGGAGATGATGGACGGAGCGCTGAAACATTTCAGACAGACACCACGAGGCACAGATCTGAGTTGAATCCATCATCATTCTTTTGCTCACTTCGACACCTCAGTTCAGACCCAGCTATATTCAAATCCGTCTTGACCCTGTGCCTCATGGGAACAGTCCAGCCCGAACTGCCAAGCCAGGTCTTCCCTGAACCGGAAACAAGCATCCTGGGACCGGTTTCGGGGTAACACCCCTCATCAGCCAGGCTAGCTTGAATCCAGTGGCAAAGTGAGCAAGGGACCCACGTCTGGGCATACCCTGCCAACTTAGGGCGAACAAAGCAAACACAAGGAGATGATGGACGGAGCGCTGAAACCTTTCAGACACTCACCCCTAAAGTGTCCTGGAAGTGTGGAAACATTATCTCAGATAAAAGCACAGGGAACCAAAATAAAACATCCCAGGACAAGTCTAAAGATTAATAATAATTCTCTATGAGCGAGACTGATGATTCACTGTGGCAGGTAACAGGATATTGAATTACAATTAATATTTCAATGGGCCCATGGAGAACCCCTGGCTCCATGTAGCACCCCTCCGTTTGAAATAATAACAGTCACACATCATATTAGAGGCCCTCCTTGATGCATTCCTCACAGATCTTCACAATTAAGGAGTTTAAAATGTGAATAGGAGACCACATCCTCGAGCACTGCAAATAGTCATTTATATTCACGATGATGTTGTAACATGCATTCTGTCAGGTACAAATCCCTCTGGACCCTCCATAAATACACCCGCCCCAGATATAACCATGGAAGAAGTATTACACAGGCTAGCAATAAGTATGGCTGATGTTCACAAATTTGGTCTCACAACAATATATGTGAAGTCAGGTAACACTGCATGAGATCAACACGTGTTCACCACTGCCATAGGTTAGTGATATTCATAAAAGACAAATATATCAGTAAAGAAGAAAGGTCCAAAAGGGGCATAAGACAGTGGGCAAACGAACAAGGGATTAAAAGTGACACTTCCATTACATATCGAAAACACACACATCCTCAGGGGACCAAGGAGACCCCTCTGGAACACATGATAAAAACTTTCTCTTCGGACATGAAGAGGATACAAAAGTACTCTAAACAATGGTACAAAGGTACCATGGGCCACGCTCAGACATGGCCAAAGGAAGGGACATTTGACGAAGACATAACTGAACATACATTGACTTACATTTGCTCTAAGTATAAAAGAAAGAAAAGACAGAAAAGGGAAGCCACCCTGCCATTATGGCGGGTATTCTGTGATGCAAAAACAAACGTCAAACCAACAGCACCCAAAGAGGCAACAACACAGTTCCCAGAGAAGCTCCCGCCTTAAGGTATTTACTAAATTTTGCCAGCTGTCCAGGATCCCGTTAGAGTTGCACCTAAAGAGGAGAGACAGCACTCAAGGGAAAACGAGGCAACGTCGGACCCCACCCTATAGCGCCTCCACCAGGTCGAGAACCAGACAGAGGAGACGGACTCATAAATGAATTGCAGTGCACAGTGAGACAGGCAGAATGCTATAGAAGCCCTGCCCCCCTTCAAGGACAATGGACTACAGGAGATGTTGTTCTTAGGCTGGGAAATACTTCTGCAGAGACTCTGAGAGAGGCAGCTGAAGAATGGGTAAGAGTAGAAGAAGGATTGGAAAGGGACATAGAGATGCCACAATATAATGATTCCCCGAATGAGTTACAAGATGTAGTGGGGCAGAGGAAGATGGAGAGCATTGAAGAAAGGCCTAATAGGAGTGCAGATAAGCACTACATCTAACCAGAGACAATATAATTTCCACCCACGTCCTACACAGGGGTTACTAATGGCAGTGAGGGGCACCTCCGATATGAGGAAGAAGCTATTCCTAAAAATGAGTAGGTCAGATTTAACACCCATAGAGATAATAGAACAAAAGGAGGGTAAAGTCTGCAGCGCACACCAATCAGCAAGACCTTATGTCCAGGGGTAACGCTCTGGCAGATTAGGCAGCAAAAGCAGAAGCAAACGCATCCCCAAATTATAATGAATAGGAGGAACACAGAGCAGGCAAGAGGATGCTATTGAATTACCACCCCCATATACAGAGACAGCAAAGTTACATTTGCGTAAATTGCAAGAACAAGCACTCTCTTATTGATGGGAACTGTAGGAATAGCGAGGCTGTACCCAGTCACCAACCAATTTCATTTGCAGCAATGCAGCACAGAGAGCCAGTAATGCCACAAGCCCTGTTGTACACAGCTCTAGAGCAACTCCACTCCCAAGACACACTGGAAAGGAGTATCTTCTACATTAAAGGCAGATTAGTTTATTCTACAACTATCTGAAATGATCACAATGTACATTGCAGAATGTACAGTGTGCCAACAGTATATCCCTAAGCCTACATTAAAAGTGATCACCTCAACAATACCACGCCCAACAGGTCCATTTAAAAAGCTACACTTAGATTTTGTCGACATGATAGAAAGATGTAACAATTACAGATATCTTATAGTAATTGTCGGTCCATTTTCCCAATAATTTGAGGCAGGACCCTGTGTGCACAATGATGCTAAAGCAGCAGGCAACTTTCTTTTTTTTTTTTTAAATGTTTATTGATGAAATAAAATTGAGGCAACAGGTTGCATAAATACATTACAAAGGACAAATTTAATTAGTTAGCCATAAATACACATATTCAAAGGATCGAGATCGAGTGGAAAAGACATACACAAATTCACTCACTCCCAGAGTTATAAAGACCTAGCAGCTTATTTGAACAAGGATACCCAGGTCGAGAACGGCCCCCAGATCCTTTTCCCTTTAACCCTTCCCTTCTTGCCTTTCCATTCCTAGAGTGCTGTCTCTAGATTGTAGATATGCCGAAATGCCCCTTTCATTGTTGAAAGGACGGGGGCAGGGGATCAAGCCATGCTGAAGCTACACATAGCCTAAAAACCGACATAGCAATAAAAATTAGGCCTTCCCCAACCACATTATCTGATTCTGTCGTGTAGTTCCTATAAACCTATATAGGATCTGCGCGTTTAGACAACATAGACTGTGGGATTGGTGTCCAGACTGATTCCAGACACCCCCACCGGGTATGTTCGCCTGTATACCAGCTAGCTCACAGTGCCACTAGAAACCCCTCTTACCAAGGAGAGAATAGTTCTTGGCAACTATCAAACATGACAACTCTGTCCCATCAGGGATCGTGGAAACAGTACAAATCTTTTCGCTCAGTCACTAGTGCTCACTTGGTCTCAGAGAGATACACAGAATAAACGGTGGGGACGTTTTTCAACAAGCATTTATTGAACCAGCATCATTCTAGTGTAAAATAGGTGTGCTGAAACAACCATAAGACAGTAACAGATATAAATGATTATAAGCACCAACAGAGTAAAAGGATGGTAGATTTCTACCATAGTGCTAAAACAGTGAATATAGGCAGGTATTAAAATACATGATAGTAAAAATGCGTACTCCTACGATGCGACCCTAACTAGATGTATCTAAGTGTACCTAGCATGTATGTAGGTGTAAAGCCAAGAATCCCTCTAGGATAAAGTCAACCCCATTACCTGAAGTGAGAGACTGTGGGACCCTGTCTTGGTCTCGAGATGGACACAAGGGATGTCAGACCACTGCAAGCTGGAGTGTCTGCATGCAGGAACCTCAGCATCTCGCGTCAGTGTGTCAGCATGGAAGTCCTTTTTTCCTCTGCCTTACCCCAGCAAGATATGGTGTTTATATACCCAAAGTGGTACCCTCAGGGATTCTATCTTGCTGTGTAATGTCGGACCTAGGATGACTGAAGGAATGACCCTTATACATAGTTATTATGCAGGAGATGGTAGTCTTGCTGAGTTTCCAAGAATCCTCATACATAATGGATGAGGCTAGTGTCCAGGCAAAACCCCATGTCCTGTAGGCAGTACCGTAACTAGGTAAAAGGTCAGTCCCATGAACCGTTATGTAGTGAAGTGGTAGGGGAGAATATAGGTGAAAGGTTGGGCTGCTACCTGAGCCTATATTGGGGTACCTATATGAAACATAACACCCACTCCTCATCCGACTGGACGATACACTACAAATTCTAACGCACAGCTAGGTGTGGTACGTGAACAGCTAATAAGTCCATAAAATTAGTACTTAAAAAGGAGTCAAACTCTTACAAAAAAAATATTAAAAAATGCTAAAAAACATATATTGTAGCTGAATGAAGTCTGTACTAAACCATGTTCGTATATATAGTTTGAAAAATGTGTGACTGAAAGCCATGCAACTTAGCAAAAGCAGCTATTGTTTTAAAATTCCAAATTTGGTTGTTTTGAAAAAGACCAATGTATTCCCAGCACATGATGAGCCAAATGTTTATGTGTCCTGGCTGGGAGATGCAACATCATTGTTGCTTGCCATCGCAGATGACGATCACTGCAACACCTCACAGATTAGGTCAATCGAGCACAGATGTTCTTCTGCACTATCCACAGTCGATGCTAGGGAAGCCTTTGTGCCATCCAAGGCCTGAGTATTTGTTGAGGAGCTGGTATCCGTTCCAACAGGGGCTGAAGCATCCTGTGGTGGCTCTAAGAATGCAGACATCAACATGGGAATACGCTGAGGACACAGCAGAACATGGGCCATTATCGGGTCCAGTAAAGCATCAACGTCCGGAGGCGCAACCGATGGAAGTGTTAGACAGAGATCTAACACGCATTCTTGTCCGCAGAACAGGCATCGAAGGACAGTCGATCCAGACTGGTCTAAGTGACAGTAACCAAGACTCGCTTAGTTCTTGAAGGCGAGGTGTGCCCAGATAGAGTACCATGCGATCACGGTAGCGGCGCTCTAAGAGCGTTTTTTCCATCTCCTTGGTGACTGGGACGTCCATTGCGTAGCAGAAAAATTACAGTCAGGATTCCTGCTAATAGGAACAGGATCAGCGTAAGCCCTCCAAAAATGCTTCCGAACACGGAGTGTATGAAGTTGAGAATAACTCCGAAGACTGTCTGAAAGGTGCTTAACAGTCCAGAACCTATGGTCTTAAATAGGTGTCCTATGCCCGTTGTATCAGACATGTTAAAGATACGTTTTACCATTTCTGTGAAATGGAAAGGGCAATTTGTTTGTACTAGTGCCAGTATCTCAGCTGAGGACCTTGCGACTTGGAGATCATAAGTCTCTCGGGCAGAGGTTAAGGGCACAGTTTTCTGTAAAAGCATTGCTTTCATTCGGCTCAGAGTATCAAACCGTATAAAGGAAACATTCAACGAAGGCCTTAATGGCTCCTCCCTGACTGAATGGGTCGGTGGAAACAATACTTGCATACAGCAAGTAACCCTGGATCTTACAGTGAGAAGATATGCGATGCCAGGGAGCATCCCACAGCAACCTTGATCATTCAGCATCAAGTAACTCCCATTTGAAAGTAACTTGAACACCGGATTAATCACGGCAGCTGGGGACCCTTTCAAATGACAGGATAAGTTTGCAACTGAACCATTACAGTCCCCGTGAAGCATGATATCCTGGCATATGAGAGATCCACTTAAAGCGTTCTCGCTGTTGGTACAGCTTAGAAACACTTCCATGTCCCCACTCCTCGAAATCTGTATGGGAATTCCCAAGATTCCTTGATGAATTTCCTACCCATCGCTTCATATCTGCCTGGCTGTTGTTGTTCTAGGCAATACTGATACTGAAAAGTTGTGACCGGTAATGTTATATGGCCATGGATTAACCATTATGTGGACGGTGACTCTGCCACAGTAAAAGGTAATTGCCTTGGTCCAGTTTTTCAATACGCAGCATTGTATATTTTGCTCCCCTCTGTGCCATTGTTATCTGCTTCTCAGTTAGATTGTATGCAGAAAATAGGGACGTAGTGTTGATAAATCGTCAAGGCACATAACCAGTGCGCAATGATTGCAGCGTCCAGCTTAATAAGATAATAGAACGTAGTTGAGATTGTCTGTGTTGTAGTATGGACTAATCCTGTTCTTGTACATCTATAGCAGAAGATACAATGTTGGCCAGTGAATAAATCCTGGATGTTAATGTAGTCATACAATTGCCAACTACAGCTAACGCCTTTTCTAGGTTAATTCTATCTGTTTCACAAAGTCTCTCCGCAGCTTCCTGTTGAGATACTTTCCAGATTTCATTATAGACAGTGTATAAGAAACGTTTCTGACGTGGCTTTCAGGGACCTAATAAAAAATCCCTTAAATCCACCTCATCTGAGCGTAAGGATAAGTGATGTTTCACCGTGGATAGTGACGAGGTTTTTAGCCAATCGAGGCACAACTTCCCAACCCTCTATGATGTCACCCCCCCTAGATGTTCTCTTTGTACATATCGTTGGTCCAGCCTATGGATACTAAACCCTTCTGTTGTACCCTTGAATCTTGATTGACATCTCTTTGTGTCTGTGGGCCAAACTAACCATCCCTTCCAATTGGGGTCTGATGAATCGTATTGTATGATGTCATCTATTGTATCCCCTCCACGTGATGCAAAGTTTTGCCACCCCTCAAAGTGTGATGGTGTGGGAATCCGAGGTGTGTTCAAATCCTTGTTCTAGGCTATTCCAAGACAGGATGTCTGTCGCAAAGTGTCATTCAGAAATATTATCTGCTGCAGAATGAGGCACGCTCTAAATAGTGCTTCTGTTGCCTGAACTTGCCCTTCCTTTGAACCCCAGACTGATTTTATGTCTATAGTGTCCTTCCATAAGTCGAAACCCTGTTCAGACAGTTGGGAAATAAAGGATGCAGAATACATCTGTTTGGTGTTAGTTAGCATATTTTTCTGCGCAGTTGTAGGTGCAACCTTATAGTAATATGAGATCAGGTCAGAAGTGTTAAACCCTGAAAAATAAGAACATTTCTGTGCAAATGTTTTGGAACTACCTTTTGGTTGTATCAGGCAATTATCCCATTGGTTGTATGTGAAAACATTTCATGGGATACTGGATTTGTGTAAAAAGTGATGACCATAATGTTGGTAACAGTACATTGTGTTATAGTCTTATGTGTCTTCTAACATTTCAGTGCTTGAAAATGCAGCGGATTGTTCTAAATCAGACAACATATTATTTACAGTTTTAAAATCCCAATCGTCGAGAAATTTTAAATACATGAGGTATTTTTAAAAGTTCAGTGGGACCAAATACATCATAATCAACCTTGTCCCAAACTATACCATCAGGAATTGGAACAGCTGTAATGTTCACGAAGGACAGGTCTCTTTGTTCACGATGTGAGGATGTATGAGGTTTCAGGACCAAGTTCACATCTGATACTGCAGAGCGTTCTGGGAGATAGTTTCCATTCATGAGTAAGCAAAAGACAGTCACTAGGTCAATCCAGAACAGAAAAAACAATATTCCAGTTATTATCCAGAGCTGTAGCCAAGGTGATACTAGGTAAGTCTTTTTCAGAAAAGTGTAGAATTCATGAAGTTGTTGCTTACGGGAAACTTGAGCTGGCGTCGCTTCAGGTTCACTGGGATCCAGAGAAAATGTATCAAAATCGATGAAGTAGCCAGATGCAGTTAGATCTATTTTTGGTAGCTCAGCAGGTTTTGTTGAACTGGCAGACGTCTCTTGTAGAGGCATATTTATGTAGACATCGGTGTTAGGCCGAATTGAAATTTGTCTTTCATTTGTGTTTTGAAGTTCTTTTTCAAGAGGAACGAGTTCCATTTCATTGTTGAAAATTCCATCATTTTGTATGGGTGACTCTTCAAATGTTATAAGCCTTTCTGTCTGAGCTTCCTGTATGGTAGCGAGAGGAGAGCGTCGGCTACCCAGGAGTCCACAAGGCCTACTATTCAGTATTGGCCACATAGTGTGGTTTGATCAGATCAATGGAGATGAATCTCTTCTCTTTTTTGCCGGCAAGAGGTGGAAGAAGTACTTTTCTTGTTCCTTCGACAGCCAGGACAGGTACAGGCTTTCTGTATGATGGCCCAAATTCTTTCTTGTCCACAATCTTTTCTCTGACCAGATCCCCGACTTTTGGGATCCAGGCAGGTCTTGCCGTGGCTGATTTGACTTCCCCAGTGGTGGTGCGTTTTACTTGCACGTTGCTTTGTAATGCCCGGAATTCATTGTGAGCCTGTAAAACAGCCAAACGTTTATTGATGTCAAATGGTTTTTCATCCGCCACTGTGCTTTCACAATCGAGATCAGGTACCCATATTCTCATCCCAAAAAGGACTTCGTAAGGAGTGACACCTCCTAGGGAACTTTTTGGCATATTATTGAGTGCCCGCTGGACCCCATACAAGTGATTGACCCAACTACCACCAGAACCTAATACTCTTGCTGTTAAAGATTGCTTTAAGTCCCGGTTTTTCCAAATTTTCCTCGGGATGGTACGGAGAGGAGTACCGCAATGCAACACCCAAACCTCCCATGGCTTCCTTGTAAGCCCTAGAGATAAACGCGGGGCCATGGTCAGAATGTAATGTGCCAACTGCGTATGTCCGTATGAAGGCTCGCAAATCTTTTATAACAGTTCGAGCATCAGCCGAGCGCTGAGGCCATACCCATAGGAATCTAGAGCATGAATCCACTACCACCAAGATATACTTGTAAGCCCCATCTGATTATAGGGGGCCGCAGTGGTCAAAATAGACACAAGCGAGTGGTCTGTCTGATATTAGTAGTGGTGTCTGTGCTGTACGTGCCACGGTGGAACCCTTCATCTGCTGACAGCTGTCGCACTTTAAGACAAAATTCTTCGTCTGTTTAGTTAGCCCTGGCAACCAATAGCACTGTTTCAGCAATGAAACTGTCGCTGTAACTCCAGCGTGTGCAGAACTCAGACCCTCGTGTGCAGCTAGTATTAAACCTAATCTGTGATCCATGTTTGATATTACTCTATCCCCCACACCTGGAATCTGAGCATACGGAATGTTATTTGCATCTAACTTGTAGGAGTATTTGAGTGGAAAACCTTTCGGTAAGGCTTTGCTGTTCTTGCATGAAGCAATGACAGCTACCATTATCTGTCCGTCTATTCTCGTTTTCGAACGAGTGATTGCAGCTACGGCAGCAGTACGTACTGCCCCTTTTGCGGCTTCTTCGGCCAATGAATTCCCTTCAATGTGAACGCCATCACGTTAATGACTCAGCGTGTGTATCACGTGAGCTCTTGGTAGTTCATTTTTCAACTCAGCTACCTGTTCCCATAGCATTTTATGCCTAATTGTGCCACCTTTTGAGTCCTTAAACCCATTTTGACCCCAGTAGTGAAGATATTCATTGTATGACTGGACACAGTAAAAGGAATCGCACACAATCAGTGTGAGGAATTCTCGATCCGTGTTTATCAGTGCCAGTAACAGGGCTTTTAGTTCTGCCAGCTGAGCTGTGCAGTCTTCTAGAGACTGTGTCTTCGTACTGCTAGGATGGAACTTACCGTCCTGCATAAGACCTTTTACAATTACACATGCGGCGCTGTATTGTTGTTTACTTCCTATGGCTGGCTGGGCAGATCCGTCAGTGTAAATAATGTATTCATACTGATCTAGAGGCATTATTTCATTCGGGAGAGGATATTCTTGTTTATATTGCAGGAATGCTTGTTTTTAGACTAGGGACATAACTGTATTCTACATCCGTTGCAGTGAGAGAATTAGCCCATTGTATCCATCTTGGGTGTAAGGTTTTAGCATTAGGAAAGCTTGCCTTTGTAACAGCCTCTAAGGCTGGTACTGGAGTTACGACAATTATTAGTTTCCCCTGAGCCAGTGCTCTTTCTCTCGCTACAGTGGTCTGAACTGCTGTCAGAATTTTTTCTGTAGAAGCAAAACGCATTTCAGCGTTTGTGTACAAATGTGATTTGTATGCAATTGGGACTATCTCACCTTCATTGAAGGTTAGGTAAGTATATCCTGATAACCCGGGGATGACCCGTATCACTAGGTTGCGGACATTTACGCGTGTCTGCAAGTGTTTCGATGCTATCATGTCAGCTTGTAGGGAACGAATGATATCTGTGTGTTCCTGTGTCCAATGCATAAGTGAAAAATCAGGTCTTATTAAGTCGTAGAAAGGTTTTACTTTTTCTGCGTAATCCAAAATGTAGGTTCTACCAAAATGTAGGAATCCCAATATGGATTGTAAATTTTTCAGCGATTCAGGAGGTTGGAGCAGCGCACACTTTTCTAAAAAGTTAGCTGCAACGCTTTTCCCTTCACTCGAAAGCTCATATCCCAAAAATAGGACATTGAGGTGAGCTATTTTTGATTTTTTAAAGTTGAATTTGTAGCGCTCAGAGGCGAACCCCAAAATTATGTTGGTCACCCTGGTCAAGTGATCCTTTAAATCATCATCTGTCAGATAAATATCATCTACGTAGGACAATGCCTCTTCATCCAAATTCTGAAGTAACTCTGTTACCCTAGCGGAACAACCCAGGGCTATTCTTCTACCCTTGGGGTGTCGACAAAATTGACGCTGGGAACCTAGCACTGAGATTGCTGTCAAATATCTGCTGTCAGGCGCTATATTTTGGCAGAAAAATCCATTTGAGATATCTAGTGTTGTTTTGTATTTTTTCCGCCTAATGTTATTAATTAATGTGGCACTATGTACATTCTGTACTGCAAATGTTTTTGAGCATGTGTTCAGATGTCTGAAGTCTAAAACGAGACGGTATGAATTATCAGGTTTCATTAAAGGAAACAAAGGATTATTCATTGAAGAGGTGCAAGTTTCAATCACACCTTGGTATTCAAGTTGATCTAAGATCTCCCTGACCGTTTTTTTGCTTCTTGTTTTATTGGGTACTGTCTCTGTGGAGTTGGAGTAATTTTTTATGAAATTACGTGGTGAGATGACTCAGCATCCTACCCAACATGGTTGCGATATAATGCTGGAGCAAGTGCTACCGCCCACTCCTGCGCGTATTTATGTTTTAAGTATATTGGAACGAGGTCAGAAAAAGCCGGTAAAATTACCGTTTCTCCCTTTGGGCAATCCATAACAATTTCAGGCGGACAATCTTTTTCAGCTAAATGGATATCATAGCCATAAGTCAGGTTCTCCCAAAAGAGACCTTTAATTTTTTTGGGTTTGTCCCCCTCCATTTGCTGTTATTTCATGTAACCTATGTGGGACACTTACCCTTGTATCAGGTGTTTCCACCGTGATATGTTCATTCAACTCCGCTGTCACCAGAAATTCAATCAGGTTCTGGCGAGCTTTTGTTACTTCTGCTGCACTGTCTAGCATCGTCAGAGCCCATTCCCTGTTCAGAAGTTGAGTCCTCAGAATTCTGGGCATGTCTAACTTTAAGACCTGCTACTCTCTTCTTTTTAAATTGAGGTTTTGATTTTGGCGTTTCTTCTTTTTTGGAACTATAGTCTGAAGTGCGTTGCATGTCTCTGGACTTTGTACGCTCATCTTGTCTGTGTTCTGACCGTCCTTCCCTCTTGGAGTTTTTTTGATGAACCCTGAAAGGAACGAGAGGAGCATGTATCAGTATCCTGATACCAGTCAGGTTTTTTTATGTTATCATGATTCCTAAGGTTGTACCTCCTTTCAGAGGGCTCCTGTTGAGGAGACACACCCTTGGATAGTGATCTATTCTCTCTATTCTTTTTATCCCATTTCTTCTTGGAAGAATTAGGTGCTTGCTTGGTGTTATCCTTTTCAGGACCACCCATCAGTTGAGGTTTTGTTGCCCTAGCTCCCAAACTATCTCTACCTAATTCAGCATAGGCGTCTTCAATAATTTTAGGTTTTGTAATGGAGTGAAATCTCTCAGGCGTTGGCGTATTCCCACCGCTGTTGCCTCCCCCTTTATATTTGCTAATATGATAGCTGATACCTGGGCAAAATTACCTAGTAATTTCATCCCTAAGTTCAGAGCAGGTTCTGCTCCATACTCATTCTGTATTTGTCTAAACACATCTGGTATTACTGCTAATGAAGGGATACCATGTGTTCTGGTATATATGGCAGCGAAAACTGTACCCCAAGAGTTACAATCCTCTATTTGGGGAGCTATCCCCATTGGCAAGCAGATTGTTAGCATTTTGTGTTTTTCTTGAGGGCTAGTGTGTGGAAATACTGCCTCCAGCTGTGTTATTTTTTGAGCTATCCAAAATGGCATTTGCTCACGTTTAGTGAGCATTTTACCCATAACTGCGTGTAGCGTTTGTGGTGTTATTTAGGTTGTAGATCCCTAAATTTGTCTTGCTTGTGTAGCCCTTGCTGGCTGAAGTGTGAGTGTTCTCATCACGAACTGTGTCAGGTTTCTGTAAAGTTTTATTATTTCTTTATGAAGTGGACGTAAGTCTGCTACTGGCATTATGTCAATGTCTGGATGTGGTGTATAGGCCGCTAGGACTGACCAAGTTGCTCCATCTCTTCCGAGCGGACCGAGTCTCACGTTTTCTTTTGTGTGTGGGAGTGCGCCTTTAAACCAGTTTATGTGCTCCTGGTAGGTGAGCGGAACTTCAATGTCCTCATATGGACAGTATTCTTCTGGTGTTTCATCTTCAGTATAAAAATTAAATGTTTTTAATTGTGCATCTGCTTGTGGTATTGGTATTGGTGGCGGTATTGGTGGTGGTATTGGTGGTGGTATTGGTGGTGGTGGCATTGGCGGTGGTGTTGGTATTGGTGGTGGTGGTGGTATTGATAGTGATGGTGGTATTGCTGTTGGTGGTATTGGTTGTGGTATTGGTGGTATTGGCGGTGTTGGTATTGGTGGTATTAGTGGTGGTATTGGTGGTGTTGGTGGTATTGGTGGTGGTATTGGTGGTGGGGGAGATGGTGGTATTGATGGTGGTAGTGGTATTGGTGGTAGTATTGGTGGTGGTAGTGGTATTGATTGGGGTGGTATTGGTGGTGATGGTATTGGCGGTGGTGGTGATATTGGTGGTGGTATTGATGGTGGTGGTGGTATTGGCGCTGGTGGTGGTATTGGTGGTGGTGGTATTGGTGGAGGTGGTATTGGTGGAGGTGGTGGTATTGATGGTGGTGGTGGTATTGGCGCTGGTGGTGGTATTGGTGGTGGTGGTATTGGTGGAGGTGGTATTGGTGGAGGTGGTGGTATTGATGGTGGTGCTGGATTTGGTGGTGGTGTTGTTAATAAAACAGGCTTTTGAAAACAACCCGTCTGGTGGCTTTAGTACAGATGACATGTAACACAGATTATTGGTGGTGGTGTCAGGAAAAAATCCTTTAAGCAGTAAAAATCATTAAATCACCACATCTGCAACAAAAGGAGTACAAACAGGTTTATTGCATATGCCAGACTAATACAGCTGGGAGAGCGGCCATACTATAAGAAAAGCACAAGTCAGTCTCAAATTACACACGCTGCAAGTCAAGTCTTATAATACTAATTTTGGCATACATCCATACCACCAATATAATGTGAATAATAGAAAAAGCTTCCAATTCTGTATTTTGCATCTCTTTATTTCTTATTATAGGAAACATACCTCCCGCTTTAGCGGTAACCCTCTTGCAACGTGCTATATTAACCTGAAATACTAGGCACATCAATAGCAACAGAACTATTACAGGCAACAAGGCCTTAAGACAACCACAACATTCAGGACAGCACCCAATCAAACCAGCCAGTGAACCACTCATCTGGAGCACCCCCTTCTTTCTTCATCTGTGTATGCAAATTATGCAAAGTCAATATGGCATGAGTTAGATTTCCTTCATCTTCATCATTCACCGGTATGAAAGTGCAGCATACGGAATACATTTTTCTATATACCCCTCCTTCGATTGCTGTCATCAAGTAAAAACATATCTGTTTTCCATTACCATAAGTCTGATTGAACGCGGCTCTTCTTTAATTGCGTTGAAGCCATCTTCAGTAGCATTTATTGCTTTCACCAATTCCCACCGGGTGATTTGAATGCAGCGAGCAGTAACTTTTGCTTGAAATATAGGTAACAGACTCCCCAAAAATGTTTGGGCGTCATTGAACAAACTATACTCTTTGGGCACATCCTGCCACACTGAAGTTCCAAAGTACTCAGCCATCCTTTTTCTCTTCTGTGATGATGCAGCAAAGTTAATGCTTTACTCATGGAATGCAAATGCAAATCTTTTATTTCTTTTGCTGGTATTACCATAGATGGGGTATTCAAAGTCACCAGAGAGCAGATTCCTCTTCAGTCGGGGCGGTAATTGAGTGTATATTCGAGCACCACAGTGCCAGAAAAATCCATAAGGCTGGAGGTACCGCCCTGCATATCGGCATCGTAAATAGTTGAGCTGCAATTGAGATTCCGTCCCACTTTAATAATCCCATTTCCCTGAAAGCAAAGAGAAAATCTCATTAGTTTTTTTTTTATATAGTTTTGGTCAGACAGAATAATAGCAAAGCAGATTTACAAACACGCATTACACGAAAGACTTACAGTTCAGGTATCTGGCATGAGAGCAATAGCAACAATACGCATTAGGTTTTTATCTCTGAACACATAGATACATTCCATAGGTAGAGATGCAAATCCGTATACATTAGAGCAAACACCAAAATGATGATCTGTAGGACTTGATGGCAGTTCAAGTGAGCAAAATAGGGCCAAGGGCAAACAGGGCGACTGAATCAATGCGAGAAAGTTGCTGGCCCACCAACATTGTGCGTCCTGTTTGGGGGGGGTTAGTACCCCAAATGTGAGAGCAGTGTGCGGAGAGCATTAGGCGTTGAAGCATCTATTGAGTTGTTACCTGTAGGGCCACATCTGTTAATGGCTTGGTGCCATCAGTGAGTTGCACATCACTTTCCCGGAGCCACGTTGTGAAGGGTTCCCAAATATCTTTCGGGCGGGATGCCATTGGCATAAGATCCCAAAATGTCGCCAGCTGTTCCTGACAATATACTACGTCACGGATCCACGCAGGAACTCGGGGGCATCTAGGGGCTCCCCAATGTATGGCCAGCCTACGTTTTGCGAGCAGTAGCAGCATAGCTGTGAGGTGGCGTGACTCAGGTGGGACCTCCTCCACATAACCTAGCAATGCAACTAACAGGGAGCACAGCAGTGATAGTCCTGTAATGGCCCTTATGGTGTCATAGACCTCACTCCAGTAACTGAATATAGTTGGGCAATTCCACGCAATATGTAAAAAGGTGGCAGCTTCGGATTGCACTTCCAGCAGCACGAATAAGGTCGAAGCTTCAGTTTGTATAACTGTAAAGGGGTTCGGTAGTATCGATGTAGAAACTTGAAATGTATAAGTCTCAGCTTATAGTTAGGGGATAGATAACTTAATTGTGAGCAGCAAAACGCCCATTGTTCATCTGTGAGCTGATCTACCAGCTCTTTCTCTCCACTTCCCTAGGGCCTTTGGGGCAACCCACGGAGTATTATTTTGCGTGTGAGTATAGAGCCTAGTAATCAGTTTATTAGAGGACGGTGTGATTAATAGATGTTCTAATGGCTTCATGATAGCTGGAGAAATTGGAAATGTAGGGTGCATTTTTTTACAGGCATCTCGAAATTGATAATATAGGAGTAATTCCAGTATCGGTGTCTGTGTATCATTATGACTCGTTGGCGGGTCTAGAAATGTGCCTTTTGGATATAGGTTGCCTAATGTAGAGATGCCAATTTTACGGGCATGCGTGATGGCTCCCATGTCATGTAGGAAAGGGAAGTGTGGGTGGAATGCAAGAGGTGAAGAGGGAGCAAACAGCAGTGGAGTATCTGTCCGCCTTCGTAGGCCATCCCAGGCCCAGCGCAGGGTTTCGACTGTATTTATTTCGGTTGCAGTTCTGCGGTACGGTTTATAGACAGCTCCGTGCAATGGGGTAGGGTCGGCCACGTCCCTCTCAGTGGCCACATGCAGCTGAAACGGGATGGGGTGCACCCAAAAGTAAAGAAATTGCGCTTGTGCACTCAGCGCATACAGCTCGAAATCAGGAGCTCCTAGCCCTTCCTTCGACAATGGACGTGTTAACAGCTCCCAACTCACTTGGGGTTGGCCGCCAGCCCAGACCAGAGCAATCATGATGGTCCGCAGCGATTTAAAAAAGGCTTGAGTTAAGGGTATTGGTATATTGACAAATAGGTATAACAATTTGGGGAGAACTATCATTTTAACTATGGCAATCCTGCCTGCTAGTGTCAGAGGTAGAGCAGCCCAGAGTTTTGGCTTGCCCTCCAGCCAGTCTAATAGCTTGCCAAAATTTAAACGCCAAATATTCTGTAGGTCTGTACTTAGCCATATACCTAGGTACTTTACAGCATCATCCGCCCACTTAAGCGGAAATTCTAATGTGGTGTTTAGCGGGGCAGGATAGAGGATTTTGACCAGTTGATGTTTATGCCGAACATTCCACCATACCTGAGGACTTCTCTTAATACTGGGTTTAAATTGTTGTCTGGATTCCGAATGTATAGCGTAATGTCATCAGCGTACATTGAGATGATAAGGTTTCTGTCTGTAAAAACAAGGCCTCGGGCAGAATGGTGTTGGCGTATTCTAGAAGCTAATGGTTCCATAGCGACCGCGAAAAGGAGCGGTGACAGGGGGCATCCCTGCCTAGTTCCGCGAGTTATGGGAAAGGGTTCAGAGATTAAGCCATTCGCTTTGAGCCGGGCAGTGGGTTTAGTGTATAGCAGACTAATTAATTTGATGAAGTTAGGGCTGAAGCCCAGCCTAGGTAGAATGGTAAACAAAAAGGGCCACTCAAGGGAGTCGAACGCTTTGGTTGCGTCCAAAAACGCTGCTATGGCCAGAAGTTGAGGATCTATTTGATGGATTGTGGAAAAAAAAGTGCGAAGATTATGGGCTGTTGACCTGCCGGGGATAAAGCCAGATTGGTCAGGCCTAGCGATGAGTGACATGAGTGGCTGCAGCCTGTTGGCGATTAATTTAGCCAGGATCTTGGCATCAACATTAATGAGCGAGAGGGGCCTGTAGGAGCCACAGACATTTGTTGCTTTATCTGGCTTTAATAGGGAGATGATAACTGCCTCCCGCATGGTGGGCGGCAATTCGCCAAGTTCCAGCGATTCCTGATATACATCAAGCAGTCGGGGTGCTAGCTCTTCCGCATATGTTTTGTAAAATAGAGTAGTCAGCCCACCCAGCCCCGGGGCCTTTCCGCTGGGTAAGCCTCTGATGACCTGCGTGATATCCTCGACTCTAAGTATTCTCTGTGATTCGCGCTAAGCCAGAGCAGCTCAATTGAATCCAGATATTCACCCAGGTCAGGGTTCGGTGCACCCTGCGTGGCAGTGTATAATGTAGAATAGAATTTGGTCAGGTACTCATGGGTGGCCTTTTGCCCTCTAATGGGGGAGGAAGTCTCATCAATCAGTTCGGCTATATAGTTAGGGGATGTGTGTTGTTTAAGCGCATTAGCCAGGGTCCTGCCTGGCCGGTCGCCCTCTCCGTAGCTTCGTGCCCTTGCAGTTTTCCCCAAGAATATGGTCTCCCTTTTCGCCTCTATTTCAAATTCCGAGATTTTGCTCCGTATGGAAGCCAATTGTTTGGGGTCTCTGGAGTTGAAGAACCCAAGCTCGAGAGCTTTGATGTCCTGCTCCAGTTTCGTAAGTGTAGAGCGAATAGATCGAAGTACCCCTGACTACTTTGAGATACAGGCTCCTCTTATTACAGCTTTGAAAGCCTCCCACAGCATAGAGGAAGAGTGGACTGAACCCTCATTGGAAGCAAAATACTGTGTAATGTCAGTTCTGATTTCGTCTTTAAATGCTGCGTCTTAAAGGGCTTGTGGGGGAAGTCGCCAGCTGAATGCAAGTGGGGATGTATGTGGAATCTTCCATTGCAGCACAACCGGGGCGTGGTTAGAAAGCGTGCGCGGCAGATGTAGCACCTCCTCTGTCCAAGCCTCGACATCGCACATTACCAGCCAGTAGTCCAATCTGGACCAGGCATTGTGATAGGTAGTGATGCCAGTGCCCTCCCTTGCGCCAGGGTATTTGCTACGCCAGATGTCAGTGAGTCCGTGGTCTCGTATAATGTGGTTTAGCTATAGTGATGCCTGTGGATGTGGATTACGAGCACCTGCTCTGTCCCAATCGTTATTCATAACGGCATTAAAATCTCCACCCCATATAACTGTGTCTCCACCTGATGCCATTATCTTGGCCCATACAGTAAGAAAAAATTGGGGGTCATCAAAATTTGGGCCATAAATGGCCACCAGGCTGACCTGTGTTGTCATGAGGGAGCCTGTAAGAATAACATAACGCCCTTCTGGATCTATTTGCGTGTGTGTGGTCGACCAGCCAAGTCCCCGCCTTATCAAAATCGAGACCCCTGGCGTAATTAGAATAGGAAGCCGAGTGGATCTCCCTCCAGTACCTATTTTTCAATTTTGGGTCATGCGCATGCTTCAAATGGGTCTCTTGGAGGAAACATACATCAATATGGTGCCTGCATAAATATGTGTGAATCATCCTTGCCTTTTTAAGATCATTTAGCCCTCTCCCAATCCATTCAAGAGTTTGGTGTCAGTCATAGTGGAGCCGGATCAAGGATATGGCTTGTTGCGTGTTCAGAGAGTATGAACTGTGAAGTATGAATAATGAAGTAAGGAGACGTCAGTGCTGCTACTAGTGCTTTACATCCAAACAGATTTGCCCTAATGACAACGTAACCTAAAGTGCAATTCAGCATGCGTAAATGAAGTGCGAACAATGACCGTGTGTCTGCGAATGCTTTAAATTCCCCGTCCCACCCCCCTCCCACATCAACCTCCCAATTAGGTCATGATTGATAACCCCCCTCCCTCCCTCGAACAACCCCTATACCAAAATAAGAACAGAGGAACATGGGAGTTCTCCCTTTGGGGGCCTGGGACGTCGGCTTTTTAACCCGCCATGAGGCAGGGTGGCCAGGCTAAGCATTTTAAACGAACTCCGCCAAATAAAGGGCTACGGGGCAGATTGGACTTTAGATCGATGAATGCTGGACCCTTCAGCTGGTAACAGAACTAAGGCAATAGCGGAAGATGGGTACAACCATAATCATAAGCGTTGAAGAAACATAACAGTATAAGCAATCTAACACTGGTCCAGACTAGTGCGCGCCAGATTGTCACTCAAGCTCAGTTCAGGAACGGATTGTTGCATGGAGCTAGGAGGAGATTTCCGTGGATATATGAGCTTGGTATATTTTAAAGGTGACTTCGCGTCCGTAAAGAAGTGAGATTGGCCATCATGCGTGATTTTTAATTTAGCTGGATACAGCATGGCATACGGAATAGATGCGTTCTGTAGGATGCGTTTCGCTGGTGCGAATTCTCTACGCGCGGCCTGGACAGCTGTATAGTCCGGGAAAAAAGATAGTTGTGTCCTCTGTTGGGTTATGGGACTTCTGGCTCTTGCCTCTCGTAGGACTGCGTCCCTGTCTCCATAGTTTAAGAGACGTGCGATTATCGGACGTGGTGGCGCTCCCGGTGGCGGTCGGGGCACCAGTGATCGGTGGGCACGCTCCACAATCATGACCTGTGAGAGCGCCGGCCCGAAAAACTCCCTCAACAGACTCTCTATGAATGGTTCCATTTTCGGGATCGCGGTGGACTCCGGAAGGCCTAGGATTCTTAGGTTGTTGCGCCTAGAGCCTGCCTCTAAATCTTCATTCTTAGCCTTTATCACAGCGAGAACCTTCTCCATGCTTACTATTTGCATTCTAGATTCCGCCTGAGAGTCTTGGGTGTCTGACAGTCTATTTTCCAGAACGTCCAGACGAGTTTCATGTGCGTCTACCCGCTTTTTAACAGTGTCCAGGCTTGAGGTGAGTACATCTATTTTGTTATCTATGGTTTGAAGGCTAGAGCGCACATCTAGTAGGATGGATCGCATGTCTTCCTCCGGTCGGTCCGTCATTTCTCGGGAGGACTGGGCATAGTCCGATTCAGTGCTGGCTCTGCCGTGCACGTTTGACGCTTGCTTTCAAAGGGGATCTTTGGTTGCTTTGGGTCAGTCATACCCATGGCAGCAGGCCAAGTGTCAATCCAGAGAAGCTCACTGCACCTGCCAGGCACCCGGATCTAGCACAACTCGCAGCCTACAGCAGCGCAGGCGTTATCGTGAACAAATTACTCCCAGTGGTTAGGGCATTAGAGGCAATGCGATGGTATGCCCCACTTCGTGACCTTAGGTTGAAAGGCAAGCTGCGAAACAACAGGTGGGGAGCCGAAAGTGGGACCCCCGCAGCAGTAGGGCAGGGTGGGGCCTCCTCCCTAGCCACCTGACAGGAGAAAAGACTTGTTGAGCCCTCAAGCAGTCAGATTTAATTCACCATAGTTCATCTCAAGAGGAGCATTTAAAATGGCGGGGACTGCCCAATGTCAGCCCCTCTTCTGAGAGCGGGCCACAGAATGTACTCACTGGGTGGGTCAACGGAGCCACCTAATTCCGCCCAGTCAACAAAGTTTATGCACACCTCAGTTGTCTGCATAGCATTGATTACTGTGCACAATCTCCACCTCGCTACCAGTTCATGCCTGACGGAGCAGCGTCTCGTCACGTCTCCCGCACCAGATCAGGTAAAGCAGGTCTCAGCTCAGATGGGAGGGAGGCGCAGGCCAGATGTCATTGGCAGCGGGGAAAGCAGGGGGGGGGCACCGCGCTAGTCACCGGACGGCAGTGGGGGAGCCAATGGGACTCAGCACAACCTGGCACGCAACCTCTCCGATGGCGTGGGAGGAGCAGACAGGGTGGCAGAGTCCCACCCCATCCCACCACTGTCCCGTACAGCTGCCGCAGCAGGTGAGGGCCCAAATTTAGAACACGCCCGGGGTCCCGTGTGAAACGGTCAGCGAGGAGATCCGTTACCGCCCGAGCCCAGCAGGCGAATCGCGCCTCACAGGGTCTAGGCCCTCACAGCACTGCCTTCACTAGAGCGGCCTCAGTCATAGCCCCGGCCCCACTCACCGCTTCGCATCGCAGTCCCGTCCCGATCACGGCTCACCATCCGGCCGCATCCGACCCTCCCTCAGCTCAGGATTCCAAAGGCAGTGCATGGTGAGAGGGATAGTCTGTCAGCCTCCGGCAGCCTCAGCAGTAGTTCCATGCATCCCGGGGCCGCGTGCACACGCCGCACGGTTGGGTCTCCGTCAGTAGGGCTCAGGTCGCCGCAAAGCAGGGAGCACAGCACTACCTCCAATCCGCGCCAACCCCCTCCAGTGCATCAAGGCCCGATGGCGCAGCTGCGGTGCCGCAGTGGGCGCCTGACAATGCTGAGTTCTTTACTCCACTGCAGGTCTCGCGGCAGCCATTTCCAGCCTCCGAGTCGGCCGCAACTTCTCCGGTAGGTTTCGGCAGTTTCTATTTTCACTCCGCAGCTGAAACTTTACATATACAGCCTGGCCAGTGTCATCTTAGGATGGTTTGATTTTTGCCTGCAGGGTCCATGGCGGAGCGTTGATTTTGAAGGATGCTTGAGCCTGGCCTGCACAGCCCCTTCAGAAGGCGGCCATACTGCAGCACGTCGTAGCCACGCCCCAAATCTCATTAGTTTAACAGCCAGTTTATGATGATGTTTAGTTCCAGTCCATGTATATCTCTGTATGTTTTCATCCCATACTTGCTGACATGATGCTTTTATATCATCAAATCTCAAGCGACTTTTTGTTTCTGTGCCATTCCATAAAGATATGGCCCTACATGAAATCCTAGCTTCAGTAAACCATTTATTATTGGCAAATACTGATGCTTCAATACTTAATAGTGGCCTGGCTGCGCAATCTGGGGGCAGTGGTTTGGCAGAATAATAATTACAGGTGGATGGTGGATTAGATCTCCCTAGAATACCTCGTTCCAATACTGCTTCCTCCAGTTTACATAACTATATTTCTGCCCTGCTCCTTTCATTCTGGATATCTATTTCATTATCTCTGTTTTATCTGTCAAAATTTGCAAAATTTCAGGGGTTGTATCAAATCTAGTTGTATTAACTCGGGTAGTCATAGGACTAACATGGGTTGGCTGTAACTGTGGTTTTATCCTACACAAGAAAAGGTGCAATAAACAATTCGTTATATTAACAGGCACTTCTTTAGGATACACTAAAGGTGGTGTTTCTATGGCATGGGGAATAAGAGAACATACCTAACATCTATCATTTTGTGTATTGGTACCTATATCATGCATGCTTTTATACCACAAATTTTCAAGTAAAGAATCATGCAAAGGATGTATATCTGTTTCATTAAAAACAGCTCTACAAAAGCGTAATATTTCTTCCCTATGGGTGGGATCTTTTGCATCTACATAACACATAATACAATAGCAAATTATCAGAGTAATACTCATAACCACTGAACTCATTATTATACTATGAAAAATATCATTTAACTGTCTCTTCATTGTATCATTTATTCTTGGACCATTGCCTGCTCCCCTCTCTGCAGGATTGAGGCCAAAAATGGAATAAGGTCTGTTACGTGCACCCAGTTCTGCCTCCCCTCCACTTTTACTGCTGTTGGCGTGCTCTGTGTTACTTGGTAGGGGCCTAGAAACTTGGGGTCTTTCCATGTTCTCACAAAGTTGCGCACGAAGACCCAGGAACTTATGCTGATGGCTGTAGACAGGGCAGGGGTGGTGCAGTACTGTCGGCCTGTTGCAGCTGAACCTGTTTAGAATAAACCTGTACAGCTTTTGTTAAGGCAGACATGTATGCATTCATTTCTTGCAAAGCACTTTCCGATGCAGATTTAGTATCAGAACGAATCATTTGATTTTGTTTAAAGGAAAAATTAGAATGCCTACCTGTTACGACTTGGTGAGGGGTCAAATGATGATCCTTTATAGAGGCATTTTTCAATGCATACAGAGCAAGGGGAAGGCAGTAAAGCCAATTCTTTTTCAGTGTCTCACAAATTTTTGACACTTTGCTTTTCAATAAGCCATTCATCCGCTCAACAATTCCATTACTCTCTGGGTGTTAAACTGAGGTAAACTGGTGTTCCACTCCTAATGGTTTAGTAATTTTCTGAAATACTGTGTTAGCAAAGTGTTTGCCATTATCGCTGCGTATTGCCGCCAGAACCCCCCATCTCAGTATGACCTCTCTCACCAGGAATTTGGCTTCAGCATCACACCTGGAGCAGGGTCCCGCTTCAATCAATCGTGAAAATGGAAACACCACTATTAACAAGTACCTATATCCATTACATTTTTGTATCATATCTACAAAGTCTATGTGTAACTCTATGAAAGGACCTATTGGTCTTGGATTGGAGGATGAAGGCATTTTCGGTGACCTCGTATTAGAGTACTGATTACACACATGACATGAAGCTAGGAATACATCAACTAATGGGCCTAGATTTGGGATAAACCAGCTTTTATTTAATTCATCCATCATTACTCTTTTAGAATTGTGTGTTGGTAAATGAAGTAGTCGAAGGTCTGTTATAAGCAGTGACTGAGGCATTATAACTTTACCTGGAGTTGCTGATCTATAACGGAGATCTGGAAATCCAGTCACTCCTCCCCTTGATTTCCAGAGATCTTTTTCATGTTGTGGTACTGCATTTTGAATGTCTAATAATGCCTCTGTAGAAATATTCTCATAGTGTTTTATCTCAACTTCATCATCTGCATCTAAAGTGTGCATAGTGCATGTTTTCATTGCATGTAAACCAGCTTCCTTTGCTGCTGTATCAGCAGCTTAATTTCCCTCAGACACCAAATCTGTTCCTTTTGTATGTGCCTGGCACTTAACCACTGCTACTTGACATGGTATTTGCAATGCAGCAATAAGGTCAGCTAAAAGATATTGGTGCGCTACTGGTGTCCCATCAGATTTAAGAAATCCTCGCCGTTCCCATCTCTTCAGCCCTGAGTGAACTGTGGAAGCTACATATGCTGAATCAGTGTATATCGTTACTGGCTGACCCTGACAAGCCTTTAGGGCCGTTATCAATGCTTTTAATTCAGCCACTTGGGCGGAGTCTTGGTATGGCAAGGGTAAGAGGTGCAATGTGTGTAAGGTATAATTAGTAGGTGTACTAATAACCTCAACAACAGCTGCACCTGTATGCATTTTGCCTGTCTCCTGGTCTATCCATGAGGAACCATCAATAAACAATTGTCGGCCATCAGACAAGGGGTCCTCATTTGCCAGGTGATCGTCCTCCTCCAATGTTACACTACAGTCATGATCAGTGGGCTCTAGTGGGTGCACTAAAAAAGTTGCAGGATTGATTGAGTGTACTCGCTCAATGCAGCTAGAAGGGTTTGACAGTATTACTTCATAACCTGTCGCTCTTTGAGTAGTCAGTGTACTTTTATTTTTCTGCAGCACAGCATATGGAGAGTGCTCAACATACAATGTTACAGGGCATCCTGCTGTAATAGTACTACTCTTTTCTACTGCAAAAGCTGCTGCTGCTGCAAGTGCTCACTCACAAGGAAAGTGACCTTTCATTACTGGATCTAATAGTCCACTAAAATAGACAATGGATTTGTGACCCATCAGGTATTTTTGAGTAAGGACTGATATCCTGGAATCCTCTGTGGCAGCAGAAAACAGAAAAAATCTCTTTGTATAGTCTGGATTTGCCAGCACTGGGGCTGAAGCAATTGCTTCTTTCAAAGTCTGAAATGTACTTACACTGTCATCACTCCACTGTATACCTGTGTTGTCAGTTTTAGCTTTCTTCATTGCATATAATAGTGGTTGTATGATGGTAGCATAATCAAATAGCCACTGACATACAAAATTACAAAGGCCTAGAAATTTCTGCATGTCTTTTATTGTCTTGGCCTGAGCTCATCACGTATAGTTTGTATTCTAGAACCTGCTAACTTTTTGCCTTCTGCAGACAACACTCGGCCCAAATACAGCACTTCTTCTTGCACAAACTGTAATTTTTTCCTGTCCACTTTGTATCCCTTAGTAGCAAGTAGCGTTAAGAGATTGACAGTGTCCAAAACACATTCAGATTCTGATTTACTACATATTAGTAAATCATCTACATATTGCAAGACTGTACTGTCTGACTGGAAATTTCACAAATCATCTCTCAATACTCTATTAAACACAGATGGAGACTCACAATAGCCTTGTGGGAGTCTAGAGTAGAGTAGAGTGTTCGCCATTAAAACTGAAGGCTGTCAAATAATGACTGTCAGGATGTAAAGGTGTGCTAAAAAAAGAATTCTTTAGATCCACTACAGAAAACCATTTGCTGTCACTTGGTATATTAGTCAATATCACAGATGGGTCTGGCACTACTGGGTACTCTGCTAATACTATGGCATTAAGGGGGTGAAAATCCTGAACCGGCCTCCAAGTATTACCTGTAGATTTTTTTATAGGATAAATTGCGGTGTTACAAGGTGATGAACAGGAATATAGAACTCCCTGATCCTTTAGTTTTTGTATTGTCCCTCTAATACCTTCTTTTGCTTCTTTGGACAGTGGATACTGTTTTACACGTGGCAATTGTGCACCTGGCTTCAACTTTATCTTAAATAGTTCTGCAGATAGTATCAGTCCTACCTCATCTGGAGCTGATGTCCAGAGACAAGGCGGGACTGCTGCAAGTGCTTCAATATCATGGGAGGGGTATGTGTCAGAACCACACAGCCATCTAACACTAAAGACCTTTCCGTTTGTCTAACAAGGTTAAGAGGTCCATTCAAAAAGAGTAGGGGTCATTACTTACATAGAACACAAATTCAGAAGAAATACAAGATGGCCGCCGGGGAGCAACCACAGTCCTGCCAAGTGTCACGCATCAGGCGTGACACTAACGCATTTCAGTGTGGTGTTCCGCATCACCGCACTGAAATGCATTGTCACGCATTTGCCCACTCTCTGCTGACGCGCTGAAACTGGCTAAATTAACGCCAGGGTGCTGCTAGCGTGCGCTGGTAGCTAGCGCGCGCTGCCTGGCTGGTGGTGGTGCCTCTGACCTCACCCGGAGGAGAGGGGGGGCTGCTCTGCTGAGTGCACACTGCTGCTCCCCGCAGACTCCAGGAGACAGAGTAATTGACATCGGATGCTGCTCTGAGACAGCCCGTGCGTGCCCAAATTGAAATATGCTTCTTGCTACTGGCTACAATGTTGCAAAACTGTGCAGCCAATTTGGGCACGCATGGGCTGTCTCAGAGCAGCATCCGATGTCAATTACTCTGTCTCCTGGAGTCTGCGTTAAGTGGCTGGCAGTGCGGCGCCTGGCGCCCATTACCTCACGTCCTGGTTAACAGGAAGCAGGAGGAAGTGTGAGGCTCGGAGTCCGAGTGAGAAGAAGCGGCGGCGGGACTCTGAGTCGCAGAGTCTCACACCATGCCAGCGCCGCATGAGGGGCCTGTGGCTGCATCGGGCGCGCTGCGCAGCGTGTGCGGGGAGACTGGCGCTGCAGTGTGCACACTGCTGCAGGCATGTGCGGCGCCGGCCGCCGTCGGACGAGAGGCAGGCGCACATCAGAGTCACCCGTGACCCCCGCAGTGCGGCTCAGTCCTGGGCTCACCGCGCCCGTCACCGTGGCTAGCAGAGAGAGAACAAGAACTCACAACACTCAGTAAGGCAGCCTGCTGCAGTGCTCAGTGCTAACAGTCTCTGAGACTCACTGTCGTGTGTGTTGTACTGTCGTCGGCGGGCGGCCGGGCTAAACCATTACGAAAATGCATCTTGTTGGGTTCCTTAGTTTGAGGCGTGCGTTTTGGAAAACTTTGTATTTTGAAGTCCGTTAGGAGTGATTCTTATTGACACTCTGTGCAGCAATGGAAATTAATGTGTCAGTGTGCTTTGTCAAAAAACGTGTCTGCCTTCCTCCTGGTTTTTAAATCATGACAGCTGAATTGGTGTCGTGGAGCCCTGTTTATAAAGGTCGGTGTTAATTGTGGTGCGCTTTGCGGCTATGATGAAGCAGCTGCTCTCTTCCCGCATGATAGGGTGTTTCATAATATATATTTTTTCCCGCTTTCCTGCATAAGATGTTGCTGTTTTGAGAGCATGTTATAAAAACAAACATGTTTCTAAGGCATTCTGCTCATCGAGCCAAACACAGGTTTGTACAAATTACGATCGATAAATGGAAAAAACTTTAAAATATTTATGTTTGAATGAATTAATGAATATAATACAAACTTTAGTTGTACACACTGCTAAACAGACATAATATGCTGTTGAACTTGAAAGGCACTCTGGGCCTTCCTGAAAGTGCATTATAGCAGGATATCCACCACCCTCAGCCTGTGCCCCGGGCCCCCAATAATTGTTGTTGTCGCCTGACAACACTAGAACTCTCCTTCAACACGAGTCCGGGAGATGCTGAGCAGGTGGTGTTTAGGGCAGGCCCGCCTCTCACATTAGTCGAGCAGTGCCTCTATTACCAGTTCTGCATTGAGAGCTCCTCACCACCAGCGTCGTGACTGGGGACAGACTGACTTGGCTACTGTACATAAGCTGAGTGTATGCAGCCGGCCCAGTGAGTGTAGCAGACACAGAGACACTTCTCAAGGACATTGGCAGCTGCATTATTTTTTCCCACCTCGGAGCAGCTGTGTAGTGTTGTGACTTTACTAGACACAAGGTATTATTCAATTAAGGCTACCACAGTGATGTCACACTGAGGAGGGGTTAAATATCCCTGTTGAGAGCACTTGACTGACCAATGATGCACTGCATATTCCCAAAACTACCATTCGTTTACAAGGGCACTAGGTTAGTTCCCTTAGATTTCTGGTGATTTTCAGCAGGTTTAAGATTTTCTTAGTTTCTTGTTGCTCAAATGGCTGTCATTTCTGATATTTATATATGTTTCGCTCGTCTTTACGGCTTGATTTTGCTTGCGAAAAAGTGTCACTCATAGTGGTTGAAATGTCACTCATAATTACACTGATTTTATGAAAGTGTCACACATAGCAACCTGAAACCTTGGCAGCTATGCAACCATCGAGTCTGCAGTCTAGCATTTCTGAGATGGAAGGCAATCTAGAATGTCCAGGTGAAGCGCCCGCCGAAGTGCGCACTTCACCTGAAGAATTTGAGGAAGAGGAAGCTTCAGCAAACTCCTGCGCGAAAGTTAGTTAGAGACTCTTCGTCGCGCTTTTTCTTCGACGTTTCTCCAGTAATTATCCTGTTTTCCGGATTTGCGGTTAGTGTTTGTGAGCCGCGCATGTCAGTAAGCCCATACTTTTGAAAGTATCTTGTTGGGCTTGTTTTCGGAGGAAGTTGCAGAGGAATGCTTTTGGCGCATGCTCTCTCACAAGCAACACCAATAGGCTTGAAGAGAGTAGTGCTACCCAAAAAGGAGAGTCAGCACAAGTGCGTGTGCCTTTTCAGTTTTACCGAGGAGAAACAGCTTAGTTTCAGTTTGGAAGTAATTCAGTGTGCACTAGTTCGTGCTTTGGAAACAAAGTTTGCCATTGTATTTAATTAGTTTAGCATACATATTTGAGGTAGAGTCAGTACAAGTAGCGCTGACATCCTTTTCTCGTTACAGAGAGGCACGTTTAAGTTGTGATTTACTTACCTTGTAAATAGACCCTCCGTTTAGAAAATCCATTAGGGAAGAACTTCCCCATGTTATTTTACCTCATTAATAGAAAGGCAAAAGCAATTGGTGAAGAATACAAGACATAAAAAGAGTAAAAGGATAAGAAGAGTATACTAACCTGTTTGAAGATAGTTTTTCTCATTAAGTGCCTTCTGTACAGGAACAGGTAAGAGTCTCGAAGTAAGAGAAAAGGATAATAAACAATAGAGATGAATGTAAAAGTGATATAGACAATATATATTGCACTTACAGTTACAGATAAGGCAGAAAACACAAACAACGAAGAAAGAAGAGAGGCATAGGTCACAAAAGACTCGGGTAGGTGTATTTAGCTGAGTTGATTTAATAAATAAGAAGGTTAATGTTTTAAAGGGAAAAAAAGGTGATTGATATAATTACATTTGTTGCAGTTCCAACACAAAAGCACAACAAAACAAGCTAAGAGACGATCCAGAAGAGGAACCAGAGTGAAGAAGTGTGGCTGTCTCTTCTCTGTCCCATCCCCTTTCCCCCCTGTGGGTTCCTCAGTTATACACGTGCTTGGCAAACGTGTTGCTGGGAAAGTGCTGTGGGGGCATGGGGAACTGACGTCGTTCTTCTCCTGTGCATCTTGGGCAAAAGCCTTCCTGACAGTATGGCACAACTGGTAACGTGGTCTGTGCACAGTAAACACGCACTAACAAGGGTGCAGTGTGTGTATAAACTATCTCAGTCCTGGTGGGATCGTCTGAAAAAAGTTCTGAGTCAGAAATGTCCCGTGGTCTCAGACTAGGCATAAGAAAAATCAGGACCTTCCAAATTCCTCCATCATTATCTGATGCCACCAGTGCACCCCACCTACTGGATAGTTCCATGCACTCAAGGTAAAAGGTATTCACCTGTCCCAGTTCAGCACCACCAGATTGCCTCCTGAAAATTAGTCTAGGTGGCAATTCTATCCATCTCCCTAAAAGTATTTCCTCTGTCTTCAGAACCGTAAGTACTGCATCTGCTAGCAATTTATAATGCACTGGCTCTACCCTTCCAACCACATTTTCCTCTGGTATTCTTAGCAGATATATCCCACATTTCGCTTGCCCTGGTATTTCACATGTCATGGACCCATCAGAGGCAAACCTTATTGTCATGTTTAATTTAGACATGATATCCCTTCCTAATAAATTTGCTGGTGAATTTGGAGAATAAAGGAGACGCTCCTGCGTTCGCACTCCTGGCACCTCTATGGGCACGTGTTGTGTATGGAATGCGCTGTACTTCACCAGAGAAGCCCTGCGTATCCATGGTGGCAGAAGACAATGGAACATTTCCTCCTGAGAGGCAACATTTTGTTGCCCCTGTATCAACCAAGAAAGCATACCTCCTTCCCATTATAATCATTTCTACCATTGGTTCTTCCTCTGGGTCTAGTGTCCTAGCTACCACAGAACAATTGCAATTCCCTGGTGCGTCCCATCAGGCTGTATGATAAAAGGGGTTTCTACCTTGAACAAGCACCCCCCCTTGTCCTTGACTCCCTGTGCTCACCACAGCAGTAGTCTGCACCTGATGCTGGCCTCTTGTTTGTACAACGAGTGCTGATGCCCCTTGAACAGGTACATTAGCAAATTGCTGTTGTGGCATATAAACTGTGGTAGTTGAGTTATTTGTTGTTGAGGATAGGGGACATACTGATAAGGACCATATTGAGGCACTGGCCTTGACGTAGTCACATTTTGACTTCCCCTTCCATTTCCTATTCCTATCACTCCCTACGCTTCATCACTCTTCTTAAAGCGGCATTCAGCAATAAAATGCCCAATGTTACCGCAGTAATGGCATTTAAAATTTCTTCTTTCTTGCATCTGTCTCCCCTCTCTTTGCCCCCTTCCTTGCTCCCTGTTTGCAACAGAAACCTGCACAGTCATTTCTTTTCCTGTCTTTTCCTTCTAATTTTTCTGTATTTTTTGTGTCACCAGTTTGGCTTGGGCTCTGTCACTTTGGTCTTTATTTTTCCTCTCCTTTTCTTCCTTTTTCCTACAAAAATGTATAATATGTGCTTGTATTTCTGCCCAGGGTTTTACATCTAAGGCACAACCTGATCTAAATGGTCTTGTATGTCTCCTGGTAGCCCCTGTTTTAAAACATTGTAGAATAATCTACAACTACCTCCCATGTGTACAGGTCCTACATCTGTTTCCCACTTTTTCTTCATCATTGTTATGTAGTCTGCACAGGACTGTCCTGGAGACATATTTTGTGTCATCAATGCCCCAACGTATGTTTGACGCGGAACATCCTGTGATTCTGGGCAAATTACTTAATCTCCCCGTGCCTAACAAAAATGAATGTGTGTCCTAATGTAACGTAACTGGTGCTATGTAAAGCGCTCTGATACCCGATTCGGGTCAAGTTCGCGCTATATAAAACTCTGCAAAAAAAAAAAAAATGTATGGTCGGTCTGGGTACCTATTCCTTAATTCAGTCCACACCCTAGAGCGCACAACTCAAAAAACAGACCCATCATGTTTTCCTTTAGTAATCTCACTCTGGATCCCCATAACCTTGAAACATACATAGATCAGCCTTATTTATCAATTCAGGGTCAAAGGATATTACTCTTGGCCACACTTTCATCTGTGGCACCATACCTTCTGTCCACCCTGCAAGGTTATTAGTAAATGGGACAACATTATACAAACTGTTTTCTCCCTTCGCCCTTCATTGGGTGTCAAGTCACTGTTTCCTTTCCTTTCTTTTCTCTGTATAAAACTTGTAATTCCCATATTTCGTACACGAAGAGATCTTACTTCAATCGGAGGGGAACTTTGTCCTAACTCTATCATACCCTCTGCGCGAAATGGACGCCCAGACCTTGGTATACTACTTGGAAACACCTGCTCTCCTCTTGTTTGTTCTCTAAAGGCACTCTGTTCCTCTAATCTTCTTCTATTTATTTCAGCATTTCTGTTCTCAGGTTCTTGCCACAATTTAATGTGTTCCCGGTCAAGAACCCTTCTAATTTCACTCCCCACTGAGTTTATTTCTTCCTCATCCTTTCCTGTCACATTCTTGATTTCTATATCATATCCTATATCCCTTACAACTGGCTTTTTATCTGGTTTAAATAATATGGAATTACATATATTTGAACAATCATCAGCAATAAGGCTTAATCTCTTAATTGTATTCTATATTCCCTTTACACTGGTGGTCATGTCACGATAACCCTTATCCTCTTCCTGATTTATTTTTGATCGTGCCCCTAAGTCAAACTTCACCTGTGGGGTGCTAATATAGTATCCATGTCCCTCACTTGAGTTTTGAGGAATCTAGCTAGCCCATTCTGATATGTCTTTTGACTTTTGTTCCAGCAACTTTCCATTATTGTCTTGTCTTAATTTTACTGAAATGTCTCCTGTTAGGGACACTGTTCCCTCATATACTTTTTCAGGTTTAAGAGAATCTTTATTAATTGTTTGAGCAAGATCAACCTCCCCCATTTTTAATAAGTCATCAACCTTTGGTGTAACTTTGTTTATGTCAGTCAGGGGTATTAATATCGGATCTTTATAGCCTAAAGCTGGAACATCAGTGTCCACTGAGTCTATTGAGGTAGTGGATTCCTTATCTTCCACTGACAATGATTGATATATACCCTGACGGTTTAGTTTAGTTTATTTATTTATTGCATGATTAATTAAAATCTTACAATTCAAAAAAATCACCAATACACAATCATTAAAACATGTCTACACAAGCACAGTCATAAAAATACATTAAATAGACAAATTCAATTCATCGTTATTATAAATCAATTATTACAAATATTAAAATAACAATTATTTACAGATATAAGTTCTTTACGTTTGTGCAATGTCTCATGTGCAAATGCTCTCAACTACCAGCGACTTCCATTCCTGTTAGGCTTGAGTCATTGACTTCCAACTTCTCTTTTACAAGGGTCAAAAATTTAGTAAAATTTGCAATCATTACTATATCCATAGGCTTAAAACACGCTAACATAGCTTGTCTGCATGATCGGATCCCTCTTTCATTAAAACAGATCTTTAAGAGCCTCTTTCTTTCAACCTTCAATGATGTACATATGCAAACCAAATGTATAATATTTTCTTCCCATTGGTTACATAATCTACAGGGGATTGGCTTAGTTGGTCTCAGCCAAGGCTTTGTGTGCATTATCCCCGGCAGGTTTCCAAATCTTGCAGACATAAATAAGTTCTTTGTTTGTATAGTCCACGGAATTTCTAGATATGGTTGCACTTTGATGGTCGTATATTCATTCACAATCATCCAGGCATGAGACCTTTTAATGAACAACTCTTTATCCTTTAAAAGTGATAATTGTTTTGTTAATCTATTTATTAATTTTTTAAAAGATAGTGGTGTTATTGACATCACCCAAATCTCGTGTGCAGACAATTCCTCCAGTGCTGTTTGAAGGTATGTATAAAATCGGGAAGTTTGATTCTGTTGCAATTCTTGCCAGAGTAGACAGCTCATCGGATTAAAATTATTGGTTTTAATTTGTTTCCATACCTTTACGTAGTGGCCCATCCTCACAACTTGCTGATTAAAAAAACCGAATTCCAGTCGGATCTGGGCCGGTGATGCATTAACCGGAAGTCGGAACAGGCTTTTAAACGTTTTTGTTATAGCATTGTTCAAAAGTGCAAAGTCCGTACCGCAAAGAGCTTCGCTTCCATAAGTGAGACTGGGCATTAGCTTCGCTTTTATAACCTTTAATAATGGAGCATAAGTTGGACCACCCAAAGAGCTATGTAATGAACGAAAAGCCATAATCAAGCTGTTACTTCTTTTTTTCAACTCTGTTTTATGCTGTGAAAATGAACCCTTCTCGTCAAACCATAAGCCCAAATATTTGTAATGTTTTACTTGTTCAAGCTGCCGACTTTGTAAGTACCATTTATGGTTACGGTGGCTCGATGCCCTATTGCAGACTGACATTACTTTTGTTTTTGTTTCATTTATTACCATCTTATTCTTAATTGAATACGTTGATATTTTATTTATAAGTCGTTGCAACCCTATCTTTGTCTGGCTGAGCAAAATAACATCGTCGGCGTACAATAAATTTGAGATTTGTTTGTTTGCCAGTTTCGGAGAATGAGCCAACTCGTTATCCAATTCTTCCGTGAGGTCAGATAAAAATAGATTAAATAAATACGGTGCTAATACGCATCCTTGCTTTAAACCCTGAGTTGTATCTATTCTTCTTGATAATCGTGAACCATTACCTAACCGAATCCTTGTCCAAGTCTCGGTATATAATAATTGAATTGCTTTTAAAAGGCCAGCATTTATACCATAATTTTCCAATTTCCTCCATAAAATTTGCCTATCTACGCAGTCGAAAGCTGATTTAAAATCAATAAAACATACATATAACGGTTGTTTTTTCACTTTATATTTTTCTATTAACATTCCGAGTATTAATATATTCGTTGTCGTGCCTTGTCCTTGTAAAAAACCTGATTGGTTTGGAGGAATTAAATGCTTTTCCACTGCCCATTCTATTAGTTCTTTCAAAAGAACTGATGCAAAGACCTTAGCTTCAATATCTTGCAGTGTTATTAATCTATAATTAGCGGGTTGTGACCACTCCCCGCTCTTATAAATAGGTGAGATTATGGAACCCCTCCAAGAGGCCGGGATGGTTAACGTTTGCACCGCTTGATTAAATACTAATGTTAAGTACCTGGCCCAAAATGGAGCATTCTCTTTAAAGAAGGCAGCTGGAATCCCGTTTGGACCAGGGGCGCCGTCAGATCTCTGTTTCTTTATAAGTTTACCTACTTGACTTTCCGTAATAGATATGTCAGTGTTCTCATTATCCTCTGACTTTTTCAAGTTATTTATGCCGGGTCTCAAATCCATACTTATGTTGGAATTTAGATGCGAATGAAGAAAGTTCACCCAGTCTGACTCAGAAATAACAGAGGATATGGTTACTCTACTAGATCTATTTAAGCTGTTAATTAAAGACCAAAATTCCCTTGCATTATTCTTTTTACTGGTATATAATGCCTTAGCCCAAAGTGCTTGTTTTGTTTGCATTTTTTCATTCCAAATTCGTTTTCTTACTTCTACATTTATTTTCTTTAGTTTATCTCTATAAGTTTGATTCACAGGGTGTTTCTTAGCCAATCTTAACATTTTATTACGCTCTTTTTTTAATAAATGACTTTCCAAAGACAGTTTAACCAGCGCCATTGATTTTTTATCATTCCACTTTTTATTACCAACTTTTTGTTTCTGGCTTAAAACTAATTTATTTGTAAAGAGGGACCATTTTTCGATAGCGCTAGAACCATCTCCATCAAAAGTAATTTCAACCAATTCTTTCGATGTTGCTATGATTGATTCTTTAGTGAATTCAGTCCAAAAAGTTTCTTATAATTTACCGTATTTATATCTCCCAGAAGAGTCATATATTCTCCATGCCTTGGACAATTTAAATTTAACTCTATTATTTGTTGATTATGGTCACTTCCGTGTGCTTCACCGATCTGATAGGTTAAAATCTTTTGAAATAAGTCTAACGAGGCTATCGTGTAGTCTATTCGCGACTTGTTACCCAAAGCCTGATATGTCCATGCTGGTGGACTGTCTTCCAGAAAACGTCCGTTTAGCACCCTTAGACCTAAGAATTCCAGATTTTTTAGAAAACTTTTCCCAATTTTCCCTTTCTTTTCACTCCTGGTATCCAATGTATAACAGGGACTTGGGATTTCCCATAAATAGTTCTGTTGTTGTATTTCTTCATCTCTCATATAAGACCATAACATATTCATATTAAAATCACCCGTAATGATGACCTCAGGTTGCGTGTCCTTTTCCAGGAGCTGGAGTATCGTAGTTGACAAACTGCTAACCATTGCTTTTCTTGAACTGCAATCCGGATGTATATATACATTTATTAACAAAAGTGTTTTATTTATCCATTTATCTTTATATCGTAGTTTTACTATCAAACAGTCAAGTGAATTTTGTATTTCCTCCTCACTTTGCATTTTTAATTCTGTTGAAATAAAAGTAGCCAGGCCTCCACAAGATCTACCATATTTACTTGTTTTTGTTGCGGCCATATAGTATCCCTTAAAGCCTTCTAATATAAAAGGATCAGTTGCCCAAGTCTCTTGTAAACAGATTATTTGATAGTCTTTCGAACTTTGGGTTAGTTTTTCATATTGTAATTTTGATTGGATTCCTTTTATATTCCAGGAGCATAATCGTATTGCACCACTTAAGTTTATTATTTCCTTGTTGGAGTTATCATTTATAAGCCGTCAATCCTCCCTTGCTCCATGCAGTGCAGTCGTTAACCAACCTAGTTGTAACTCGTCCCCTAGTTCTCTTTTGTTCTCCGTACAGAATTTTGATGTTTGCCCCATGTTTGTTCCTATTGGATTTTTTAATATTGAGTATGCCTGGTTTTTCTCCAACCCCTTCCGATGTTTAGTTGTTTTATTTGGAGAAATTAATGGACTTGGATATGGGGGTTGGAGCGGTCTCATAACTTTTATTCCCCAAGCCAAAAAAAGGTCATATTCTTGTATAATAAGATCTACAGGGTTGGTTGAGGTCCAGGTTACCCGAGTTGATTCATGATTGCTGCTTTCACTTACTAAAAATTCAATTGATTCGATATCTGTACTTCTAATTCTTTCTAACGCCGGTATTGCTTTACACAATCTCAGAATATTACCCCGGTTCAAGATATCATTGTTACCCCTGGATTTATATTCGGGTTTAAAAATCAATTGAACTCCTCCCTCCTTTTCTACTTGTTTTATTATTTTGGTTTTTTTCAGTGAATTACAGCAATTTGATAGCTCCTGCTCCTTTGGTTCAAGTATATGTTTCAATTGCATCTCAGTCCCTAAAGAATGTTTTAATGGTTGACTAACCTGAGATATTGTCTTCGACGTGTTAAGGATTTTTATTCTCTCTATTTCCCAATCTCGTGTTATTTTATTGTCCTTCTGATTTTTTATCTTGCCTATAATCTCTTCAGTTAATGTAGGTTGGTCAGATTTTGATTTTGTCTTTTCATTATGAGGAAGATCACTTCTCACTTTTGTATTTGTCTCCTTAGCTTTTATACTATCCGTTTGATGTTGTTTACTTTCTAAGTCGTCTTGTTTTTTTTGATCTACTGGGATTTTAATGGTTTTATTAATTATATCTGAAAAGTTTTTATTAAACAAAGGATAGAGGGGTTTTGTTACATCTATAACTTTGTCTACTTGTTTCAAAATTGTCCCTTTTTGGTTCTCTATTCTGTTCCCTACCTTTATTAACTTAATCTCAGGAGAAGGTACGATTATTGTAGCTTTTATAACTTTATTCCTTGCTTTCCGTTGTTTTTTTCTCTGTCTTTTTGATAATTGGTATTCATGTGGTGTTTCTGATTGTATTGTTTGTGAGGTGAATGAAATTCTCCCAGTTTGAGCTTCATTTTTTTCTTCCGTCAAATCCTTACTACTTTCCTCATTTATAATTTTGTTAATCTTTATTTTTTCCGATACGCTCCCATTTTTGTTTCCAGGGGTAAATAAATTTCCTCTTAGATCTTCGATTATTGTATTTAATACTTCCGGAATTGTGGCCAATTTGTTAATCAGTGGAGCACAACTACAGTCTATGTGTGAGGATGTAGGTTGTGACTGAGCTCTTATTACCAGATTATTTAGCATGGCTATTTTATGATCAATACCCGCTACTGAGGATGCCATGGTGCTAAGAAGGTCTACCTGCACCTCCATTTTGTTGGACTGATAAGTCAGAGCTTCTAGTATTAATTGAGAGGTTCTAAAGAACAGATCCCATATTGATCCCGAGTCCCAATTGGCCGGACAGTGTGCATCCTGAATTTGGTTATTTACAGAAAAGTCTTGTTTTTTTGGTTCTCCATCTTTATTTCCTAAATCAATAAATTCTAACTTATTATTACGTTCATCTTTTTGATAAGGTGTACTCCATCGCTGCAGATTATCCGATTTCATAGTGTAATCATCCATATTATTTTGAGATCTATTACTCTGTTTGAAATTCTCCTGACCCAAATTTTGCTCTACATCCTTTACAATTGGCATAATGTCAGTTTGAAGGAGATTCGATAAATTCATGTTGTCTTTTATTGCTATTCGGCTATCATCCCCTTTTTTTAAATTGTCTTGTTGACACTGGTTTGGCTGCACCAGATTCATTGAGTCGCCTGTTGTAGTAGCTTTTATTACATTTACCTGTACTTCAATTGGTAATGGTGCCCTTGATTTTGAAAGGTGTTGGAAATCTCCGCACTGTATTCTTGTATCACTTTGTTCATCATCTTGCAAATGACCTGTTGGAGGAATTGTTAACATCTCTAGATCAGTTATTTGCCCCCATTGGTTGTCAGGCTCTTCATTTGTTTTTGTCGTTACGTCCCTTTCATACTGGTCAATCTCCCGTATATCGTACTTTTGGGATATTGCACTGGAATCATTCACTGGCTTAATTGGGGTTTGTAATCCTCTTGAATCAGTTTGTAATGTTAACATTGAACCCGTTGGGTCCTTCATAAAATCAAACTTTGACAGGAGCTTTGTTTTCCCAAAAACATGTATCATAGCTGTTTTTGACGACTGGCTTTCCCCTGCTTGTTTTATTTTCATTTTATTTAAAATTGCTGTAGATTGAAGTTTTTTTTTCCTTCTAATAGGGGAAATGGTGGTCGCTCCTTTCCCGACCTCATACTTCCCACTTAGTTATACAGATGATTATACAAGTGTAAGATCTACTTTGTACGCACCGCGCAGCAACAGCACAGCCTCACTCCTTATACAGACCCCAACCGGGTGTTATTTCCACCAGTAGAGCACGGGCAACCCTTACGGCAGCTGGTCACAGTTCACTAATCGCAGTGACAACCGCCTCCGACCGGTGCCGTGCGGTGCCGTGCAGGATTGCCTTAACCCGGTGTTGGATTCAATTCAGCCCACGGCTGCTCATCCGTGTCGCCGGGGTCTGATAGTCCCCCTCGGCGACTTAGTGGGCCGACCACACCTGGCCCCAGAGAGTCAGAGAGCCTACAGGAGCCGTGTGAGCCCAAAAGAAAGAAATAATGCAGCAGACGCGGCGGGCTGGTAAACAGAGGGTCAGCAAGACAACTGTACCACGTCCTCCTCGGGCCGTAGAATCCTTGAAGGATGAGAGGGGGTTGGGGGAGGGGGGAGGGGGGCAGAGAGCAGGGCACACTGGCAGACTGCAAGCTGTGCCTAACCTAGTTAGGCAGCTCTCCGCAGTCTTGCTGGGCACTACACTCAGCAGCCGCCACTAGTGACGGCCGCGCTCTCTGCCCTCTGCTCACCTCTGTTTGTGGCCCTCCTCAATATCCAATCTCCAATGTCCAATATCCACGGAACCCAGGAGTCGCTCAGGAGTCGCTAGGACCTCACTCGTGCCTGTTGTTTTGTGCCTGTTGTTTTGTGCCACTGCCACCACCAGCCGCCTCCAACCACAACGAAGAAACGAAAGCGGGGAGCCAATCCACCCCGAAGCCACAACTAGGCAGCTTTTTTCCCGATGGTCTCTCGGCGATTTCTCGGCGATTTCACGAGAGCGGTGGCAGCGTCTTTTCCGCGGCGTTCTCAACCGTTCGCAGCAGCAGCACGATCCTCGGCAACTCAAAAAAACAAAACACGGACTGGAATCGCATAAGGGCCCTTTAATTATCTCATAATATGTCGGGGATGGTGCTGTGGCTTCTACATGGGAATCCTGACTGAATATCTTCTACATGTCTAATGATGCTAATCTTTTTGTTCCTTTATCTCCTTTATATGCTCCTACGATATATGATATTACATGGGCTATCACTGTATTATCAAAATAGCCATCTGGTGGCCATGGAACCAGGGAAGTCTTTGTACCTTCTGCCCATTCCTGACAATATCTTTTTATTCTATCAGAGTCTCCTGGAAATGTGGAAATTGTATGGCCTAAAGGAGTCCCTTTCTCTCCTTGCCTCCCCGGGGAAGATTTCTTAAAGTAAGGCATGACCTCACAATTTTCTTTTTAATCTACCAGAAACTTTTACTATATCTGTTCGTGGGGAATAACCTCATGGACTATAACACAGACTACTCCCTTTTGTTTAGCCTCGTCTTCAGGTATCCCTAAATAAGCAAGTTTTGGTATACTTACAAGAGTTTCACACAACACACCTACACTCAAATCAGATGGATCTATATTACACAGAATAAATCTACCTGGTATCCTAGTAGACCCAACTTTTACTATTCTTAAAGGCTCCTGTCCTAATGGAGTTAACACTAAAAAAACAGTTGGTACCTCTGATAATGCAAGAGAACTCATGATCTATTACACATGATATAACAATCACAAATCTAAAATATATATATAGAAAGAAATGGATTATTGACTAAAGATGAATTGAACTTTCTCAATGTGGAACATCCTGTAACTCCTATGCTATACTTTCTACCGAAAGTACATAAAAAGACGACACCTATACCAGGACGTCCGATTATTTCTGCACAAAGGAGTATGAGTGAAAATTTGTCTAAATATGTAGACTTTTTTTTGCAGCCACACGTAACATCTTTGCCCTCATATATAAAAGATACCACAAATTTTCTGATTAAGATTAATAAAGTAATATGGCATTCTAACTACTGGCTTGTGGTTATACAAGCATCAATCATGTGGACGGTATTGCTGCAATCAAATACTTTTAAGACAATAGAGACGTCAACATGAAAGATCATAACTGTATACTTTTAGAAATGATCGAATTGTGTTTGCTTAATAACTTTTTTGTATTTAATCAGGAGATTTACCATCAACTAAGAGGCGTGGCTATGGTGGCATGCTTCTCCCCCAGCTATGCATGCTTGCATGTCAGCTGGTGGGAGAGGTGTGTCCTCATGACCACACATAGAGAATGGTACAAACATATCGTACACTATTGGCGGTATATCGACGACATCTGTCTGGTTTGGAGTGGATCTAGAGAGTCAGCTATTGAGTTTGTTGAAGTTATTAACGCTAACAGGCTCAATCTTAAATTTACTGCTACCATAGATAATTCCAGTGTAGAGTTTTTAGATGTTTTAGTCTACATCAGTGATGAGATAATACACACTAGGCTTCACCGTAAGTCCACCGCAGGAAACTCTATTCTACACGCCGATAGCTCTCATCCACACCATCTCATCAAAAGCATACCTTACGGCGAATTTGTGCGCATGCGCAGAATTTGCAGCTTGGATGCTGTTTCCAAAGAATGTCAACAGGAAGCATTTTGTCGGTTTGTGGATCGAGGATATAAAAAGTCTCACTTGAACCAAGCCCTGACAAAAGCAAACGATCTATCTAGAGAAGTTTTATTGCAGCCTAAGAAGATTAGGACTACCATCACAGGTGAGGCTCCCTTTGATGAGAAGCATACTATTCGATTGATTACCACCTTTAGTCAGCAAGAACACAAAATCCGTAGGTTTATCTATTCAGAATGGCCTATTATACTCACTGACATCACTCTGGGTTCCATCCTTCCGACGTTGCCTTCCATTACATTTAGGAGGGCACCCTCGATGAGGGATGCATTAGTCAAGCCTATGCCTGAAGTTAGATTGAAAAGCACCTGGCTCAAGTAAATGGGTTTTTACAAATGTAATTCATGTTGTGCCTGTACCTTTGCGACGAATGCAACCCACTATATGACAGCCTTCAGTAAGAAAGCTACTGAAATTAAGGAACATCTCACTTGTCGAACGGAATTTGCGATTTACAAACTTAGGTGTACTTGTGGGCTCGAGTACATAGGTAGCACTAAGCTTCCTGTGCACAAACGTATCTTACAGCATGTGCGGGCCATTGTAAATTCCGACCCTAACTATCCAGTCCCAGGCATTTTAAACTAGTGCATCAAAATAAATTGAAAGATCTGCAATACACTGTATTAGGGGCTGTGCCCATCCCCGGACGGGGAGGGAATCGTGAGAAAATGCTTCGACAACGTGAATCACATTTTATTCTAACCCTCGACACTCGAATGCCGAATGGCCTTAACATGAGCGAAGATCTGCACAACTTCCTCTAGTGGGTTTAGTAATATGCTGGGTCACAGAGCCTGCCCCCCATTTCCTCCAACCTGCAGCTCAGTTACTTCTTTTGTAGACTGCGGATGTGAGAGCCATATGCATTGTTACGTCCACCCAGTATTTTAGCGCTCTCTCTCACTGCTGTTTAGATTTGATTTTAATCAGCATTTTTCTGTGAACTATATGAAATCATTGGCACTTGCACTTTATAATCATTTAGGCTTAAATGATTCCTCCAAGCTGCTATTGAAATTACAAGTTGCACAGCACTATTTTGCACTTTTATATTGTTATTTATTAGTACAGACTATTTATATACTGTTAACATTATAGGCATATGGCTAGACTTGAATTGCCCGGAAATGGAAGTTTATTCTGGCAGCTACTAGTATTGATTGTTATGAGGAGATCAGTAGACCATAATTGCACTTGTAATATACTTTCTGAGGAATAATTTGTTTCTATTTCTCCTTGCCCCACATTGGTGCATTTATGATATTAGTCATTTATAGCTTTTTTAATGAACATTGTGGATTATTTATATTATGTACTGCCTCTTCTATCTATTCTATTTAGTTATGTGCTAGCCGAATTGCCATATTTTATAAAGTTTTAATATCTTGCCTATTTGTACATTTAGTAATCCAGTATAATTTGTTACAGTATGAGATGCCGATATGATTACCTGTGATTGCCATACTATCAGTTTTCTTTACATTTAAAGGATGCACTTGCACGTTTTTCAGAAAAAACTATGCATTATGTTCTTTTTGTGTGTATTCAATATTGCAGCACTGTCTCTTTATAGTATTTATACATTGAGAATACATATTGGTAAGGCCTTTTCCTTTCTATTCTGGAGAACTGGTTTTTATGCGTTTTAATCATATCGCCCTTACTGAATGTTTGTTAGTCTGTCTTCGGTATTCACTAACCTGGTGTGGCTATTTTTTATAGCCAATTGTGCACAATCTGTGTTTTTTTAAAGAGTATACCCGGAAATGAAGCGCATCATGTGATCAAGCTCGCTGTGTCGAGTGAAACGCGTCATGGCAGGCATTATGCCTGTGTATTTCTGTGGATAATCTTGGATTAAATTGCACTGCTTTTCCACGATATCAAGTCTAAAGTCTTCTTTGAGTTTGGCTGAGGTCCGTGCATGTTGGTTCTGCCGAGGATTGGCAGACAGGATTCTTGTGTGTGAATGAATAATATATATATATATATATATATATACATATATAGAACTCTCTTTAGTACTGTAATTTTACTGTTTTATTATAGTAATTTTACTGTTTCACTATTGCTCTGCTGGTGTTCAATTTTATTCAATTTTACTCATATATTATCTGCTATTTATTATGGTATTTATTGTGTTGACACCAGTTTTATACTATCTAATAGTTTTATTCTACTATTTATTGCTGCCAACGGATACTTTGGGTCACTGTCACTTTAAGCATTCACATAAAAAACAATATAAAAAAACTACCTACCTGACAGAGCGTGTCATGTGATCAAGGCCCGAGGAAGGGCTGAAACGCGTCATGGCTGTAAAGGTTGGAGAGCAATAAATTTTATTCTTTGCTGCACTAAAATTGAGGTCCGTGCTCCGTTATTGGGAAAGCAATCCATATCTGGCGGAGTCTTTCTTATCTAAACAGCCGGTTTAGACTCCTACGGCTTAACACGGACCCCCTCGCCACGTTGGGAGACGCCATCGCTCACGCGGGTGGGCAGTTTCACTGAATCTGGGAGGATTACCATTGACGTCACCCCCCGGCAAGCGGAGAACACTTAGCGGAAATACCTACCGGCCGAGAAGCAGCTGTCAGGTAGGCGACCACGAGTCGTAGGGCACGGGGGCGCTTAGCCGGCGAGCAGCTGAAGGCTGGGAGGTGTACCGCTAGGCAGCGAGCATCAGCCGGGAGGCGGGGTTGTGCCACGAAACAAACGCAAGTCAAGCATTGTCAAGTGCTCGCTATTTTGTATCCAAAGCTATTCTAATTTATTAGTGCTCAGACAACCATGACAGCCGACGCGCTCCGAGAAAGAGAAGCAGCGGCAGCAGATATGTTCGATGATTCCAAAAGGCCCATAATGGACTCTATATCCCAGAATACCACAGCCGGGCCCCGTAATACAAGTTTAAGGGATAAAATTAAGACTCTGGAAAAATTAATGAGGGCGGGACAAAAGAAGTGGTGGGAGGCAACTTCCCTTCAACGCTATATTGATGTGGGAAGGGTGCCTCGTGGCCTCAGAATACTCCTGGCTCCCAGTTACGAAGAGCCAGACAGGGACATGATGAAGGAATGGGCTGAGGCCAACTTAGATTCATCGCGCAGGCTGTTACTCATCCTAGTTAAATATGCAGTAAAAGACAGGGCTAAACTTTCTGAACAAATTGAAGCGCTCAATGAAGAAATTGACAAGATGGGGGTCAAAGAGGAAATTCTTAAATTAAAGGAAGAAATGTCTAAAAGGCTTAAAAAAGAGGAGGATGTGATAAGGGAAAGAAAAGCTTTTAAATTTCATAGGGACCCCGACGACTATGAAAATGGACGCATTTTCACCTTTGCCAGAAAATACGATTCCCTCAAGGTCTCGAAATATGGAGGAGGGAATCAGGATTTCAAGACAGCAGGGGGCAAGACTAAAGTGGTTGAAAGCCCGTCGTTATCTGATTTGAGCTCAGCAGCCGACAGCGAAACTGATACTGAAGCACGCAAACAAATGCGTCAACAGATTCCGGCGTCACTTTCATTAGTAGATGAGATGGATTTTTTAGTGGAAGAGCGCAGGCAGACCCTGCGCCCATGACCACATCAAAACAAATCAAAAACAGAACATCAAAGCGCAAGGAAAGAAGGCGAGCGAGAAAACGAAGCTGTCAGCGGCAAACCACAACCAAACAGACAGTCGAAGAGAAATTGGAGACGATGAATTACAACTCCATATGTGCCAATCCGACTGTCATAAATCTTTCTGATGTTGTGCTAAGTAAAGCGGAAGAGCAACTCCTGTCGTTAGGACTTTCCTATTGTCCGACCAGCTCTTTCAATTATGCAACCACACGTTTTGACATCTACAAAAGCATAAGAAAACTCAAACTTAAGAAGCACTTTATACAACACAACCAACAAACCAAAGAAAATGACACGGACCCAATAACACAACAATGCATGCTCCAATACAATCTGTCTCAATCTGATCTGCCTCTGCTGGCAGACATGCAGGAACTAATGGAGGAGAATGTGACACTCAGCCCAAGCATATCTGACAATGATGGAAAAAGCGACAAAACGACCCAGTTGAAATTGAAAACCCCATTCAAACCCCCCTCTACTTTTAATCCTCTGATGATTAAAGATTCCATTGATAGCTTCCATGACAACATTGTGAGCGGACTGAAGGAGTTGAATTATAAAGTACAGAACACTACAAAACAAAAAGCTAATAAACGGCAAATACAACTTCATGTACTGATGTCCAAATTGAAAAGAAATCCAGACATTGTGATCCGCAATGCTGATAAAGGCGGAAACGTAGTGTTGTGGAGAAAAGCTGATTACATTGCGGAGGCTATGAAACAACTTAAGGATGTAGAATGTTACCGCCGCAGCGATCAACCAACAATACGCAAAACCATCAATGATTTTAACATGAAATTGATCAGCTGGAAAAATGCAGGGTTACTGACGCCAGATGAATTTAATTTCATGAAGAATGACAAAGCAGTGACCCCTATTCTGTACTTTATTCCTAAAGTTCATAAGGATGCCTTATCACCGCCAGGCAGACCAATTATTTCAGCTCACAGAAGCTTACTTGAAAACACTTCTAAATACATTGACTATTTTTTACAAGAACATGTCTACCACTTGTCCTCCTATGTAAAAGATACTAGTGATTTGTTTTTTAAATTGATGGACTACCGCTGGCAGGCTGAATATCTATTAATGACATTGGATGTAACATCCCTATACACTTCTATCAATCATAGGGATGGGTTAAGGGCTCTTAACTATTATCTTGCCAGAAGGGGTCAAGACTATGCCCAACACAATCTCATGTTATTGAACATGGTGGAATTTTGTTTGCATAACAATTATTTTTTGTTCCAAACCAGCATATACCAACAATTACGTGGGGTAGCTATGGGGGCCAGCTTCTCCCCCAGCTATGCTTGTCTTCACATGGGCTGGTGGGAGGAGCTGGTCCTTCTAAAAGAACATACTCCCACTGTAACTAAGAAAATCAAGGTATGGTGGAGATACATTAATGACCTCTTTGTCATTTGGGATGGTTCAATTAGTGAGGCCGAGGAGTTCATCAAATGTCTGAACAATAACCAACTGAATTTACATTTCACAGCCACCATCAGTAATGAAACTATCAATTTCCTTGATGTGCAGAAGTTTGTTAAAAACAATAAATTGGAAACAAGATTACACAGAAAACCTACAGCTGGCAACACAATATTACACGCAGGTAGCGCTCATCCTAAGCATCTCATCCGTAGTATCCCATATGGGGAGATGCTCAGGTTGAGACGAATATGCAGCTGCAATGAGGACTTAATTATTGCACAAGAAACCAGCAAACTGAGATTTCAAGAAAGGGGCTATACTAATACCTGCATAGACAAAGCTATTCATAAGAGCAGGATAAAATCAAGAGAGTGTCTCCTCAGTGAGGGCAGGGAGGTACATGATACCGCAGCCAAAAGCAACATTAAAAAAGAAGAAGGAAACACTTTCAGATTCATTTTAAAATATAACAGTCAGGAAAGACAAGTGAAAAAACTACTAACTAAGAATTGGCCTCTAGTGTTAAGCGACCCAATGATAGGGCACTTACTCCCAAAAAGACCGGCCATCACCTACAGTAGAGCGAGATCAATGAAAGACATTTTGGTTCAAAATGACCCTAGTGGGCCGAGCACTACCTCCTGGCTAACTCAAAGAAAGGGCTTTTACAAATGCAAAACATGTAAAGCATGCCAATACGGCAGGAATACCATCTCATACAAAACCCCTTTCAACAAGAAGGAAATTCTAATTAACAAATCGCTCAGCTGTAAATCTGAACATGTGATCTACGTGCTGGAATGCCCATGTGGGTTACGCTACATTGGTAGCACTATTTTACAGGCACATAAGAGGGTGCTCCAGCACTTAAGAGCGATAAAGAATCAAGATCAGTCCTACCCAGTAGCCAGACATTTTAGTGATGTACACCAATCGAACCCCATGGGTTTGAGTTACTTCCTAATAGATGCCGTGATGCCAAACAAAAGAGGAGGTGATAGGGTTAAGACTCTGAGACTTTTAGAGTCTAACTATATCATCAACCTCGATACTAAGTATCCACGGGGCTTGAATACCACTGAAGAACTGCACACATGCCTATAGAACTGACATGGATACTAAGGATGAATTTAATTAGAGTCAGGCCTATAGGTTCCTCTTTAGTCCAATTGAATACTAAAGAAAAACTTGGATATTGAGGGACCAGTTTTAATATGCTGCAAAATTAAAGCTGTACACATTGGGTGTTTTTATTAGATGTTTATTAGAGGTTATAGGTGGTTTTAGCAAAAAGAATTTTAACACTTTTTTACAATTTTTAACACTAAGCACATGCACTTTTTGACACTAGATTTGCACAGCAGCTGACAACTTTTATACTACTATCATGAGAATGTTGTCTTTTTTTAGGATTGTCAACACAATTGGGCATTTAAGCCGGAATGTACCTAGCAGATGTATTAACAGTAAACAGAATAATGAGGTGAATTTTTTGAGCAACTTAATGATCACACAGGACAACAGACTGTTATGGTATTTTACCTGAACTCTCTTTAGTACTGTAATTTTACTGTTTTATTGTAGTAATTTTACTGTTTCACTATTGCTCTGCTGGTGTTCAATTTTACTCATATATTATCTGCTATTTATTATGGTATTTATTGTGTTGACACCAGTTTTATACTAGCTAATAGTTTTATTCTACTATTTATTGCTGCCAACGGATACTTTGGGTCACTGTCACTTTAAGCATTCACATAAAAAACAATATAAAAAAACTACCTACCTGACAGAGCGTGTCATGTGATCAAGGCCCGAGGAAGGGCTGAAACGTGTCATGGCTGTAAAGGTTGGAGAGCAATACATTTTATTCTTTGCTGCACTAAAATTGAGGTCCGTGCTCCGTTATTGGGAAAGCAATCCATATCTGGCGGAGTCTTTCTTATATATATATATATATATATATATATATATATATATATATCACCAAGGATTCCCTTTTGAGGAAAGAACCACTCGCACTCACGGGTATTTTTGCACGCTCTTAGATTTTATTAAAGCGGCAACATTCTCCAACCAGTAAAGAACCCCTACGCGTTTCAGTCTGCCCTCAGACCTTGCTCACGGGTAACCAACGCTGCAATTGCTGCTTCATTTAAACTGATCACCTGACATTATGTCACATCCTGTTCTCTACAGCGCTAGGCATTCTGGTAGATGTAGTCTTTTGCATTTTTATCGTGAATTTTAAATAAGTGATTTTGTGAATAGAACAAATTAAATTGATATATCTAAAATACAGTGAAACTAGTGAGTGCCATGCCTGTTACAGTTTTCCAATATGTAATTAAACTGATCTATTGAGCTAATACTATGACAACAACCCATTCATTTGGTTGCATTTTGCCTACCACAAACATCCTTTCTCAATTCTATTCAGGTACATTGCCCAAATGAAAATATTTTGCCCTCTATTGGGCTTTCAAGGACGTGAGTTACCAAAATTGGTGACTTTCTTCAAATTTACCTGTTCTTAAAACTAGTAACATACAACTATAATTAAAACCAAACACATATCTGATATTTCCATTTCATAAAAAGATTTTCTATGACCAAAATTTGTTATGTTATGAGATAAGAAAAGGCCTTAATTGATACTATGAGAAATTGCCTAATTTCAAAATCTCTTTCCAAATTTGAGAAAATTTACGATTGTATAGATTCTTTACAAGCAATATATTTCTATTTATAATGTCGTTAAAGGTGGGAGTACATCTCTTCATCCTTATTGAGGCCAAAGGGGCCAGGGTTCTGAAAGATAAAATGTGACGTGATTCCCTTTGTCTCAGAGTTTTTCCCGATTGCCACCTCTCACATGGCATTCGACCATTTCCACTGCATAGAATTTTAGTTTCTTCCAGTCCCCATTATGATACTTTTCCATATGTTCAGCCACGGCATAGCCACGATCCTTATTGACTGTGGCTCTCACATGCTCAGTATTCGTTTTTGAGTTCACAAACCATGCTCCTACATATTTCAATTTGCAGGGACACTCAATGATGTAAACCACAAACTGACTTTTACAGTTGATTAATTGATTGATTCTCCATTTCTTCCGGTTTGCCATTGTGATTTCCTTCGTATTTTGTGCGATTTGACATACTTTACACGTTGAGCATTTGAAAAAGCCCTTAACGTTTATCCAAGTTTTTTGTTTTCTCATATTGAAATGACTGTGGACTAGTTCATCTTTTAGATTTTTCGCTCTCCTGTATGTAATTTTTGGATGATTGCCAACAATATTCCTCATAGTTTTATCTAAGCATAAAATGTTCCAATTTTTCGAAGGATGTGCTCAATTTGCTTTGACTCCGTTGAAAATGTTGTAATTAATCTTATAGCATCCTGATCATTGTTTATTTGGGGCAATTTCTGTTTTATGATCTCTGATCTTGGTTGTTTTTCTGTTCTTTCAAGGCAATCTTTTAATACATTTTTGTTGTATTTTCTGTTTCTGAATCTGATCATTGTTTGTTTGCTATGTTTTTTCCATTCATTTTCTTCAGAGCATATCCGTCTTATCCTCAATAATTCACCATATGGTATGTTTCTGATTAATGAGGTTTGATTGAAGCAGCAATTGCAGCGTTGGTTACCCGTGAGCAAGGTCTGAGGGCAGACTGAAACGCGTAGGGGTTCTTTACTGGTTGGAGAATGTTGCCGCTTTAATAAAATCTAAGAGCGTGCAAAAATACCCGTGAGTGCGAGTGGTTCTTTCCTCAAAAGGGAATCCTTGGTGACATATCACGGCTGGACTCTGCCGTTTTCCACGGATCGCACCGTCACAGAGCGCCGCAAATGCCGTCAGGACGAGTCCTTTGTTGGTGAAATATATATATATATATATATATATATATATATATATATATATATATATAAATGAAATCCCAAAGTATTTACTGCCGGAACAGCGCAACAAAGGGACACAGACTCCAAAAGCAAGGATGCAGGTAAGTTGTGTTTATTCAAACATCATGGTCCAAATGACGTGTTTCGGCTGCCAGACATGCAGCTTTGATCACATAGCGCGCTTGCAGGTACATGGGTGCATTATATACAAGTGATAGTAGTAGTCTTTTTACTATGTTTACTACAATGAGTAGGCTTTTTACCACATTTAGTAGGCTTTTGCAGAGGCATTGCTTTACTCCTGAAAGAAAAGCGACATCTCCATGGAGCTATTCAACCAGAAAGACATGATGAACAGACTATTCACATGAGAACAGACTAGATGGATAACAGTGCTCACAGTCTAAATAAAAAAATGAATGTTACAACAGTAGCTGTAATTATACCCGTACTGTGACTGAGAATAAAAGCGGGGTAACATTCAGTTACGAGAGTAAATGAGTGAATACTCAAATACATTACTACTATCAATTCGACCGCGCAACTACGTGCCTGATTGGCTGTGGAATGACGGTGGAAATCAACAGATAGCAGAATATGGTGAGTAACGCTATGATGGATGATCAAGCGAATAGACTGTGCACACGAATGCCGGAAGGTCTGCGATCAATATTCCTGATAGTAATGGTGATGCAAGAAGTGCCTGACTACGCATATTAGCGTGCGCGGTGGCCTAGACAGTTATACAGGGGCACAAATGCCGAGTACTACTATGATATGGTGCTTAGATAAAGAACGAGTGAGAGGGATACGGGGAGTGCCTCAGGAAGATATGAGGAGATGTGTGTGTTAGGTGAACATGAAGAGTGGTTATAAAAGTGCCATAAAATCATATCTCCTCATATCTGTGACAGTGGTGGTGCATATAAGATGCATGAAAAAAAAAAAGAATTCTTGGATAAATCCTTGATAAGCCTCGTTACCCAATGTAATATGACTATAAGAATACGTCATAAATTAGAAGCATACAAAGATAATGTTAAAATCAAGTGAAGCAATCAGACAAACAATACAGACTAAATAAAGCAAATGCACAAATGCCGTTCATGATGCATATATAACGTCCAACTAAAAGGTCAGTGGGATTGTGTGCTCAGGTTTATATACAGTGCATTACTATATGGCTGCATGATTACTGAGATAAACACAGTATACAGAAATCACAGATGGGATGTATGATGCTCAGTTTACAAGAAATTGTGTAAATCCTCACTTGTGTTGAGGCCTGAAGGTGCCTTGGTGTTGAATTGCAGGATGTGTTTACTTTCCAGCTGTCGCAGCAGTTTCTCCCGATTCCCCCCTCGTCTGAGTGCAGGTATGTGGTCTATTACCGAATATTGGAGGTGATCCAGATTGTTATTATGCACCTCCTTAAAATGCCTGGCTACAGGGTAAGAACACCAATGGCTCTCAGGTGTTGTAGAATGCGTAAGCGTACCTGCAGTTTGGTACTACCGATGTAACGCAGACCACATTTACATTCAAAGATGTAAACTACAAATTCAGTCCTGCATGGTCCTTGATGGTAAATGGTGCCTGCCTAGATGCGGAATCAAGCTGTGTTATGTTTTTGCCAAATTTACATGCTCTGCAGCTGTTGCATTTAAAGAAACCTTTCTTGTCAGATAACCAATTTGCTGTGGTGGTAATTTCGGGACTATTTTTCACTACCGCATCACGCATCGAGAAGGCACGCCTATAGGTGATATCAGGATGGTGCGCAATAAGGGAGCCTAAGGTTGGGTCAGATCTAATGATTCCCCAGTGTTTGTTGATAACAGATCTGACAGCCCGCTCCTCTGTATTGTGAGTGATGATAAGCCTGTACTGACAGTGCGTGATTGCTCCAGTGGTGAAATAATGGCACTGGTAGTGTCTGGCGCGGACGTACCTTTGAGGAGTTCTTCACGGGGTATAGCATTAGCTCTAGCTGTTGCTTTTTGGATGCTCCCTTTAGAGTATCCACCTGCCATGAATCTACTAGTGGCCTCCCTTTGACATACTACCAGATCTTCAGTAGAGCTACAGATTCTACGCAAGCGGAGCATCTCTCCATAGGGAATGCTTGCTATTAAGTGCCTGGGGTGAAAACTAGAAGCATGTAGGGTTGAGTTGCCTGCAGTGGATTTCCTGTGTAATCTAGAGTGCAATGTACCATTAGCGATGTAAAGCATCACATCCAGGAACTCAATTGAGGTATTACTGATGTTAGCATTGAACTCCAAATTGAGATTGTTAGAGTTAATCTTTGCAATGAAGGTCTTCGCGCTGTCAGTACTGCTTTTCCATATTACAAAGACATCGTCTATGTATCTGAGCCAAGTAACGATGTTATCACTCCATGCAACCGAGTGATCCACCATGAGAGCCCGCTCCTCCCACCATCCAACATGAAGGCATGCGTATCTGGGTGAGAAGCAGGCTCCCATGGCCACACCTCTAAGTTGCTGGTATACAGATTTATTGAACATGAAAAAATTATGATTCAAACACCAATCGATGAGAAACAAAATAAATTCATTATGTTTGTGGCAATGAATTGGCCTTTGGTCAAGGAAATATTTGCAAGCTGCTAATCCATCACTGTGGCAAATACTTGTGTAAAGTGACGTGATGTCAAGCGAAATAAGCAAATAATTCTCACACCATGGAATGTCTTTAATTTTTAACAAAAAGTCACTGGTGTCTCTTAAATACAATCGTTGGCTAGAAACCAAATCCTGGAGGAAAAAGTCCACATATTTGGATATGTTGTCACACATGCTATTTCTCGCCGATATAATGGGACGGCCAGGGATGGGGTCAGTGTTCTTGTGTACCTTGGGAAGGAAATACAATATAGGGAGTACCGGTGAATCCGTGCTCAAAAATGCGGTTTCCTCTTTACTTAGTATTCCTTGTGATCTAAAGGCATTCAAATGTTTTCTGAGTTCTTTGTTACTTGTAGCCACCTCTTTGTGGCTGGATGTTCTGTAACAACTGGCGTCGGACAAGTGTCTATTTGCTTCCTCAAGGTACAGATGCCGTGGCCACAGCACGACGTTTCCACCTTTGTCGGACTTGTTTATGATGACCTCATTTTTATTTTGTAACTTAGTCATTAGTTCATGGTATTTGATATTTCGGCGTTTAAGTCTTGTAGTTTTGCGTGCTGTTCTCACTTGCAGTGCTTTGAGTTCATCCGTGATTACATCACTGTAGATATCAATAGCGTCTCTCGGCATTACTGGTGTGAACGTTGAGTGAGGCTTGAAAGGGCTAGGTATTCTGATAGAGCTCGCGATGCCTTCATCCTGGAGAATTTGCTGAGTGAACACGGGTACAGTGGAAGATTCCAGCTCCACAAGAGTACGGATTGTTGGGATATCTGAAACAGTCAGGTTGACCCCAGCTGGAGGTGTTGCGGCTGCTATGGATTGTTGATTAGTATTGCTGTGTTTGAGTTTGAAACACTTTATCAATTTGAGTTTCCTAATAAACTTGAAAACATCAATGCGTGTGTTGCTGTAATCAAAACTACTCTCAGGGCAGAAGGTGAGACCGAGAGACAGGAGTTGTTTTTCCGCCTCAGAGAGGTTGATTTTGCTTAGGTTGATGATGGTTTTCGTGTCAGCAGTTACTTGCGTCTCCAATTTCCTCTCTTCCTGTTGTTTGATTTGGGCTTTTCGGCGTTTCCTTCTCTCACGCCTCCTGCGGTTGCGTCGGTGCCTGGTTTCTTTGGCAGCCACGGCCGTAGGGTTTGCCTCCGGTCGAATACTAAAAAATCCATCTCTTCCCCCAGGCTGAGATTGGTAGTGCTAGCTTCATTTCTATTTTGCCATCTTCCACCATCTTCTGAGTAAATATATAGCTGCTCCAAATTTCACCCTTTGACTGTCAAACTCAGGGCGGGTGCTATTCTCCACTTTATGTGAGGGCGAAAACATGTAGAAATATTCCAAGGCTGCAAAAATGCGGAGCACTCGCGGGACGTGTACAAAGTAGATTTATTTCAGCAAATGCATTACGGCCTTTAGCCTTCCTCAGTGCTTATCCACTTTGGCGCCAGACAAAACACATGTTTAAATACATTTTGAAGAGATTTCATTGGGGAAGCACACAGTCACGGCCAGCAACGAGGGACTAATAAAGTTCAAGGTCAAAATACCAATCTCCCTGGCTGCCATGCCAGCGTGTGTTTTGCTGCTTGCACCCCGATGGTAAAACATTTCGTTTTATATCATTTAGATTTGTGATTATGCGAGTTGCTTTTTTAAAACAAAATATATATATATATATATATATATATATATATATATATATATATATATTGTTTAAAAAAGCAACTCACAATCACAAATCTAAAATATATATATATATATATATTACAGGTTACTCCGTTGAACCACAGGATATCTCCAAGAACGGACACGGACCCAGGTTTGGTGCAAAATTGTTTTATTCCTCTTCAGTCGCCATTACGTGTTTCGGCTCGTCCGAGCCTTGATCATATATATATATATATATATACATACATACATATATATATATATATATATATTTTGTTTATAAAAAAAAGCAACTCACCATTACATATTTATACAAAATGTAAACTTTTTCTCTCTTTGTCTGACGTTTTCCTAATTCAAACTGTCAGGATACATTTCTTATATGATTCCTATTTCTCTAATAATTCCCCAAGGGAAAGAAAAACCGTCTGCCAAGATTAACTAAATAACATATATTTCTCTGACGATTCCTAAACAAAGGTCTTTCAGGATCAACAAAACACATTTAATTCTCTCTCTCCCTCTCTGATGATTCCTAAACAAAGGTCTGGCAGGATTAACTAAATACACATCTCCGTTTGTAACAGTTGTGGATTAATACGCAAGGATTCGACTATCGCCCTTTTTTCCTACCTTATCTGGCTGCTGCAGACGTCCCCCAGACCGGTATCCCTGTTGTCCACAAAACAGATCTTTTGTCTCAACGGGCGTCTGTCATCCTCCTCAAATTGTGCACGACTAAATAAGTTGTCCGAAGGGGCCCTGAAGGGGAACCTCCCCAGCAGCAGGCCAGAGCAAAGGGGATCTCCTGGCTGGCTCTGCCACAATGTCGGGAAAAAATCCTTTCAACAGTAAAAATCATTTAATCAGCACATCTGCAACAAAAGGAGTACAAACAGGTTTATTGCATATGCCACACTAATACAGCTGGGAGAGCGACCATGCTATGAGAAAAGCACAAGTCAGTCTCAAATTACACACGCTGCGAGTCTAGTCTTGTAATACTAATTTTGGCACACATCCATACCATCAATATATTGTGAACAATAGAAAAAGCTTCCTGCTTTTCCGTTATGTCCCTCCCAGATTACATACTTTTCCTGCAGCTTTTTCCTGTGTTCGTGACTTCTAGAAGTCACGCCACACTTACAGATTACAATCGGAACATTCTTGCTGCTCTGAATTTCCTGTTACATATTCAAGTCAGGAAGTTTCTTAGCAAGCATACAATGAGAAGAAAAAACACTTAAGTCAGACCGCATTTAGACCTTTTTTTGAAAGCAGGCTGTCGGTTATTACCAGATAAGATGTGCAACTTAAACATGCACTGTTAACCACACATTTAAACCGCATTATACTGTTTTTCTTTTACATGATAATAATTCACAGTTTGTGGGCAAGTGATAGGTAAAACAGAATATTGAACAGAATAATTAGAGCCTAAATCTAAATCAGGGTTTTGATTCCTTTCAGTGGTATTGGTGGTGGTATTATTGGTGGTATTGTTGGTGGTAGTGGTGGTGGTATTGGTGGTGGTATTGGTGATATTGGTGGTGGTGGCATTGGTAGTGGTATTGGTGGTGGTATTGGTATTAGTGGTGGTGATATTGGATTGGTGGTGGTGGTGGTATTGATGGTGGTGGTATTGGTGGTGTTGGTATTGGTGGTGGTATTGCTTGGTGGTGGTGGTATTGGTGGTGGTGTATTGATTACTTTCTTAAGGAGATGCAAATCATGATATCTAAACGGCATAATAGATTATGTGTAATTAGTTATTGAATTAATAAAATACATAGGAAAAGACATCTATCTCACCTCCCCCTCTACCTTGTCCCCTCTCTCCTCCGCTTCTACCTCTGTGTAAACAGCAGTGGAAGTGCATTTAAAAAAGTATGAGAACTGTGACGCTGCACTCAAATGTGGGTAGGGTGAGTGGAACATGTGGGCGCGTCAAAGGTGTGACTAAAAAATAAAATATTCTGTAACTTTTTTTGGTATTTCACCTTCAGGTAACTACATATAAAATAATGCACAGCTTAAATGAAAAATAAATGCAAGTTAAGTTAATCAGTGAGAAATGCACTATTATGCATTATGTAACCTCTATTAGTTAGTGCACTGCAGATGTCTGTGTCTGTAACCAGAGGGCCACTGGTTAGTGCTGTGGAGAATAGTGACTTATGTATGTTTAGTGCTACAAGTTCCCAGTTTGTGACATAAAGCATTGTGAATATGAAAGTAATTATTTAATGCTTGCATTACAAACGTAGAAAGACGCATTGCTATAAAATGCGCATAAAGGTGTAAGATAAAACAAGCATTGAAAATGCAATAGGTCTTGCATTTGTTGGGAGTTGGAGCTATTGGCATTGTAAACGGCAATGTTTTTTAATATGCAATAGGTCTTGTATTTGTTGGAGCTATAGGCAGTGTAAATGGCATTGTTTTTTAGGTCGAGCCTAGCGGCAGCGCACATGCACTGCTCGCTCTGCGAGACTGCTGTAGTAGAGTATGGGCGAGAAGCCGCGCCCATTCTCCTCCCATATTTTTATTTGGCTTGTGTCATTGTCTTTCCTCTATTATTCTGGGTTGATATTTGGGGTTCGCTCAAGGCTGGTCTGACCAGAACCTGCATCACCAAATGTCTGTCACATGATGGCGTAGCTCAGATACCATGGCTCTCATACCTGAAGAATTCATTCAGTAGTTTGGGCTTACTGCACTTATATGAAAACCCTCGTACAATCAAGCCAGAATATAAGCCATGTGTCAAAGAACAATATTTGGAACACTGTATGAACAAACGCTTAGAAATGGCCCAAGCAAAAGAATTGATTATTAATTATGCCCAAGTGTCAACAACACGCTGTATAGAGCCTTATTTAGGGTGGATTACGAACCCCATGTATCGAAACTGGCTTGCTCTGTTTAGGCTGTGCACACTGCACTTTCAATTTGCCTTCCCCAAGCCAGGGCCCTGGAAACAGGACTTACTGCCTTGTGGGTGTGATAACATCTCAACGCAATGCACTAGCCACTTTATTTTGTTTTGCATTTGTACTCAGGGCCGAGACATTCTTCCCTGGTACCGCTATTGCACAATTCAAACTCAAGACAATATAATGAAGGTTTAATATTCCTGCGGTTTCTAAGGTCCCTAGAAATTTGGCACACAATATTACATTTTATAAAATCCACTTTTCACTTTAGAAAAAGATATACATTTTATCAATGATTTTAAGAAACATATCTGTATTTGAAACCTCAATGGCAATGTACGAATTTTAAGTTTAGCATAACTTAATAGACGACTGTAAGTAACATACATGCTTTTTCTGCCAAATTGAATGAGCCCTTTACATACTGAATTTGGCATCAGGATTGGCGTCTTGGGAGATCAAAAGGAATCTTATCCAAATTGTTATGCATCAACTTGACTCTCGGATATTGTATCCTGAGTAATTGAAAACTGTCATATGGTCAAATATTTTTGAATTTTTAATGCATTATGTTTCTATTATTTTGTGTGTGCTTTTATGGCTCTGGACGAATACAGACTTGTTTGACTGAGTCCTTCTGAGCTGTGCACAATTTTTTAGATGTATAGGCAGTAGTAAATTGTAAGGGAAGACGGGTTCTTTGCTTTAGCTTATCAATTTTCCATGTCCAGGTAACCCTATCACAGCAGGGAGGCCCTTTTTAGGGTCCAGCCTGCATGTGTTAGCATATTCGTCTCGTTTGTGAGACATTCTTGTATTTAAAAAGGGCTTGGAGCCCGCCCGTTGCTTACCCATTTATTGGCTTGCGTGGTGGCACTCTTCTTTACAGCCTTGTAATTCGTCACTGCAGACCTAACATAATTTCCGTTTTTCTCTGTGGAACAGGGATCATGCACTGATTGATTCAACTCAACCAGTGCCTGTCCGCTGCTCCCGACGTGATCAGTGGTGACCAGCACAGATCTGGGGTGGTGGAGAGGGGAATGAGGGGGTAAGGGGGTATAATTCTAAAAAGAAGAAAAATTCACTTACCTCCTCGCCGATCTGTCCCACGCCGTTTCTCCTCCGCTGAACAGGAAGCAGCCAGGCTCCCCTGAGTCAATCACAACGCTGCAATGCAGCGTTGTGATTGGCTCCCCTAAACTAATCACTACGCTGCAATGCAGCGCTGTGATTGGTCCGAGCGTCCGTGGTTCAGCGCTCAGACGGGGACTGGGAGCCTGGGCATGTTCTCCATGCAGGCTGTAATGCAGCCTGCATGTATAACAATCTAAAGTGCGCATGACTGTTTGGTCGGCCCGTGAGGGACGGTCAAAGCATCATGCGCACTTTAGTGTCACTCCTCCCCTGCTCTGTCAGCAGAGAGCCCCGCCCTCATGCTGCCCCAGCAGGGAAGAATAAAATGATAATAACATCTATTATTATCATTTTATTTTTCCTTTCTTTTACTGCTGCACAGCAGTGGGGCAACGCTCCTCCGCCTTAGCGGAGGAGCCGTCACTGGACGTGATAGAGGTACTGTTTTGTTCTTTTTACCTTCCGGTGCCCTGCAAACAGAAAGCGTGACTGGCAAAAATGTGTGCAGCAGGACAAATAAAATTGCAAGTATTTATTTTCTATAGTTAACTTTCTTTTATTTTGCCAAGTCTTCTTTACTCACTTTTCACTCGTTTTCTTTTTTTTTGCTCGTAGGCGCTGTTTCCAAAAGAGGATTATCTTATTGTAAAGCAACATTGTTTCTTTCTAAAGTGTAATTTCTGAAATGTTGCTTTAACAGATAATAGTGCAGTACACCCCAATCCACCCCACTCCAATCCACACCTATCAGACCCCACCACACCCCACACCAATGTGTGCCACTCAATCCAATCCACCCCAAATCAATCCAATTCAAACTACTCACCCCAATCCAATCCACTCCAATCCTCCCAACCTACCCCACTCCAACCTGCCCTACTCCAATCCAAAAGAATCTGCCCACTCCAAAACAATCTGCCCCACGCCAATCTGCCCTACTACAATCCAAAACAATCTGCCCGACTCCAAAACAATCCGCCCCAGTCCAATCCAAAACAATATGCCCCAATCCAAAACAATTTGCTCCACTCCAACCCAAAACAATCTACCCCACTCCATTCCAAAACAATCTGCCCCTCTCTAATTCTAAACAATCTGCCCATTACAATCCAAAACAATCTGCCTGACTCAAAAACAATCTGCCCGACTCAAAAACAATCTGCCCCACTACAATCCAAAACAATCCGCCTCACTCCAAAACAATCTGCCCCACTCCAATCCAAAACAATCTGCCCGACTCCAAAACAATCTGTCCCACTCCAATCCAAAACAATCTGCCCCACTCCAAAACAATCTGCTCCTCTCCAGTTCAAAACAATCTACTCCAATCCAAAACAATCTGCCTTACTCCAAATAAGAACAATCTGCCCCACTCCAATCCGCCCAACTCCAATCCAAAACAATCTGCCCACTCCAGTCTGCCCCACTCCAGTCCAAAACAATCTGCCTACTCCTATCTACCCCATCCAATCCAAAACAATCTTCCCCACTCCAATCAAAAGCAATCTGCCCCACTCCAGTTCGCCCTACTCCAATCCACCTCACCCTAATCCACCCACTTCATCCAACCTACCCCACTCCAATGCAAAACAATGTGCCCCACTCCGATTTGCCCCACTCCAATCCAAATCAATCTGCCCCACTCGTTTGCCCTACTCCAATCCACCTGACCCTAATCCACCCACTCCATCCATTCACCCCACTCCAATTCACCACAATACACCTTACTCCACTCCAATCCACCACACACCAATCCAATCTACCGCACTACAATCCACCTCACCCCAATCCAATCCACCCCACTCCCTACCCAATCCACCCCACTCCAATCCACCACAGTCAAAGCCTCTTCAATCCAAAAGAATCTGCTCCACTCAATCCAAAACAATCTGCCCAACTCCAATCAAAACAATCTGCCCCAGTCCAATCTAAACCAATCTGCCCCACTCCAATCTAAAATAATGTGTTCCACTCCAATATGCCCCACTCCAATCCAAAACAATGTGCCCCACTGCAATCAGCCCCACTCCAATCCAAAACAATATGCCCCACTCCAATCCAAAACAATCTGCCCCACTCCAATCCAAAACAATCCGCCTTACTCCAATCCAGTCTAGCTGACTACAATCCAATCCACACAATCCAATTCACCCCAATCCAGCCAACTTGAATCTGCCCCACTCCAATCCACCCTACCATAATCCAATCCACCTCATTTGAATCCACCTCAATCCAATCCACCTTACTCAATCCAATCCACCTCACTGCAATCCAACCTACTTCACTCCAATTCACCCCACGGCATGCCAATCCAATTCACCCAAGTTCAATTCACACCACCCCACTTCAGTCCCCACCACTCCAGTCCACCCCACTCCAATCTACCCCACTCCAGTCCACACCACCCTAATCCAATCTACCACACCCCAATCCACCCTTTCCAGTCCATCCACTCTAATCCACCCCACTCCACTGCAGTCCAGTTTATCCCACTCTACCCCAATCCAATCCACCCCACCCCAGTTCAGTCCACTCAATCCAATCCATCAAGCCCACCACACCATACCAATCCACCCCACTCCACCTCCCTCCAGTCCAGTTCAATCGACCCCCCTCCACTCCACTCTGATTCACCCCACTTCAAACCACCCTACCCTAATCCAATCCAACCCAATCCAACTCATCTCATACCATTCTATCCACCCCAATCCAATCCACCCCACTCCTCTCAATCCAACCCACGATCAGGGGTGGAGGGGTGGAGGGGCGGAGGGCAGGGCGTTGCAGTGCGTAAAGAAAAAAAAAACTACCTCCTCGCCGCGTCTTGTCTCTTATCCATCGTCTCTCTGCGTCGTCCCTCTGCTGGTCCGGAACAGGAAGCACCCAGGCTCCCCTGACCAATTACAACGCTGCACTGCAGTGTTGTGATTGGTCTAAGCGCTGTGGTTCGGTGCTCAGCCAAGTAATGTGAGCCTGGGCATCTTCTCCACCCAGGCTGTAATGCAGCCTAGGTGGAGAACATGCAAAGTGCGCATGACTGTTTGGCCAAACAGTCATTGCGCACTTACAGTGTGCCCACCACTCTTCCCCCTGCTATGAGAGCAGAGCACCCCCGCCCGCCCCGCAAAGAGCCGCAGCTGGAACAAATAAGTTATCATTTTATTTTTCCTTTGCTTACACTGCTAAAAGCAGTGGGGCGACGCTCCTCCGCCTCAGCGGAGAAGCTGCCACTGATCCAATCCACTCTACCCCAATCCAATCCACTCTACCCCACTCCACCTATTCCACCCCACTCCACAACACTGCACTCTATGACACTGCACTGTACAAGACTCTGCCACTGAACCACTAAACTCTACTCCCCTCTACCCAACTCTACAACACTCTACTCCTGCTACTCCACAATACGACCCTTTGCTCCAACAAATTCAGTCTACGACATTAAACTCCCCTCACTCCACTCTAGGGCACTCACGCCACTGACTTTTAGCCATGCTGAACAGCAGCCACACTGGTGTACAATATGGCAAAAATCACATTGTATAGGCGAGAACTATTGACTTTACCAATGCGTGCTCTGAAAAGGTGTCTGGATTAATTAATATACAGCCATATATATCATGGCTAATTTCAGGGTCTTCCTATCTTTAAACCAAATAAAGTCCATTTCAGTAGGTGCACCCCAGCATCGTTCCATCCAGGGCTGATTGACACACGTATCCGTTCAAGGGATTTCTAGGAAATACTTATTTTTATTTATTTATTTTATTTTATTTAACGCGATTTTACATAGCGCAAACTTTACCCAAAGGTGTCAGAGCGCTTTACAAAAGGACCAGTTACATTACATAAGGACTTCGGAGTACATGAGTTACATAAAAGATACAAACAGAAAAACTCTAAATTCACAAAAGAATGATAGTAAGTACATACGTCTACTACAGATACTAGTGGTTAGAGTTGCATATATACAAGTTGAAAATTCACTCAAGGAAAAGATACAAACAGAAAAACTCTAAATTCACAAAAGAATGGTAGTAAGTACATACGTCTACTACAGATACTAGTGGTTAGAGTAGCATATATACAAGTTGCAAATCACTCAAAATTACATTTTAAAAAGCAATTAGGGTTGGACAATTATATATTACATATTTACAGAGCATGACATTCTTGCCGGCGTTCAGGTGGTGTTGCACTTATGGGCGGTGGTCTTGGGTCTGTAGGGATCCCCGAGGTGGAGATGGCCGGAGGGGTAGAATGCCGGGTGGTGGTGGGCGGAAGCAGCATGCTGGTCTCAGCCCCAGTGCGCTCCCCAGCTGTAGCTCAGGCTAATTCCCCCAGGCAAGGCCGCATCGCCGCTCTTTCACTGCTTCTCTCTCCCCTATAGGGTGCTAGGCCAGCGCTCAGCTCATCGGTGGGGGCCCAGTCCCGAGCCCCCGCTGTTGTCCTCCCCTTCGCCGGTCGGCCCACAGAGGCGCGCTCACCTTCAGGAGTTAGATGCCACCATCTCGGGAGGCCGCAGCGCCGCTGCCTCGGTTCCTCTTCAGTCACAGCCCTGTGTACGACCACGTGAACTTTCGCTGATCTCTGCTGTGTAATTGTAGCTCTTGCGGTGAAGGCGATACACAGAAACCTCCGGGGGAAATCCAGCGTGAGATTTTCCCTGCAACAGTTCACACGCAGCGGCATTGTATTGACTAAGTGAAATGTTGAAGCTCGACGGTGCTTGCATGTTTTTTCAACACCTATTTCGCTTCTCCCTCTCTCTTCCCCCCCCCCCCCCCCCCGTCTCCACCCTGTTTTGGTTTCGTTTCTCCAGCTGCTGACTGTAGGGAGGGGCTAAGAGGAATGAGTATATCTCTGAAAATCTCTCAGTGCTGAGGAGGAGCAGAACCGGAGCAGGAGGAGAGAAGGCAAGTTTCAGGCACTGAAGAGAGGAGAGGGCCACCGTGGCAGTGAATGGCCCCACACAACATTGAGGTAAGGGCCCACTGCAGCAAAGACCCGGAAATGCCTGGCAGCAAAATGTAAACAACCGAGGAGCCAATGCCACACCGGAGAAGAGGTTCATTTCCAGCAGCCTAGACCCAGGGGTAACGGGCATCTGGGGGTCTTTAATGTGCTTACAGACACCTTTAAGTAATGAGGTGTTCACTACGTTCGCTTCATAGTCCATCTACTGCACAATTTGAAGATTTTAACAATTGTTTCTAGATCATACACATTGAAAGTTTTCAAAATGAATACACACATGTTGTAACTCTGTGACAGACACCATACAAACCTAGCTGTTCACCTAGGGCAGTTCATTGCGCTAACCATCCATTTAAAGAGAGGAAATGCGGCCCAGATAATATGAACTGGGCTTCTCCAACCAGTAGTTCGAGTGCTACCAGTAGCTCTCCACCAACCTATGAGTAGTTCTCCTGTGTCCAGCCAGCCAACTAAATTTGGATTAGTTGAATTAATATATTTAGAGCAACAATGAAAAGTGTGTATTCGAGACGAAATTGTGTGTATTTTGATAAATAATAAGCTGATGGTTGGAGAATAGTAACAACATTTTCAAAATATATTTACAGCTGATATTTGAGTGACAACTCATGTGGCGTAGGGGAGGTATTACTAACACTTTTATACTTATTTTTTTACACTACTGCTGGCATCCGTGCTTGATCCACTAAGTGGATCACTGCTGGTAATCTTGCATTTGGTGATCACTAGTGTTATATTGTCTGATGCGGTCACTATAAGAACACTTATAATATTAGTAGCTCAGGATGATTTTCATTGAACATAAGAAGCTCTTATTACCGAAAAGGTTGGGACCCCTGGTATAAACACCCCCCTTTGACAGACAGCGGGGTAAGGCTTTTGTCTGAAAGAGGATACAAAAAAATGTAAGGCCTGATTTTGTGTTTGGCGGTCGGGTTACTCAGTCACAAACGTGACGAATAGCCTGTCCCCATTATTACAAGTGCTGGAGATGTAGTGCACTTGTAATAAGGCACTGGGGATATCCGTCATGTTTGTGACAGAGTGACCTGTTCACCAAACTCAAAATCAGCCCCCCAAATACTCATATTGAATACAATTAGTGAGGACAGAACGATTCCTTTTTGTCATATTGTTTTATTTCAATATTAAAACAAATGTATGTTTGCATGACACACAATTCTCAAAGCTGCCGCTATTGTAACATGATCTCATACTTTACAAATATGTTGCGTGTATTTTTTGAGATCCCAGGCCTGGAACCCTAATGTACCTACTAATGAGACAAGCACTTAATACTTATGAAATGTACTATGCTGTTTGGGAGAGCTGGTTTTTAATTAAAAGATTTGCGGCAAAAGTGCCCTGTAATTCGCCTTATCTCTGTGTGTAATCTATTCAGCCTGCAAGTAAGGGACAGGGTGATGGAGAAGTTCAGAGACTGATTTATTTAGATTATGCCAGTGGCACTGGACCTAGAGGTGCTGAGGGTGCCGCAGCCCCCTGATATCATTGAAGGGGCTCAGAGGGGCAATAAAGAGTTCTGTGGTTTTTTTCCTAGCAGTAATTACTGCCAATTGCTGCTTGTTAAAGGATAGAAGGTCAGAGGTCAGGCTGCCCCTCTGACAAACTGCTGCTAATTGTGTTAATATGAAGATCTGTTTACCCGTCCCCCTTCTAACTGTAGAGTGAGGGCATAATGTAACTATCGACCAGTGGTACACCTCCCAGGGTACAGGGAGTGTGTGCGTATCTGGAAAAGGCCACATAATGTTGTGGGTTTTCTAACTCATCTACATAAAACATTTTATTGCTTAGAAAATTAAATATTTTGAAATACATAAACTTCACATGAAGGACAAGGTATGAGGCACATTGTCTCTTAACCTTGACGTGAGATAGGAACAAAAAAGTTTTTTAAGGTCAAGATAAACCAAAACCCATTAACTTTACTCCGGACACCTACAAATTAGAAACAACTCTAATGTATTTTCTCTTCTCTAGATATGTTCTGTTTTCATGTTAACGTGACACAATTTCAAACCTCAGAATTGCTGTAATCTGTGCCATGGGGGCAACCTTGACGTTATTGCCACTTCATTCAATTTTCCTTCCAAACAACGCAAGTCTCTCCGTTAGATAGTGATTGCTGTGCAAATGGTAACTGTGCGGAAACACAATTGACCACATATTACCATTTGTGGTCAATTTACTTTGATTATGAGTTTAGAATGAGAACTGCCTGAAATCGTACAATTTTGAAAAACCCAGCAGGAAAATAGTTTCCTCTGTTTGACTTTACCTTGCATTAAATGTGCAATATATTTCCAAATGCTCCAAAATCTCCAAGAGATTAAGAAATTTGTGCTCTCCACAGCAAAACTCGTGCCTCAAATGTGGACTATTCATAGCAATTGGGCTTTTGTGTTTTTCTTACACTAGTGATGTTTCTTGATGTGCTTTCTCAAGGCACCCTGTTTACTTCTGCAATAGCTCAGTGTTTCAGAACAATAGTTTCTGTCTTTTCACAAACTGGTCACAACATTTTTCTAAAAATCTAAACATTTTTTTGAATTATCGAGCAGTAATGAGGCATTGTGCAGTTTTAGGGCTTCTGTGGGCTCACTCGTAAAACCCCCAATAATAATGATTAAAAATCATTGTGCGCCCGACAAATTTATGTAAATTATTTTGCCAAATCCTGGTGCCAATCACAATTAATGCCCACATCTCTTGGCACACTGGTTTTGCTTCCGACACAGGCCTATGGAAGGAATTAAAAGAGACAGGAACTGAGAGAGAGACAAAACAATTTTACCAGCTTCAGTATTCGTTGCTCTCGCCCTAAAGAAACAATCAATTCATTTTGGGGCTGTGCCAAATTAATCCCCAAAGAAACAGGACACACCAACCGGAATTTAGGCTGCAACAGCTTTATTTATTTCAGTCACATATTAATATAGACTAAACGCTGTGTCAATTGTGTTCAACCATCAAAGCTGCCTTTAAGCAATGAAAGTGATCAAGACCTTGTTTTTCACCAATTAAGACTAAGTTTGGTGTCAAGTATTGTTTCTGGTGCTTTAGTTGCACTGACTGCAGTATATAAGTGCTGCAAAATGGAAAAAATAACATAAAATGTCCATTTTCTTGGAGGATGTGTTGTATACACTCAACAATACTGCACCACAATACATTTTAGCCATATATTTTTTTAAATGTGGTGCAAGTTTTATCTGTGGTTCACCGCTACTTTACCCATTTTCTTCCGATGATCAGATTTACCTTGTGTGTGCTTGCTCTTTACATATCAGTTTGATTTTGTACAATGTCTAGGACTTTGGTTAGGCGACGTTTATGACCAGCACATTCCTGTCTGGAATTTGTTCCACCACTACTGGTTATGTTTAGAGATTAGGGTTAAAGTAAGGCATATTGTAAATGATGTGTAAGGTGTATGGGTTAGGAAAGGGTTAGGATTAGGGTAAGAATTAAGGATAGGGTAAGCAGTTTGATCTTGGCTAGGGTAGTTCTAGGGTGGGTAGGATAACAGGCTTTGTAAGGGGTTGTTATGGTGAGGGTTGGGGTAAGGGTTAGGGTAAGGGTTAGTGTTAGGAATGGTGTTGGGGTGAGCAGTGGGATTAATGTTATGTTTATGGTTAAAATTAGTGTAATTGATGGTATAAGGGATGCAGGAGAAAGATAGCACAGGACGTGGTACAGGGACATTCCCCTGTAAAATGGCAAATTGTAAGAAAAAAAAACGTTAGGGTTATGTTTAAGGAAGGAGTAATGGGGGTAGACTAAAAGTTAATTTATGTCTATGTATAATTCACAAATTTCAGTATAAAATATTGATGGTCGTTCCTCTACATGTTTGCATTTTTTGTAAACCTACATGTTAGCCACAGCATTTTCAGCTCCACTTTTTTACCTCTACGTTTTTTGGGATTTTTTTGCATACATTTAGATTCAATACATATTACATGTTGTGCAAGATCTAATTATTGGTGCCAATCAGGCAATCCAATCTGTGGGAAAGGTATTAAATGATTCTTAAAAATATGCTCTCTTCAGGACCGTCCTTGAGACTCAAAGAGTTTGGAAAAGTTAATTGGCATCTGGGTGACGGTGAATATTTACCACAGACTCCAGAAGTGACTCACTTTACCGTTTCAGGTTTGACAGGTGTTTGTATCCAGGCCTTTTCGGCTGAAAGTTACCACCATGTCTGAGATGGACACAGAACCACCACCGGCTGAGGATGGAAGCATGTCCGATCCAGCTTTCTCTGCATTCCTGACGAAGCAACTCTGTATGCATGGAGGCCGCTTGTTGATAGCGGACATCCCCAGTCTCGTTGGCCTTACACCAGAACATGTTGCCGGCATTCTGCGTGAGGAGGACAAGCGCTTCCCAGAGCCAGAGCTGGGCACGGTGATGGTCCAGTCTCATGTTCGCCTCTGTTCAGGGTACCTGGCAAACAAATGTCTGGCTACTGACTGTGGGCGTCTTCACCTCTGTCGCTACTTCATCTTGGGACATTGCTTCATTCGTGGTAATAGGCATGGGTGAGTTAAGATTATGTGATAACTTATTTTGCCTGTTAGTTGGATTCTGCCTTAAAGCATCTTCAGTAATGAGTAAATGTTAGGGTCTTAAGGGGCATAAGGGACATCTGATTGGAGAAAAAGAATTGGAGACAGGAGGGATGGCTCTGAGAGGTGAGCACTAGAGGTGGGCAAAGTATTTTCACATAAAGCCAAGTCTGCTAGTTTTCACTCTGTCGGCCTAGAACGAAATGTGGGGGGTTGTGCTGTCACACACTGTTTGTCTGAAGACCACCTCCATGTCTAACAGCCTTCTTGGACTGCAAGGCTAATCCAGGAAGACCATCTGGTGTTTCAGTAAATCTAACTGCAATAGAAAAAAACTCGGGTAGAGACACAACCATGATTAAATGACCTAGTCGCTTGTCAGAATGGTTCATAACGAGACATGTTCATGGCCTAACAACTCAGAGCAAGCAGCACAAACTCTCTCTCTTTGCGGATAATGTTTTGTACTTTGTGGCACAGTCGGAAACTTCCGTTCCCGTTCTGAATGGTGAACTCCAGCTGTTCCTAACAGTTTAAAGGTTCCAAATTTCCTACACTGATTCAATGGGAATGAGTGTTTCAGCAGCCATTGGACTCAACAGAAGCCACATTTCGGAGAGGATATTAAATCATACTAATGACCCAACTAAACACCTGTGAGTCCATCTCCCTCCTAGGATGGCTGACATTTATGGGTGTTATGGTCCTTACCTATTGGACATATACAAGGAGGGGAAGGCTTGAGGTGTCTTGGTTTGGGCAAGATGAATTTCTTATTAATACTCCTGTACATAGAACCAAGCAGTGCTGGTTGGATTTCCTAAATCAAATATTACCATCATACAAAAACAACTTTAGCTTTCATGTGTCGTAATAAGACTCATGGAGTTCTCAGAGCAGCACTATATAGACCAAAATCAAGGAAAAAGGATTGGTTTTCCAGGTATATAGGAATGTATTAGAGCTGCCCAAACCAGACCAGTCCTTGAATGGATACAACATCTCCATCTGAAGCCCTGGATTAAGGTAGAACAAGATAGTTTAATGGCCTTCCTTGTTATGGCTTCTTCCAAGACACAGGTACAGACATTCTTGAATATATCGGAATCATACTAGAGCATTGGGACATAGTCATTATGGGAAATTAGTTAAAAAAATTATGAAGTTTTGTTACAACAAAGTAAAGGAATCACCAAAAAGAAAATGGCACAAGTCTTTCCCTTTCGTGACACAGATGTTGACTTATCAAGGTTACATGCATATACTTCTTATTGCAATTCCATACATATTTATTTAATTCCATCCCTCCAACTCTTTCCACGTGCAGCGAGTACCCAGGACTCGCAGAAGGGGAGGAAGGAAACTAGATGTGACAAGGTCGCTCAACATGTGCCTCCAATGTTTCGTCCTCCGATTCCAACATTTAGGTGCATGCAGAGTGTCAGATTCTGGTACAGCCATAAATGCTGTTGGTGTGTCTGCATTTATCACCAGATCATTATCAACTTTCTCCTCCTTTCCAGGGGCTCCTTTAGGAGGTATAAGGTAACCACATATCAGCCCCCCACGATGCTGGTAATTCACAATTCGCCCAGGAATAGCTGATGTTGGATTCAAGAGGTGGAGATAAGCATCACTGAGGACTTGGGAAGCAGCAGGAGGGCAGGGGAGAGAAGCAGCAGGAGGGGAGGGGAGAGAAGCAGCAGGAGGGCAGGGGAGATAAGCATCACTGAGGGCTTGGGAAGCAGCAGGAGGGGAGGGGAGAGAAGCAGCAGGAGGGCAGGGGAGATAAGCATCACTGAGCGCTTGGGAAGCAGCAGGAGGGCAGGGGAGAGAAGCAGCAGGAGGGCAGGGGAGAGAAGCAGCAGGAGGGCAGGGGAGATAAGCATCACTGAGGGCTTGGGAAGCAGCAGGAGGGCAGGGGAGAGAAGCAGCAGGAGGGCAGGGGAGAGAAGCATCACTGAGGGCTTGGGAAGCAGCAGGAGGGCAGGGGAGAGAAGCAGCAGGAGGGCAGGGGAGATAAGCATCACTGAGGGCTTGGGAAGCAGCAGGAGGGCAGGGGAGAGAAGCAGCAGGAGGGCAGGGGAGATAAGCATCACTGAGGGCTTGGGAAGCAGCAGGAGGGCAGGGGAGAGAAGCAGCAGGAGGGTAGGGGAGATAAGCATCACTGAGGGCTTGGGAAGCAGCAGGAGGGCAGGGGAGAGAAGCAGCAGGAGGGCAGGGGAGATACGCATCACTGAGGGCTTGGGAAGCAGCAGGAGGGCAGGGGAGAGAAGCAGCAGGAGGGCAGGGGAGAGAAGCAGCAGGAGGGCATGGGAGATAAGCATCACTGAGGGCTTGGGAAGCAGCAGGAGGGCAGGGGAGAGAAGCAGCAGGAGGGCAGGGGAGAGAAGCAGCAGGAGGGTAGGGGAGATAAGCATCACTGAGGGCTTGGGAAGCAGCAGGAGGGCAGGGGAGAGATGCAGCAGGAGGGCAGGGGAGATACGCATCACTGAGGGCTTGGGAAGCAGCAGGAGGGCAGGGGAGAGAAGCAGCAGGAGGGCAGGGGAGAGAAGCAGCAGGAGGGCAGGGGAGATAAGCATCACTGAGGGCTTGGGAAGCAGCAGGAGGGCAGGGGAGAGAAGCAGCAGGAGGGCAGGGGAGATAAGCATCACTGAGGACTTGGGAAGCAACAGGAGGGCAGGGGAGAGAAGCAGCAGGAGGGTAGGGGAGATAAGCATCACTGAGGGCTTGGGAAGCAGCAGGAGGGCAGGGGAGAGAAGCAGCAGGAGGGCAGGGGAGATAAGCATCACTGAGGGCTTGGGAAGCAGCAGGAGGGCAGGGGAGAGAAGCAGCAGGAGGGCAGGGGAGATAAGCATCACTGAGGGCTTGGGAAGCAACAGGAGGGCAGGGGAACGAAGCAGCAGGAGGGTGTGGGGGTGAAGCAGCACGGATGGCGCGGGTGGGGAAGCAACACAGAGGGTGGAGGTGGGGGAAGCAACACAGAGGGCGCTGGTAGCTCTCAATTCTGAGTTTAGCCCGGGAATAACTGATGTTGGATTTAAGAGGTGGAGATGAGCATCACTGAGGGCTTGGGAAGCAGCAGGAGGGCAGGGGAGAGAAGCAGCAGGAGGGCCCGGATGGGGAAGCAACACAGAGGGTGGAGGTGGGAGAAGCAACAGAGAGGGTGGAGTTGGGGGAAGCAACACAGAGGGCGCTGGTAGCTCTCAATTCCGAGTTTAGCCCGGGAATAACTGATGTTGGATTTAAGAAGTGGGGATAAGTATCCCCACCAGTGCTTAGGGCCCTTTTTGATAACGGGTCATTCGAATGTGGAGGGGTTTAAGTGACCTATCTCCTACAAATAACTTCAGATTGCTCATTTACTTGCTTCGGACCAAATAGCCCTGTGCAGGGAAATGGGGCCAGAGTACAGACAGACATGGAATCCTCTTCTCTAAGTCACATGTGTCAAAGAGCATCACCAACCACTACAAGATGATGGGACATGTGACACCACGTGACAAACACTAAATCCATTGAACAGTGGGTGCCAGAACAAATAGGTGACTGAAGGCACATGGGACATAATCTGGATTATTGCTGTCAGATCCTCAATATGCACACAATACAAGGACAATTCGTACAAACTACTGATGCAGTGGTATGATTTGCTGGTCAGATAGCCTGCTACCTTTGAAATAGCAAGCTATTGTTGGGGAGGTTGTGATGCGAGGGGTACCATGGATCACATGCTGGGCATGTCCGAAAAGTCTGACATATTGGGGTTCAGTTTTGCAAATTATACACAATATAACAGAAATTTAATTACAACTGGACCTAGTGTTTTAGTGCAATACAGAGAGGCTGTAAATTCTTATTATCTGAGTTCTGCAATGTGCAAACTTATTTCTCAGTTTTCTGGCTGAAAAGTTGTCTGGTGCCCAATTTTGGAAACAAGCAGATCGCCCATTACTAAGTCTCTAAGGACCAAAATGTGTATATACTGTGGAGAAAGCCTCTACAGCTGAGGTATGATACTAATGCATACGTGGATTGCACCTGGCCTAAAGTACAGCATAAAACATTAAATAAAGTTTTTGTTTTTAAAAAAGAAATTAAATGGCATGCAAATTCCAAACTGGCACTAATGTCTCTCACTTCCGACATCCGAGAGTATGAAATCAGGTGTAGAAACCATGAAGGAAATAATAAAGGCGATAAAAGTGCAAGCTCTACCTCAGCAGGGAATGAATGAGGCCACAACAAGGATGCAGAGGAAATGTGGCCAAGGGTAGGAAATTAGTAATCTCTGGGTAGTGGAGAGTGTTCAGGTCAATTGAGAATATAAAGACGATATAAATGAAGATATACATTTAATTGCATATCAATATGTAGGACGGGTGACCAGCAGGTATGTAGGAATCATAAGGGAAAATAGATGGAAGAGTCAAAATCAAGGCACTGATTAAAGGGGAGTTCTGGGATGCAAGAGGGGGTGTTCACGTGCTGGCGGTGGGATGAGAAAGGTAATGGCCAATGCTCTGCATTGGAAGAGTGGGTGGCGGTGAGATGGTGCCGGCTCGCAAAGTGCCAAACATGGAAAGCAGAAGTAAGGAATATATAGAGGAATGCGTGTCTGCATTTAGTAACCTTGCAAATGCCGTGCAACAGCTGAAAACACATGAATCCAAAATGCCTCCTTTTGCTTTATAGGCTTGTAGCGCAATGTTCCCTATAAGGTGCTTTCTAGGTCTTCCCTAAGGCAGCACATGCGCTGTCTCTTAGGAGGCATATTGTTAGTGTACAGTGGGCTTAGAGCCCGCCCATTGCTTACCATTAGTTGCTTTATTGTCACTCGCCTTTGCTTGCTTGTTATTTGTTAGCATGCAGACCTGCCAACTCACACAGTGCCACTTTGTGTCACACAAATTCGGCTCCATTCACATTATCATGCGGTGAGGAGCCAAAATCACACAGTGTCAGGTGAGACAAGCTGGAATACACTTCACAAAGTGGGTTTTCAGCTTGTCTTTGGAGGCTGTAAGTAGCTGATGTCCATTAAGGGGTGTCAGAACACCCCTGGGACATCAGTGGCTGCCTCAGCCACCCTTTGTTTTTTTTGTTTGTTTTTTTGCAGGGCATGTCGGGGTTTTGTGAAGGGCAGAGTGGCTCTTAGGAGGCACTAGGCATGAGGCTTTGCCCTCCCAGGCCATGCCCCCTCTTCACACTGAGAAATTTAATTGTAGGTTGGCAGGTCTGAGCATGTGTGGGCTTTCCTTCCGCTTTTTGTGCTTTTCCCTTCCCTGGAGCAAGGACACATTACTTGTGTCCTTCCACTGCTTCCTTTTCAGGCACTAATTTTTTGTTCTGTTTTAGCACTCAATGAGAGTGCATTTGTTTTCCAGAAGTCTCCTTTGTGTACTTCTCCTTCTCCGCCACACTCGCTCGTGTTGCTCTTCCACTGCCCATGTGTATTTTCCCTTCCCTCACATGCTTTCTCCCTTTGTTGCTTTTTTACCTTCCCCTCAGCTCTACATTGTGCTCTCTCCCATCTGTTAGCTCCACCCCACCTACAGCCACTGTGTTTCTCCTCGACCTGCATCCTTCATGTACCTTCCTCCACCTGCACCCTCTGTGTTGCTTCTCCCACCTCCACCCTGTGTTGATTCCCCACCCACGTCCTCTGTGCTGCTTCACACCCACAACCCTGCTTCGCCCCCTGCCCTTATGCACATCCCCCCTCCCCTCTGTGTTCCTTTGCCCCACCCGTGCTGTTTCCTTTTTTAGGTCGAGCCTCGAGTAGCGCGCAAGCGCTGCTTAGAGGCGAAGACTTTTAGTAAGCGAGTTTGGAAAGCAGTCCAAAAAACGCTCGTGTGTCGTGGCTGGCCTTTTTGAGATGGGTACGCGCGGCAAACATGTGTTTCCAATTATCGTGCCCAGACGCGGGCGCGATAATTGTAAACACATGCCGGCAAAAGGCCATGACGCACGAGCGTCTGGTCAGCTGAGCATGCTGCTGCGCTCCCTCCTCCCCCCTCCGCTCCCTCTGTGGTGCGCGCGCACCACTGTTTATTTTTTTTAAACCGCGCGGCCGCCATTTCTTTTTTAACGACTGCCAGCTAAATCCTGTCTGCAGAAGGCGGGCGGGGGCGCGCGCCGTCCCTCCCCCCCATCCGAGGAAGGGTGATTGGCTGTGGTCATTTAAGGACAACTGCAAGTCCCACCTCTGCTCTGAGCTACTTAAACAGTGTAGATGTGGTAATCAAATGTTCACATAGGAGTTAAGTTTAGCGTTTCGCCTAGCCCGTACTTCAAACACCGGTGCGCCACGCAGCGTGCTCGCTCTCACGGCATAGACGCTCGTCACACATATACCTCACTCAGAATCTTTAGGTCCTCTCACTGACAACCACACACAGGTCTTAGCATGGCCAACCAGCTCTTCTCCAAGGCTCTGGTCTCGGCCAAGTGGCTGGCGGAGGCCATCGGGGCCCGACGGGTGGGGCCCGGCCTGCGGGTTTTAGACGCCTCCTGGTACCCGCCAGGGGAGCGCTACGCCCGCCAGGAGTACCTGGAGCGCCACATCCCGGGCGCCTCGTTCTTCGACATCGAGGTGTGCAAGGACCAGGCCTCGCCATACGAGGGGATGCTGCCCGGCGAGCAGGTGTTCGGCGACTACGTGGGCAGCCTGGGCGTGGGCGACAACACGCACGTGGTGGTCTACGACGGCGACCAGGTGGGCTCCTTCTATGCCCCGCGGGCCTGGTGGATGTTCCGGGCCTTCGGGCACCGGCAGGTGTCGGTGCTCAACGGCGGCTTCCGGAACTGGGTGCAGGAGGGCCACCCCGTGACTGCGGAGGCCAGCAGGCCCGAACCCGCCCAGTTCAAAGCCACGCTGGACGGGCGGCTGGTGAAGAGCTTCGAGGAGATGCTGGACAACCTGCAGACCAAGAGGTTCCAGGTGGTGGACTCCAGGTCCGACGGTCGGTACCGCGGCACCGAGCCGGAGCCTGGGCAAGGTGAGAGTAGGACCTGGGTCAGCAGGAAGCACTGCCGGGGAAGTGGGCAGTGAATTACTCACCTAGACTATCGTAGAGTTGCATACAAACATCTTCACTATGATGATTACCCATCCATCCACACGCTCGCAGGACTGTACAATTAGCCTTCCGTTTATACGTACCTTCTAACGTGCCGGTATACACGCACTATCTACCAGGCCAAGGCATGCATTGAGAATTAACAACCACACACCCAGAATATTAAACACTCGTATTTTCTATTTTGGAATTTCTGTATCTCTCTGACCACGTCTTTCGCGGCAGGAGAGCGCTTTACAAAGAAGGTATAGATACATATAAACCTCATAACGGCCTTGCATAATACCAGTCAGATAGATTATTAATAGACAGACTCGTGACAGTATTTAAGTAAAAGTATAAAAACAACCGTACAGATTAATAAGGAGACCGTAAATACTTGCAGAAAACGATACATAACACCGATTATCTTTTTTCCATGTCCTCCGTAAATGTACTTCACATATTAAAGGAAGATTAATGTCTGGAAGACGCTCCCTCTATTGAGGAGTGTAGTATCTAGTAGGGCTTCTTAGAGGCCATGTACGAGGTTGTTCTTAGCGCCGATGGGACGGCGTTCCACATTTTTAGTGTCACCCCGAAACTACTGGTTAAGAATTGTTTGTCTTTTGTATCTGGATATTTATAGAGACCTAATTTATTTATTCCTGGAATTTCAGCTTTTTCCTATAATTGTACATTTCTCAGCTCGAATGGCATGTTATGATGAAGGGCCTTGTGTGCCATACAAGTAGTTCTCAGAAAGCACCTGTTAGCCACTGGGTGCCAGTTAAGAGATGCACACACACTGAGGTCTGTACATCTAGAGAAACGCACACTGTGGGGGTTCCATGCCCAACCATTACTTCTGGTTGAACTCCCTGATGTAAGTGCACGTGGCCTGGTTTGTAGATACATCTAATTATATTTGAGAGGTTCCCATCTCTGCACACAGACATTGAGTGCCATAGGTTGCCAAGACGTAAACAAGCCAATAATTGATGTAATGGCCAAGTGGGAATTTATATGGGGACTGACTGACAATTTAGATGGCGCCAAGAGACCCAGTCAGCTCATAAGAACTCACTCGTTAGCCAAGCAGACCGGTCTTCATTTTTTTCTTAAAGAGAGATCGAGGCAGAGATGAGCAGGAGAACTTTCGCACCATCAATCGGGCACTCGCCTTACTCCGTAGGAAGTGACGTTGTATTCAGGGATGTACACTTGAAGACCAATAACCAGGGCCACTGGAATTATGAGAGAGTGGAGCACCAAATGGTGCGGAACCTGGGTTGACTAAATTATGTGGCAAGTAAAGGACAATTATGCAGCATAATGCAGCTTTTTTGATAGTTTTACGTCATTATTTTGTAATTTTTATATGGTAATACAGTTTCAAACATTTCAAGTCATTAGTACCACTGCTCACAAACACATGTGGCCACGTTTTTATTAACTTTGGATCCATTTAAGCTAAAAACGTTTTTATTTGTTAAAAACCTGCAGATTATGGCGCAGATGGATTATGTGGCAAATCCATAATTATGCGAAATAAGCCCCGGCACAGAATCTCATAATTACAGTGGGCCTGCAAATAACAATAACATAATATACAAACATTGGCATAGCCAATAGGTCTCGCCTTTGGGACCTTATAAGTGTTTAGCCATGCAACAGTTGTTGCACCAAGGATATTGTGCTGCATAACTAAATACTTATAAGGTCCCAAAAGCGAGACCTATTGGCTATGCCAATGCTTGTCTTTTTGTTTACCAATTCAACTTGGATCGGTAAATAAAAAAAAGAAAGCAATTGCATTGATTTGTAGACCTGCACATGCTTAGTGTGTGTGCCTACTAAATTACACAGCCGGTCGCCTCATAGGCTTTTTTTCTGTCTTAAAACCCATTCTGCACAGCATTGGGGGTTCCATATACAAGACCTACCTGCTTTGCCAATGCTTGTTTCATTTTCTCATGCACAAATTGAAAGAGCATGTTGAGGAGAAGGGGCTGAAGGATTCCAAAAGTGAGAGACAACCGGCTCCCTGGCAGAGTCACAGAGGGCAGACTCTAAGGGGCAATTTGGGCGTGGGCCCAAACGGCATGAGGTATGTAGGTCCTGGTAAATTTTGGTTCTGACTTCTCTTTCCTACTTCTAAATATTTTTTGACAAATATGTCTAGAGGCCAGTTTGATAAACCCCTCAGATGAGGTAATTGGCCTTTTTTAGTCTCTCACTAACTACTAGACTCTAGACCATTTTTATCAACTCATTATTAGACTCCTAAATTCTGCCCAGTGGCTAGAAGGTGACGTACAGGCATTTTGTGAAACTTTGAAATAAATAAGAAGGTACTCCTGTGTTCTTTCCATGCATTCCAAGCTGGTAAGCGCTTCAGATGATCTGAGTTTACCGAGCTGTGGGTGCGCGCACTACTTGGAAAATAGTGTAGCCCCGTTGGGCGGTCTAAAAAATACGCAAAACAGCCTGTACAAATTTGTTACTAGTTATAGGTTACAGACTGATCTGGTGAGTAACCAGAGCACTGTACATAAATGGTGGGTGGGATGGGGGTGAATCAGGCACGTAGTGATTTGCCCCGAATCACTCTGTATTAGGTCAAGTGCACAATTAAATAATTATAACCCAGCTGTTTAAATTCCTAAGTCATCAACTTATCCACTAGACTAGATCTCTTCCTGTTCTAACTCCCAGGAAACCTTACCTGTCACGTTATGCATGAACTTCCTAAGTGTTGCTCCAGCCCAGTATGCAACAGAGGACTTTGCAAAGGTAAAGAAGTGTGTTTTTCTTTAAACCGCGTAATGCCCAAGTAAACAATGGCACCCATCGGAGCAGGAGGGACTCATTGTAAACTCGGACACCCCTGAGGCTCCATGGCAGTGACCATCGATATCAGGCCTGGTAAAATGTGACGGATCCTATGGCAGGTTCCTGGTTCATAGATGCAGAGATAGCGACAATAGTCCAGCCCCATTGACTCTGGACATGTCCCTCCCTGTTTAAACATTGTTGACTCTGTTCAGGCTTCTGTGCTGTGTGCATTGAGTATCTGGCCAAAGTCCTCGAATCACGTGTCATTCTTCCACCTAAGTCAATAAGCCCTTACGCGTGACTCTCAGGTTCACCACCATCATTCAGGCTGTTCAACACTTATATCTAAACTTTGGAAGACTTGTACTAGGAATCCACAATGCAGTATTTATTTTCTGGTTAGATTTTCTTTTTAAATTCATTTTTATTAAACATATAAGTAGGTAAACCAGCACTGCATTGAATTCACGATATTACACAAGCAAAGTAATTATCTAAAACCTGTTTCTAATTTCGATGCAGTTTAACTGTATGATCAATAACATTTTGTGGAATTGAAAATGAGGAGAAAACCTATTTACAAACTGAAGCATGTAATTCACCGCCCTATATTCATACACGTAATATTTTCCCATGTTCAGTCTACGGTGCTATTTTAAAACCTGTTCCTGTACTTCTGGGATCAAACAAGATTTCCATTCCTTCAAAACCAACTTCTGTGCAGTTAATATATTTCTTCCTAACCACATCCATGTGCAGCACTGAGACAATATTAATCTTTAATATTGTCAACAAATGACAAAAGAGGAGGTGTGTCTTGCTAATGTGAACCGGAGTCCCAATAGTGAGGGTAGGTTTATATTCCAACAACGTAACGTCCTGGGTTTTGTTCTGGGCAGGCAGTGTGTAATACAGCAGATTTCACTGTTTGTAAACACATTAAGCATTTCTCTAGTGCAGCTTGAGCTCTGACGTCCATATCACAAGGTTCTTGTACAGTTGGTTTCATAAAGAGGTGTCTGTCTTGAGATAATCATCAGGGTTATTTTCAGTTCGGCATTTGTGTGCTTGTAATAATCCTTAGCACATCCATCCAATATGTCCTTGATGGATTTATATCCTGTCTTTAAAACTACAGTGGTCCTGATAGGCCCTCGCAGTGAAAGCCGACAACTTCCATAGGACTGAAGGGATCCCTCAGTAGCAGTGGAAAGCTGTAAGGGGGCCTCATCCATGTTATTGACCTGTACCTGCATGAACGTGCCACTGCCATCTCAAGAGCCTTCCGAAGTACGGGATAGGGGGCGAGAAGCTTTGTCCCAGCGTGGCACTTCGGGGATGATGGGGTCACTATGTTCTAGTACTTAGATTTTTCAATCCACCTTGTTTGTTTAAAACCATGTGTGTGTGTCATTTTCAGCTTTTTTGTAAAGTGAGCACAGCAGGCCTACAGCAGTGAGCTGATATAGGAGTGCGAGAGTTGTAATTCACTTTGACTGATGTATTTCATAAGGGTGGGGGTGCATTCAACCACCTCTCCAGGTTTGGAACATTTGCTTCATCCTTTGCAGGCTGGCTTTGGATCTGGATGGGACACTGAATCTGTAGTGACCGCAGCGCTTGATACCCTCCGGGGTCTTGCTGATTGTGATAAATCTGCCATCCTTTTATTGCTGGATTTATCAGCGGCCTTTGATACTGTTGACCATCACATCTTACTAGTAAGTCTCAAAGGTCTTGGCATCGAACACAAAGCTCTGAAATGGTTGAACAGTTTTGTTTCTGAGCGGTCTTGCCAGGTTGAACTTGTGTTGTCAAAGGCGAAAGCCCTGACTTGTAAAGTCCCTCAGCAGTCGGTGCTGTCTCCTTCTTTTATTTCCTTTGTACATGTTACCACTGGTATTTCTGATCCAGTCATTCAGACTGATTGTGCTCATTTATGCTGATGACACATATGTACTGTTAACAGGTAATGTCATTCCGGATGAGTTAATCTGTTCTCCATGATTGCATGTCTATGGTTCACACATGCATGTCGGAAAACTACCTAATGTGGAATGTGGAAAAACTGAAATTCTGTTACTGTACAATCAGGCCACTATATGGGAAAACTCTTTTTGGCCAACATTATTAGGGAAGTCCCCTGACCCACCTCATACTCTAGAAAATTAGGGTGTTAAGATAGACACTGGATTAACCACAGATGATCAAATTAAACCAGTAACCTCCACGTGTTTCTTCCAGTTAAGAGTGATAAAAAGGATTCATGGCCAGACAGGCCGTGTCGGGCATCGGACGTTCCCCCAGGAGGCTGGAAGGGTTGGGGGCCGGTTTTGTTACTGGGGCCGGTTTTGTAGAAGTGCAGCAGTTTTGAAAGTACCTGCTGCAGAATTCCTTGTAAATCCAGTGGTTTTCAGGCAACAATAAAAGTCTTCAGATAACTCCGGTGATTAATGTACCCTATGGGAGCAGGTGTGCAGAAATTTGCCAGGGCTGCTTTGAGTTCCCAGTCCAGCCCTGAAAGGATTACATGACTCTTTTCATCTGAGCAATGAATTTTTTATTATGAACGACTTATTTCCAGCTAGATTTGACTTTTACAATACACTTTACCTTGGCCTGCCAGTTGACTCAATAAAGAAAATGCAGTTGGTGCAAAATGCGGGCAAATTAGATTGATCTTTAATATCAGGAAATTTGAATCAATCGCGGCAGACCTGGCGAAAGCACAGTGGCTTCTAGTAGATCATAGAATTAGGTTCAAATCTTCATGCCTAGTACACAAGGCACTGTTGGGCACTTGTCACAGTCCCCTTACTGATGAATTCTGATTTTACAGACTAAATAGAAAGCTTCGGTCAGAAAATGCAAACCTATTAAATGTACCAATAGCTAAAAGAGTGACCCCAGGAGGAAGGTCTTTCTACTTGCGGCTGCCAAGCTTTGGAACTCCTGGTCTAATGAGCTAGGCAAAGAACCATCACTGATGCAGATCAGAAAATGTTGGAAACATGCTCTTTTTAGTGCAAGCCTAGCACTACTGAAAACAATTGTCATGTAGTTCCTCGGAATCCCCCAGGACCTGCGCTGTTTGGATGACCTAAACTGAGGGCTTGGTGTCCAAACCGACTCCAGACACCCCCACAGGATATGTCAGCCATTAGACCAGCTAGCTCTACAGTGCCACTACCACCCCGCTGTATTCTACAGTGGTGTAGGTAGTTTCTGGCAACCACTGAACATAACAACCCTGATTCCTCAGGGATCGTGGGAAACAGTGCAGTACTTTTCGCTCAGTCACTCGTGTTTGCTTATTCTCAGGAAATACACAAGATGGCAATTGGGACGTTTCCACTAAGTATTTATTGGTCCAGCGACAGTCTTGTGTAAAACATATGTGCTGCGACAATCAGGCGACAGAAGCATACGAAAGAAATTGCAAGTGCTAATATGGTAAACAGTAGATACATTTCTACCACAGTGCTAAGAAGATGAACAAATATAGTTCAGATAAAAACAGTAGCATTTGCATACTCCTATAATGCGCTCCGTACGTAATTTGCCTAAATGTACCTAGCCTAGATATGTAGGTGTAGCATGTATATGTGCATATGTGTATGTAGCCAAGAATCCCCTAGCGTAGAACCATCCCCCTCACCTGATGGTAGAGAATGAAGGACCCCGTCTCTGCTTCGAGGATGACACCCCGCAAGGGATGTCAGACCGCTGCGTGTCGAAGTTTCAGCATGCAGGACCCCGTGTCAGCTTGGAAGGAAATCTCCTTTAATTTTGAGGAGGAAATAAGGGTCTTATATACTAGAGTCGTCACTCCAGGGTTTTTTCTAGAATCGATATGTTTTGAAAACAATCATAAATGTTTTGAAAACACTCATAAATGTTTTGCCAAACAAATGCGATCATGCACAGCTGGCTGTTGGCCAAGGATGAAAAAAGCGGTGACCCTTATACAGAATAATTCTGCCGTGCCTGGGGACATGTTTATGTACGTCAGGTACAGGGATTATGATAGAATACTAAGAGCCTGGTGTCGAAGACATAGGAGCAAGCTACTAGGTAAAAGGTCACCTGTTTGAAATCGTTATTGCCGTGTGGATAGGACAATATATGAAAATAGGGGTATACATGACAGGACTAGCCTAAAGGACATGACACAATGAATCAGATCAAGCTTTTTGTTATGGGTTTAAGCTCCAAGGTACCCACGGGTGAATATCTGGGCAAGATAAAACACCATAAATAAATAAAAAATGAATGATGTTTCTATGCTGCCGTGTTCGGGCACTGGTATTACTTTGTGTCCTTCTTACCATACAAAATCTGCTCTGAAAGGCTGTGAAAATGTAGAAAATACCATGGCTGGTCCCAAACCATGAAGGGAAACATGCTAGCCCATGCCTAGTGAGGACTAACCCAAACAAGTATATGGCAAAAGGTGGCTGACCCAGGGCCTTATTCTGTATGTTATCTGTTTGTTGTATATTTTGATCACATGAGTTTCTTATCAGTTAAACCTGTCTACAGACACACCTGAAAAGGACTGATGAACTACTCCGCCTTGACGCTGCCCAGTACTGACACACATTCAGGTGCATTGCATCTCTTCTGACTTGCAGTGTGCACTGGTACCCCATGATGGACACAGAGTAAGCTCCCTCACAGTGTATCTCTTCGGACTTGTATTATTCACTGGTACTAACACATCCATTCAGCTCTCAGAAGTTTGGACCCTACTCAAAACACTCGCTCTAATCACTGCAGCTAAAATCCCTTACTTAAGACCACCATCAGCGAGGCGACCAAAGCCTTATACGAGACTGTCAGACACTGCACCACAGTCCCTGTTTCAGTCAATAAATGCAATGCCATTAACCGGTTCTCTAGCTAGAAGATTGACAAAATCCGATCCAACATCATTCATTACCCCTTTCACTGCCCCCTCACTTCCAGCCATTCATTATCCTCTCACCACTAAATGAACCTCTTTCAAGCTATTCCTGCATATAGATCTCTCCAAAATCTTAAACTCTCTCAATGTAATCTCCTATGAAGATTACACCCTTACTTCTTCCCTCATCAAATCACTCCAAGGAGAGGCTCCAAAACCCCAAGTTGTCTATGCCTCCCTAAGTCACGAAATATTCCCAAATGGCCCTAATACCTCACCAACCTCTGCCCTATTCACCTTCTATTCATAAGAAAGATCATTGAGAAAACAGTTGCCACCAAGTTCCAAGAGCACATCAGCAAGAATAATCCACAGGACTACCAATCAGACTTCAGGCCACGCTGCACCTCTGCGATAGCCAAACTCAGTAGATGATGACCGCCTTCTCCTCAGAAACGACCACTGCCTTCTAGCCCTGCCTGACCTCTATGCAGCCTTCGAAACAGTTGACCATCCAGCTCTGATCAAGACCCTGAAAACACTCATGGGATTTTCAGGCACTAACTTTCCGAGGGTCACATTCTACTTCACCAACTGCTGGCACCAGCGAGTGCAAATAGGTTCCACAATATCACAGACACTCCCCATCTTCTGCACACTGCCCTAGGGCTCCATCTTTTCACCCATCATCTTTAACCCCTACATGGAACTTCTCAGGGCCATTCTTGCAGACAGCTGCATCACTATCCCTCAATACCCAACTGTACCTAAATGTATTCCCAGTGATCCATGTGCAGAGACAAATATCCCACCTCAAGCTCATCCAGTGTTGGATGTCAACTAACTTCCTTAAGCTGAATTTCTCCTGTTTACAAACCATGCCAAATAACCCCGGATTGAAGCCTGCACTCCAAATTAAAACTACTAGGCTTCGCTCCTCAGCTAACAGACTATGCAAAATCCCTGGGATTCACTCTCAACACAGACCTCTCATTCAATTTCAAACAACCCATTGCAAGAAATACCAACACAGCTTGGCTTTAACTCCTCCTCTTGAAGAAAGTGAATCTGATTGTCCTGTAAGATGACTTCAGGACACCCATAAAAGCCTTAGTCCTCTCCCATCTGGACTGAGGTAACGACTTGCTCAGTGGTCTCCGCAATATCACTCTAGCACCCTGGAAAGGCTTCCTACACGCAGCAGCAGCATGGCTCATCAAGAGTTCGAAGAAGTTCGAGCACACTACCACCACGTGCTCCGCCTTCCAGCCGGATCATCATCAAGACTTAACCACAACAATGGGACCCCAGCTTACCTTACAAACATGCCAGCCATGTCTGGGGGACAATGCTAGACATGGAGCCTGGACATCGACAGACTGAGCCAAAAGATTGCAAGAAGTTAAAACCAGAAGGCAAATGTTCTCTGTCCATGCTCTTCAAAAATGGAACAGCATCTCTATTGACATTAAATCAACACTGACTCTCATAGGATGTAGAAGAACCACCTCTTCAAGGAGCACTACCCTTAACTGACAGTCTATCATTGACCTTGCCTAACTGATTGTGTCTTCCACGATGGCCATGCGCCTTGTTCAGCGCTCAAGTGCTCTCGAACTAGGTTTGCGCTCTCCTAATAACACATACCCATACATACATACATACTTCCTGATTACATTTAAACAGGTGTAGATGTGCATCATTAAACCCCATCAGACATTCAAGTATGAATGTACATATACTGATTAAATAAATGTGGAAATATACTTTTTCACAAAACCCCAACTAAATATGGGTAACCACCAATGAAATGAGAAAAAAAAAAATAAGGCTACTTATAATTGGAAAAGTAAAAAACTAAATATCACAAAACTGAGGCCATAGGTGTAATTACCAGCTCTAACACCTCAATGACAGCAAAGGTATATTGACGTTGTTGTGTGAACTACCTACCAGTTGATCCAAAATTTAAGAAATACACCGTTTTAAGTAAACTGTTTCTCTACAGTAGCCCTTCATTGGTGGGTATTAATGTATGTTATTGCACTCTTTGTATTGCACTGCCATGCTTGAGCCAGACATGAAATGTTCCTTAGTGAAACACAATGAACTCCATAAAGTTAAAGGGGGCATGTCTCAAATGTCCTGAATATGGGTGACGTTTTTCTGTGAATTCGGGTGTAAATATTTAGTAAGTCCTGAAAACGTCACACCTACTCAAAGAGGGACATTGTCGATAATTCTGTGGTCCGTGCATGTGTATGCATTTGAAGCCTTGCTACAGTTGAGTAGCTGTCTTCCCCTTTCCCTCGTGGGAGGTTTGCAATTCCTAGCACATAATCTGGTGAGAGATCATAATAGGAAAGGGACGTGGGAGCCCCCTCTGGTTTTGTTATGCCTCCTCCCCTAGTTTTGTTGCATCTCCTCCTCTGATTGTGCCATGCCCCTCTCTGGTTTTGTTATGTATCATTCTCTGGTTTTGTTATGCCTTCCCCTCTGGTTTTGTATGCCTCCTCCTCTGGTTTTGTTATGCCTCCTCTGGTTTTGTTATGCCTCCTCCTCTGGTTGTGTTATGCCTCCTCCTCTGGTTTTGTTATGCCTCCTCTGGTTTTGTTATGCCTCCACCTCTGGTTTTGTTATGCCCCCACCTCTGGTTTTGTTATGCCCCCCTCTGGTTTTGGTATGCCTCCTTCTCTGGTCGTGTTATGCCTCCTCCTCTGGTTTTGTTATGGGGCCTCCTCTGGTTTTGCTATGCCCCCTCTGGTTTTGTTACGCCTTTTCCGTTGGTTTTGTTAAGCCTCCCCTTTGGTTTTGTTATGCGTCCTCCTCTGGTTTTGTTGTGTCCTCCTCTGGTTTTGCTATGCCCCCCTCTAGTTTTGTTACGCCCCCTCCTTTGGTTTTGTTATGCGTCCTCCTCTGATTTTGTTGTGTCCTCCTCTGGTTTGGTTATGCGTCCTCCTCTGGTTTGGTTATGCCTCCCCTTGGTTTTGTTACAGCTCCTCCTCTGGTTTTGTTATGCCTTTATCTTTAGTTTTGTTATGTGTCCTTCTCTGGTTTTGTTGTGTCCTCCTCTGGTTTTGTTATGACCCCCTCTGGTTTTGTTACACCACCACCCCCCCCCCCCCTTTGGTTTTGTTATGCATCCTCCTCTGATTTTGTTGTGTCCTCCTCTGGTTTGGTTGTGCGTCCTCCACTGGTTTGGTTATGCGTCCTCCACTGGTTTGGTTATGCCTCCCCCTCTGGTTTTGTTATGTGTCCTCCTCTGGTTTTGCTATGCCTCCCTCTGGTTTTGTTACAGCTTCTCCTCTGGTTTTGTTATGCCTTCCTCTTTAGTTTTGTTTTGTGTCCTCCTCTGGTTTTGTTGTGTCCTCCTCTGGTTTTGTTATGCCTTCCTCTTTAGTTTTGTTATGCGTCCTCCTCTGGTTTTGTTGTGTCCTCCTCTGGTTTTGTTATGCCTCCTCCTCTGGTTTTGTTATTCCCCCCTCTGGTTTTGTTACGCCTCCCCCTTTGGTTTTGTTACGCTTCCCCGTTTGGTTTTGTTATGCCTCCTCCTCTGGTTCTGTTATAAATCCTCCTCTGGTTTTGTTATGCGTCCTCCTCTGGTTTTTTTTGTGTCCTCCTCTGGTTTTGGTATGCCTCCCCTCTATTCCCCTTGAGGGCATTTAGGTCCTGGGGCTTCACATTCCACTATGGACCAAATGTTCTGACGGGACAGAAATCTGACTCCACATCCTCCATCAACCTTAACGTCCCTTTACCTTTATTGTTTCCAATGAATGTGAGTATAGTCAAGGCTTTGTATCCGTTCTGGAGTCAGAATCTCACTTCTTGGCCCCAGTGGTTTTAGGACGTCCTACATACATTGCTATGGCAATGCCCCGCTCTCCTGTGTGTCAGCTCCATACAAACTGTTTAATAAATTTGATGACCTATAAGGGAGAACCACAAATGGCTAATGACATTTGGCAAAAGCAATGCTTTCTGTACTCCAAAACGTTCAGAAAGGGGTGGAGGTGTTGGTGCCAGTAACAAGGCCTTCAATGTTGGTGCCAGTAACTAGGCCTCAGTTTAATTCCCCAGCTTCTGGTTCTGCAAGTTGTGTCAAGTCAGAAGAAGCTGGTTGGGTGAAGTCCCTCCCTGTGCAGCATTGTGTTAAGTCAGAGGGAGCTCTTTGGGTGAAGTCCCTCCCTGTGCAGCACTGTGTTAAGTCAGAGGGTGCTGGTTGGGTAAAGTCACTCCCTAGGCAGCATTGTGTTGAGTCAGAGGGAGCTTGTTGGGTGAAGTCCCTCCCTGTGCAGCATTGCGTAAAGTCAGAGGAAGCTGGTTGGGTGAAGTCCCTCCCTGTGCAGCATTGTACTAAGTCAGAGGGCTCTGGTTGGTTGACGTCCCTCCCTGTGCAGCATTGCGTAAAGTCAGAGGAAGCTGGTTGGGTGAAGTCCCTCCCTGTGCAGCATTGTGTTAAGTCAGAGGGAGCTGTTTGGGTGAAGTGCCTCCCTGTGCAGCACTGTGCTAAGTCAGAAAGAGCTGGCTGGGTGACATGCCTCCCTGTGCAGCATTGTGTTAAGTCAAAGGGAGCTGGTTGGTTGAAGTCCCTCCCTGTGCAGCTCTGTGTTAAGTCAGAGGGAGCTGCTTAGGTGATGTCCCTCACTGTGCAGCATTGTGGTAAAGTCCCTCCCTGTGCAGCATTGTGCTAAGTCAGAGGGCGCTGGTTGGTTGACATCCCTCCCTGTGCAGCATTGTGTTAAGTCAGAGGGAGCTGGCAGCATTGTGTTAAGTGAGAGGGAGCTGGTTAGGTGACGTCCATCCTTGGGTAGCATTGTGTTAAGTCAGAGGGAGCTGGTTGGGTGACGTCCATCCCTGGGTAGCATTGTGTTGAGTCACAGGGAGGGGGTTGGGTGAAGTCCCTTCCTGTGCAGCATTGCGTAAAGTCAGAGGGAGCTGTTTGGGTGAAGTGCCTCCCTGTGCAGCACTGTGCTAAGTCAGAAAGAGCTGGCTGGGTGACATGCCTCCCTGTGCAGCATTGTGTTAAGTCAAAGGGAGCTGGTTGGTTGAAGTCCCTCCCTGTGCAGCTCTGTGTTAAGTCAGAGGAGCTGCTTAGGTGATGTCCCTCACTGTGCAGCATTGTGGTAAACTCCTCCCTGTGCAGCATTGTGCTAAGTCAGAGGGCGCTGGTTGGTTGACATCCCTCCCTGTGCAGCATTGTGTTAAGTCAGAGGGAGCTGGCAGCATTGTGTTAAGTCAGAGGGAGCTGGTTAGGTGACGTCCATCCCTGGGTAGCATTGTGTTGAGTCACAGGGAGGGGGTTGGGTGAAGTCCCTTCCTGTGCAGCATTGTGTTAAGTCAGAGGGAGCGGGTTGGGTGAAGTCCCTCCCTGTGATGCTTTGTGTTCTACCTCTGGCCTTAGAAAGAAGTATGGTTTGGCATCCGTCTAGACATCCGCAAAGCATGAGTCACCAATGAATCATTTCTGTGGTCGAGCATATGTGCATGACAACACTCTCTATTTCATGACTAATGTTAAAGCTGAGCTTGAACTATGACCAACAGGAAGTACAAAAGAGAATATTTGGTTTTATTTTACCTGAAAATAACTAAGAGCAAACAAGTATCAGGGGACGTCCCACTGCAACATAAAGTGGAAAAGAATCTGTTAAAAATCAGACGTCCCAACGTCCCACCCCGTCAGTGGCTGGAAGAACAGAGAAGGGACAGTAGCTTCAAATGCACTTACCCTTTGTTAGCTCCTCTCAAACCTATAGGTAGAAGTGAGGCAAATTGTTATTAAAATACAAACATTGCATGTCAGCAGGAAAACAAGGAAAGGGGCTAACAGCTGCCTAGCAAAGTGTCTAAAGAGTGTCAAAGAGGAGGCAGTTGTGGGAACACTTCCCCCTAGGGTCTTCGGCACCTACTCAAGGGTTAATATCTGTCGTCATCATCATCAATCTTACAAAGTGCTAAAGACTGAATAGACAAGTAGGCACTGTGGAGGACATGAACACAGTTGTTAAAAAGTAGTGTCCTTCTGAAAAGGAAGGAGTGATGGGTGCGGGGTAATTCCGTGGGGTGAGAGAGTTCCATAGGGCAATGGCAATCCCAGCAGCTTCTGCACCCAGTCTTTTTTTTTCTTCTGCTCTGAAGTGGGGTCAGAAGGCCTTTCTCAGCTGAACTCAACAACTGTTGAAAATGAAATACTATTACAGATTAATAAAGTGTGTCAATCAATCTATATGTGTAGATAGATAGGTAGGTAGGTAGGTAGGTAGGTAGGTAGGTAGATAGATAGATAGATAGATAGATAGATAGACAGACAGACCAGACAGTGGCGGGTGGTGATCTATAGATGTGGAGGGGCGCTGGAGCATAGTGGATGTTTTAACCCACTAACAGGCACTGTGATAAATGCCTTTAGTCTCGATGCCAAAGCTCTCAATCAGTGCTCGTTAAGAGTGTTTTATTTATAGCGCACCGTGATTGACAGCTCTGAACTTGAGGCTGAAGGCTGTGCGAGTTTCTCACAATGCCTGTCAGTGGGTCAAAAAAGTAAATAATAATAATAAAATATTTACTTAGCCACTTGTCCTCGGTGTTCTTGCATAATTAAAGATTTGCTGCATTTGCCACATAATCGATCTTCTGGTGCATAATTTGCAGATTTTAACAAAAAACATTGTTTCTAGCTCAAACGGTTCAAAAGTTACTAAAAATGCTGCAACCTGTGTTGCCGCGCTGTGTGAAGCCCATTTCAAAGATTGGCTGGCCACCTTTCTGTTGCTTATTGCTTTATTTGGGTGTAAAACCGGTACTAATGAGGTGCAACCAACGCCCTAACAGTTAAAAAAATGTATAAATGGCAAAATAAGGGAGTATTACTATCACAAAATGTGCCGCATTACTCTGCATAATTTGCCATATTCCAGTGGCCCTGAATATAATCTAGTGTGTGCGATTACTGGCCTCAGTTGAAGCACTGATTAGAGCACTGGCATGTGCCGACAAAAAGTATGCATTAGCAAAAAAGAATGATATGCTACAGTTCAGCATATTACTTTTTTTTTTTTAGCAATCAAAACCAATTTTTGAAAAGCTCCAACCTTCACATTAAAGATTTCGATATGTGCATAGTTTGTGTTTGAGAATTAAATAAAATATTTCAGAATGTGTGTATTTGTTTAATGTATACTTGTTTCTGCATATTGCTTTATTTTTGGGGTTCACATCGTATAAATTGGTTAGGTTGGGGCCTCCGGCTTCCAAGACCGTCTGGCAATGTGTAGCTAGGTTGGTGGGAAAGCAGGTGCGTATACAGGAGTGCTCGCTCAACAGCCACACTGACTGTGTCTGGTCCAGCAAAGTCGGGGTGACCTGAGCACAGAATGGAAAAGAATGATATGTGCCTCCAGGGCAGTTTGAGCAGGGCTCCCCACCCTCGTGTTTGATATGTGTGGAGCACGTGTGCCTCACTGCAGGGCTCAGAACCTCTGGGAAGAAAGAGGTGGAGGTATATGGACTTGACAAGGAACCAACAGCAATAACTATGAGTACACTACTGACAATACACAATACATAGCTCTATACCTGTGTAAATTTTCAATTCTTGGGAGCTATGAAATATAGGCTATATATTCACTAACCTTAGGCAAAAGGCAATTGTTCGAAGGAACGAAAATGCAGGAACTTCAAATTCTGTCACATCAGGGCCAAATATACCCAGTCCATCAAAATCAGTGAGGACTCTTTGTACTGGGAGAAGTTTGTCTTGGAGCTGGGTGCAAGCTGTGCAGCTCGAGGCCCCTACAATAGCAAGAGTAAGCTATGAAAGATTGTGCTGTGGTTGCCGATGACGGTGAAGAAACCTGAGTCATAAACCAGCAAGAGATGGCAGCTGAGGAACAGCGCGGAACAGAAGTGGAAAGGATCAGCAGATGGATGAGCAGACCTGAAGGCATATTCCCGCCTGCTGTGAACAGGAATGCAAAAGTGGAGGTAATGTACCACCACAGGCTGAAAACTAATGGTTCTTCAAATAAAACAATAGTTATGGTGAAAACATCAGTAAGAAGTCTCTAAGGTCTGGGGAACCTATCCTGGGTAGACTGCCTTTCCTCCGATGGTTAAGAAGGGAAAGGAGTTCCATTTGTTCTCGAACCTAATCTGTGTTAGGTAGAAGTAGAAGGCAGAATGCTTGTCACAGTTTCTGATTACCTCTGGTAGATACAGGCCGACTGTGGAAGGCAGCAAGCACAGTAGTGGTGGAAACCAGTAATCCCTAGGTTTCCTTGATGATGTGGCAGTCCTCCCACCTCAGTCTCATGAAACAAAATTCCTTCTCAGCCACCCTTCAGGAAGTGGGACATCTCAGCACCATCCTTCTTCCTCTATGCACTGTAAGAGAGAAACCAGGCTGCATGACTCTATACCTTCCTCTCTCCAGGATGCTCAGTGAATGCAAGCATCTCCATCCAATGAGGTCAGTGTCCATCTCATTGAGTTCCCTCCAAGTTGCAGTATTAAAGACAATTCTCATGATGACCGGGTGGTAAGTGGGCCACCCAACATTAGGCTCCAATCAGGGCTTACTACTCTGTCTTGTTTTGGTGTCTACTAGATACTTGCAGTGAGGCCTGCCCTCAGCCAAACCAAGGCATTAGGTAGATTTGCAGTACGCCATGGAACACTAGTTGCCCTTCTCCATTGTGTTTCGGGCTTCTTGGCTTCTTCAGGTCTTGTCTGTGGCCGAGTATGTGCACTGGTGCAGTATTTGCCTTCTGGTGACAAAACATTTTTCTTAGGAGTTTATATTAAGCAGTAAATCAAAGCAAATAGCTATTGTAGGTGTTAGATGATGGAGATACAACCAGTAGTGGGTGAAAGGATAGGGGATAGAGATGGTAGTCGGTTCTGTCATAGGTGGGGTTAACCATGGGCTTATGCTCAAGGACGTTTGAGAGAAAATATACGTTTACTGAAGCAAATCTTCAGAGGGAAGAGCCGTCAACATGTGATTTAGCATCTGCTACATATAGACTGTTGGATAGGTCTTCGGAAAGATATAAAACATTGGTAGGGTAGCAGTCCGCTAGACCCAGTTAATGAAGAGCGGGTAGGGGGAACGTGGTATATACAAGCCGGAGTGAGTGCGGTTTTCTTTAGGATTGACTAAAGCACATTCTTTTCCTCAGGCAAGGCTTCCACATGGGGAGCAGTTCATGCTCTGAATCACTCCATCAACTGATATTTATAACTGGCTACTGTCTTTTATTTCGAGTGATTCTCCTTTGTGGATTTCCTATACTTCAGATGTTCCTACCTTGATCCCTCTCATGTAAGGTACTGAGGGAATTGACATGTATAGGGACATATATTTCTGCTTTTGGACTGAATTTTGAGTTAAAATCCAGTTGATGTCTTACTGGAAGTAGGGATGGGCATGATGGAGTTATCCAGTAAAATAGAGAGTTATTTAGAGATTTATTTTTAGACAGACATCCAGGAAGCAGGACGGGTGCCCCCAGATGCAACAATGTCACAGGGCTTGTTGGTTCTTTCTTATTCTTCACTGAAAAGTCTGAACAGAAGGGCTAATGTAAGAAGGATTTTAATAGAAATGTTTTTTTGTGTGAGCCCCTGGAAGATTTTATCTTACTAGGGAAGAAGGTTGATAAAATCAAGTTTTTAGAGTCAGATCTCGGAGTCAAATTTGGCTGCTAGTTGACCAGGCAAGGACAAAGGTATATCCCATTAGACCTATAGTTGGAGGCTGCTGTTGGCGTTGCCACTATGAGGTGAATTATGAGATTGTGCCTTCTTGCACGGTCCAGGTTGGTGCAAGGAGCAACGAATGGCCATGCTCCTGGCTACATATCAGTGTGTTTGGGGCTTAGGTCTTTGTTGTGTTGGGCTTCCTTTGAGGAATACCAGAGGATAGCAAACAACTGTCGCTGGAGGATCAGGCCATATATTTACCATTGTGAATCCTCTTCCTTAATGTAATGTGATGTGATGTAATGTAAATACTTTTCCAAGGAAATGGGCTGTAGGTGCTATTTTCTAAGAGCTGCCAATCCAGTAAGGACTCCCAACCAATGGACTATGGGGGCTTGAAAAGCTACGTTTTGGGTTCTTTAAAGAAGCTGGAGAAAGAGGTGGTGTTTTTAAGTTTGGCCAGCAGTTTTTTCCAAGGTTTGCTGCCTAAAACTGTGAAATAACGATCAAGTTGATATCTGGGAGGGAGGAGGTGATAAGATTTGGAGGATCTTAGGGCTCTGGCAAGTGAGTATGGAGTGATCATTTTTGGAAGACTCCAGGCCCATTTTGTGGATCGCTCTATAGGTCGAGAGGACCTAATATATGATGTATTTTTCTGTGGGTAGATGGTCAAAGTCAGCGAATTTAGAGGTGATTGAGCACTTTTTGAGTAGGTTGAGTAGAGGTCGAGCTGCAGCAATCTGCACAACTTGAAGTTTCTGCTTAAGGAATTGGAGAAGTCCTATATGTAAAGTGTAAGAAATTGGGTTTTCGATTGAGAGGGGTGAAAACCCTGCACAAGCAACAACCACAGTCCTAGTCAGGATGAATCCCAAAAGTCACTAAATTAACCGGTGTATAATCTTCTGGTCGTTTGGCCGTCAGGCTTAACTTAGAGGCAATGTGTAAAGTATTTGTGCAGCACACAAACCGTAATAAAGTTAAAACGCAACACAAGAGATATCCCACACCAATTTAGAAAAATAAGATACATTTTAATAAATAAAATGAGACCAAAATGACAAAAATCCAATCAGAGATATGCAATTTAAAAGGCATAAGTAAAAATAGGGCAAAGAAGCAGAAAGCGCTAACTGTGGGTATCTGGCCACGCTAGACTGGAACACAGTCACAAGTTCAGGCCGACCACGATGGAGTATGGGGCGGATACAGGGACCAGGTTAGTCCTGCTGAGAAAGTTACCTTCTCTGATGCGTAGAGTTCAAAACTTCAGAGTTTCACAGAAGGAGCTCAGCTGATACCAGCCAAGGGTCCAGGACCTATTAGGCACCTCTTGGGGATTAAGAACTCACTCCAGCAGAGACCAGTAGGGGTCAGGTAGGTCCAGTTGCAGGTCCAGTTGTAGGTCCAGGCTGGGCCAGTTGCAGCAGTTAAGCTGGGCAGTTGCATGGAGGCCTCTGGAGCTTGTTGTGTCCCTGTAGCTCAGCACAAGAGGTCAGCCAACTGACCCTCGGAGTCACTCTGGCAGTCCTGGGTTCAAGGAGATGATCCTCTCTCCTTCAAGCAGCAAGGCAGGCTTCAAGCAGCAGGGCAGTCCTCTGAAAGACCAAGATAAGCCTCAAGCAGCAGGGCAGTTCTCGAGTAGTGTCGTGTGGTTTGTGGCCTCCTGATCTGCCTTGCTGCGTTGGCTTGGGCTTGGCTGGCATGAGGCCTTTTGCGCACGTTCCTTTGTGCCGTTGTTTTTCGAGCCTCTGCTTCTGCCCGGCTATCTTAGCACTGTCTGCATTTCTATCTTTCACCTTGTCTCCTGTTCCCTTTTGGGCTGCTGTCTGTACACCATGTACAAGGTCGATATACAACGTCCCTTGTTCCTGCTGATTTGGCCAGTCCCTCACACTTACACATACCACTCTATTTACAGCTGCCTTGGAGAAATTCGTGTGCTTTTAATGTGTTGTTTTTTCACTGTAAGACACACTTGGAGAAAACCCTTTCCAGAGAGAAGAGCTGTGCTTGTCTGATGATGTAAAACTTGCATCTAGATATTGAGGTATGAGGGTCCGCTTGACAATGCCCAGAGGTCTTCTATTTTATATAATAAACTAGCTACTAGCACGGGGAGGGTGGTATGGTCATTTAGCCCTATATCCACTGCTTTATGAAATGCTTTCCCCGTTTATATTCTATGGAATTGTAACTATGCTTATTGTTTTATTCTTATGCATTATGCTGATAGTACTGGCACGTGTACTGCATCTCAGAGCACGGTAGTTGAAATAAACATTTTAAACTATACAGTGACTCTTATTACGCACGTTGTGGACATGTATGAGTGAGTTATGAAAGGGTGTTCTTGCTCCTGCGAGTCCTGAGAGAGAGAGAGACCGTGTTCTGGGTTGTCTAATCATTGGTAGCATTGTTGCTAATGAGACACTACTGCTAGTCGGGTTGGGATTGTGGGTACTAAGGTGTATTGTTGGCTCACCACTATACTCCGAGGTCCTATTATCCTGTGCATAGCTCTGTGTATGTGCAGAATCCCTACAACATGGCGCCCAACGTGGAGCCGCTTATCTGCGAGACGCTTGAGTAATATTTGTGCTTGTCCACAACTCCCTTCACAGGCGCTTCCGGAAGCGTGTATGTCGGTGATACCTCCTATATTGACGTTTTTATAGGTTCGTTCAAGCTTGAAGTTGTTCAAAGGTTTCTTAAACACTACCCTCTATTGTGCTGCCACACATTAGGTTGTCCATATCTTTTAGCCTGAAATGGCTGTTCAAATTGCGGCACATAGCCGTGCAGCGCTCCGGGCTCACTTAACAGTGTATGGAGTGCCTGACGGGGGTGTCGACTTGATCTTTGTGGTACAAGCAGATCCAGCTTACCACTTTGAGGTGTTTTACTCTTGGGTCACCTTTCCGGTGGTGGATGGGAATGATAACTTGTTCCATGAATATACAGCCACCGCTGTTCCTAACCTCTATAGGCCTTATAGGAATCTTGAAGTACCGCTCACGGCATGGCAACACCGTGTTTGGTTTGATGGCGCCCTCCCCCAACCGATTACCTCGGTTCGTTTAGGCCCCTTATCAATTGAAGGGGCCACTTGGCCTGTTTTGGCCGGGTATACCCCACATCCGCGTTATATGACGCTGCCGGTCGCAGACCTGCGTAATTTACATTCGTCTTTGATACGAGTGCATAGAGCTTTAGTACAGTATGTTACAGGCAACATCCAGGCAGCCCCGCCTGGAGTCGCAGCGCATCCAGCTGGACCGGGCGGTGTAACCATAAGTCCTGTCATGGTGAATTCGGTGATGGGCAAGCGCCCACAAAATAAGGATGATTTTCCTTATTGGCTTGCAGAAAAATTTGACCAGCTGGAGGCAGTTTTTCCAAATACATCTCCCGTGGAAAAACATAGGATTTTGACGATTAGTTTGCCAAAAGACTTAGTACCCGCGTTGGCAGAATGCAACAACTGGGGTAGGGTATTCGCTGCAGTATATGCGAAGTGTTTCGGCACTCCTTCCATGACAGTACTCCCCTATGTGATTAAACGAGTACAGGATGAACATGGCCCTGAAGCGGCTGTGGAATTAGGGATGAGACTGGTGGGAGTGTTCGACGTAGTAGCTGAGTTGATCCTTGCGAATGTCAAGGGCGATGCAGTGAACTTTCAAGTAGCTAATGCTTTGGCTTTAGTCCCAGAATTGGACAGGCCTCGCGAATTACCGAATATTATTGCTCAGGCTTACAAAACCATTGGTCGCAATAGCCTGGGATTTAAGCCTTTTGCTAAAACGCAAACCCAAACGCAACAACAACCTAAAACTCAGTCTGAGAAAGATGAGAAACCAGTTTTTACTAAAAAGAGCTGGAGGTTGAAAAACAGGGTAAGCAACAGAAGAAGCCGGGTCGCGAGGTGCATCCCCGGTTTCCGTCTCTTCTGAACGCACTTATGATTTGCGTGATAGGGCGAGAATTAAATCTCCAGAGAGATTTCAAGTCCCTGATTCTCGTTCTCCTCGTTCTTCACAGGCACCAACATCTTCGCAGGCTGGTGGAGGAGATCGCCAGGATAGAGGAAGGGGTCGAGAGGATCCACAGGGACGAGACCAACCTCGACAACAAGTCAGAGGGAAACCAGACGATTTTCAACGTTCTCGCCCACAATTTCAGAAGAAGAAAGTTGCCGCTGTAACAGCGAGATATGCCACAGACGGTGAGAACGAGACTCCTGGATTGGACGTGGGCAGTGACCCTCCTAGACAGCGCCGCGGAAGTTACCATAGTGCGGGAGGCGCTACGTCCTCATGTGGAGGCGACAGCAACTGAAACATTCATTACTGTCGAGACAGCTGACACCAGAGTGGCTCCCCCTGACAGACTATATAATATTGTAATTCAAATCGAAGGTGATATACAGCGTGTTATCAAAGGGATTTTTTGGGAAAATCTGACCTCTTCGTATGACATTTTGTTAGCGGAGGCGGATTGGCCGCCCCCATTCGTACTTGCTGCGCGTAAAGGGGAGGAGGTAATCCTTCCGAGCTTTTCTCGCCATGTCCCCAAGGACAGCAGCTGAGTGGGCTGTGTCCCTGGCCCCAGCGTTATACCGCAACCACGTGGGCTGAGATGAAGATTCACCCCCCATGATATTCCTTTGCGGTCGCTGCCACAGCCACAACCCCAATGTCCCATCAAGTGGGAAGCTAAAGGTCCCATTTCCGAAATTCTGACACAGTTAGAATATCAAGGTGTAATTGAAACATGCGTATCACCCATGAATAATCCCCTTTTCGCGGTTTCTAAACCCGATGGATCGTACCGCCTAGTTTTGGATTACCGGCATTTGAACTCTCATTGTCGGACCTTTGCGGTGCAAAATACCCATAGTTCTGCGCTTGTTGACAGTCTTGTTCGTAAAAAATATAAAACGACGCTTGTCTTATCCAATGGATTTTACACGCACAACTTAGCCCCGGAGTGTAGCCAATGGAGCGCTTTTACCTCCGGTGGTAAACAATTCAAATTCAGGCGTTTACCTATGGGCTACAAAAACAGTCCAGGCGTATTCGCTGCCCGTGTTGTCTCTTTGTTAGACGCATAGACCCAGATGCATGTTCGTACGTCGATGATATTTATCTGACAGACGACGAATTATACCTGCATCTTTCCAGAGTGGACCGCATTATTCTAGAGTTTGCGGTTTTAGGTTACAAGTTTAACTTTGCCAAATCGCACATTGCTGAATTTACCATTTTGTTTTTGGGCTATGAGCTCAACAATGAAGGTAAGTGCTTAGCCCCTCATTTCTTGGAGAAATGTGCACTTTTGTGCCCTCCAACCACACTGAAGAAACTTCAGTCTTTACTGGGTTTTTTGAACTTCGGGCGTACTTACATTCCCGAATATGCCCAGCGTATCAAGCCACTGTATGCCCTGATACAACCTAACTTTTCGAAGTCATGCTGGCTTCCGGAGCATTCCTCCATACTGCAATCTTTGCAGACAGACCTACTTGAATCTAATTTCTTGTTGACTCGTGACAACCACACAAACCTGGTGATTAGAATCATTCCAGGGGCAGTGGGTTTCACATACTTGACCTTTAACGAAGGTGACACAGTACCGATTGCATACAAGTCGCATCTATACACCTCTGCAGAAATGCGCTTCTCCTCTGTGGAAAAAGTTTTGACTGCAGTGCAAATGGCAATTCTAAAGGAACGCGCACTGGCACAGGGAAAACGCATTTTGGTGGTAACACCCTATCCTGCCCTAGAGGCAGTGACGAAAGCAAGTGTTCCGAACTCTAAAGCTTTGCACCCCCGTTGGATACAATGGGCAACATCTTTGACGTCTCCGGATGTCACTTTTATCTTTGATTCATCTCTTCAGACTCAGGAGTTTTTGCAATTTGAATTCATTCATCCTCCTCCTCTGTCTTTGCTACCGCTTGAGGAATACGAATGTATTATCTATACCGATGGTTCAGCACAGCCTGCCACGGGCTCCAAGCATGCTTATTCAGCAGCATGTGCTATTGTTGCAGGTTCCTTTGTGAATGGAAAATTTAAATCTACTGTAGTGCATACTCAAGCACTGGGAGACAGTACTGCACAATTGGCCGAGCTGCGTGCTTTGGTGCTCGCACTTGAGTTCGCTAATCCTGATGTGACCACTCTTGTACGTGATTCTTACTACTGTGTTCAGTCTTACAATGACAATCTATTCTTTTGGTCACAAAATGACTATAGAGATGCAAAAGGCAGCACAATTAAGCATAAAATGCTTTGGGTTCGATTGGCAGATCTGAAACAACGTCTGCCTCTCACACAGGTGATTCACACCCTTGGCCACCAGCGTGTGGGCGCACACGCTGTCGGTAACGGTTTGGCGGACGAGGCCGCCAAATCAGCAGTAGCCACGTGCTCAGTCGCAGCAGTTACAAGATCCATGACTAAAATAGATAATGATATTTTGGCAGCTATTGCTGCGACAAAGGAAGGTGCTAATTACCCACAGGGTTTCCCTTCCAAATACTCTTATCAATTAGGTCCCGAACAGGCTCCTTATGTAAGAATTCCAGACGTTGGTGATCGGCTGATTCCCAACGTGGACCGCAGACTTTCCTTGATAACGGCCGCACAAGAGGGCATGGCTTCGGCACATGCTGGCGTGTCTGCGACGGTTTCCATCTTGCAGCAGCATTACTGGTGGCGTGGTTTATATAAACAGACCCGTACTTATGTGCTTTCTTGTGACGTTTGTCAACAAATTAAGCCTTCCACGGCCCTCCACAGACACCGCTCTGCATTTCAAACAGACCTTTTGGGTGTGTTTACCTGGATCACTGTGGTCCATTTTCTTCTGACACTGCATATAAGTACATCTTGGTTGCAGTGGATTCGTGCACACATTTCATCTGGGTCTGGCCACAACGGAGTGCTGACGCTCGAAATGTCATCAGGGATTTGCGTGTCTTTGTGGGAATTTTCGCCTGTGGCACCTGCCATTCTGACCAAGGTCCAGCGTTCGCCTCTAAGGCTTACAAGGACGCAATGGGGTCACTGGGGGTGCAGGTGAAATTTTCGTCTCCATATCAGCCTGAGGGCAATTCGATTGTTGAACGAATGAACCGTGACTTAAAGCAATCCTTGACAGCTAGAGTCCTAGGTACTGGCAGGAACTGGCTGGCCCACTTGTATACCGTACAACGTGCACTTAATAATCTCCCTAGAAGACCTCTGGGTGGGCGGACCCCATACGAAATGCTCTTTGGCATCAGAATGTTTGTGCCTGACCTTGATGGTCTAGACATGGCGGCGCAATCCGCAATCTTTGACGTAGATAACCATTCTACTATGTTACAGGACTTACAAGAAGCCCGAGACAAACTTGCAATAGAACATTTACCTTCAGCCACAGACGCTGCTCTGCAGATTCCGGTTGCCGGCTGGCTTCCGAAAGTTGGAGACCTGGTCCGAGAGAAGGTGGAGAACAAAAAAGAATTTGGCCCCTCTTATCATGCACCGGTTCCAGTCCTTGGCTTGAAGGGAACTCGTACAGTCATCTTACCACCGCTTCCTGGTCGCAAGGAGAACAGATACATCTCGGTGGAAAATGTTAAGCTACAACATCTGGCTGATCCTGAATAGTGTTACACCAGCGGTCTCTTGTCCTGTCATTTACCGGACGAATGTTCGTGGCCCTCCTGCACGAACAGTCACTGATGTTTCCATTGAGATGGTCGATTTGCCTGATCGCCTGCTCGACTATCCGGATTCCCCCTGCACGAGGAGACCGAGTATACCTACCCCGCCACCGAGTCCGTGGCTCATCTACCAACACCGCCACTGAGCCCAACACGTTATTCTTTTGACTCGGATTCCACCTCTGCACTTATCCCGTCCAGATTCAGTATTTTTGTATCCTGGTTTAGAGACAATTTTTTGATCCCCCCATGGACATACATCTGGTTGGTACTTTTCCTAATTTTTTTGTTCATGTCTATTGGCTTTGTCACAGTGTTTTTTCTGCTCATCAATGGACACTATTTGCCAGAACGCTCTGCGGTGAACTCTGTCACTGGCACTTTGGCTCCACATTCTTCATCGCACATCATGAAGCGAGACCACACATTTGTGAACATTTCAACGTTTCCAGTTGCTGATGGCATCGTTTGGGATGCGGTAAACTTCCAAATTCATGGTCCAACCGAAATTATTAATGTACCAAATGTCCTTCGTGTTTCAATGGGTGATGTCGTAAAAAGTAATATTCATTCTGATGATTGGGATGTACATGCAGTTGAAGCATTATTCACTGATTTGAAATATTATGCTGCTTTTCATGCTGAAGATCTGTACATGAATTCTGCTAGTTATGCTGATTTGTATTGTTACCAGCATTGGGGCAACCATTTTCTCCATAAACCAAGTTCCCTTCGGGGTCTTTTTAATTACACCCAGTGGGAACATTGTCCGACCCCTTTGCCAGGTAGCTCCCAAACGCTTAGAAATAAGTTTACTTAATTTACCGATTTTAACAGATCGAACCCTGGGTCCTATTTCTTTAAATTAAACATTTCCTCTACACAGAAAATCATGTTGACCCATACAAAATTGCTATATTCAGGCTCCTTTTTGAAAGCCTTAGCTGTGGGTGGGTATGAACATTGGCGTGACACAATTGATTTGAAGTCTATTTGGGGCTCCAAAGCATGGCAGGTGCAGGGCACGGACACCTTGCATCGTGCTTGCCTCATCCCGGCCCAGATTCTATTTTTAAATCAGACCGTCTATCAAACGACATGTTGGGGTTTGGCTACGTCCAAACAATTGAATGCACCGTCCTTTCCTGTCTTGTCCTCTACTCCCAACAAAAGCTTATACTTTAATATGTCCCTTACCGAATTGCAGGTTTTATTTCTGAACAATTTGTTTAATGTCTCTACGTTGGTTCAGTCACCCTGGTTGGCTTGGCCCATTGCATCTAATGCCTGCCAATTGCGTTTTCATGACTCAGTTCCTGGTTACAAACAGGATAGGCCTGATCCACGGTTTTCTGACTCTCGTACTGTGACGACATATTCTGTTGGTAAATTATGTAAACAGTGGTTGCAGCACTCTTCCCTAGATTCTGTTAAACAACATTTATCGCTCCTATCAGGCAACATTGATCTGTCCGACTTTGTTCTGGGGCCCCGTGGTCCTAGACCTAAGAGATTCATTTATGAAACTTATAATGAACTCTGGAAGCTTTCGCAAATTGAAGCTGCTTCCCGTCTGCGGGAAATCGATCAAGCAAATTTGGAAAAGGTGCTTGCTGTTGTTGACAATAGTATTAATACCCTGTCTTCCCGCATTTACACATTAGAGAATATTATTTCCTCTGTTGTTGATATTGTACAAGATGATGTTTCTGTGTTATATCATGGTCAAAATCAATTGCGTTCAGTAATGCAGTTTGCATGGACTTTGCAAACACTTAAAATGGGGAAAGTTCCTTGGCAATTTTTGAACACCTCTGCCTTATTTTCACCTTTTAATTTGACTGAGAAACAGCGGTTCATGTCCATGAAAGATGCAGCATACACTCTGTTACATATTGAAAAGATAGAGCCCTTACCATTCTCTATTGCGGAATTGGATTCTGCTGTGTGGCTAGTACACGGGGTTATCGCTTTTCCTTTTTCATTGTTTGAATTTAGTTCGTGCATGAAGCATTATCCTGTTGGCCGTTTCCAGCCTTTGGGCAGTGCCTTCCTGCATGAACTTTGGTCCCTGCCATTCATGTTTAAATGCCTTAGAGACGGGAGGGAGGTTTTTCTCACGGGGGAGTCGTGCGATTCAACTGTGGGTCATTCCCTTATTTGCAAACACATTAAGTTGCCCGGAGCTTGTAACGTTTCGGCTCCGAATCTTGCTTGTGTGTTAAAGGGTATTCCAGCTCCTGCTATTTCTCCTACTTTCACTGTGCTTGCTAATGGAAGCTATTTGCTTTTAAATAACCAAGACTGCTGTGGCCTGCTGGCCGGCATACCATATATTGTTACCGTTTCCCACAGGGTTGTCTGCTGCAAAAATGTGCTTTTTCCTCCCCCGCACGACATTATAGATAGTTCTGTGTGGCCTTCCATTCCTACTGTGAGGGCGGATTTCAATAAATTGAGCAGAATAAAGGCACTATTATTGAACCAGGAGGTTATGCTCACATCTGCCCGGGAGACTTTCATTCTCCAGGTGGCAAGTACCCACAGTGAAATACAGGCCCTTTGAACACTAACCTCCCACAACATTTCGGTGAACTGATTCACCGTGTTTTTAATGCGTCCCGCACTGAAGGTCTAGTGCACTTTTTTAAAGTTGTGGGCTCTGGCCTTGTGACCTCTTTTTCAAACTATTTTTGGTGTAATACCGGCTTTTATTCATTCCATCTTTTCCAGCGTCTTTGGTGGCTTTCCACTGATCCTCGCCTTGGCGGCTGGTGTCCTGCTGTTGGTCTGTTTACTACGTAATGGCTGCACCTCCATGGGCCCTTTTCGAGCCAGGTCGGCTCCAGATGCTCCGTGAACGCCTCCTCGCTGGCTTCGGCGTCCTGCCGTTGGCGACAATGAGTGTGTCGTATACACTTTCTTTTCGCTTTGCGTATTTCACTTGCGTGCAACCTGTGATGTCTTGCATCAGATGTCCTTTCTCGTGGGCCAAGGATTATTGCCTCTCCAATACGTCTTTGTCTGTTCCGGATTTTGTTCAGTTGGTGGGTCCCCTAGAGGCCCATGAACGGGACTGTTCCGCTGCAGGCTACATGGCGCGTGCGGCTGCACTGGGGATTTTGGCACAATGGGATATCTGGGCGGCTGCTCGGAATCTCCTACAACAAAGTTATATTGAGTATCACGCAAGTTGTCCCGCAATGCTGTTCGCTGCCCCCTCTTGCGAGGAACATGACTGCAGCTTTGATTTACTTGACTGGATGGCGTCGCTTTTTTCCGACGATTCCAATGATGTCCTCTTGGAAGGTGTAGCGTTTTTCTGCACTAACACACTATTGGATTGAGAGGGCTTTGACTTTCTGCAACCTGCCTCGCTGGAAAAATATATATATATATGAATAAATATTTTTTTTAATTTTATTCACATCTCCCTTTCGTTGTCCTTCCTGGGATTCGCTTCCCCACGTGCGTTATGTTCTGCTCAGTTAATTTGGACTCTGTCATCTTCTTGGACGATGGACTGACCAGGGGAGGGTGTCGTGTGGTTTGTGGCCTCCTGATCTGCCTTGCTGTGTTGGCTTGGGCTTGGCTGGCATGAGGCCTTTTTGCGCACGTTCCTTTGTGCCGTTGTTTTTCGAGCCTCTGCTTCTGCCCGGCTATCTTAGCACTGTCTGCATTTCTATCTTTCACCTTGTCTCCTGTTCCCTTTTGGGATGCTGTCTGTACACCATGTACAAGGTCGATATACAACGTCCCTTGTTCCTGCTGATTTGGCCAGTCCCTCACACTTAGACATAACACTCTATTTACAGCTGCCTTGGAGAAATTCGTGTGCTTTTAATGTGTTGTTTTTTCACTGTAAGACACACTTGGAGAAAACCCTTTCCAGAGAGAAGAGCTGTGCTTGTCTGATGATATAAAACTTGCATCTAGATATTGAGGTATGAGGGTCCGCTTGACAATGCCCAGAGGTCTTCTATTTTATATAATCTACTAGCACGGGGAGGGTGGTATGGTCATTTAGCCCTATATTCACTGCTTTATGAAATGCTTTCCCCGTTTATATTCTATGGAATTGTAACTATGCTTATTGTTTTATTCTTATGCATTATGCTGATAGTACTGGCACGTGTACTGCATCTCAGAGCACGGTAGTTGAAATAAACATTTTAAACTATACAGTGACTCTTATTACGCACGTTGTGGACATGTATGAGTGAGTTATGAAAGGGTGTTCTTGCTCCTGCGAGTCCTGAGAGAGAGAGAGACCGTGTTCTGGGTTGTCTAATCATTGGTAGCATCGTTGCTAATGAGACGCTACTGCTAGTCGGGTTGGGATTGTGGGTACTAAGGTGTATTGTTGGCTCACCACTATACTCCGAGGTCCTATTATCCTGTGCATAGCTCTGTGTATGTGCAGAATCCCTACAACAGTAGCAGCAGGGCAGTCCTCTGAGAAACAAGGCAGGCCTCAAGCAGCAGGGCAGTCCTCTAGAGTACAAGGCAGCCCTTCTGTAGTCTTCTGCAGGTCCAGAAGTGAACTGAGGAGTTGATCTGAAGATCCACTATGTTTACCCGGGGCCAGCTTTGAAGTGGGAGAAACTTCTGTAGGTTTCCCCCCCACAGTTGGTTTTGGAATTTCCTTCCTCCCTCCCTGGGCTCTTTGGTGTCTGGGGTGACAAAAGGCTAATATGTCCTTTGGTAGTGTGCCAAGGCAGCTCCCTTGAAATGTAAGTGGCGCTGTGCACAGCTACACCCCTCCCATCCTGCCAACACCTACTCCTCCGTTGTGTCCATGTCTGGGAGGAATACATAAAGGGCAGTTGCCATCCTAATCACACTCATGTGACCCAGGTCACAGGCTGCAGGCACCAAATGGTTAGGACAAGAAATTGCCAAATTTCTAAAAGTGACATTTTCAGAATTGTGACTAAAATCTGAGTTTACTATTAAAGATGGGTTTAAATTACAATACATTTGAGTGCAAACATGACATTCCTACCTGCTCCCAATCAGACGTTATCACTTATTAAATGTAATAGGGTAACCCAGTGTTATCCAATGGGAGAGATAGGCCTTGCAGTAGTAAAAAACAAGTTTAGGAGCTTTTCGGTTCCAGGAAATGTTAAATGTAAATGTACATGTCCAACGTTTAAATACATGCCTACCCTAGCGGTGACTTAAATGGATGTACGACGTAACAACACATGCCTTTACCACGCATCATTTACCATGCATAACTTTATCACACATATACCTTTACCATGCATTCCTTTTACAACACAAGGTAAGTAAAACCAATATATATATATATATATATATATATATTTCTGATTTGGTGATATATATCTGTAGGTTTATTTGCCATTAATCCACAGGTTTCATTTTAATTCATTTCCTTGTAGCATATCCTTCTTAGGGTACTTGGTTTGTTAATCTCCCAAACTGTCCTTGTGATTCTCTCACAAAACAAAGCACTTTGATTTTTATGCTGTTTTGTAGTTTGTATTCTGTGCGCAAGAAGCACTTTTTAGCTCTAGTACTTCGTGCAGATAACTGTAGGCATTACAAGACAGCCCTCATCATTTTGCAAAAGCTGGAGACGCCTCAGATATGCTTTGCAGTGAATAGTATTAAATGTGCCTTAGCCACAAGAAAGAGGTATGGGTAAGGGTATTGGGTGGTAAAGTTTTTTGTAGGGGTGGGTAGGGGTATTGGGTGGTAAGGGTATTTTTAGGGTTATGTGGTGGGTGACGGTATTGGGTGGTAAGGGTTGTTTTTGGGTTTAGGGAGTGTAGGGGTATTAGATGGTAAGGGCATTTTTAGGGTTTAGGGATGGGTGGTATACCTCATACCCCTACCCAACCCTTAACCCTAAAAGTACCCATACCACCCAATGCCCTTACCCCCCCCAAACCCCTACAATAACCCTTACCACTCAAAACATCAGTCGCTTTTTCCAATACCAGTCATCAAAGCTTTTATGGAAGGGTTAAAGAGGGTAATCCCACCAAAGACACCTCCAGTCCAATCATGGAATTTAAATGTTGTGTTCACACAACTAATGTCCACACCGTTTGAATCACTGCATTCATGTCCTCTGCAGCAAGACAGAACAGCTATTTGTAGCTTTCTCAAAACCAAGGAAAGGTAATGCCATCTCAAAAACAGGAATTGCATGATGGATTGTTAAATGCATACAAATTTGCTATGTAAAACCTAAAAGAGCTCTACCAACAGTTTCAAGAGCTCATGCCACAAGTAGGAAAGGTGCATCAATGGCTTTCTTAGGGAACATTCATTTAATAGATATTAGAAAAACCCGCATACATTTAAAAAACACTAATCTGTGGATGTTCATGCCAGACAACAATCTGTGGTAGGACAAACGGTTTTACGCACATTATTTCAAACAACTGCACCATCTAATGCCGAAAGCCACCGCACGAGGAATACTGCTTTACAGTCTATGCATAGCATTAGTATCTGCAGCCAACACATGCTACGAATGGAGTATGTTACTTACCCTGTAGGCATCTATTTGTAGCGTGTAGTGCTGCCGATTCCCATGCACCCTCCCACCTCCACAGCGGGTATAAGATGATGTCAGATGTACACATATAAAACACTGTATATATATTATCAACATGTTACACGCATGTTCAACAGCAACTACTATCCTGCAAGACTACATCCTCACTCACCAATATGTCAGGGGAAAAAATGAACAATCTAACAAAGAAGTCTGACATGCGAATTCCCCCGAGGAGATGGAGACTCAACGTCACACCAGCAGTAAAAAGACTTCCTTGAGAAAAACAACTTGTAAAATATGAGCTCAACACTACTGTGCATTGCATGTGAATGCGCAGCACTACACGCTACGAATAGATGCTTACAGAGTATATATACAGGCATGGTAAAGGGTGTATGAGTGGTAAAGGCATACGTGGTAAAGGCAATGCGTGGTAAATGATGCGTTGTAAAGGTGTATATATATATATATGTGTATTTATATACACACATATATACATACACACACACTCATACATACATACACACATACTTACCTTAAATATACTTCCCATGCATTGTAAAGGCATGCATGGTAAAGGCATATGAGTGGTAAAGGCATACGTGGTAAAGGCAATGCATAGTAAATGATGCGTTGTAAAGGCATTGCGAGGCAATGCCTGCATTGTAAAGGTTGTTTCCCACTTATATGTATTCAAAAGGAAGGTTAAGGCCTGGTAAAAGATGTATTTTGCCAGGTTGAACTGGCAGACTAAAACTGCACACAGGCTGCAGTGGCAGACCTGAGACATGTTTACAAAGTCTACTTTAGTGGTTGGCACAATGAGTGCTGCAGGCCCACTCGTAGCATTTAATTTACAGGCCCTGGCTACATGTAGTACCCCTTTGCTAGTGACTTACAAGTTAATTAAATGTGTCAATTGGCCAATTTCACCAGAAGAGAGCACAAGCACTTCAGCAGTGGTAAAGTGCACAGAGTCCTAAAAACCAACAAAAACAGGTTCAGAAAACAGGAGGGTGAAGGCTAAAAGTTTGGGGTGAGCCTACAGAGAGGACTAAGTCAAATGTAAAGAATTGGCAAAATCTAGTTTGGAAGCAATGAGAGCATGGACAACAGCTTTCCTAGTTGTGACAAGTAGATAATGCATTTTTTTCCTTAACACGGCTACTGACATCACCTGCTGACTAAATGAGAGGAATTTATCAAATTTAACTCCCAGATTTCTAACCATCATGAAAGTGTATGGTGGGCTCCCAGTTCTGTGGGCCACCAGTCCTGGGACTATTTCTGTGTATCCTTGCCTCGGATCAGGATTTTGGCTTCGTCACAATTTAAATTCAGACAATTATCTTTTATCCAAATGGATACTGCAATGAGCCATTGTTTACATTTTTCCCGTTTCCTCCATTGTTCGTCTGTTAAAGACACTATGAATTGGGTGTCGTCTGTATATGAAAATGTCTCGAAGCTGAAGCTTCTGATGAGGGAGGTTAAGGGAATCATCCAGATATTTAAAGAGTGTAATGTTGAATCATGAACCCTGTGGAACCCTGTGCTGGAGTGGCTTAGGTTTAGATTAGTAAGGCAGAAGGCGAATGAATTGAGCTCAATTGCTATGACATTTTTTATTCTAAGATATTGCCTTGCCTCCTATTTTAATATCTGAATACTATGGGATATGGTGTTAAACGCCACTAACCAGACCAGGATATTTGTGGTGCTGTGTGAAGGATGGGACCTGAATTGGGAAACATGTAGTATGGTATTGGAGATGAGCGGATAGTTGATGATTAATGTGTTTTTCTATCATCTTGAAAAGTGCTGGCAGCAGCGATATAGGGCGGTAGTTGGAGAAAACCTAGAGATCTACATTATTTTGATAAAGGAGTGGAGTAACTTGGGCCTCCTTCCAGCAAGTCAGAAAAGCTACTGTTGCAATGGAGTTATTAATAATTCCCTGAAGTATTGGTGCAATGGGGGGTCTAGCCTAGTTTTCGGTACGGTGATAGGTAAGGATCTCTCGTTGATCCGGACAAAGGATGAAGGTTCGACAAGGGCAAAGGCATGCAGAAGACCTTTTACTGGATCCCTGTGACTCCTAAGATTGTAGTTGTCCATTCTCTCTCAATCTGAAATGTCGCTCGTTGACTATCAGAAAAAAGTAAAGTAACTGCCTCTGCCTCTGGGTGTGTGCCCAGATTCTAAATTGCTACTGTGATTTTCAATGGACTTTGCAAATCACTATCTGTTTCAATCTATGTGGTGGCACCTGTGTAGCCCCAACCTAGCTGGAGAGCAAAGGAGTGCTGCACATAGGGTCATGAGCTCTAGGATATCATTCATGTTCATTAACAAGGAGGAAGGTTAAAATGCGTTCCTGTAGTTTGGGGACATGGTGTTTTTGAAGAGATGGGTTTTCTGTTGTGTTTCTGAATAGCCAGTGGGACAGAACCCTTCTAATGTTGATAAAGCTATTTTTCCAGATGGTGGGTACGTTGACGAATAAGGTCTTCCTTCCTGATTTTTCCTTCTGCATTTCTTCATCTCTAGCCTGGAGATGACCTGCCTCGTGGTTTTTCGATGATGCCCAAGGGATGTTTAATGTATTCACTCCCAAGTATAGAGGAGTTCAGTTTCTGGTGGCCTTCTACTTAATGCAGTTATGTTTTGAACTGTATCGGGGCTGATGTGCTAGACTTTATTCAGACTTTTGATGAGAGATGCTGCAGGGTGTACGATGTTTTTCAGTGGTTCTATCTAGGGTGGTGTCTCGGGATGTGCAAAATTTTGACAAAATTGCATGAAATTTTGCATAATTATGCGAAATGAGAGTTTGTCATTTCACGCTATAATTAACCTTTTAATGTGCTTGTGCATCAATTTTTAGCACAAGGATGCATTTAAACGAAAGCACCACAACAAGAGGGATTGTTGCACCCGAGTTTGTAGCAAATTTTAACTGGAAATGGCGTTAGTCTCTGTACATTTTTACTGTGAATGATGCATAATGTTAGGTAATTTGTGTAACAAGCGCAACATAAAATTCGTGAAATTATGCTAATCACGTTGGCGTAATTGAAAATTCGCCCAGTGCTAGTAGTGTCAGGAAGGCTGTTGAGCAGAGTGTTAACTCCATCCTGCAGAGGACATAGAAGGTTAGTGGATATGGCTATTTGCCAACATGCATCCATGCATTTCAGATTTCATTGGGCCAGGCACTAACCTGACCATTTGCACTGAGTCAGCCCAAATGATCCATACATCTAGCCACACACCGTGAAATCGCGTGCCCGGCAAGAAAATCATTTCACTTCCACAACTTGTTTGAGTAAGCAATCATACATTGTATGGCAGGAAATTGCCTGCAGGATAGAATCACTGCCTGTGGCACTTGTTAAACCTAAGGTACCCAAAGCCATGATGTAATATCTGTGTCATGGAAACTTTCTTTTGAATGCATATCCCAGCCACATGTGGGCCAATTCCGGAAACACACACCTGATTCATACTTCTGAAGTACAAGCAATGTGCACTATTTGGAACCTTCCATAAGTTAAGGAATATAGGTTATTTTCCAACATGACATGTTGTTTTCACCCTGCTGCTAATGTAAAATTAGGCACATTTTTACATTGATGCCCATCCAGACCTGAATGCAGGTTTTTTTCGCACCTACTTGAGCAGCGATCATTTTAGGTGTAATAATATGCTCAATACTTTATTGCTTACTTTTTGCATATATGTTTCTATATTATTTTATACCAGTGTCTAAATCGTGTGCAAACAATACCTGAACCCAAGCACCTGCTAGTTTTGCAGCCGCAGGTTAATCCTTAATGTTCTCTTTTCTCCATTTAAAGCTTAGCATGATAATGCTCTGATTATCGTCCATGTTTTCTCTTTCAGGAGGTTTTGTAAGTTTTCACATAACATCCATTCTGAGGGCAACAGAGCTGTGTTGAAGGCCAATGAGATCAACAGCCTCAATGAGAAGGAGCTGCGCGTTCTGCTACAACTCAATGATCCCTCCTGTCTGCCAGAGGTGAGCTGCGCAGGCTATAGTCATACGCGCTGTTTGTATCATAGATGCTTTAAACCAACTTTTCATGGCTTCTTGCCCTAGGACCCTAGGAATTGACCGCTGTGGCCCTTCCAAGGGTATCACTGACACTCTACGGTAAACAACCCTGACCACGAAACCGTCACCCCGCATGTTGTTACAACGCGGTCGTTACAACGACCGCGTTGTAACAAAGCATACCATTTCCACGCAAGTCGTAACCACGACTTGCGGAGGGGGGAGAAGGTGTTGGATTTAAAATCCAACACCTTCCCTACTGTCCACACAGACTGGAGTTGGAATAGTAAATTATACTATTCCAACATCCAGCGCCCCCCTCCGCAAGTCGTGGTTACGACTTGCGTGGTAATGGTATGCGTTGTTACAACGCGGGCGTTGTAACGACCGCGTTGTAACAACATGCGGGGTGACGGGCAGCGGGAAAAAGAGGCATATTCCCACTCTACTATTAGACTAGTACAAAGCAACAACATCACCGCAAACATTGACAAGGGCAAACGATTGACTTTACTACAGTTAAACTTTTTTTCAAGTTTCCTTACGACACAGACTATACATGAACATGGGCAGCAGCAGTGCATGCCTCTTTACACATGCAGAACAGCTACAGGACAGCAGCAATAGGTCTCACGCTACCCTCACTCAGACATGGTGAGCAATGGCTGCTAGCAATGTGACCAGCAGCTGCACAAGGCTCCCTCTTGCTTAGAACAAGAGTAGTATTAACAGCAACCTTTACTCGCACAAAGAAAAGGTACAACATAGTGAGCAGCCTCCACAGAACAAGGACCACCTGACAGGAGAAATATGTCTTCCTTATACACAGAACAGGCACAGCATGGGCAGAAGCAGTGGACACTCTCCTTACACACACAACAGGAATGCCAGGGGCAGCAGCAGTGCAAACTTTGCTACATGCCGAATAAGTAAAGCACAGACAGCTGACATAGCAATCCCCTGCGGACAGCAAACCCCCCACTGGCAGACCCTTCACACCAAAACCCCCTTCCACTTATAGTCCAGCTTACTCCTGACACACCCTTCACAAAGGCAGCTTTTCGCACACTACTCACATTGGAAAATATACACCCTTATAACTAAGATGTAAAATATTGCCTCCATCAATGGAGTTGTAGGTATGATTTAGACACTGCAACAAAAATATGTGAACTTGACAGCTGTTGCTGCTCTGCTGCATTGGGAGGTCATCATCATCGCCCTCATCACCGATCACTGCGACGGAACAAAGCGTATTTGCAAGGATAGGCATTTCTGCACCCACCTGCTGGAAGGAGTGAAGACAGGAGGAAGGTGTGGGGTTCTGCTCAAGAGTGAGAATTCAAGGGTCAGGCATAGGTGGGGTTCTGCTGTTGTAGGGACTATTGAGGGAAGGGCAGGCAGGAGTCGGATACTGAAAGTGCTTCTGTGAGTCAGTGGTTGCTGATGTGACTAGATGCACACATTTTATATTTTTGGGTGGCATGATGAGGCTGCCACAATGGGGGGGTATCCTCCACTCAAGGAGACACAGTAGAAAAGGGGTGTAACAAACGCCCCGGCGGCTCTGGGGGGGCCATACCCCTTGAGCGCCCTCAACCCTCCAGGGGGCACCTGTTTCGGCTAAAGTCAATGAATATCTTTGAGATATGGGGGACTCGGGGACCTCTCATCATATTCTGCAGGGGGGCCCCATGATTTTGCGTTATGCCACTGCGGTAGAAGACATGTCCAGCACCTGGCCCACCTCGTCCTATGATTGTCTACTTTAAATGAGGTCGGGCCAGACAGTACATGCCTATTATTTCAGCCAATTAGAGATGGCACCACAGAAACAAACCCACTTTGCTGAATAGAGCCCCACTCCCTGCGGCCACGTGGTACAGAGGAGTGAGCCACTGGTGGTGCACATGGGCAAGCAGCATGTGTGTAAGCTGGAGCCTTGCATGCAGGTGTCTCGGCAAACCCTTAACTGCAGCTGCTCCAGTCGCTCCCATCACCAGCAGCATCTATTGGTCCAGCCCTTGTGAGTGACCTGCAATCTGCAGTGGGCATCGTGCTTTCCTGCCTTGTAGGGCCATTGCTGTCCCTGCTGCTATGTAGAGACCCTATACGCTCACCAGACCACTCTATATTTCGTTTATGTACATTTTTTTCACAGGCATTCCAGACTCTTCCTCTCTTCTCCAGCCTAGTTTTCTCTTTCTTTTACTATGGATTGATGTATGCTATTGTTTATCTCGCAATGCTTAGAAACGATCCCTCCTTCCATGCTGAAATAAGTGCTATAGAAAAATCTAAATGGTTACAATATTATATTATGCCTCTTAGGACAGTTAATATTCTAATAGATCTGAGTTTTACTTGATGAAATTGTGACATGATTCCGAAGCATAGTAACACTGAGAGACATCCATTCTACAGTCACTTCCAGGGAATATTTTTTATTTAGAATCACACATTTTTCCATGAAAAAACTGTGTAATCAATCAGTATTTGTATAGCGCAGCACTGTCACACCAAGGAGTATCTGGGCGCTGAGGGTACCATGTCTACATCGAAAAGCCAAGTCTTGAGTTTCTTTCTGAAGTCCACCTGGGAAAGTGCTGTTCGCAGGTGGAGGAGCAGGGCATTACAGGTCTTGGTGGCGAAGTAGGAAAAGGAGCGGCCCCCGCTGCAGCAACAGCGGATGCAGGGGGAGGTGTGTGTGCGCGGGCAAGTGAGGAGGAGCTCAGGTTTCTTGCGGGTAGATGGAAGTTCCGTCAATGGTTGATGTAGGATGGTCCTTGATCGTGTAGAGTTTGTAGGCATGCATGAGGATCTTAAACTGACATTTCCTCTGGATGGGGAGACAGTGGAGGTTTCGGAGGTGGAGGTGATGTGGGTCTGTTTGGGGAGGTCACGGATGAGTGTGGCTGCAGCATTCTGTGTGGTCTGGAGTCTTCTGAGGAGCTGGGTGGAGATGCCGGCGCAGAGAGCATTGCTGTAGTCGAGGCGGCTGGTGATGAGGGCCTCAGTGACGGTCTTTCTGGTGTTGACTGGGATCCATCTGAAGATTCTGCGGTGCATGCGAAGAGTGTGAAAGCCGGAAGAAGCGACTGCGTTGACTTGTTGTTTCATGGTCAATTTGCTTTTGAGGATGATGCCTGGGTTTCGAGCATGGTCTGTTGGTGTGGGTGTTGGTCCGAGTTCTGCTTGCCACCAGCTGTGGTCCCAAACAGAAGTGTTCTTCCCGAAGTTCAGTACTTCTGTCTTGTCGGAGTTGAGTTTAAGGCAGTTATCTCTCAACCAGTTGGATCTGTTGGTCATGGCGTCACAGAAGTTGGTTTTGCCGTTGGGGGGGTCCTCAGTGAGTGAGAGGAGTAGTTGAGCGTCGTCTGCGTAGGAGATTATGTTGAGGCCGTGGGATCTGACAACTTCTGCAAGGGGGGTCATGTTGGTGTTGAACAGGCTGGGGCTGAGGGATGATGTTCCTTGGGATACGCCACATACAATGTCCTTGGGTTCGGAAGTGAAAAGCTGCATATGATGTCCTTGGGTTCGGAGGTGAAGGGAGGCGGCCGGATGGTCTGTGTGCATCCTGTGAAGAAAGAGGCGATCCCCTTGAGGGAGTTTTGCTGTATGCCGATGTTGTAGAATCTATCGATGAGAGTGTGGTGGGAGACAGTGTCAGACGTAGCAGAGAGGTCGAGGAGGATTAGGGCCACAGTCTCTCCATGGTCGAGGAGAGTTCTGATGTCGCCTGTGGCAGTGATCAGCCTGGTCTCCGTGCTGTGGTTGGCATGGAATACTGATTGCGAGGCATCAATTAAGTGGTATTGTTCCAGGTATTTGGGAGCTGTTGGTTGATGGCTTTCTCGAGTACTTTGGCCGGGTGGGGGAGCCAGGATATTGATCGATAATGTTTGAGATCGCTGGGGTCAGCGAAGGGTTTCTTTAGGAGGGGTACAGCAACAAGAAAAAAAAGTCAGAATGAAGAATTTTCTTCACATATCAACTTGTCTCACATAAGCACGTAAGAATATTTTTGATCGCATAAGAAAAATCAGGGTTAACAACTAAGAAGGCGACAATGTGTTGAGGTGTAAAAAAGAGATCAGTATCAAAGGGGCAATGTTTAATACCTAAAATGTACACAGTTGACATGGCTGCTAATGCTCATCTACTTTTAAACAACCCTTCTGCCTCTATTTCTTCTGAAAAAATAATATGAGACAGCCAAAAGTTTGAAAGGAAAGATCTATTTGTTTGGATATTTGTATCCCTACACACCCAGTTTATAAAGGACACCGACTTCTCGAGGAAGGCATTTGCTGGCTCTGTCACACATCCCTAAGAGTACTCAAGTTCAAGGAATTACCACAAGCACTGCTTCATTTGCACTTAAAAAAATGTTTAGTAGGTCACAACAACTGCTCGATTTCTTCCTCTTTTCTCCAGCCTGTTCCTTCTCCCCTCCATCTTCTGCTCTTTCTGCCCCAAAGGGTTTATATGTGCTTGCGCTCATCTTGGATAGCTTGAAAACGGACAGTCCTTCCTAGCAGACATTAGTGCTATGTAAATATATAAAATATTACAGTATTATTATTGTGCCCCTTATGACATTTAGGGTCAGATGTACTAATGTTTAATTTACTGAATCTTAAATTGCGATTTTTAAGAACTTTCATTTTGCGATTCTGAAAATTAAATGCACAATTGAGTCAGTGTTCTAAATATCGATTTCTTAACATTCTCTTTCCTAAAATACTGAATAACAAAAAGTGATTAACTCATGTTCGTAAAATGTGACTGTCGCACAGTGATGACATCAGAATCAGGAGGTACATTGTTTCAATCACATTAAAAAGACAGGAGCTGCCAGGAAACAAATACTGGGCATACCATCTACTGCAATCTACAAGAATGGCAAGTCTGGAAGGCCAACAAGAGGAGTCGGGAAGGAAAAGGAAGCAGGCAGAGTCAGAAGAAATAGAAATTGTTTTAGCGGAATGTGTGGCCAACAATGAACAGCTTTTTGGAAAAGCTTCTTTAACAGATCAAGATGCCACCAAAAAAAGAATCTGGAGCAGAATTCAGGAGTGCATTATGGCAGAGGGTAATCACACGCAGTGTTTCTGAAATTAGAAAAAGGTGGTATGACCTTTGCTCCAACACTAAAGAGAGATTTGCAAGTCAGAGCAAGGAAGCTGCCAGAACAGGAGGGGGTCCGTCCACACAGCCACCAGCCAGACCTTTGGATGAGGCAATTGAGAATACTTTCACATCAGAGGCTGTATCAGAACTAACTTCAATTGACATTTCTGAACCTCCTCAGCTACCTTTTTTGAAAAGTAAAAACCATACACTATGTTGTGTTTAAAATAATATTTCCTTTATTATAAATGTAACACATTTAATTAATTTCTACAAATTAAAAAAAATAAAGTGAGAACAATTCATGACATTTTTTGATTTGAATGGTGGAATGCATTATTTGATTTGCAGTCCATTCTTAATTAATGTCGGCTTTTTTGTTATACATTTTTTTAACTTTCCAATATCAAAGGAAAACACTAAACTGCATCCATGCTTTTTAAATAAATTGTCTTGATCAACTATGTGTTAGCTTTCAAAGTAGAAACATACATTTCACACAGACTTCTGTTTTTATTTTATCTATATGGCAGATAAACACCATGCAATGAAATGTATATTTTTCTTATGTCCTTTCACTACAGAGATTGAGGGACACATATCAGAGGCCCATGAGGAAGATAATCAGGATGAGGTAGCGGATCGGAATAGTGGCATCATTAGTCTTCGTCCACCCACAGACATTGCAAGTCCTGTTATAGTTTGTGAAGGAAGAGGGCCTTCAGGAAGACAAACAACAAGACCCTCTACACTAGTACTTCCGCCTACATGGTGTACATCAGCTTTCTACATCCAAAGACTTAGAAGGCAAATATTATACCATTAAGAGCACAGACTACTCTAACACACGGTGAGCCAGGTGCAACACCCTCAAGAGAGCAATTTTACAGATTGAAAATCAATGTTGGATGTACAAAACAAACAATTGTACACTATAAATATGAATGGCAGAAACAGGGATGAAGGATTGTCTTCCATTATTAAAAGCATTGATAATTTAACTGATGCCATTAACTGATTTAATGGGGCAGTTCGTGAGGTGACTCAGCAACAGAATAAAAGATATCACCATGGAGTTTCCAGAATGTAAAACTATGGTAAGAATGTAGATCACTGCTACGGGGGTACTTAGCGGAAGAACCATACATATTCAACAGTTAATGGCACACTGAAGCTAGGTTGTAGCTAAGGGCCTGAGTAGGTCACATCACCTCTGGAATTGCCGCAAACTATACAAGCACATTCCACTGATCAGGCAAGCCCTGCTGTAAATAGCGAGGAGGCTTCCAGCCACAGTAGTGGGTCTGGGTCTTGTGTGATAAGATGTAAGCGTATTTAAAGTCAGGCTGCTGAAAGAGAATGGCACAAGTCGGAGACAAATATTGACAGACCAACTCCTACCAAGTTAAGAGGGAGACATTAAAAGATGTTTGTGAAAAGCAAAGCAAAATATTTATTTCTCTGATGTTGTGAAGTTAAAAATGTGGATTGAACAAAATTTGCTGTATTTAGTTTCATTTAGTATCTTCCACTTTCTTGTGAATAAGCTATACTGAAGTTATAATGCATTTACCTTAGACAAAGTTTGTTGTTATGTATGTTTCCTTGCTACCTTCCGTCAGCAGCTCTCGTGGCATCATCAATTGGGTTGTAATTGAGTTGTGTGGTGGTAGTTCTTCCTCATCAGAGCTGTCAACCTCAGGCTGGATTCGAAGTCCCTTTTTTGTTGCAATGTTGTACATCACTGCCCGAACTGCTACTATTTTGCATGTCATTTGAGATGAATATTGCAGGGCACCACCACATTTGTGTAGTCCGTGAAATCTACCCTTAAGAAGTCCAAAAGTGAGTTCAGTTACTGCCCTGGCTCACCTGTGAACAGCATTGTCTTTTCTTTGGCTACGGTTTGTAGACATGTACTTTAAAATAAATACCTAATAGTAATTCATCCCCACAGAATCATCAAAGAATCCTCCTGAAATGCAGGTGTATAGGCCAAAGTGCCTGAAGATGTATTTAATCATGTTTTGCTCCTGGAAATCTGTCTACAAGGTCTGTTATTAAACAGCCTACATTGCATACTATTTTTATCTATTTAAAGAATGCAGTTTTTTCCTATTTCTATACAAGTATCCTGTGTCAGTTGGTGAACAAATTAAAACATGTGTTCCATCCATGCAGCCTATCACCTGGGGAAATGGCCATACAAATATTCTAACTTAGTTTGCTGCTAATTTTGGGGATTGTTAGGAAATGTCTATTAATGTTAAGCAGCATCGCATTCAGGAAATTGCAGAAACACAGGACAGTGAGTTCTGAGAAATACCTCCTGCTTTCCCTCTGAGGCTAAAAGGTGAAGGCAGCAAAGTACATGTACATGGGTGAGGATAGACACACTTCTGCATGTGTCCCTAGACAACACTGGGTTTAAATCAGCAATTATATCCAAAATAACATTGCTGCTCCGCCTATACTAATCATAAATCTTCTTCTTAGTCTGCTGGAATAAAGTCACTCTAGCTCTGAAAATGCGCTCCTGTCTTTGTCTTCTCCTCTACTGGTGTGGAGGAAAAAGCTTCATCCTCCTTACCAGAGCATACAGAGCAGCAATTGTACGAATAAAGGTGTTTAGCTCGCACTTGATGCTAATTTGCGAATACAAATATCCATGTATGCAACCATTCGCAATTTGTGAACTTTGAATGCATGCCATTTAAGAAACGCACTTGGGAAATCAAAAATAGGCAATTGCTATTTCAATTCGCAAAAATAGTGAGTCGATAAGGTTCATTTCGCATTGTTATTTTTGGGAATGGAACTGAAAACCAGTTTGATACATTTCATACTTTCCTTTTCGCAGTTGCAAACCATTTAAGAGTCACAAAAGCTTCACACATCTGGCCCCAGATTCTCTAACAGATCCCCTATCTCAGTCCTTGTTAGTTTTTTTCTCTCCAAAAGACACCCCGCCCCATGCTCTGTCTGTTGGCCATTTTAGAATGGTAAATTAAAAATAAAGGCCCTCATTAGGATGTCGGTCGGACCGCAACCGACGGCTTGTCAGTTGCGGTCTGATAGACATCTAGACCGATATCTAGTGCTGCGGTCCGACTGCCACATTAAGATGCATGGCAGTCGGAGGCAGCATGCAGAGGGACCGGCCGACGATTCTGCCGGTTGGAAAGTAATCTCCTACAATGGGGCTGTGCCTGCTCAGGCACCGCCATAGGGATTACGATTTCCCTTTCAGGCAGCCTTTCAATGGCGGTCCGACCGTCATTGAAAGGCTTTCGGAAACGGACTTTGGGGGCCCCTAGCAGGACCCCTGTCCCTCCGCGGCCTTCCTCAAACATCCATGCATCGTGAGGCAGGCACCACTAGGTGCCTGCCACAAGCTGCATGGATATTTGTAAACGTACCCTTTAGCATGGCGGGATGTTCTGCGGCCCTTTTCCGACCGCCAGGACATGCCGCAATAGTAATGGGTATGTTTCTGACCGCCATGCTGGCAGTCACATCTTAATTAGGCGGGTGGGACCTCCGACTCCTTTGAGTCGGTCCCTTTCCTGCAACGATGTCGGTCAGATGATCATCTGACCGGCATCGTTATTAGGGCCAAAGTGCGGGTAGAGCCAATGCAAACAAGCATGGCAAAGCCAATAGATCAGCAATAATCTTTTGAAGGGGAGACATATTTGCATTGCCCATGTTTGTTTAGGTGAGGTTTCTGTATTGCTCATCACTTCTACTTTTGCTGCATTTCTGTTTTTAAACATCTGAACTTGACATTTTCATTTTAGCCTCAGAAGAAGGTTCTGCCTGTAAATATCATGTTGACATTTTTTGTTGATCTATTATTGCTTGTTGTTTTTTCAATTTACTGCTTGACTATTTTGTGATGAATTCGTGGATTCATTATTTGGTGATTATTTAATAAGTAGTACATTTTATAATGAGTTTTGTGTAATAATGGTTTAGTGAGTGGGCTTAGAAGAGTTGTTAGTGGAGACGTAATGCCCTCTGCCACCCTAACAGACAGATTAAAGACTACTATATTCTAAATCAGGCCCTAAATCACTGCACCACTCTCCAGGTGGAAGTCATCTAACACTTCCTACTACTATCAAATCCCAACATCAAACAAACCATACAGACAACTGTATCAATCTCTTTTATGCCTTCTGTTTGTTGTGTAATGCTCCTCATCCTCCTCTTAATATGCATGCACCACCATAACAACTTATGATGCTTGCTTATCAAAATGCCCTTGTCCCTTTGATTCCGAATCAGCTATTCATCCTTGCCAACTTCAACCCTGGCCAACAAACATGGACTCACATTCCCCTATTCTTGATAGTTCCTCCAATCTTCTAAGTGTTCCTCCCCTCTCTTTAAAGGGTATTCATACTTAAAAAACATTAAAAAATACATAACAAAAAAAGAAAATTACAGAAATGGGTAGACTGTAGAAAATGCCACTTCCTAGTTTTTAATTTTTTAACTTTGCCTAGCCAAAGCACAAAACCAATTTTTAACTTTTCCAAAATTGTATATATTCGTTTTCCTCCAATCAAGGTATGTTATGATTACAAGGGTGGCAAGAATGACACACCCTGCCCCAAGGGAGAGGAATGCCGCAGGCTGCACGTCTGCCAACACTTTGCCAAGGGACAGTGTCGCTACTTCAAGTGCAATCGATCGCACAACTTGCTGGACGACATTACCATGGAGGTGATGAAAGGACGAGGGCTCAGTGAGCAGATGACCAACAACATCCAGATCCTGCGCATCCACCAGTGCAACGAGGCACGAAAGGAACCCCAGAAGTATGAGCATCCGAAGAGGAACAAAGGTATCAATGAAGAAACCATATCATTTCTAACAAATATTCTTTGATACCAACTTATATCTGTTCCGGCTAGCTTCTAACAAGTCTTTCGCTATAACAAATACATTTTGAGGAAGCAGAGAGATTAGATTTAACTAAAGAAATTAAATATAATTTTGTTTGGTCTCAAACCGATGGAAAATATGAAAATGGCAAGGTATCTGAAACTTTAAACTCTTTTCATCTTTAGTATGAATATGTTATCATGTTTTGAGAGTTACAGCTTTGGTTAGCATCGAGAGCTCTCGGGCAATTTCCTTTCAATACACTTCCTCATACTAATTCATTGGTTCTATGGTGCAAGAAGCCTATGGGTTGGCGAGCTTGTCTCTCTCTTTTCGTGGATAGTCTCAGCGTCCTTCTTAAGTGTACATGCTGTGCCTTATTTGCTTGATAAGTTTTCAATAATTAGCTTCATTAGCAGTCAGGGCTCTGGGCATAGGTGCAGTGACCTGTGAGACCTAGGACCCATTATTAATACATAGTAAGAGGTTGATAATACTGGCCTGATCTGAAGAAGGAGGACTGTCTCCCTTTATTGAGAGACGAAGTGGTGTGTCCAGACATTTAACATCTTGCAAGGGGCCACATGTACAAAAATCTAGAATTGTGATTTCCTAATTGCAATTCTTACTGAATTGCAAAAACCCTACATTTCGGAGCGTAAAAATGCTTTGTACATGTGGCCCAAAGATATAGGAAAACCTTGTGTTCTGGATCTATTGCCAGGTGCCACCTGCTTTGTGAAAGAACTCGCGAAGATGCCAACTAGGTAGGTTTTCATGGTATGAAGGTGCTTTGGAGACACAAAGGCTGTAATAAAAAGGCACCTTTACTCTTTTATTCATTTTTAAATTTAATATATTCCTTTGTAAATTTACCAACCAAGCTTAACTCCCATTTCTTTTAAAATTACACTTTTGAGCATTTATAAGTAGATTTTGTGTTTTCTTTGTTTTTATTTTTGTGAATTGCAGTGAGTTTTTTCCAATGTTTCACAACTTATTAATATCAGTGGTTGCTGAATGTATACATTTTCAGGCCGCAAAAATTTGAGGAACTGTGTGTTCCCTTGTTTCCAATACACAATCACCTATATTATTGCAACAGAAACTGAAATTGACAAAAGAAAACGGCTAGAAAAATATTTTGAGTGTCCATGATTGCAACCTCAATCTAAATGCTTCTAAACACTTCTTATTCATTTCTTCTGTTACTGGAAAAACACAGTGTGTGTCAAATGTTTCTGGCGCCAGAATTTACAACGTGCCTTGAGTCCCTGCCTGCTTACGTTTATCTTCGGCACCACAGATACTAAGCTGAGAGAGAAAGCTTTTCCAACTACCTTGCTTTGTGCTTGTTTTTAATGGGAAGGTGGAAGGGGCAGTCACAATCAGGTAGGAAAAACAATAGGGTAGGGAAAACAAAAGGGTAGGAGAACAATAAATAGGGGCAAAGGACGAAGTTGCGAGTACTATTGTGTACGCAATGTGCGCTACATAAAATGTTTACTCACTTTCACCCAGGCCTCCTTTTGTTATTAAACACTCACTTGTGAAATCAAATCTGCAATTAACTCCTCCCCAACACTTGCATTATTCTCCATGCCGCTCAAGGTCTTTCCTGACCTCGACAAGTCCTTGCTTTCTACTTTCTGAACCAAAAATCTTTTCTGCACTCTGCTTGCGCATTACAAAACTAAACAACCATATTGATATGATGCTGAGATATCCGTTCATTTTCATCACGCTGCATTAATGATAAACCTAGTTTTAATGGTCCTAGCTCACACAAATCATTGCCCGGTTCCAATTTCTTGCAAACTAACCAAGGATCACAAATCCCAGAATGCAATTATTGTGCAGTGAACACCCTAGATTGAGAGCATGCCAATAATACTATTGACCCCTGTGCCTGGCTGCAAGGCAATCTGGCCCGTCCTCCCGTCATGCTCTCACCATCTTAGTGAAGTTGCTAATGATGCTGGTGCAGCTGTCCCTGGTTTTACCTTACTGCAAGGATTTAGCCCCATCCACTTAGGTTTCATTTTTTGATGGCCATGCAGAAACACTATGGGGTCAATTCAGATCTCGGTCGGAAGGGCTCCGAACCAGATTCGGCTTTGCCTAAACCGACCTGGAGTCCTTGTTTCCGACCGAATTGTTCACAGTTCGGAACGGCCAAGTACCATGCCTGGAAACCCTTAGCGCTGACCGAATCGGTTCCGAAAGGCATTTAAAGCGATCGAGCCTTTCCGGCGGATTTGTACATCTCTATGGACTTGGTTTCCAAGCGAGCAAGTACGATGAACGATTCGGACAGCCTTTCCGATTCGGTTTGCCGAAAAGGCGTCCAGAATCGGTTTTTGGGGGCCCGTAGCAGGCCCCCCTTCACCCGTGGCCCTCCAAATTGGACCTGTGGGGGTACCCATGGGTCCCCCTTTTTCAACCATGCACAGTGTGGCAAGCACCAAGGGGTGTCCGCCACAGGGTGCACAATTATCCCCAACCACCCCTTTTGTCAATGGGAGCCTGTGTATGCGTTCGGTACATAGGCTCCCATTGAAGTCAAATGGAGTCCGACTGAATCGTATCCGGATGCATTCAAATGCATCATACTTGTTCGGTCGGACTCCCCCGACCCGAGTCGTACGGAAAGCATTCCGGACCCGAGTCGTTTGGTTTGCTTTCCGAACGAGATCTGAATCGGCCCCTATATGTGGCATCTACATGTCAGAATAAATTAATCCCTGCTGATTACCAAATACTTATCTGCATGCCTCCATGTAGTCTCATGCTGATTTTTTGCCAACCTTTAAATTGAGATTCAAGAATTTGCATGAACCATCTCCCTGTATCTCCAGCTGGAACCATTATTTAATTTCATGAATTGACTTATATGAGGATTTAGTAGCTGGAGCAAACTGATCTGAGAACCTGCCTCGCTGACTAAATTGTTGCCTCTTCTGAAACACTTCGCAGCGATCAACAGTATGTGGCATTGCCAAGGGAGCGTCAAACCTATGACTAATGTAGTGTAACCTAGCAATAGGTCTCCAGGGCACAAAAGTGTATTTCCATGAACAGAGCATCAGCAACAATCTCTTGTGTTTTTATTGTCAAAGAACAAAGCTCAATGCTAAACTAAAGGTTTTCTCCTGAAATCCAACAAGGGGCTAAAATCCTCTTCCTCAATAAGAAATTATTCAATACACCTCGTGATATCTAGTTTCCTAACAGTATCAGGAAATAATCACTGTATAGTAAATGCGCATATTTATACCCAAGAAAAGATACCCTCAAGGTAGGTTGTTTAATACTTCTGCAGTTCTTTTTGTTTTTCTAACTCATAGTTGAGATAGTATGGTATATTGCAACCACTTGAATGCTTGATGTCAGCATAATTACTTTTATAGTTGGCTCCCATCATAGTTATCTTTAGTTGTTTTCATTTTTTATTCTCTTTTTTAATGTAATATACTCCCCAATGGATTCTTCATCTCCTAAAAATCAAACATGTATTATATAAAACATTGGTTGTGATATTTACATTGAAATTAGCTAAAGAAATGGCTCAGTCATATTCACCCAGAAAGTAGGAGTAAGCCTCGGCTTCACTGTGCAACTTAGTTCTTTGCAAGAGTAAGAGACAATCATCATTGTTGGTGCTGGCTGAATTGGAAGTTGACTACTGCTCGACATCTAGCCATGCTATGCCTGGTTTATCCAGTCACTTTGTTGATAATTGTCTTGAAAACATTGGAATCAGAAAGGATTAAGTAACGTTCTTTAGTGTAGTCTTAAAATCATTAATGAACCCGTGGCGACCCATGCAGGTAAGTGCGGTAGGGCGGGGGTAGGGGTGGGGGAGGTGGAAGTGACAAATGACGGATAGGGAAAATAAAATAAAAAAATAAAACCACTGAGTCGGCGATGCGGCGAGTGCAAGCTAAGTGGTTTTATTTATTTATTTCCCCCCTATTCCGTTGTTTGTCACTTCCACCCCCACCCATACCCTGTCCCCACCCCGCCTCACCGTGCTTACCTGCACGGGCCGCCACTAGAAAGAACAGATTCCAAGCACCTTACATCTACTCTGCCAGAAGACAACTAGTAGCCAGAGAATCTTTCTAATTTAGGCTTCTCCAATGAGGAGCTTATGAGCTACTGGTACCTCACCAGCTACCTGTGAGTAGCTTTCCTGTGCGCAGCCCAGTTTATTAAATTAGAAGCTTTTGTTTGGTAGAATTAATATACGTATACCAAAATTGAAATTATGTATTCGAGATGAAAATGTAATTGTTTTCGGAACTCTTAAGATGATATTTGAAGAAAAATGGCTGGATGTCCTAAATATATGTAAAGCTGATGTTTGAATGGTATATTATGTGGCATTGAGGAGACTTTTTTACAAATGCTATTACCTTAGTCCCAGATGCATTGCAGCTTTGGATGTTATATATTACAAACTTGGAGGCATTCCATATGGCCAAAGCCTTTATTACATTACTGCTGACAACCATGCCCGATGCACTGAAATGATCGCTGGTAGTAACATTGCATATGGTGGCCACTAATGTAATCTTGTCTGATGTGTTCTCTAGTACAACACTAATAATATTAGTCACTCTCAAGGAATTTTATTGAACATAAGTAGCTCTCATTACAGAAATGTTGATGTTGGATCCTTTTTGTGTGATGTTTTTCACTTTATTACTGTTTGAAGTGCTGCACAAATACTTTACACATTGCCTCTAAGTTTAGCCTGACTGCTCTGTGTCAAGCTATCAGAGATTTGAGCACAGGTTCATTTGGGGTTTGCTCTTACCTCACCCTGACAAGAAATGTGTTGGCTGCTTGAGTAGGTCTTTACCCCCTCAACCAGTAACCCAATTTCTTACAGTGGACTATAAGATATCAAAATTGTACGTTCATCAGAGCACTGATACTTGTAACTTGCTTTCACAGAGAAGAGGTATATAAAACCTATTATTTTAAACAGTTTAAACGATGGATGCTTGTTTTGGTTGGTCCTGTGACATATAAGTGCAAGGGCCCTCGTCAGGAGACCACCACAGCCTGCTCAACCCATTTCCACTGCCAGCGCTGCCAGCGATAGTGCCTACACAACTGGTAACCATCACACTGCTACAAGTGTGACATTTCCGATTGTTCGATGGCCCCAAAGCTATAAGAATGGCTTCAGCGCCTGGTATTAGTTTTTTTTTAATGCATATTGAATTCATAAACAACTGCTGTTCTGCTCATCTTTTAATTGCACAAACAGCGCCACCATGTGGTAGCTGTCATAAGTGCTGGTGTTGACAATTAAATGCTGGTGCCGAGCACCGGAAACCACCGGCTCAAATTAAGCACTTGTTGCGAAACAAGGGAGAGAACTAAAACAGTGAGGTTCCAATGTCAAGGTGGATGGGTGACTGGTGTGATGCAGTTAGTGTTAAGTACAAGCCTAGATTCTGTATTTGCTATTCACACATCCCCCACCTGCCTTGACAGCAGATAGTGATTTATTTGTGTAGGCATTCGCTGGTCTGCTTGCCATGGCTGCTGCCCAGCCAGTTTTTCCAAAATTATTTCCAATTATAGTCAGTGCCTATTGGACTTACACAGCTCAGCAAGAAGCGTAATTGGGCAGCAGTGAAGCGCACTGGACTCATGCCCTGTAATGCTCCTAGACCTCTCCTCAGCTTTTAACACGGACAACCATAAAACATCTCATCAACACGCTAAAATCACACATGGGGTTTGGCAGTACAGTGTTAAACTAGATAGCTTCGTACCTCAGCAAACGATTGCAGCCAATAAAACTGAAAGACACACTGTCTAACCCATCCCTCATAAACCATTGAGTCCCCCAAGGATCAATTCAAGGACCCACTCTCTTTAGCCTCTACATGGAGCCCTGAGTGAGATCCTGCAACATGCTAACCTTGCATATCACCTTTGCTGGATGATCTCTTCACTCAGAGATGTTCTCCACCTGAAGAAACCCCTAAAAGAAGTACAGCCCAGGCTAACTATCAATCAACTAAAACTCAACCTCCAGGTGACTGAATTCCTCCTAATTCTCCACAAGACAATAGCCCACCAATCCAAGAATGGATCACTCACCTGGATGCTCTCAACTGTACTCATGACAATCATCAACTGGACAAATTTGCTTGGAATCATGCTAGATAAGAGCCCGAGCATGGTTGCTCATATAAAATCCATGGCTAGAAGTGCCGTATACAGCCTTAAGCTCCTCAAAAAGGTCAAACCCTTTATCCCAGAGGAGGACCTCAAAAATGTGACACAATCACTGGTAATCTCTAGACTAGACTATGGCCACTCTTCATGCAGCAGCCAGACTCATCTCAAGAGAATGACACTGCTATCACATCATCCCCACACTATCTAGGATGGAATGGCTCTATATTGAAGTAAGATCTATCCTCAAGCCAGCCTGTATTACACACAAAGATCTTCACCTGGGGACTGTGAAATACAGCATGAAAAAATGAACACAGTCAGGAACGATCTGCTCCCTACGGAGCTCAGATACACGACTACTTGAACCACTCCGCTTTAAGAAAAAAATGTCATACACGTGCTTATTCACTGGAAATGCACCCAGAATCTGAAGCTCTGTTCCACAGAGCGTTAAAACACTACTGCTCAAAGGGCACATAGGCCCACCAGGGAAATAATTCAACCTACGGCTCATTCATACGTGACGAAAGTTAATACACGTTCCTATCGTAGCTGAGCATACCACACCTTAAATCAGGTAGAGACACATCCACAATAAACTACTCGGGTAAGTATTTCCTGCGCCTCAAAACACCATTCAACCATTCAACCTCCTACACTATGCGGAACCAAGCAATTTTCTGTTTACAGTGGTGATCCTCCTGTAACCACCCAGTGCAGTGAATGACAAACTACAGGCGACGTCTGTGTTTATTGAACTTTGTAACATGTACATAACTTATTATGTAACCTCACAGGCTATTTTAACCACCTTTTTTATTGGTGGGTAACTTGTATCTTGTCCAGCGTTCTGATGCCCGGTATCATGTATGCACACTATAAAACTCTCAAAATAAATAAATAGAAGTAGGATAGTGGTGGTGATCCACAAGCATGTCAACAGTACTCTTATGGACAATACTACTTAGAGAAAAATGCCTGGCTGGTGCGAACGTCAGCGAAACATTTTTGCATGCCTTTTTGGCAAGCTCGTCCTAAAGCTCTGTGGTGCCAGCATGCCTTGTCCCAGTCCTCAGACATGAGGCAGTCTCTAGCAACTATACATTGGGAGGCCCAGGCAGGTGCTGGCAGAGTGACATATGGGCAAAAGTGAATATAAATTCACCTGATAACACAGATGAGAACTCATCTTGTGGTCGTAACAGCCTGATGACGTTACAAATATAATGATGCTTCTTAAGGCCTGGATCACGGTGGGCCCGCTTGTGAGGACATTGCATGCTGCCACCTAGCCAGGTATTAGAACAATTACCACGATATCCACCCCTTGGAGAGGAATTTTATAGTCCTGTACAATAAGTACCAGTACTGAGCACCAGAAACCACCGGCACAAATAGTAGTTGAGTTTGCATCAATGACGTCGGACGTACACAATCATGTTATGTGGTGTGTATATATATATATATATATATATATATATATATTTGTGTGTGTATATATATATATATCCTTCTAAGGAAAAGCTCCTTCCGATCTCCGGGGCCCGTAGACATGTGGTGTGTTATGCCTGCAGAGCACACCGGACAGTTTACATAGTCAAAATCCCAAGTAAGACACAAACTGAGGGAAGATTATGCTCAGTAGATGAATTTACTTCCAGTTACGCATTTCGACTTCGAAAAGTCTTGATCACACACTGTGTCCACTGCAAACAACTCATTAACATAGACAAAGCCAAAAACGAAGGACTACATTCGTCCTGAGTGTTTCAATGTGGATTTCCATGGCAGACATGTTTAAATATGTTACATCACATGTATTTAGAGCCTGGCGGAGTGTCAAGCAGCACAAGAGATGAATGTACGTTTATGAAATCATTGTACAATTCCAATAGAGTGCAAACAACCTGCTGCTGGCCAATTCTCCCCAGCCTGAAAAGGCTGTTTACATATTTCCCAAAATCAGATGGAAATTTGTTGTCGCCCTAGTGGTTAGCGTCTTACAGCGCCCAAGTCTGTTAGAGAGTGATCAGACCAAGTGTAATTAATTATACTTAATAGTATTCACGAATGCAGATGCCCAGTGGCTGTTATATACATTCCGGTAGACATTGAGAAGGTAACTCATTATACACAGTGGGTAATGATTAGTATACGCCAAGTGGCTGTTTAAAGAAGAGAGAGAAATATTAGGAAAATCACATGTATGTATTTATATATATATAGTATGCTGGTCCTGTTTCTTCCAGTTGTGTACTTTCAATGTTAATGTATCAGTATTGGTTAGTTCTAATGACAAAAAGACAATATTGAAACTCTGTACAATTATTGCTGGCACTCACAACAAATATTGTGTAACGAATATGCTTATCGTATCCTAAGAAATATGTCTCTTATCATAATGCTAATTAAAATGACATTAAAAAATACAGCTGATCAAAACGTTGCCATTATTGTCCTCAGATAATTAAGACAGAAGTCACATATTTAACCATCCATGTCTTCATATCTGAGGCTCGTTGGCAAACATAATTCTTATGTTCCAACCACTGGCATTAAACCTCATTAGTCACTGCCTTAGACCGAGATGTTTACTCCATATTCAGGATAAATTGTAAGGACCTGATACATTTTATGTATTGCATTTTCACTTCTCATCCCAAAAATATTAATTTGGCAGCATTCCCAAGTCCTGATTTTGTAGAACAGAATGTAATCAATTTTCAATTAAGGGAAATCTGCCACTGCGGTAGATTATCCACTGTTAAAGTGTCAAATTTGAGGTAGCCACAAGGGTTTTCCCAGGGGATATGAGGTAGAATGTCCATTGGCAATGTGATGCAGGTATACTGGAATAGGTGTGCAGATTGGTTCTCACAATGCCTCAAACACCACCATATTTAAGGGGATGCAGGAGTGTTAAAGAAAAGTAATTCCAACACACAAACATAGCTTCCATGTGGAGAAAGAAATAGTCTTAGTGCACCTATGCTAAAATGTCTGATTTTCCAATGGCAAAAATGTATCTAGTTTAAGGTTAAATGAACACTGAACAATGAAAGTTTTGTTTTGTGAACCCCTAACTTTTTAAATATTTTTGTGATTCCTCCTCAAATTCACTAAGCATTTTGATTCAGTTTTTGGTGAAATATAATTTACCAGGAGCTGAAGGTATACTAACGTAGATATAAAAAATGTGGTAGATCTAAAAGCCGGTACCTTGCCTACAACAGGACACTATTGATATTATATCCATATATAACCATAGATAGCCAGTATATTTTGCAATAGTGCTTGATAGCTTATGGTTATAAGTAAGTAAATCTTTTCAGTTTTAGGTCTAACGTAAACCAAGACCTTTTCAATTTACTAAAATTAAATGCATAGAAACCTTAATTATTTGGGCTTCCGGCCAGCCCTCTTCACCTAATGGTCTGTTATTGTGTCATTCACATTTTATTTTTGCAGCATATAGCATGGAGCATTGGAGCAGGCACCTTCAGCCATTGACTAACTTCACTGTGAGTGGCAGCATATTTCCTTTCACAAGGAACACATCTGCACACAAAGTAGTTTCCTTCATTGCCAGGGACTGCTATGGCAGTGTGTGTTTTTTAAACCAAAAAAACTATTTCTGCTTTCAGCCAAAGTTTTTTATTATATTGGCATGGGCCGGACTGTTTACCCAACAATAAAGTTTTGCAAAGGCCATGGCGATGCAAAACAAGCATTGACCTATCACCTTTGCCATGTTTATTAAGTTTGGCATTAATATTTTCACCAAGCAGCATTTATTTATGCCAAAGCCGCCTGAAGGCAATATTTTACCAGGGGCTGACGTGCAAAAAACATGGAATTGCTGGCTTTGGAATAGGTTAGGCTGGTTCCTGCTGCTTCAGGAAGCTAGTAGAACTTCTCCTCTCATTCTTTCAATTATGTGTTTTTTTGTTAACATCAGTGTCCTAATCCATGCATGGAAGGTCATAGAGCCGCCATGGAGAACCAGAATGAGGCTCGTTTCACTTCAGTTTCCTTCTAAAAATCTTCTCTGTTACAAGCTTTCTTGATCAAGAGATCGAGCCAAAAACTAATGTGTGGCACCGAAAGTGGGTGCTACATGTTTCAGCAGAACCAATTTTATAGCGAGTCTGTCTGTGGACGTCTTTTGGTTCTTTGTCACTATTTGTCCATTCTGCATCATGTAGATATTTGGACTTTATTTCCTCAATCTTCGCCCCTGCCCCTATCTTTATCCCCATAATGCAGACATCGGGTGTGTTCCTCTCTTTGTCCTTTCCATATCCGAATGTCTTCCATTCTTACTGCCAACTCTTCCCCTTATGTTTTTAGTGCCCTCCACGCCTGAAGTTCTCTCCTAACTATTTTCAACAGAGTTGCACTCTTTTGTTCCTATTTCCTCTCATTTCACAGACAGCTGTTTCTCCCCACCCCTCTCCTTTGCCTCTCCCTTTCTGTATGTATTTGTATGAATGTATGTAAGCAGTGTCTGTATAGAACCAACCTTGCCTAAATACAGTGAAGATCTGTACAGACAATGAATGACAGGAAAGGTGGCTGGTTTCTCTCTTCTTTCCTTTCACTCGGACGTTTTGTCTTATTGTTCTTTCTTTTTCTTTTCTCCTAATTCTCTCGTGTTTAATTTGCCATCAGAAAGCTATCAGAGACCTGGTTTAAGGCACAAGTAAACATAAAACTGTAATTATTTAAACATGAAGTGTTAACCTAGTGGTTTTAAGGATTGAAGTGAAATTCAAGTGTTAAATTCTCATCAGTCATTTAGTATGTACAGATAGCAGTTTACATGTTTAATACATGTTTAGGCTATTAATTTGTTGTTAAAACTGCAATGACACTGGACAAAGAGTGCACCTGTTGAACTTGTGAATGATTAAGCAATTATACAATATCATTAAGACTACTTAAGTGTTTTTAAACTACACAAACTGTGCTTCCTTGCTGGAGCCACATTGTAGGTGATGGGAACATAGTAAGTGTAGGATAAATAGTAAGTGGCAAACGCTTGTGAAGCAATTGTTTCATTTTGTTTATTTTCTCCCAGATCACCCACGCTCCTGTGGTGACAGAATCAATGAAAGAAGAGATTCTCGACCCCAGACGCCAGACACTGATGGGTCTGAAGTCCAAGATGTGGTGGAGCGCACCTCTTCTGAATCCAATGTGAGCCGGGCAGAGTATAAGAGTTCAGCACCATCTTCTAGAAATCGGAGAGAAATAACTTGTCGACCAAAGTCGGCTAGTCCACTTCCTCACCCTACTAACACGGTAACAACGTACCCTTCTGCAGCGTTTCTTCCTACGACACAGCCAACGGACAATTCAGATGCCCAAACATCACTTACATCTCCCACTAAATCAAACGGAGAAATCCCTACAGCAGCGCCTCGTACTATGGATCCAGATGTAGAAAAATTACTGGCTCTATATATGAAAGGGTATAAAACCGCCACAAGAGAATCTACAAGAGAACGTCCTTTCAAAGAAATGAAGAAGCCACAAATTCCATTGAAACCACTGTTTGCCGTTACTACAACAGATAAATCCAATCCAGCGATAACATTTGGTACTGGGATCCCGCTTTCAGCCAAACATGATGCCTGGTTGTCCGCCATCTTACCTCCTCAAGTCACTACAGCGGTCAAAGTGGATCCTTTGGCAACAGCCAGCATCAGGGCTGGTCCTACGAACAAAGGAGACATTCATATATCAGTGAGCTCACCATCTCCCCTTAATACAAACAACGTTTCATTGCCTGGGGTAATGGCAAAGACCGGCACTCAACCAACAAACAAATCGTCTATGCCAACATCAGTAGATGCTTTCCCTCCTAAGGCAAAGGAGATGAAGGATCTGGATACAGCCTCGGGCATCAACATGCCAGACAACAGCAAACCACCTACGAAGGCATCAGTCGATGCACCGCCTTCTCTACCGATGTGCACAAAGCAACCAGTACCAGCACCTCATTCCAGCTCTCTGGACAACAACACATTGTTGCGTACTTCAACATCTACCCCTACGATGCCTACAGGAAACCTGGGATCAGTAACTCCTATTGTGAGTGGTCCTCCTACTCTGAGCCCCCTTAACAACATAAGTTCTGCTGACCGTACATACACTGTGACTGTGTCTCCACCTCCAACTCCACACACATATAAATTAGCTGTGCATCCTTCTCCTGCTCTCCCCTCTCCTGTTTCCAGAACAAATGATCAGCTGACATTTGTACCAGCTGAAGAATATTCACTGAGAGCTCCTGCGCACCGAAATGAATGGGATTTACTTGATTTATTTGATGATATTCCACAGGCGCCTGCACCAAAAGGTAAGAATAATGCCTTTATTTCAGCCTTGATTTTGAGCACGACGCTAAAGCAAATCGCACCCAGAAAATAGCACAAAAACAGTGCTGCAAAATTACCTGCTTATTATCAGCAGATTGATAATGTTCTATGTTCACAAAACATCAGTGTCAGTCTGAGAATGTATGCTGCAATTGGGCAAACTATTCCAAATTGCGAGTGGCAGAAAGTGACAGCCGCAAAAACCAGGGTTAACAGTTGAAATGTATAGATACATGCAGTAAAAACACGATGATGGCACATGCTATGTTCCAGATTATAATCATCCCCTGCCTGACATTCCCTGTCTGCAATGCTGAAGTTTCCTTGTCCCTGCTTATGTTTTGATTGCTAGATCACAATTTATTTCCGGGGCTATTTGCACTCGCCATTTAAAGATGAGCAACTAAGGCTAGAACTTTTCTTGTACGTTTGTCTTATCATGGATTGTGCGTACAGGGATCTCTGGGATGCACAGTCGCTTGCTGTGCAGTTTGGGAAAAGAAAGGGCACTCAAAGGCAGGCTAAGCATTTTCCCCATGTGGCAGCTGTCTTTTCACTAGAATACTTATCCCACTTCAATGTCTTACTGTGTGGTGTCCCTCCCCCTGCCAACCTCAACTAGCATCATTGGTTACTTTCAGAGGTGTTGGCCACACCTTTGTATCTACAGTGCCAACGGAGAAATCCATGACATTGGCTTACTCCAACTACATGAGCTCTGGTGCTTTCCTTTTCAAGGAGAGGCTCTGGTACGCAAAAGGAGTAAATTGTGAAGTGCAGGTACAGAGAACCAGTGAGCCCTGGTACAGTTAAGGTACTCGTGAGCGTAATGAAATAACACAGCCCATAACCAGATCTTAATAGTATTTGACGCATCTCTTGTGCAGCGTCCTGTCGAGCATGCCAGCAGAAAGAGGCTCTTGAATATGAATGAGTTACAGCTACAAAAGGCTGGGGATTTGCTCCCAAAAGAGCAGTGGCGGCTCCTGCTCTCTGAGCAGTAGTTAAAGGAAAACTAGAATGTTAATAACCAACGTTATCATCATTTTAGTTTTCCGTTACCTGGTGCGGGGCTGCTCTGCTGACAGAGCAGGTGCCAGGGGGAGGAGTGGTTTGCCCACTCAAAGTGCGCATGAATGTTTGGCGGGCCGTCTCAGGCCGGGCAAACATTCATGCGCACTTTGCATGTTCTCCACCCAGGCTGCATTGACCCTCCCCCGGCATGTTTGAAGCTTAAGTCCTCTCTCTAAAATGAAACCTGGTGGTAAATGGCCACTTTTAAGAGTAATCTTAGGTCTTATGAAGCACTGTGGCGAGGTCTGGTAACACAGTGGTCTCCGTAATGGGCTTCTGCAATGCAGGGTCTTCTAGAAATTCACAGTACAATACAATAAAATGTATTGACATGATTCATTTTTGAAGACTTTTCAAACACTGGGCTGTATGTAGTATTCCTTTCATATAGTTATGAGACATGAAATATATACAGTGCAGTGGTGGCTCTTTTATCGTGTTATTTACCAGATTAGCGCTGCGGGTTCGAACACCCAAGCGACACAGAATAAATCACCTATCCCCCCGCTGGCTATGGCATCAGGTTCAGGTCCTTTTCATAGCCATAGTATAGGCGTGCTCAAGCAGTCTCTGATGGGGACATTTTCACTTTTGCTGAATATTTTATTTAATTTCATGGATGTCTTTGCCATTGCCAAGGGTTACATCGATTGGTCTCCTAATGGAATGGATCAGAAGCTGTTTATTTTATGTAATACCAATGAATAGCGTTATTGTGTGATTTCCCTCCCTCTACACACTTATTAGAGTATCAGTGTACTTTACAGTAAAAACAAAATCAAACCAAGGATGGCTGAGAAGTGCAATAGAAAAGATGGTCATCAAGACAAAGGGTAGAGGACTTTGAGCATTGACATTTTAGAGTGTACATTATCAGGTCACATGAGAATTACTTTGGAAAAACAATTTAAGACTTTTTCAATAAGCTTCATAAATTCAGCAAATGACATGTAAGTGTTGCCCTGGGTCTATCAGTGCTTACAGGGCCTGGTGGCTATCTCATATCTGTCCCTCAATATCACAGGAAGCCGGCATAGATTGCAAAGTGTGGGGGTAACAAGCTCTAGGGCAGAGATTTGCCTCAACACTCTGACAGCTCTTCCTGCACAAGCTGAAGCTCCTTGTCATAAAACAGGGCAGCTCGGCACACAGCACCCTTTATGTTCCAAACAAGTCACTGTGAAAGAATGAGTCAGTGATTCTAAGTCTTCTGCTGGTAGAAGTTGTCCTATGCTTTTGAAAACTGCAAGACAGTAAAACTTGCGTGGGCTTTGATATTCTGGCCATGGTCAAAGAGAACCCTTAGCTGCTCAGATGTTGTTCGTAGGTAGCAAGAGGAACCAGATTAATGATTGAAAGCACGTAGGAGCTAAACATGTCCTCATAGTGGACTAAGAGCCCACAATAATTGCCTAATTTTCCTTCATTTCAAGGTCGGGTCACTTAGCCAGTGAGATTCAACACAGGTGAATCCATGGTCATCTGCTCGCTCTATCCTAGGCCCTATGTAAGGGACCTAAGTAAGGGACCTAAGAAACTGATGTTCTGGGTGCTTTTATCTGGATGACAATCTTCCAAGACTCCCACAAGTGGTCCTTAATCAACCTAGCAGCTCAGATCCAGAAGTGTAAGGTTACCACTAGAGTTTAAGGATATCCTTCATGAAATAACAGGGCTACCCACTCTTAAGTTGCTTGAAGCATTTTTATGTGTGTGTTTATGAAAAAAAAAACGTACTTTTCTTGTAAGCATGAACAGTGTAGGTTTTCTCTTGGATTTTGATGCTGGAGTAGGGATTCTAAAAAAGTTAACACATATAACTTACATTGGAATGCTGAGAGCTCCATTGAAGACAGTGGAGTAGCTCTGGGCTTATAATGGCTGGTATATGCCCGGAGCTCCAACATTCCAATGTTTGTCTTCATGTTTCTCCCTTTTTAATTTAGAGCATTCTACCCTTAGTGGGTGGAATTTTCTAATAGCCCTATAACCCTTCTGCCTTGTGCTATACTGGTTGTTAGAGTTCCGCTCCCTTGTTATAGGCCCAAACCGCAGGCTTATAACTCGGGCTCAGGGCCTTTGACAACCGGCATAGCCCTCAGCAGCTGGCTATAAGGCTATATTACAGTGAATGTCCTCTCAGGTCTAGGATTTTGTTTATCTAGAGATATAATAGTTGATTAAAAATGCAATATATTGCTGTTAATCACTTTGTCTAATGCAATGATATGCATGATTAGAAGCTCGCCTATCTTTAAGTGCACCGTGAAAATAGGCATGTTTGTCTAATGTACAACATAGGGACCTGATTCACGAAGGTTTCTCCACACTCGGGGCGGAATCTGCAGAGAGTGCCCCAAGCAGAGATCCTGCCCTAGTGTGGAGATTCCACTACGAGTGTGAAGATTCCACCACAAGTGCAGAGACTCAACACTCGTAACTTTACCACATGTTCATACACGAATCGGACCCTGTGTATGTCAATTATGTACAGAGGTTTATGCGGTTTTCAGCAGTTGCACCACAGTCCTCCAAGTTCTCAGTCTGGGTTGGTGGAGTTGAGTGGCAGAAGCAGTTCTGTATTCAGAAATCGTCCTGAGACTTGAGGGCCAGGCAACCCATCTCTAGTCAATCAGTCAGTCAAAGCACGATCAGTCTCAGTTGTGTCCTCTTTGTGCTAGAGTCCCAACTGGAACTGGAGATACCCATAGTATCTTGTTTGGGCAGGTTGCCTCTGGCCACAGTCTTTCGTCAGCAGGTTTGGCAGCTGGACAGTGTGCTCAGGACTTGGTCCGTCTTGTATCTAGATATTGTAGGTGTCTCCAACAAGACCTGGTGAAGATGCCACTGGAGGTCTTGAGGGAGGTGGGTAGTGGCAGAGCCCCTTTGCAAATAATTTGAGAATTTTTCCCACCAGTCAGAAACCCACCAAGTGGCAATCATTGAGGGACTATTTCACAGGGAGATGGAGCGACAATTTGCTGAGTCATCTCTCTGCAAAATGCAGTTATCTCTGGTGGATTGGGCAATGATATAAAAAATTTCCTGTCTGGCAGAATCCTCTCATAGGCGGCAAGTCTCATGGTGTCGCTTGTAGCAACTGTTCATTCACAATTTCTGAGATTCATTTAGGTAAGCTCTAACAAATATTGGCAGTCTACCTCCTTCTCCTTCGGTAACACCAACAGCATAAAGTCTGGCCCCCTGTCATATCCTTTCCTCACCGTGCAGAGATTTTCTTAAGTAAAAAAGTGAACTGATATTCTGATAAAAAAGAACCGCCTTATTTCCAGAAGTTGTAGCAATTGATCTCTTGAAATACAGAATCCATGGTGATGGGAGACAACCTAATATGCCTACTGAGGATGTGAAATCACTCCAGGCAGACCTCGGCCAATCAGAGCTCATTGGTGAACTAACAGTACATCTTCTAGAGTGGAATAGGGATGCAAAGCACATTTCTTTGACTCGGGACATGCCTTTAACATCTACCTTTGTCCAAACGTCCCTGGCCACAGGATGACCTGATGAATCTTGCTCAAACTGCTGGGGTACATACAAAAGTTCCTCTCTCTGCTCCAATGTAGAATTTGTGGATTCATACCATGCACACAGCAACCGGTCCTACAATGGTGTGTATAGGGAAGAGAGAAAAGGAAGATATAGGTAGTGCAAGCAGTAGTTGCAGCCCACAAAAAGAAATACATATATCATGTGCTTGCATTTGTGGGTTTAATGGAGTAAGGGATCCTAGTAACGACAGACAGTACAGATTTAACTAGGAAAGGCCAGTAGGCAGTCTCAATAAAAGGGTAACAGGAAAAGGCATTCATTTATAGACCATAATCATTTGCCACTTTATACCTGTCAGATTAACTCCTAGACATAGGGATGGCAGTGTAAAGGAGTACACATGGTAGGAACCCACCTTAAGCAGGCTCGAACACTGTCCCTGTGAGCAACTTCCAAGGATCATTATGGAGCACCTCTCACATGACCTGGAAGACGTGTTTCCTGAGCAGCAAAACATATCCTGTGTACAAGCAATATCTTGGAACTATAGAAAGTAATGTTCCAAAATGACAAAACTTTATTTTGTATTGTTCCACGATGTCCGCCTTGTTGCATCTACATGCAAGATGACGGCCATTTTGGATCCATAGAAAATACCAATTTATGATGGCTGGCCACCATTCTTGGCTTTGCCAATGCAGGAGGAATTTAACAAGTATTGGAAAACCCAGTAGAGGTAAAAAACAAGCATTTGCAAAGCGATACTAATTGGCTTTGACAATGCCTGTTAAAAGAGGTAAGCCTGCACCTTAGCCACTGTTGGGTAATTGTTGGTTAACATTCCTTTACTGGAGAGTAAGATAAGATAATCTTATCTTATCTTATCTGGATAGTAGCTATGGTGGAGTGGCAGTATGTGCTTCCGTGTGTAAGCACTGTTTGTTTGGATTGTGGCGCTCCTGCAGATGTACAGGTTTATCAGGTATGACCAAAGATTGTCTGCGTTGATCTCTCACTCGTATGCTTCTCAGTCAATATCCAATGTGTGGTTTAGGCAAGTATGTGAATTGATGCGAGGTTCTGCTGTAAAGGTACCTTCCATAGGATCACACACATTCCACCCATCCCCTAAAGATGAAAGTGAATGGATGATGAACGGTTCTTCAGGTGTCACCAAATTACATTGTATTTCAAAATAGCATGTGTTGGATGTCTCTTGTCAACATCATTAGGTTGCAAATATGACACTTCCTCTAATAAAGTAGAAGTGGTAAAATATTTTCATTGTTTGTAAAAATGTTGACAGGCATTTACCAACACAATCTACATGAAGCATGAGAGTGAATGAGACACACCTGTGCTGCATACCCTGTGCTACAGGTGTTACAACCTGTCTGATTAATACTTACAGGTGAACGGAGAGGTTAGTTGGAATTAGATTGTTATTTTAAGAGATGTGAGGATCCTAATATAAAATTGTGTAATATCTATGGCTGCATGCTGTTTGCCCAACGTTACAGAAACTAAAGAAATATTATCTTAGGCCGATATATGAAGGGAATTAAGTTTATATTGCTAAAGCTGCCTCTCAGATTTTATATAATTCACATAGTTAATGATGTATATAAGTTTGCACATTTTTAATTCAATTTTATTGATTTAATCTTCTAAGAACGTGGATGAAGCACACTCGCCTGTTAAGGGGTGCAGTTGAAATAATATCTAAATAAATAACCTGTCTACATAGGACAGTAAAGTGAAAGGATAGGATGTTATATCTAATGTATAGCCTGTATATTGTGATAAACTGATTGTGAAAAGGCATAAAGACTGAAGATGTAGCACCACTATATGGTTGTTATTTCGTTGCAAAAATATTAAATCAAAACAACTTAGCAAACATCTCTCGTTTCCCGTAGAAACGATTAATTCTGTGCTATTTTTCCATTTCCCAGTTTCCCAACCCCTTGTGCGGCCTGTGGTCTCTCCAGAAGATTGTGGTGATCCGAACGAGATCTGCTTCTATCACATCTGGGCATTTTGTCAGCGCAAAAGTGAGTCCTTACAGACCTCTTACCGCCTGCTCCTCACAGGCAGAGCACACCCGTGTCTTGCTCAGCTTGGTCGGACAATCACTGTCTGGAGCTTAGCAAACTTATGCTTTGGCTGCTACAAATATTCAAAAGGTTGTTTCACGGCCATCACGTGCTGCACAATTTTATGTGATCTTTTGCATACCGTTTTGCGTCAGAGAAAGTGAGACTTGCCAGAGAAACAGTCAAAGAGAAGTAATTGAGTCAATAGGATTATTACACAGTGATCAACTAGTTATTCCATGGTGTAGATATTTGGAAGAATAGTATCTGAATTGTGACACAACACTGCAGAAGTACCTTTATATGTTATGATGTTTTGTGTCTTTTGGAATAAATGTAATTACAGCTGAGATTTAGCCATTTGCCCTTCTTCTCTACCATTGGTCTGTTTGAAAAGCTCTCAGCTACTACAGCCAGTGATATGGACAGGTCTTTTAATACACACGTGGGCCAATTGACAAAGGCACTGTGTAGTACTTTGTGTTATGTTATGCAGATTTATAGAGCGCACTATCACCTGCTAGGGTATCCTGGCACTGAGCAGGTGTGAGTCTAGGCACACCTGGGGCCTAGTGGAACTACTCAAAGCCAGGCATTCAGCTGTGTGTGGAATTCAAGAAGTGAGGAAGAGGCTCAGCCACAGCAGGCTGTAATGGTAGGTCGTACCATGCGTTAGGAGCGATGTAGGAGAAGGCTTGACTGCCAGATCTGGTTTTCCGTATTTGTGTGATTTGTGCAAGTAGAAGTCCAGATGAGCGGAGGTGTCTGGAAGGTGTGTGAAAGCAGATGCGTTTAAGTGTGCTGGGCCAGAGTTATGTAATCTTGAAAGTGTGGGTGAGGAGTTTGAATTGTGCTCGTTTGTGAATGAGGAGCCAGTGGAGCACCTTCTGGTGTATTGTAATGTGAGTGCAGCATGGGAGGTTGAGAAAGATTCTGGCTACTGAGTTCTAAATGGTCTGCAGCCTTCTAGTGAGCTTTTTGTTGATCCCGGCATAGAGGGTGTTCCATAGTCCACCTTGCTTGTGACCAGGAGGTTGATATGGTGAGAGCAGATGACGAGGGCTAGAGGGATCATGTATGCATTGAAGAGGGTCGGGCTTTGGGAGGATCTTTGCAGAACTCCGCAGATGAGGTTGTGGGCATCCGAGGTGTACAATCAGGAAGGAGCAGACCCATAAGAGTGCATGTCCTTGGAATCCGATGTTGTGTAGGTGTTGGATGAGGATGGGGTGGGAGACTGTGCCAAATGCCGTAGAGAGGTCTAGGAGGATGAGGACTGCCATGTCTCCACTATCCAGTGACATGCTGATGTCATCTGTGTCAGCGATGAGGGCAGTTTCCATGCTGTGGATGGTTCTTGTAATACAACTGTTCACTTTAATATACATGATAATTCTGAAAGGCCAGTATTGCTGGGAGAGTTCTTACCATATGTCAGGCAAAGGAGAGAGCACCGTACCAGTCTGCTTCATACATGCTCAGCAGTTCGTCTACCACATACTGCTACAGTCCCATTAATAGTATAGCAGCCCCTTCTGTGCCATTCGGTCCTTGAACTTGCTGCTGAGACTGACAGACAGTGCCAGCACTGTGCCATTACAAGTTAGCATTGCTTTTGAGAAGTGTATTCACAGTCGCATTTAGTGCATCCTGGATGAGAAGTAAAGGTCCTGTCCTGTTAACAGTACTTTACTGTCCAAAGAAATTATGCTGCTGTGAAAGTTATTGCAGACATGCTTAGAAATGCTGGTACTTCACAGTAAAAGTGTGGTAGCCCTGCAAAGTGCTTGAAATATCACTTTAAAAGTGTCCACAACTGTCTCCATGTGCTCATTAAAAATACAGAACCTTCTGTTATTGTATCATTTGTAGCGCCCAGAAACATCTGTAGCTATTAAGATTTCCTCCAGTGAACGTCATTCCTCCTCAGTAAGAGTCCAGACTCCAAGCCATTCAATCCTTGTGCTGTTTGCAGAGCCTAACAAGTGCAAGCACCATTTGGAAGAACACAGTCTTAATTTGAACACTCATTTTCACCACACGAGCATTTCATTATTAAAAACGCGAAACCTATGGGCATTGTTTTAGGGCTACAAAGATGGCGCTGCATGCACACCTCATGGCTTTTGTCCTCTAGGTGAATGTCCATGGATGCATTACCACTTGCCTTATCGATGGCAGATAGAAAAGGCGCCAGAAGTCTGGGAGGACCTCCCCTGGATGGAAGACATCGAGAAAGCGTACAGTGATCCCGACAACACCAGGTACAGTTGGGCTTGTACATTTGATGTGATGTTAATATGCGACAGCATAACTGTAGTATGTATTACTTTTCCAATTTGTCTTGCAATATGTGGTATGTTTTACATCACACCGACATATTTTACAGTATTAGGGGAAAAGGGCTTTGGGAAAGTAAACATTGTGGATGGCGTTACTTTTGAGGGCTTGTAAACAAGTGGTAGCTGCAGTGTGATATGAGTAGTGGCTCAGTTGGCGCACCAGAGTGGTCAACGGGCTGTTATTCAATGATGGGATGTTATGTACCCCAACCTAGGCCTAAGTAGGAAAACAACCTTTCACCTACAGTTGTCCTACCTTGCTCTGTATAAGGGTTCTAGCACAGACCTTTTACCCAGTTATGTGCTAAATAAATGTCAATTGGTTTCCTTGAAACTAGCCTCATTTATTATGCATGAGGATTCTTAAAAAAGTCCCCTGCACATGACGTACATAACAGGATTAAGATACTCTGTATAAAAGTCATGGTCATTTTCATCCTAGGGCGATAGAACTACTTTGCATAATTGCAGGTATTGATTTAGGCTCATTTACATAATCGTACTCACATCATATCGATTGTGGTAGGAACCCTGAGGCTATCTTTATGGTATAAAAGAACCATACCTTCACTAAATAGACAGAGGAGACGCTTTCATGCTGACACAGACACTGAGGTCCCGGCCTGCAGAAGCTGCAGCACACAGTGGTCTTGACTTCCCTTGCAGGGTGTCCAACTCGAGACCAAGATGGGGGTCCTTCGTTCTCTCCCATCAGGTAATGGGGTTGGCTCTTTCCTAGGGGATTCTTCTTTTTTTAATACTCTTTTTATTAAGTGTACGACTTGTAACATTATCATATACAAAAATTAGATACATGTATACAAAGTTTGAGCTTCGCGCTACAACTGATTCCTCTAGTGTCCATACATATTTGTTACGTAATTTTATTTGTTGAATTATCCAGTATTTGGCACATCGTTCTGTTAGCTGTCTTCTAGTGAGGGTTCTTCAGGTGGTAGCATACAAATATTCCCTCTGAATTTGTTCCATCCTCCCCACACCCGCTCCCACTTCTTGGGGCACCCTCTATGTATATATACTGCCTTTTCAGCCACAATAGCCCAATCCATGTCGTTGCACCACTCCCCATATGTTGGTGCCTTTTGCGCCCCCCCAATGTTTGGCAATGTTGCGTTTGGCTATTGTCATGCCTAGTGTCGTCCAGTCTTGGGCCTTGCAATTGAGGTCTGTTGCTTCCCATATATTCAGGAGACATCGCTTAGGTTCTGGTGGTATGGGAGCCCCGCTAACTCTCGTTATTATGCTCATGATTGCTTCCCGTATGTTGTAATCTCTGGGCATTCCCATATCGTGTGATAGAACGTGCCCACTGTGCCATATTTCCGCAAGCAGAGCAGGTGATCAGTCCTCCCTATTTTGGACAAGGTTACGCTAGATAAGTAGGTTCTGTGGAGCACTTTAAGTTGTATTAATCATAATTTTGAAGGTATCGCCACCTCTTGCGGAGATTCTAGCGCTTCCTGCCAGTCAGTCTCATCTAGTTCCCCGATATTGGCCTGCCATTTTTCACGGAGATTCTGTGTAGGGTCTGGTTGATTATTAATGATTTTCCGGTAGGTTAGAGATATGGCTTTTTTATCTATATGTTCCGTTAGGAGTCTATCCTCCAGTGGGGAGGCCCCTGGGAGGACAGTGTCTGGCGGAATGGTGGCCTTGAGTGCATGTCTAATTTGTAAATAGCGGACCAGTTCTGTGGGTGGCATATCATACTAGTCTTGGAGCTTTTCCTAGGGGATTCTTGGCTTTACACCCACATACATGCTAGGTGCACTTAGGTACACTTAGGTAGGGTTTGCATCGTAGGAGTACGCTTGATTACTGTCATGTTTATATGTCTGCATATATTCACTGGTTTAGCACCATGGCAGAATTCTACCTTCTATTTACTCTGTTGGTGCTCGTAATCTTATACATTTGCTTCCGTCTAATGATTGTCACAGCAAACATGTTTTATACTAGAATGACGCTGGTTCAATAAATGCTGATTGAAAACTTCCCCATTGTTTATTCTGTGTATCTCTCTGAGACTAAGTGAGCACGATTGACTGAGCGAAAAGTATGGTACTGTTTTCACGATCCCTGAAGGATCAAGGGTTGTCATGTTCGATAGTTTCCAGAAACTATTTGCTCCTCTGTAAAGTTAGGGGACTTATAGTGGCACTGTGAGCTAGCTAGTCTAAAGGCTAACATATCCTTCGGGGTGTCCGGAATCAGTCAAGACACCAATTCCTTAGTTTATGTTGTCTAAACGTGCAGATCCTATGTATTTTTAGGAACTACACAACCTGGCGCCCAACGCTGGTTTGGTTCTTATTTAACGGTCAAATCTGAGTAGTTCAGTTGTGGTTTCTCAGAGAACCCTACTCACATTTAACCAGAGACGTCTGGAGTGGGAAGGAAAATCGGCAGTATTGGCTGTAGGTTTTTTCAAACTTGAAGGATTATAGTTCCCCACATTGTGCAAAACCTTATCTCTTTTCCTTACAACTTCCTTCCACAATGTCTGTCCAAGACGGCATTGCGAATGCAGGGGAAGAAGAGCGTGAAGGTGCTCTTAACATTATGGAAAATTACAGACTATGGCCTCCCAGCAATGGGTGGAAATGTTATCTTCGTGATTAAGGCACACGAGGTATTCAAAACAGTGGTATTCTATTCTTGGGTCAAATTCCCACCTTAAGATGCAGGCACACATTTGTTTCATACTTACATTGAAGATGAGACTCCCAAAGAATTCTCTTCATATGTGGACATAGAAGTTCCGTTAACCTACCAAGAACATATTAATTGGTTTAAAGGCACCCTCCCCCACACAACAGAAAATGTGAGACTCGGTCCGCTCAGAACAGAAGGAGTGACCTCGCCACTCCTAGCTGCTTACACACCACATCCAGAGATTGATACATTGCCAGCAGCAGAATTACGTACACGTTAAAGGGATGTAGTAAAACTATACAGAAACCTTACACAGTTCGTAATGCGAACACTTACAATTCAACCTGCGAGGGTTACTCAAGCTGGCCAACCTCAAATTACCACGACCAAGATCAGCCCACAAACGCTGAACGCGATCATGGGAAGAATGCTCACTAAACGTGAGCAAATGCCTTTCTGGATAGCACAGAAAATAGCACAGCTTGAAGAAGTATTTTCCCATACAGGCCTATAGGAAAAACACAGAAATCAAACAATTTGCTCGCTAATGGGAATAGCTTCCCTGATAGAGGACTGTACCACTCCGGGTACAGTTTTTGCTGCCGTTTATACCCAAACTCATGGTACCCCCTCAATAGCGGTCATACCAGAAGTATTGAAACAAATACACAATGAGTACGGGGCAGAACCTGCCCTGGACTTGGGGATGAAATTGATAGGGAATTTTACCCAGGTATCGACGATTATGTTAGGTAACATAAAAGGGGAGGCAGCAGCAGTGGCTATACGCCAACGCCTAAGGTAAGTCACTCCTGCACAACAGGAGCGAGAACTACTTAAGATTATCGAAGAAGCCTATGCTTTGCTAAGTAGAGATAACTTGGGGGCTAGACCTGGGAAACCATAAATAACGAGCAATCCTGAAAAGGATAACTCAAAGCAAGCACCCGATTCTTTTAATAATAAATGGGATGGCAAACAATCAAAATATAATAAGAATGCATCACATTCACGGGCTGGGTCTCCTCAATAGGAGCCCTCTGATAGAAAATACAATTTTAGGAACCGTGATAACATTAAAAAACCTGACAGGTATCAGGATACTGATACACGTTCCTCTCGTTCCTCTCGTTCCTCTCAGGGTTCATCAAAAAACTCAGAGAGGGAAGAACAGTCAGAACACAGATCAGAAGAGAGAGTCAAGCCAAGAGACACTCATCGCACTTCAGACTATATTATCAAACAAGAATATAAACCAAAAACTAAACCTCAATTCAAAAAGAAGAAGGTAGCTGGCCCTAAAATAAGAAATGCCCAGGCTACTGAGGACTCTACTACTGAACGGGGAATGGGCTCTGACGATGCTAGACAGTGCAGCAGAAGTAACAATAGCTCACCAGAACCTGATGGAATTTCTGGGGGCAGCAGCGTTGAATGAACATATCACGGTGGAGACACCGGATACAAGAGTAAGTGTCCCACATCGTTTATACGAAATTACGCTCCAAATGGAGGGGGACATACGCAGGAAAGAGAAAGGTCTTGACATATGAATACAATATCCTTTTGGCTGAAAAAGATTGGCTGCCTGAGTTTGTTATAGAGTGCCCTAAGGGGGAAGGTGTAATTTTACCGACATTCTCCTGCCTCATTCCAGAGTCACTAAAACATTCATACTCGAAGGAGTGAGCGTTCGCGCTAGCTCCTGCACTTTACTGCAATGATTTAGGGTGGGATGCTGAGTCACTTCACCATGAAATCCCATTAAAATCTACTCCTACACCACAGAGGCAGTACCCAATAAAACATGACGCAAAGAAACAAGTCAGGGAGATCTTAGATCAACTTGAATACCAAGGTGTGATTGAAGCTGCATTAATGAATAACATTGTGTGGAAGAAATACAAAACAACACTAGATATCTCAAATGTATTCTTCTGCCAAAATATAGTGCCTGGAAGCAGATAACTGACAGCATTCTCGGCTGCCAACGTCAATTCTGTAGACTGCCCCACGGGTATAAGACTAGCCCTGGGTTGTTCTCAGCAAGAGTAACAGAGTTACTTCAAAATTGTGATGAGGAGTCATTGTCCTATGTAGACGATATTTATCTGAAAGACGATGAGTTATTGGATCACTTACACAGGGTGGACAACATCATTTTGGGGTTCGCAAGTGTGGGCTACAATTTTAACTTTTAAAATTCAAAAATTGCCTACCTCAATGTCCTATTTTTGGGATACCAGCTATCAAATGAAGGGAAAAGCCTGGCAGCTAATTTTTTTAGAAAAATGTGCGCTGCTCCAACCTCCAAAGACTCTGAAAAGTTTACAATCCATTTTAGGATTCCTAAATTTTGGTAGAACATACATTTTGGATTACGCAGAAAGGGTTAAACCTTTCTACGACCTAATAAGACCTGATTTTTCAGTTCAACATTGGACACAGGAACACACAGAAATTCTCCGTTCCTCACAAGCTGACATGATAGCTTCTAAACACTTACACACACGTGTAAATGCCACTAATTTGGTGATCCGTATAGTTGTGGGTCAATCAGGGTACACTTACCTCACCTACAATAAAGGTGAAACGGTACCCATAGCATACAATTCACATTTGTACACAAACTCTGAAATGTGTTTTGCATCCACGGGAAAAATACTGACAGCAGTACAAACTGCTGTAGTGAGAGAAAGAGCACTAGCACAGGGGAAACGCATAATTGTCGTGACTCTGGTTCCAACCTTAGAGGCCGTTACCAAAGCAAGCATTCCAAACGCAAAAGCACTGCATCCACGATGGATACAATGGGCTAATTCTCTCACTGCAACAGATGTAGACTACAAATTTGATTCTACATTCAAAACACAAGCATTTCTGCAGTACGAACAAGAATATCCTCTCTTGAATGAAATAATACCTCTAGATCAGTATGAATACATCATTTACATTGACGGATCTGCCCAGCCTGCCGTAGGAAGTAAACAGCAATACAGCGCAGCATGTGCGATTGTGAAGGGACATATGTGGGATGGCAAGTTCCGTACTAGCAATACACAGACGCAGTCTCTAGGAGATTGTATAGCACAGCTGGCAGAACTAAAAGCCCTGATACTGGCACTAAAAAATACGGATCGGGAATTCCCCACACTCATTGTGTGCGATTCGTTTTATTGTGCCCAGTCATACAATGAATATCTTTACTATTGGGGACAAAATGGGTTTAGAGATTCCAAAGGTTGCACAATAAAGCACAAGCTGCTTTGGGAACAAGTGGCAGAGCTGAAAAAAAGGCTTGCCACAGGCTTCTGTAATTCACACATTGAGTCATCAGCGTGTTGGCGTGCACGTTGAAGGGGAATTCATTGGCTGATGAAGCCGCCAAGACGACAGTGCGAACTGCTGCTGTTGCAGCAATCATTCGTTCTAACATGAGTATAGATGGACAGATAATGATAGCTGTGAATGCTACGCAATAAAACTCAGCCTTGCCAAAAGGTTTCCCACTCAAGTACTCCTACAAGTTAGATGCGCAAAACATTCCATATGCTCAAATTCCAGGAGTGGGGCATAGAGTAATACCAAACATGGATCGCAGATTAGGATTAATTCTAGCTGCACAGGAGGGTCTGGGTTCAGCACACGCAGGTATGGCTTCAACTATTTCACTACTGGAGCAGTGTTATTGGTGGCCAGGTTTCACTAAACAGACCATGGGTTATGTCCTTAAGAGCGACATCTGTCAGCAAATGAAGGGTTCCACCGTAGCATGTCCACCTCAAACATCGTTACTGATATCATACAGACCCCTCTCATGTGTCTATTTGGACCACTGCGGCCCCTTACAATCTGACGGGGCTTACAAGTACATCTTGGTGGCAGTGGATTCATGCTGTAGATTCCTGTGGGTTTGGCCGCAGAGCTCGGCTGATGCCCAAACTTTTATAAAGGATTTGCGAGTCTTCATAGGGACATACACAATTGGCACATTACACTCCGACCGTGGCCCTGCGTTTAGCTCACAGGCTTACAAAGAAGCCATGGGAAGTTTGGGTGTAGCATTGCGATACTTCTCCCTGTATCATCCTGAGGGAAATTTGATTGTGGTAAGAACCAGGACTTAAAGCAATCCTTAACAGCTATGGTTATAGGCTTGGGTGGCAGTTGGGTCAATCACCTATATGGGGTCCAGAGGGCACTTAACAACATGCCAACAACATGCCAACATCCCTAGTCCTTTGGATTGGTATAGTGACTGTCTTTTTCTTGCTCCTGAATGGACATTACCTCCCAGAACGCTCTGCAGTACAACATGTGAATTTGGGCCTGAAACCACATGAATCATCACACCGTGAACAGAGAGACCTGTCCTTAGTGAACATAACAGCAGTTCCAGTTCCTGAAGGAATAGTATGGGACAGAGTTTCCTAGGATGTATATGGTCCTACTGAACTTTTAAAAATACCACACTTATTTAAAATTTCTCTTTGTGATATCATCACCTCTAGTACTCTCTCTGATGATTGGAACTTTGAACTATCTCCTGCATTTTCAAATGATGAATTGTATGATGATACAACTAATTTTGACACCATGTTTTGTTACCAACACTATGGTCACCATTTTTTGCACAAAGCAAGTATCCCACGTAATGTTTTTGCCAACATAGCCCAACACTGCCGAAAGGTAGTTCAACCACATTTGCACAGAAGTTTGCTTATTTTTCCTGGGTTTAACACTTCAGACCCGACCTCTTATTATTATAAGCTTGCACCTACACCTGCAAAGAAAAATATGCTCACTAACACTAAGCTGATATACTCTGCTTCCTTTATTGCCCAGCAGTCTGTACATGGTTTTGACTTTTGGAAATACACTATAGACACAAAATCTGTCTGGGGGAATAAAGGCCTTATTTAGAGCATGCCTCATACCACATCAGATAATTTTCCTGAACGCTACAGTGCAACAGACTTCCTGTCTCGGGCTAGCCAAGATCAAGGATTTGAACACACCTTGGATTCCCTCGCTTACACACTTTGAGAGTTGGCAAAATTACACACTACACAGTGGGGATACATTGGATGCCATACTACACAATAGTTCTTACAATTCATCAGACCCCAATCGGAAGGGATTGTTTGGTTTGGCCTATCGACACAAATAGGTGTCAGTCAAGATTCAGGGGTACCACCGAAGGGTTTAGTATCCATAGGCCTGACCAGCGCTATGTACAGTCAGAACACATGGAGTGGTGACATCATACAGTGTTGGGAAGTTGTGCCTAGATTGGCTAAAGAACTCGACACTGTCCCAAGTGAAACAACACTTATCTCTGCTCTCAAATGACATGGATTTTTTGTTGGGTCCCCAGAAGCCACGCCAAAAGTGCTTCTTATATGCTATTTACAACGAGCTATGAAAAATCTCTCAACAGGAGGCTGCTGAGAGACTACGTGAGATTGATAGGTTAACCTAGAAAAGGCTTTGGCAGTGGTCGACAATGGTATGACTACACTATCATCTAGGATTTATTCACTGGGCAACATTGTATCTTCTGCAATAGATATAATAGAACAGGATCTGTCTATTTGACAACACGGACAATCGCAATCGCGATCCATTATATTAAGCTGGACGCTACAATCATTGCGTTCTGGCAACGTGCCCTGGCGTTACATCAACAACACGACTCTGTTTTGTGCATACAATCTAACAGAAAGACAGATGGTGATGGCACGAAGAGATGCAAAATATACTATGTTGCACATTGAAAAATTGGACCAATTACATTTCACCGTGGCTGAGTCACCTTCCACAAAATGGTTAATCCATGGCTATATTACACTGCCAGTCACGACTTTCCAATTTCAATACTGTCTCCAGTATCACCAGCTAGGCAGGTATGAAGTGCTAGTAGAAGGATAAATAGATGAGTATTGGGAACTACTGTACAGATTTAGATGCAGGAATAGGGACAATGAAGTTTTTCTCAGCGGTTCAAACTGTGAAAGTGCTTTAAGTAGGTCTCTAGTTTGTAAGGATATTTCACTCCACAGAGCCTGTAATGCTTTGATTGCTAACTTATCCTGTCACTTCAAGGGTTCCCCAGCTGCTGTGATTCATCCGGTATTCGAGTTGCTTTCGAATGGGAGCTATTTGATGCTGAATGATCAAGGCTGTTGTGGGATGGTACCAGGCATCTTGTATCTAGTCACAGTACGTTCCAGGGTTACTTGTTGTATGCAAGCATTGTTTTCCACCAACCCACACAGTTAGAGAGGCAACGCTATGCCTTCATTGAATGTTTCCTTTATACGGTTTGATTCTCTGAGCAGACTGAAAGCCATGCTTTTGCAGAAGGATATAGCCTTAACCTCAGCCCGAGAGACTTTTGTTCTCCAGGTTTCAAGGTCTTCATCTGAGAAACAGGCACTAGTCCGTACGAACTTCCCTCTCCATTTTGGGGAAATGGTTCATCGTATCTTTGACATGTCTGATACGAGGGGGATCTTGCACCTATTTAAACGTATAGGGTCTGGACTATTGAGCACCTTTCAGACAATCTTTGGAGTTTTTCCAGCATTCATACACTCCAAATTGGAAAGCGTTTTTGGAGGGCTTCTGCTGGTCTTACTACTTTTATTGGGCATCCTGGTTTTAATTTTTCTGCTACGCAATGGAGAGCCCAGTTCATCGAGAGATGGAAAAAGCACTGCTGGTGCGATGTTGTCGTGAATGCATGGTACTCCATCTGGGCACCTCTCGGCTTCAGGAGCTAAGCGAGCATTGGTTCCTATCGTTCAGGCCAGTCTGGGTTGACTGCATCTTGCCTGTGTTCCGCTGCCTATTCTATAGATACGAATGTGTGTTGGACATGTGTCTGACCCTTCCATCGGTTGCGCCACTGGACATAGACGTACTACTGGACCTCTTAAAGGCCCACTTGTATCAGTGTCCTCCGCGTATTCCCATGTTGATGACGGCATTCCTAGAGCCTCCACGGGATGCTTCAGCTCCTGTCGGAACGGACAACGGCTCTACAATAGGCTCACTGGTTTCAAGTGTTTCCTCAGTGGCTGCTGTGGGAACTGGAGAGAATCACCTTTGCTCCATTGACCTGATACAAGAGGTGTTACAGGGACCGTCGTCTGCGAATGCAAGCGACAGTGATGTTGCGTCTCCCGCACAGGACACATAAACATTTGGCTCTCCGTGTGATGGGAACAATTCGGCCTTTTTTCAAAACAAGATTAAATTAGAATGAAAAACATCGTTTTGTTTTATTTTTCTGCTCTCTCTGAGCACCATGGCTTTCAATGTGCTCAGTTAGTCTAGTTATATATTGACTTTTTAGTGGACTTATAGTTTTTACATATACCATGTTATTAGATGTTTTCAGACACTGGTTTTATGACAATGTTTTTATGCTTTTAAACAGGCATATTTTAGCATTAGTTGACCTTATCGACCTTCGGATGAGGAGTGGGTGTTATGTACCCCAACCTAAGCAGGAAAACGACCTTTCACCTAAATTTGTCCTACCTTGCTCTGCATAACGGTTCGAGCACTGACCTTTTACCCAGTTATGTGCTGAATAAATGACGATTGTTTTCCTTGAAACTAGCCTCATTTATTATGCATGAGGATTCTTAGAAAAGTCCCCTGCACATGGCGTACATAACAGCATTAACATACTTTGTATAAAAGTCATGGTCATTTTCATCCTAGAGCGATAGAACTACTTTGCATAATTGCAGGTATTGATTTAGGCTCAATTACATAATCGTACTCACATCATATCGATTGTGGTAGGAACCCTGAGGCTATCTTTATGTTATAAAAGAACAATAGCTTCACTAGATAGACAGAGGGGACGCTTCCACGCTGACACAGACACTGAGGTCCTGGCCTGCATATGCTCCAGCAGGCAGTTGTCTGACATCCCTTGCGGGGCACCAACTTGAGACCAAGACGGGGTCCTTCGTTCTCTCCCATCAGGTAATGGGGTTGGCTCTTTCCTAGGGGATTGTTGGCTTTACACCCACATACATGCTAGGTACACTTAGGTAGGGTTTGCATTGTAGGAGTACGCTTGATTACGGTCATGTTTATATGTCTGCATATATTTACTGGTTTAGCACCATGGTAGAATTCTAACTGCTATTTACTCTGTTGGTGCTCGTAACCTTATGTTCGAGGCATATGAGCTGTAGATCGTATACTTGTTCATAGATCGCCATCTGGTGTTGGGCTCGGATGTTTGCACTTTGTTTTTGTCTTGGAAGAAGTTCTTTGTAGTCACAAGATAGGTGACTCCTCCTTAGGATCATAGTGCGTATGGGCATCGACTCCACCCTCAGATTGTTTTTTTCTGCCATCGGGTTCGGATGTAAATTGCTGCGCTCCGGGTCGGTGTCGTACTCGATACCCCTTCGACGCGCAACCCCTCACCGCTCGACGGTATTGTTTCGATCGCGTTACCTTTCGACGCACATCCAAAGTATCCATCACAACTTCGATTCCGGTCGTTCACGCGGGCCGTTGGGCCCATCTGCGCCATCAGGCCCTGCAGTCAATGGAAAGAACTCCATTTAAAAAATGCCCCCTGTGTGGTACGAAATTCCCACACACTGATCTCCACGAGGTCTGTAACCTCTGCCTCTCTCCCGAACACGAGGATAAAGACTGCGAGGCGTGTGCTTCATTCCGATCGAAAAAGACCATACGTGATCGCCGGGCTCGACGTCACACAATGTCTCGACCAACGGCTTCGGCGCCAGATGACATCTTCGATGCAGGCCCCGAGGCTTCACAACAACAGCAACCAGATGATGAGGACATCAGCGTCTCCGAAGAAGACCACTCAGATGCCGAGGACCAAGAGATTACTCCAGGGCAACGGACCGTGAGTTCTGACCTCGATGCCCCTGCCCCAACTAAAACTCAACATAAGGCACCGGTAACACCTTTACCTTCGGGCTCAGGTTCACACCGGGACAAAGTTTCCAATGCCCCGCCCTCGGGCCCGGCTCTGAAGCCCAAAATAAAGCCTTCCGGCGACTCGGAACCGAGCCAGCCGCTTATCGGTACCGACAAACAATCCCCGGCACCGAAACAACGGTCCAAAATAGACACAGTGCCACACCCTGACACATCGGCACCGAAGACGGCTTCGATGCCAAGCCCTTCGGCACCGAAACACGCTGAGAACAAGCCCTCGGACCCGAAGAAATCCCATAAAACTTCAGAACCGAAGAAAATTTCGGAATCGAAAACTCCAACGAAGCATAATGAGACCAAGACCCCTCCTAAAGATACACAAACTAAGTCAAAGCACCACTCTGAAACAAAATCCTCGGTCCCGAAGAAAGACAAGGGCTCCCAAGAACTGTTTCACCCAGATCTACCGGGTCCGAAACAAAAGACTTTACACATTGACCCTGTTACAGGTCAAGTAACAGCATTGCCATCTAGGAAGAGGAAATTGGACACCTCAGAAGCACCTGAGCTACCCTTAAATAAAAAGGACATGGCAACTTCACCTTTTAGACCCTCCTCACCCCCTCCAGCACTTCCAACTGTGCCACTTTCTCCAGCACACTCTCCACTACCTCCTTCCACACCTACACCACAGGATGAGGAGGATGCCCTGGGGGATGGGGATGGGGGGGGGGAGACCCACAAGGGGATGACGACAATGATGACATCCACAGTATCCCACCACCTGACCCCTGGGTGTATTATGATGAGGCTCCAGATATACCTGAGCCAGACTCATACCCATCTAAGCCATCCCCTCCAGACGACAACATAGGCTTTGCGCAACTCATAGACAGAGCAGCCAAATACCATGGGGTAGAATTACACTCACCCCCTTCTGATGAAGATTTTCTGTTAGAGACTTTCACACAGACACAAAGGGCAACAAGTCCTTTACCTATGCTCAAGGGTATGATTAAACATGCCCCTGATGTATTTAAAGACCCTGGAAGTTCTCAACCCCAGGGTTGATAAAAAAATATAAAGCAGCTCCAAATGATCCAGCTTATATCAAAGGACAGCTCCCTCTAGATTCTCTAGTGGTTACAAATGCACGTAAACGGGCAAACTCCCAGACAACAGGTGATGCCCCTCCGCCAGATAAAGAATCTAAATTACTGGACGCATCTGGTAAACGGGTTGCGTCACAGGCGGCAAATTACTGGCGTATTGCTAACGCCCAAGCTTTACTAGCCAGGTATGATAGGGCGCATTACGATGAACTGGAAACATTAATGCAACATCTTCCAGAGCAATATAAGGCAAAAGCTAATGACCTCATACAGGAGGGAAAACTCATTACCAACACCTCCATTAAATGTGCTCTTGATGCAGCGGACACAGCATCTCGTGCCGTTAACACAAGTCTTTTACTGCGCAGACACGCATGGCTACGCATATCTGGTTTTAAACAGGAGGTGCATTCTCAAATTCTTAATCAGCCTTTTGATCAGGAACACCTATTCGGCCCTACTGTAGACACATCTTTAGAAAAGATGAAGAAGGACACTGAGACAGCTAAATCTATGGGGGCTGTACAGTTACCAACAGCTAGAGGCTCCTTTCGTCGCTCCTTTTATAGGGGCGCCTCCAAAGCCAATAGTACAGACAACTCTTCGTCCTACAAAAACCCCACTCAAACTTCCTCTAACAAAGGGTATTTTAGAGGGGGTACAGAGGCAATAACTCAAAAGGAAGAGGCCGCGGTAATACACCCGCTCCTCCCCCACCACAAAACAGTGACTTCCCACCACTTCCCCCCGAACATTCCACTCCAGTCGGAGGAAGACTATCACAGTTCCTACCTGTCTGGAATTCCATCACCACAGACAGGTGGGTGAGACAAATTATCCAGTATGGTTACTGCCTGGAACTCACCTCTACTCCTCCACACATACCACCCAGACAGCGTCCCATGTCCACGGAACATCTCACGCTTCTCAAACAGGAGGTTCTCTCTCTATTGCAAGAGCAGGCAATAGAACCTGTTCCCAAACACCATCAAGGCACAGGGATTTACTCCCTTTATTTTCTCATCCCAAAAAAGGACGGTACTCTCAGGCCAATATTAGACCTCAGACCATTAAACCTGTTCATACAATCCGACCACTTTCACATGGTCACTCTCCAACAGATCCTCCCATTACTCCAACAAGGCGATTTCCTTGCCACCTTAGATCTCAAGGACGCCTACTTTCACATTCCTATTCACCCTGCTCACAGGAAATATCTACGGTTTGTAGTAGACGGTCAGCACTATCAATTCAAAGTGCCCCCCTTCGGGGTAACTACAGCACCCAGGGTCTTCACAAAATGTCTCGCAGTAGTAGCAGCTCACTTGCGAAGACAACACATTCATGTTTTTCCTTACCTCGACCACTGGCTTATAAAAGCCAAGTCACGCAGCGATTGTGTACAACACACATACCAAACAATCCAACTGCTCCATCGTTTAGGATTCACAATAAACCTCACCAAGTCACATCTTCAACCGTCCCACACCCACCAGTATCTAGGCGCCACAATAGATATTTCCAAAGCCCTTGCATACCCCAATCCAGTCAGGATGGCAACCATGCAAACTCTCATAACGAGGTTTCAACCTCAACACTCACTACCAGCTCGAGTGTTTATGCAACTAATAGGAATGATGGCCTCTTGCATTTTTCTCGTACCTCATGCAAGACTCCAAATGCGTCCCTTACAGGAGTGTCTAGCACGTCAGTGGAACCAGGCTCAAGGTCAGCTTACAGATCTGGTGTTGGTAGAAAGCCGCACACATCGCTCTCTGCAGTGGTGGAACACACAAAACCTTTCCAAAGGGCAGCCGTTCCTAGATCCGGTTCCACAGATAGTGCTCACAACAGACGCATCGCTCACCTGCTGGGGAGCTCATCTCCTAAACCACATCATTCAGGGTATGTGGACCCATCAGCAAAAAATGCTCCACATCAATCACCTCAAATTACTGGCGATTTTTCTTGCACTGAAATCATTCCAAGTTCACCTCGTACACAAAGCTGTCCTCATCCGCACGGACAATATGACAGCAATGTACTATATTCAAAAACAGGGGGGGGACACACTCTCTGCAGCTTTCACGCCTAGCACAAAGCATATGGAGATGGGCCATTCCTCAAAAGATATACCTCCTAGCAGAACATCTTCCAGGACAACACAATCAGATTGCAGCTCTGCTCAGTCATCAAAGACAGCAGATCCACAAATGGGAACTTCATCCGCAAGTTCTTCATCCGTTTTTTCAGATGTGGGGCCAACCAGATATAGACCTGTTCGCCACACATTTAAACTCAAAATGCCCAAGCTTCGCCTCCAGGTATCCACACCCATTGTCCAAAGGCAATGCGATATGGATGAACTGGTCAGACAGATTTGCGTACGCTTTTCCGCCTCTCCCGCTCATTCCCTTACTGGTGCGCAATCATATATACAAGAACAATGATACGGAGGAATAGATATGTAATTTTTATTAAAGTGTAGGGAACAGTCAATTACCCTCACTAATAGTTCAACAGTCCTATAGACATGAATTACCTAAATTGATATGGGGCACACATACATAATGGGACCGATCTTCAACTGAAGATAATAAACAATTATACATAAAGGAAAAAGAAAGAAATACATACATCAAAAAGACATTAATAAACACAACGTAATGTTACCAATACCCTAAAGTCTATTTCGTGTCTGCCCATTTATTTAAGGCAGTCCACTGAAGGTAGTCCAAAGGTATGTGCACAGAGGCAACTCAACCCTTTTACCGTAGCTCTCTAGTGTCACACAACGTGCTTTGTACAAAAATCTTTTTAATTTATAAAAAAGACTCCTCCATAGAAGTATTGTCGACGCGGACGCGTTTCAGCCTCTGAAAACTTATTGGCCTCCTCAGGACGAGGGCAAAGGAACAATAATCATCTGGTTCTCTCACGGTCTTATAATTTAAAGACCTCAAACTGCGCCTCGATGGCGCCTGGTGGGCGCTAAAGCTCGAACTGAACTCCCTTCACTTCTCGTGATGGTCAGTCTTTCCCAGTTGAATGAATCTTCCAAAATAGCAACCGCCTCCCGGTCAGTTGTAAAGAATGTGAGTCGATCGAATATAACTATCCCTTACTCCACTACTCCGCGTGTGCAAGCTCAAACAACAGTCTCTCACAATGATCCTAGTTGCTCCCACATGGGCTCGACAACCATGGTTCACAACCCTGCTGGAACTCTCAGTAGTTCCACATCAAAAGTTACACCTTTCTCCAAAGCTTCTCACACAGAACCATGGAGAAATAAAACATCCAGATCCAGCTCAACTGAACCTAGCGATCTGGCTCCTGAAATCTTAGAGTTTGGTTACCTCAACCTCCCGCCAGATAGCATGAATATCATTAAAGAAGCTAGATGTCCTACCACTAGAGCGTGCTATGCAGCTAAATGGAAAAGGTTCGTTATTTACTGCAATAATAACGCAATCAATCCACTAGATGCCTCAATCCAAAACATTATTTGTTACCTCTTGCATCTACAAAAATGTAATCTAGCATATACATCTATACGATTACATCTTGCCGCTATAGCCGCTTACCTACAAAACAGACAACATTTGTCACTCTTTAGGGTACCTGCCATCAAAGCATTCATGGAAGGCCTTAAAAGGATAATTCCTCCCAGAGTTCCACCTTCTCCTCAGTGGAACCTCAACATTGTCCTTATCAGGCTCATGGGTCCCCCTTTTGAACCTTTGCATAAATGTGAATTACAATTTCTCACATGGAAACTAGCTTTTCTTATAGCAATCACATCTCTCAGGAGAGTTAGTGAACTCCAGGCATTAACCATACAAGAACCATTTTTGCAAATACATCACAATAAAGTGGTTCTTAGGACAAACCCCAAATTCCTACCAAAAGTAGTTTCTGCTTTCCACCTTAACCAGTCTGTTGAGCTGCCAGTCTTTTTCTCTCAACCAGACTCAGTGGCAGACCGGGCTCTTCATACACTTGACGTCAAAAGAGCTATCCTTTAATACATTGAAAGGACAAAAACTTTTAGGAAAACTAAACAACTTTTTGTATCTTTCTCACCACCACATAAAGGCAATCCTATATCAAAAGCTGGAATTGCCAGGTGGATCGTTAAATGTATTCAAATATGCTATCAAAAAGCAAAGCGTACGTTATCCATTCCCCCTAGAGCGCATTCTACACGCAAACTAGGAGCTTCTATGGCATTCTTAGGAAACATTCCCTTAGATGACATATGCAAAGCAGCAACTTGGGCTACACCACACACTTTCACAAAACACTATTGTGTAGATGTGCAAGCAAAACAACAAGCTAGTGCGGGCCAGGCTGTATTAAGAACACTTTTTCAAACCACTGCAACAGATACAGGTAACCACCGCTAAAGAGGTAACTGCTGTATAGTCTATGCACAAGTATACGATCTACAGCTCATATTCCTCGAACGGAAAATGCTACTTACCAGTATGCATCTGTTCTTGGCATGTAGAGCTGTAGATTCGTATACGCCCACCCGCCTCCCCGGTTACCTCTATCTGTTCCAGTACTATCTTACTTAGATACATCACACATGGACATCCTTTCTGTTTCTCACAAACTCCACTATCACCCTTTATGGCGAAAAACAATCTGAGTGTGGAGTCGATGCCCATGCGCACTATGATCCCAAGGAGGAGTCACCTATCTCGTGACTACAAAGAACTTCTTCCAAGACAAAAACAAAGTGCAAACATCCGAGCCCAACACCAGATGGTGATCTATGCACAAGTATACGAATCTACAGCTCTACATGCCAAGAACAGATGCATACTGGTAAGTAGCATTTTCCATATGTGCTTCTGTCTAATGATTGTCGCAGCAAACGTGTTTTATACTAGAATGACACTGGTTCAATAAATGCTTATTGAAAACGTCCCCATCGTTTATTCTGTGTATCTCTCTGAGACTGAGTGAGCACGATTGACTGAGCGAAAAGTACGGTACTGTTTCCCCGATCCCTGAAGGATCAAGGGTTGTCATGTTCGATAGCAACTACAAGGTGGCTAATATGGCACCGTGTGGTGTTGGCGCTCACTCTTGACGGTTATGTTAACTCTTAGTGATAATTAGTATGGTGCTCCGGGGGGGAGACCACCCCAATCCCCCAAGTGTGATCCCCAGGGATCTGCCTTAGAAACAACTCAATGCCCGAGCACACATAAACATCAGTATTATGCAATATAAATGCTCATAACCATATTGATTTTCTTGTGCTTTTATTCTCTTCTTTGACGATCCAGCCAACACGTGTTTCGTCGGTAGGGTGATGTTCACCCACGACTTCCTCCGGGCTGGAAAAACAATTAAATGACAAACTTTGCAACTGTTTGTCATTTAATAGTTTTTCCAGCCCTGAGGAAGTCGTGGGTAAACATCACTTGTTGGCTGTATTGTCATGTTTGATAGTTGCCAGAAAGTATTCACTCCTCAGTAAAGTTAGGGAGCTTATAGTGGCACTGTGAGCTAGCTGGTCTAAAGGCTAACATGTCCTTCGGGGGTGTCCGGAATCAGTCTATACACCAATCCCTTAGTTTATGTTGTCTAAAAGCGCAGATCCTATGTATTTTTAGGAACTACACGACAGGGAAAGTACCCCTATTTGGAGCCCTTGAGTCATCTGGCCACACTTTGTGTGAAGGTCTGAGATGTTGTTCCAGGGTGGCAGCAGGATTGATCATGAGCTTGCTCTATTGAGCTGGTGCTGCTCAGGCTAAGTGATCGGTTTCTTGGATGAGCTGCTGAGATGTTAGTTGCCAGCCTGCTGCTATTTAAACAGTCTTTGACCTAATCTAAAGTATGGTTAAAATAATCAATCGGAGAGCTGTAATGTAAACGTCTATGAATACATCTCTAAATTTGACCCATAGTCCATATGCATAGCATGTCACGTGTTCTTCTTTTTTCTTTCTCATATAGTTCGGGTCGTCATGATGTAAATTTTGAGAGAATGATTTCTTCCTATCATCAAGTTCGACGGCTCTCTACAGCGTCTTCTGTGACCCAACCTCCTGACCATCAGATGACGACAGAGTGGGTCTGGCACTGGAAAAATGAACACGGGAAATGGATTGGGTATGGAAAGCATGTGAGTGTTATACGTAGATGAAGATGGATGGGAGGGGAAGATGTACTGCGTGAAAAGGAGACGATGTAGAAAAGAAAGGCTCCTCCTTTCCTGCACAAAGGAGCTGGAGCGAAGACCATTCCGTTCAGCTAAATCAGGTTGCAGGACTGATTTGGAAGAAGTGGCAGGAAATATGTTGTACTTTTAGCAGATGGAATTAAGTTGTCTTTTGGCAAAACAATGGACAACACACTTCCCAACCATGTTTAAGGCATAGGGGCCTGTCAATTAATTTTGATACATCTGTATATTTGAATTCGCTAAATGCAAGTTTTACTGACTTGTTTGTTGTCTTGTTTCTGTAGGGTGGAAAGGAAAAAGCTACAATAGCATCAGCAGATCTGGAAACAATCTACCTCGCTGATAACAAAGCAGTCGTCCCATTTCAGGCTGGATCTCAGCGGTACCAGATCAACTTTAAAGGTACTGTGGCATCCATTGCATATCAATACTTGTCCTATGCTGACACATGTGTGGTATGGTTTAAATAATGTCTGATGCAGCAGGTAGTATCTGTGCTTTGATTCTACAGGGACTTGGGTCTTCCCTCAACCTCCCACCTGACTGTAACCTTAGAGGTCCACATTGCTCTGCCCTCTCCCCTCTCATACAGAAAATATACTTGTAGCCTTTGGCTGCAGCAGTGCATAGGTATGTTCAGATTCCCAGGCATAGGGCCTGATTTAGAGTTTGGCGGATGGATACTCTGTCACAAATATCCCATCCACCTAATACAATTGCCATTGTATATTATGCACTTGTAATACGGCGGACGGCATATCGGTCACATTTGTGAGGGAGTATCCCATCCGCCAAAGTCTAAATCAGGCCCATAGTTCGCACACCTTCCTACCTTGCAGGAGAAACATTTCAGTTGCTGCTCTGGTTGTGAAGCTGGACTGCAGACTTTTGTCAGTAATGCTGTGGGTCAGGGCAGTAGTGGCTCTAAGATGTCTTTATCTGCTCTATCTTAATTTTGGACCCCATCAAACTCACCCAAGGTTACAGGGACCTCTTCAAGCCAAACACAAGCTGTTTCACATCCATTAGGCCCAGGTCTACCGCTTTCACCAAAAAATGAGAAACTGGGCTCTGTGCACTTCATTCATTCCATTGGTCACGTAACTTTATTTACTGTACTCCATTAAAGAAGTTCTTCCAAGCACACACCAGGCTGTGAGATGAAAGGCACCTCAACTCGCTGTTTTTTTTCATTATCATATCTGTTGGTTCATGGGGCCCAGAAACCCCATGGAATTACTCTAACTTTGAGCCTGCCTACTCAGAGCACATAACTATTTCGGCTTAAATTTGTCACCATAAAGTTGTATTATTCTTAGAGACACACAGTGTAGGATGTTGCAGAGGACTAGACTAATTAGATATCTTTCGTGTAAAACGTTAGCAGGTATCACTCACTATTGAACAGAGAACTAGAGTAGCAAAACAAACCACTTTACAATTTTAAATGTGATTTTGGGGACATTAGGCACATACAGTTAAGAGGAGGAGAACTCAATAAGGTTCTGCTAACACTACAATGTCACAGACCTCTGCACATTCTGGACCACAACTATTGCTTTGACATCAGTCTCTCTGTCTGAGCATGGGAAACCCATACACCATCCGATGGCTTGTTGGATCAGGTCTTAAGAGAAGTTTTTTTACTGCCTTTCTAAAGGTGGTGAGATTGGATGAAAGCCTTTGTAGTGTAGCTCCTATTTCCCTAATAGGCTCTGCGCATTGGAATAATATACCGTATAGGCTTGACATAGGACTAAGGTCGGTATGTCCCTATCGAGTATATTAAACTTAATTACTTGTGCCAGCTAGCTCAGAGGCCACTAGAAACTCCTTGGATAACAAGAAGGGAGTAGTTTCTGGCAGCCGCAAAACATGACAACTTTGTTTCCCTTTAGAATCAGAACGTGTCCCAGAGTCATGGAAACAATAGATAACCGTTTCACTCAGCTCAATCGTGCATGCTTAGTTTTCTTCAAAGTTACACAGAAAGAATAGACGGGCGTTTCAATAAAAGGATTTATTGAACAGTCTTGTTTCTCGTGTAAGTAATATGTGTTGTTACGATCACAAGACAGTATGCAAGATAAATAATGTACAGCGTAAGCAGTAGAAATAAATAGTACTGCGTTAGCATTATCTTTTAGCGTATATTCACATACATAAATAACATGAGCTAAAAATGCGAGTACTCATACGATGCGTCTCTAAGCTAGTTCTAAGCCTAGGTGTAGGGAGAGGTATGAAGTAGGTGAAGTATTCCTTACTATGGTAATGCCAAGAGTCTAGTATGCCAAGAGTCCATCTAGGTTCTAGTCGGCTCCATACCTTAAGAATGAGAGAGGTGGGAATCTCTTGCCAGACTCGAACTCCAACACCCCGCAAGGGAAGTCAGATCACTGGAAGCTGGACTCTCTGCGTGCAGGGATGACAGCATCTTCTCAGTGCGTCAGGCCAGGATACGGGCTCCTCTGAAGTCGAGGTCTCCTCTAGTTTTACAAGGGCTAGGGAAGGTATATTTATACCTGAGAGGTACCTCAGAATGTTAGCATTGACGTGAATCGGACAGCGGAAGACGTCATGAATGATCCCCTAAGGTATTAACGGTTCATGCATAATAGATGAGTCCTTGAAGAGATCAATAGTCCTGTGCTAGGGAAACTCCCAAAGCCTAAGGGTCTGTTCTTCAAGAACTCGTTGTGACGTTAGGGTGGACGGATGTCGGAGACCATGCCTGTATTTGGAGTGCACGGTTTAATGCCTAAATAAGGACTGGGATTTTATGCCTATATAAGGGCAGGGCGAATTGTGCCTATATAAGGACATGATACAGGAAAACCTATATACGGACACCCTAAGAGGAATACAACACCTTAGGACAAGAAAGATGGCAGTAGGCCACCTCAGAGAGGACCCAGTCATATGCAAACCAGCCTTGGTCCTACTCCAATAGTAACAATCCAGCTCAAACTGTAAGGCCAGGTCCCCTCTGAACTGTAACACAGGCAACCCCAGACTGATATCAGCCTATCTGTTTCTTCAGTAGGGTGCAGCTTGGCTCCAGGGGTATGGTGAGCACAGGACCCACAGGGCATACTCATCGCACTTAGGACATTGCCCAGAGGAGCACAAAAAAGTGATGGGTCGAATGCTTGAATTAATCTCAGCCACTAGTAATTACTTGGGCCGAATCCCAGTACATCGCCAAGTAGTTCCGGGGGTGATGTTTTCCTTGAAGAGCAGGGTCATTACTGATTTGCAAAAGGTGGGGCTCTGTCTAGAGTGGAATTGTGGGAGAGAACAACCATGGACCGGAATACGGCCTGAGCAGTCACCAGTGGTTCAGATTAATTAAAGAATTCCACGCGTCACCTTGTTGTTTTTTTGTATGTGATGCCCTAAGTGCAAACAGTATGCCCAGGCGTGGATACTGGGCTCACTGTGCCATAGGTCTCTAGATGCAACCAGCTGAAGAGGCTCAAATAGGCCGAAACCTGTCTAGAGTTGCTTGTATCCTCTTGTTGAAGGGGGCTCACGTGGTAATTTGGGATGGACTGTTCCCTTTAGTAGCAGAGTCAGTACTGATTTACACAAGGTGGCCTCTGTCCAGAGTGGTATGCTGGCCAATAAAAGATAGACTGGAATGCAGCACTAGCTTTCACCAGTGATTGAGGTTAATTCAATCCTTCCATCCATCAGATTGCAGGTATTTGTTATAGGATGGATAGTGCATGGCATGTTTGTTACTATCTTCAGACCTGCACCAGCTGAACCCTAAACAAATTATATTGTACACCGGTGACCAAGGGAGTGACCTTCCCACTCTCTCCTACTCAGACTGAAATACGCCTGACTGAGGCATTCTGAGCTCTCTGCAGCCGGTTGATCTCAGTTATTGGGAGGCCAGGATAGAAGCAGTTGCTGTAGTTTTGCCCCAATTTGACAGAAGTCCTGAACAATAATTGTTTTTATGCAGGGGAAGTAAAGGCAGAATATGACAACATAGTATGTGACTGTATAATGTATTCATGCAGCAAGTTACTTATTGGTAATACTAGTTGAGCAGCTTGACTATTATACATTTGCATTCAATCCAATGAGAAGGAGGTTTGGGGCTTGGGTTTTTCGGCTTGAAATCACCATGAGTCACTCCGACCTGATCCTGTAGTCGCTAGCTAGTAAACAGATGCTTTTCTGAGTCCAACAATGAGAAAGTGGTATAATGCACAGTGAGTGAATCTAGAATAGCCGCAAACTGATGCATAAATTACATGGTGCCTTCCATCTGGAGAAAGACTCTTTTTTTTTTAACTTGTTTCTACCTGGAAACCTTTGTATGTTTACCTAACAGCTGACGATGAGCACCATGTATTGATCATTTTAATATTTTTCACTCTACATAGTCTCTCGGTTTAGCTGATCTGTAATGTGACATCCACCATGCTGTCAATTTTTGATTTCCGCAATGGGGTAAATAAAACTGTTCAGTTTATTTGCATCAGAGTTATTCTCTGCTTTTTGTCCGTCACTTCCTACATTCTGTGCTTTTAGGTTTGCTGTTGTAGGACTTACTGTCACCTGTGTTGGTGAGCCAGAAACTCCTGCAACACTTTCTATCAATAATGGGTACCTCTACACTTGTGCTCTTCATGCAACTTTCATTTGCAGGGCTCTTAAGTAGTAAAGATCTTTTGGGCTGGGCTTGTTTTCATGTAGGAGAAATAACTTTTTTTTTTTTAATATCTCTTTATTGATCAGCTTGCAACAGGATGATACAGAGCCCAGAGGCCCGGGCCAAGCAAATCAGACAGAACAAATAGGCAATACAAGCATTTAACACTTATAGCAATATCCAATGCCAACAGTCCCATAACCCTCCCTTCCCCAGAACCCGGCACTGAGAGATTTATTCTTGAACCCAATGTCTCAGACAATCAAGGCACATAGCAATCCTCAAAGGCGGCCCCAGTCCCATCTCCTCGAGCAACCAATGCATCGTTACAACTATCTACTGCAAATCAGGATTTCCAAGTAGGTACCCTGTGAGTGGAGCCCAGAAGTCCTTGGGCCGCGAGGCTTCGGGTAATTCCTCCGCATAAACCCCCAATTGTTCCTTACAGTACAGCAGGTCACTGACCCATTTTTTTACTGTCGGGACAGTTCTAGCACCCCAGCATTGCGCAACCGCTCGTTTTGCAAGCAGAAGAGAGACAGCCACCAATCTTCGATGGCACGGTTTAAGGCGCTTCACCCAACCCAGCAGACAGACATCCGGCGCACATACCACTTTGTCCAGCACCACATCTGTAAGCACTCTAGTGACCTGTACCCAGAATGCATTTATACCAGCGCATCGCCATGAAAGATGCATAAAATCAGCGTCATCTTGTCCACACCTCACGCAGCGAGCACTCTCCCGCAGCCCGAATTTACGCAGCTGGAGGGGCGTGTAATATAACTGATGTAAGTATTTGAAGTGTAGAATGCGGAGGTTACAGTTCGCTGTTAAGCGTCCTGTCAGCGTACAACAAAACTTCCAAGCATCTAGTGTGAATGAGGCCCCTAGTACTGCCTGCCATTTATTGTAGGAGTGATTGTGAATAATGTCCCGTTCCCTCAGAGAGGCATTATACAGGTTGGTTATTAGGCCCTTACGTGTTTTGCCTACCAGCACCGCCTGCAGTGCCCGTAGCGTTCTCGGTTCTGCTGGATAATTAGGATAAATCGCTCGGATAGCCTGCCTCACATGCACATATGTGAAACCCAGCATCATACTGTGCTCCCGCCCAGCCTGTATCTCCGACAGTGGTCGGAACTGGCCATGCTTATAAAGATCACCCAGCTGTGTAATCCCCACCATTCTCAATGCATTCCCTGCGGCCTGCTCTTGTGTGGCAGAGATATGCGGATGGGCCGCAAGCGGCAGCGCTGGAGCGTAGAGGTAGTCCAATTGTGCCCTTTTCGCTAGAGCTTTCCACGCCCATTGAACAGGGTTGATTTTGGTCCGCAGCCCACCACTTCCGCCCGAGAGGGCAGCCGCCACCAGTGGCATAGGGAGCACTGAATCCGCTTCAACTGCGACATGCGGCTGGAACCGCTGCAGAAAGTGCCAATAGTGCGCATACTGCGCCTGAGCACACAAGTAATATAGCCGCATATCAGGTGCCTTAAAGCCACCTCGCTCAAATGGCTGCACCAGCACAGCCCAGCTGCATCTAGGCTTTTTACCTCCCCAGCCAAAGGACAACAGGGCAGACTGAAGTGTATTGAATAATGCGATATTCAGGCGAATCGGGATGTTGATGAACAAATAGAGAAGTTTTGGCAGTATCGTCATTTTAATGACTGCTATGCGATCCGCTAGGGAAAGCGCCAGTTTAGCCCATCGCACAGCCTGGTCCGTAATCTTAGTGATAACACGGCCATAGTTCATAGAAAGTACAACATCGGGATCCCTGTGTAACCATATACCCAAGTACCGTACCGGGTCAGTTGACCACGCCAGGGGGAAGTCCAACTCCACCTCACGGGTACCGACCGTCAGCGGGAACACCGTTGACTTTGTCCAATTTATACCTAGGCCTGAGTATCTTTCAAATTTTACGTATTTGCGGAGTAATTCCAGCAAGAACGTGTCCGGTTCGCGGACATACAGCAGCATGTCGTCCGCATATAGTGACACCACTAGCGGCCGCTGAGGAAAACGCAACGCCGCCGGCGCATGTCGCTGGCGCAATTTACAAGCCAAAGGCTTCAATGCAAGCGCAAAAAGTATTGGCGACAGAGGGCAACCCTGCCGCGTACCTCTGCTTATCGGAAACGCTTCAGACACCCAGCCATTCACGCGTATCCGCGCCACCGGCGCAGCATATAGGAGGTGGATCCATTTGAGAAAGAAGGGTGGCAGGCCCATGCGCAGTAGCACTGTGAACATATACTCCCACTGCAGAGAGTCGAACACCTTTGCGGCGTCAAGTAGCACTGCTACCGCTTGAAAATCCGCCTCAAAATAGTGCAGAGTGGAAAAGACAGTGCGCAGGTTGTGGGATGTCGACCTGGTGGGCACAAATCCCGACTGATCGGGTAGTACCAGATTGGGAACTAGGGGCTGAAGTCTGCTGGCTATCATTTTTGCCAGAATTTTAGCGTCGATGTTAATAATGGAAAGGGGCCTGTAGGAGTCGCACACATTAGCAGCTTTGTCCGGTTTCAAGAGCATAACAATGAGTGCCTCTTTGAGTGTGGGAGGGAGCGTTCCGGTGTCATACGCCTCCGCAAATACAGCCAATAATCTAGGGGCCAGTTCGTCGGTGTAGGCCTTGTAGAACTCGCTCGGGAGTCCATCAATGCATGCTGCCTTACATGTCGGGAGAGCCGTGATAGCAAGTTTGACATCGTCGACATCAAAGGGCTGTGTGAGATATTCACGCTGGTCTATGGACAGCCATCCCAGTGCAATATCATCCAGATAAGTGTTAATATCGTCTGCCGGCACCTGAGGCCGACTCCCGTAGAGTTCAGAGTAGAAGTCGAGCACCACCCTACTAATCTCTGGGGTATTGAAGTGCGCAGTTCCCTCTTTGTCTAGTATTTCAGTGATATTTTCCCTACTCCGGGGCACCGCCAGCTTCTGTGCAAGGGAATGACCGGGTCGTCCCCCCTCCCCATAATAGCGTGCCGTGCTTTGACGGGATCTATGTGCCAACTCTTGGTCTACAGTTTCGTTGTGCTCCGAAACCAGGTCACGAATCGCAGCTAGCTTCTCTGGAGCTGGATTCCGCTCATAAGCATGCTCCAAAATGGATATTTCCGCAGCGAGCTAACTACTAACTAACTACTAATTCTGCGGCGTAGGTCTTTCAATACCCCAGCCTGCACCCCAATGCACACGCCCCGTATCGTGACCTTGAATGCCTCCCATAAGACTCCTGCACTATCTAGCGTGCCAGTATTTTCCTTAAAGAAGTTCCGAATCGCCTCGCCAACTGTGCTCCTAAAAACCGGATCTGTCAATGAAGCTTGCTGTAATCGCCAAGCAAATGGAGGCCTCTCACACTCAGGGACATGCAATTCAAGCAGCACTGGGGATTGATCAGACAGAGTCTTAGCCAAATGACTGACATCTACCACCCAGGTGCAGGCAACCTCAGAGACAAGCCAGTAGTCCAAGCGGGACCATGTACCGTGTACAGTAGATATAAAGGTACTTTCACGCATCCCAGGTTGTTGCACACGCCAGATGTCATAGAAATTCTGTCGCCTGCCTGCGTCTCGCCGCCCCACTGCCCTCTCTGTCTACAGTTGTATCGAGGCAGGTGTTAAAGTCGCCCCCCCATATGATTTCAGCGGGGGGGAAACTTAGATATACGGCGCCACACATCCGCAAAGAAGGAATGATCATCTACATTCGGGCCATACACATTGACCAGTAGTACTCCCACCCTGCCAAGCTTACCATGTACTAGGGCCACTCTACCCTGGTCATCCGTCTCAGAGCTGAGGACAGTAAAGGGAACCCCCTTCTTAACAAGGATTAGTACCCCACGAGAGTAGGAGGAGTAGGAGGAAGCAATCCTAACCCCCGCCCATCGTTTGCCTACATTATGCTCAGATATCTTCGTAAGATGTGTCTCCTGCAGAAAGGCCACTTGGACATCTAACCTGTCCAGGGATGCCAGTACAGATCTTATTTTCTTGGGACTGTTTAAGCCACGTACGTTCCAGGTAACAAGCTTTAGATTACCACCTGTACCCTGCAGATAACAGTGTATACATAACAGTGTAATGTCCAATTACAATAGTGCAGTTCCAGGGTTCAGAGTCAGTGCATGAACAAAGTGCCATCCCATCTCCCCCCTCACCCCCCTCCGTTCCCCCCCTCAACCCCCTCCAACCCCCACCCACTTCAGCGAGCCCAACTTGCCAAAGCCATCCCTTCCATGAGAAAACAGACCCCAATCTAAAAAACAAACGGCTTGTAACATGTGGGGATCTCCCATGAGGGGAGCATCAGAGAGCTACTGGCCTCCTACTATGTAGGAGGTGGCTGACCAGGTCTAGTACCTGTGCCAGGATACAAGATACATTTGGAAGAACATAATACATCCATGTCATTTATCGTGTACCAATTCACCCCCACAACAAGTATGTAACTGCCACAATGAGTCATTCTACTTGATCCCACTACGAGCCAGACAGTCGACCATTCAATTAATATACAATAAATACAGCCTTCTACGAAAATATTAGAGACTGATAAATGGTTCGCTTTAAGTTTAGTCGACGGCGTTTCGACCCTTAAAGACAATAAGGGGTCTCTTCAGGACCTAATGATGTAGGGACATCTGAGAAAGAGGAATGGCTGTCAAAGTGACTGTTGTGCACCACAAGGTAGTGAAATTATAGGAGGGGTACTCACATGGCACCCAGCCGGGCACCTAGTGAGGGGAAGGGGGCAGACAGCCTGGGATGTGTAAGGATCTGTAGGATCACATGGATAGGTGTATCACAACAACAAGGACCGAGAATCTGTGTGATAGAGCCGGTCTCGATATTCTAGTTTTCATAGAAGGAAAAATCAATCTACGATTGTCACTGGCACAACTGAGATGAATACAGCAAGGCACGCCAATCCGTGAGGGATATTTGTATCTCGTTACTGGGCTACAATCAGGCCGGATACAGTATTAAAAAATGGGTGCAACCGCTACGCGTACGTTCTAGAGAACCGCACAAGTCCGTCTCCACTGGCAAAGTGTCAAGCTTGAAAATATCCCTCACAGATTGGCGTGCCTTGCTGTATTCAGAGCGAACACCTTATCTATTGGATCGCTGCTTTCTTTCACACATCCGACTCCATCTCAGTTGTGCCAGTGACAATCGTATATTGATTTTTCCTTCTATGAAAACTTGAATATCGAGACCGTCTCTATCACACAGATTCTCGGTCCTTGTTGTTGTGATACACCTATCCATGTGATCCTACAGATCCTTACACATCCCAGGCTGTCTGCCCCTTCCCCTCACTAGGTGCCCGGCTGGGTGCCATGTGAGTACCCCTCCTATAATTTCACTACCATGTGGAGCACAACAGTCACTTTGACAGCCATTCCTCTTTCTCAGATGTCCCTACATCATTAGGTCCTGAAGAGACCCCATATTGTCTTTGTGGGTCGAAACGCTGTCGACAAAACTTAAAGCGAACAATTTATCAGTCTCTAATATTTTCGTAGAAGGCTGTATTTATTGTATATTAATTGAATGGTCGACTTTATTACTGTTGGAAACCATTTTCTTCTATGTCACAATAAGTCACATTTTCACGTTGGTTCCACGCTCACTGGGGACACCATGCACTTTTTGTTGAATACATACCAGATGTTTTGCTTATAAAAACTGTAGTGAATATCAACATTGTGTGGCATATAGTCTCTTCTTCTCATTTGGACATCCCCGTAACCCTGTCTTTATTGCCATTGTGCATATTTTCATTGATACTAATTACATTGTCCACAGGAACCATTGTTCATTTTTTGTGAGTCACTTAGTGAGTTTCTTCTGCGTTAGGCTGAACTCAAGGAGTTGTACACAAAATATCATAGTATCATTCTCATATTATGGTTTATATCTGAAAGAGACACGTTAGTGACAGATTCCTTACCTTAGAATATCCCCAGGCGTCAGGCTGGATCCGGAAAGTTTTTGCGTAGCAGTACCCTTGTGCGTCGGTAGGCGGCGTCGTGCGGCTCCGCGTCCGTCGTCGGCGTCGTGATCGCCGGGATGACGTCGCGGGCAGTAATTAGACGCCGCCCCTGCGCGCTGACGTCAGTTCTTCTTTTTCCGCGCCAGCAAGCGCAGATCCGGGAAGAGCAGTGCCCTAGTCATTTTTTTACTAACTTTTTTGGTGAATTTTTTCACTGTTTCTTCGAATTGACTCCAAGGTGTCGTAGGGATGCCCGGCTTTAAACGTTGCGACGCCTGTGCTCGGATGATGTCCATCACAGACCCGCATCTGGAGTGTCTCTTCTGCCTCGGCCGAGGCCACGACACGAAGTCGTGTTCCGACTGCCGGGCCCTCAACCCGAAAGCTTTGCGAGAGCGGTCTCGAAAGCTCCTCGAGGCCCGGCAGTCGGCTCTGCGCCATTCCAAGCCACGGTCGCGTGAGAGGTCGAGGGGCCGGTCGCAAAGTCCTCACCAGTCGTCGGGATCCAAGTCTTCGTCGTCCGGTAAGTCTAAGCACAAGAAGTCCAAAAAGCATCATCGCTCTAGGACTTCGCCTCGCCGGTCTCGCGACTCGGCTGAGGCCCCTCCCGGCACCGTCCCCACCCCCGCGGCCCCGGACATGCCTGTGGAGTCGCCCCCGCAATACCCGTCCTTCCCGGGTTCGGGGGCGGATCCGGCCCAAGTACAGGAATTCCTGTCGGCCATGGCCCGCCTCTTCGGGCCTCAAGGTCCCTCCGGTGCACCTTCGGGCCCCGCGGGCCCTGATGGGGTTGCCCCGGCGTCGCCGCCGACTCCGGTCCCGGGCGTCGCTCGTGCCTCCAGCCTCGATCCCGGCTCCGGCCTCGCCCCGGCCTCGATCCCGGCTCCGGTGGTACCGCAACCCCCATCGACGCCGGTCGACCTGACCACGCCTCCGCCGGGCGCCGATGTCTCCGGTGCCGCTCCTGACGCCGCCCGGGCTCCGGGCGGCGTCGTCCCCATGTACTCTCCGGCTCCGGACATGGAGCCGGATCGACGCTGCTCGACGCCGGTTCCGGCGCCGATGGGACCTTGGGTCCCCAATGTCCCTCCTCCTCCTTATTTTGAACCGGAGGAGGACCAGGAGGACTGGGAGGGGTCTGAGGACCCTCTGGCACAGCAGTGTCAGTATGATGAGGACTGGGCAGAGGAACTAGGGGATGCCAGTGGTCTAGATACTTCCCTGACACTGGCATGCTGTCTCCTCCCGTGGCTACGGAGGAGGGAGCCAATTTTGCAACGGTGTTGCGTAGGGCAGCTGGAGCCTTACATCTCCGACTCCCTACGGTGACGGTCAAGACTAATCTCTTGACAGAAGTGCTTCAGCCGGCGGCCTCCTCCTTGGAGACTGTGCTGCCGTTTAACGATGCACTTACTGACGTTCTTTGGGCGCCTGGTCCAAGCCCAACACAGGGGCTCCTGTGGATAGGAACGTGTCCCGACACCATCGCCCAGCTCCGGGCGACCCCTTGTTTCTCTCTGTCCACCCCACTCCTGAGAGCTTGGTTGTCCAAGCCTCCGCTTCCCAAACCGCCTTCCCTACCGCCCTCCGGATAGGGAATCCAAACGCCTGGATCAATTTGGGAAGAAGGGTTTTCTTCCTCCAGTGCTGGCTTGCGGTCCATCAACACCGCTTGTCTTTTGGGCCGATATACCCACTCCTTGTGGGATTCGGTGGCGACTGTTTTGCCCCAGTGTTCTGAGGAGGTCCAGACACTGCTTTCCCGCGCCATTGCGGAAGGAAGGATGCGGCCAAATACACCATACGATGTGGCCTTGATACCGCCGACTCGCTGGGCAGATCTATTGCAACGACGGTGGCGCTGCGTCGCCACGCCTGGCTGAGAACCACTGGTTTTTCAGGGGATGTCCAGAATACTCTCATGGACATGCCCTTTGATGGAGTCGGTCTTTTGGTTCCAAAGCAGACCATGCGTTGGAGCGCTTTGAGGACTCACGGGCTACTGCCAAGTCCCTGGGCCTTTCTGCTACACGCCCTCCGCTACCTTCTGCTTTTCGCCCCTATCGTGGCCACGGAAGGGGCGCCCAGTCACGTCAGCAGCCCAGCAACCGGCCCGCGCAGCAGGCGTCTTCGCGTGGCTGAGGACGTGGATACCGCTGTGGCGGTTCGGGCAACCAGCGTGCGGGTCAGGCCACCACCTCCAACCCGTCCGCGGCCTCCAAGCCCTCCTAGTCCCTCCTTTCAGGTGCACAGCACGCCAGTGGGGGCAGGGTCCGCCATCACCTTCACCACTGGCGTCCCATCACCTCGGACAGGTGGGTCTTGGACATTGTCCGAAGGGGCTACTCCCTCCCCTTCGAGACCACCCCCAGCCATGCCACCTCAATTCCACTGCATGTCAGGGGATCACTTGGCGCTTCTACAGAAGGAAGTCACGGCCCTCTTGGCCAAGAGGGCCATCGAGCATGTTCCGACCCCAGAAGTAGGGCGTGGTTGCTACTCCCACTACTTTCTGGTGCCCAAAAAGGACAAGGAGGACATGCGTCCTATCTTGGACCTCCGGAACGTCAATCGCTTCCTCCGGAAGGAGCAGTTCAAGATGCTCACCCTAGCTCAGGTCTTGACTGCCCTAGACCCTGGAGACTGGTTGGTAGCGTTGGACTTGCAGGACTCCTATTTCGGTACGGATGACCCTGAGGCTGCTGGGCCTCATGGCCTCCTGCATCCTGCTGGTCAATCATGCCAGATGGCATATGCGGGCTCTGCAGTGGGACCTGAAGTTCCAGTGGGCGCAGCACCAGGGCAACCTGTCCGATCACGTCCAGATCTCGGAGGGGACTGCAAAACAGTTGCAGTGGTGGCTCTCGAACCGGCAATGGGTCATGGGCAGATCCCTCTCCCTTCCCCAGCCAGAGCACACAGTTGTGACGGACGCGTCCCTTCTGGGATGGGGCGGTCACATGGGAGAGGCGGAGATCAGAGGCCTCTGGTCTCCGGCGGAGTCCCGGCTCCATATCAACCTTCTGGAGCTACAGGCGATCCGACTTGCACTCAAGGCATTCCTTCCCTCTGTCAAAGGGAAGGTAGTGCAGGTGTTCACAGACAACACCATGTGGTACTGCAACAAACAAGGCGGGGTGGGGTCTTGGACCCTTTGTCAGGAGGCTCTGCGCCTCTGGACATGGCTGGAACATCAGGGCATGTTCCTGATGGTTCAACACCTGGCAGGTTCCCTGAACGCCAGGGCGGACGAACTCAGCCGCAGGTGCATGATGGATCACGAATGGCGTCTTCACTCGGAGGTGGCGCAAGGACTCTTTCTACAGTGGGGAGAGCCTTGGTTAGATCTATTCGCCACCGAAGAGAACGCGCAATGTCATCAGTTCTGCGCGTTGGAATTTCCAAGGCGGCACTCGCTCGGCGACGCTTTTCGTCACGAGTGGAGTTGCGGTCTATTGTACGCCTTTCCGCCTATACCACTTCTACCCAGAGTGTTGAAGAAGATTCGGCACGACCGGGCCCAAGTTATTCTTGTGGCTCCGGACTGGGCTCGAAGAGTTTGGTATCCCGAGCTACTCAGTATGAGCGTGGATCCCCGATCCGTCTGCCTCTTTGGGAGGATCTTCTGTCGCAGCAGCAGGGGACGGTCCTCCACCCGAACCTGTCCAGTCTACACCTGCTTGCGTGGAGATTGAGCGGCGGCAGTTGATTCCTTTCGACTTGCCTCCCGAAGTTTGTGATGTGATTCTGGCAGCCAGGCGTCCCTCCACTAAGGTGGTATACGCCTGCAGGTGGAACAAATTTGTGGCATGGTGCACAGCAAAGGCTGTGAATCCCCTTTCTGCCCCTCTTTCTGAGGTCCTTCTGTTCCTTCTTTCTCTGGCCCAACAGGGTTCTGCCCTGGGTACCATCAAGGGTTATCTTTGTGCTATCTCGGCCTTCCTCAGGCTCCCTGATCAGCCCTCCTTTTCAAGTCCCCTGTTGTTAACAGGTTCTTAAAAGGCATTACACACCTCTTCCCTCCTGTTCCGTTTGTAATGCCTCAGTGGGACTTGAACTTGGTTCTTACCTTTTTAATGTGCGCTCCCTTTGAGCCTCTACATAACTGTCCTCTTCGTCTTCTGACTCTGAAGACAGCCTTTCTGGTGGCCATCACCTCCGCTCGGCGGGTGAGTGAGCTCCAGGCTCTATCTTGCAAACCTCCCTTTCTGTCTGTTCATCCAGACAAGGTTGTTCTTCGGACGCGTCCGTCCTTCTTGCCAAAGGTGGTTACTGCCTTCCACATTGGGCAGACCATCACTTTGCTCTACCTTCTTTCCGCCTCCGCATCCTTCCAGAGAGGAAGAGAGGCTCCACCGTCTGGACTCAAACGTGCGCTCTCCTTGCATATCGACCGCACAAAACACTTCCGGGTGGATGACCAGCTCTTTGTTGGCTACGTGGGCGCCAAAAAGAGTCGGGCGGTGCACAAACGAACCATCTCCCGCTGGGTTACTTTGTGCATCAAGACCTGCTATTCTTTGGCTAAGAAGGAGCCTCCTGTTGGGCTGCGTGCCCATTCCACCAGGGCAACGGCTGCTACCACGGCCTTGGGCCGCGGTGTTCCGCTGCCGGTTATCTGTCAGGCAGCTACGTGGGCCTCGCTGCACACGTTTACAAAGCATTACTGCCTTGACAGTCAGGTCCGGAGGGACGGCTTCTTTGGCCGTTCTGTCCTCCAGGACTTCCTTGTCTGATCTTTGTTCGCAGACCCACCACCGGGGTTGGTATTGCTGGGGTATCTATTCTAAGGTAAGGAATCTGTCACTAACGTGTCTCTTTCAGATGCACAAGTTACTAACTTGTGTAACGATATATCTGTAAGAGACAGTAGTTAGTGACAGATTCCTCACCGCCCACCCATCCTCCCCGTTCTGCGAACTGATTTCTAGGGTTAAGGACATCCCTTTCAGGGCCCTAGTATTTTTCAGACACCTGTGTCAGCTTCTTGCATGGCTCTGCGTTCCTGGCGCGGAAAGTCGTGTACAGAACTGACGTCAGCGCGCAGGGGCGGCGTCTAAGTACTGCCCGCGACGTCATCCCGGCGATCACGACGCCGACGACGGTCGCGGAGCCGCACAACGCCGCCTACCGACGCGCAAGGGTACTGCTACGCAAAAACTTTCCGGATCCAGCCTGACGCCTGGGGATATTCTAAGGTAAGGAATCTGTCACTAACTACTGTCTCTTACAGATATATCGTTACACAAGTTAGTAACTTGTGCATCAGTGTTGATCTGTTTTTGTATGTCAGTTGTCCTTGACCCAACTGTAATCATTAGGAACGGCAATGGAAGCATTGAATAAGTGAAGCTCTACACCAACAATAGCACAAAAAGCAGGTTTAAATAAAAAGTTAAAAAGGAGGTGGTTTAAAAGTTATACTTCTTGTTAACACTTGGGCCCTCATTACAATGCCGGTCGGAAGGGCGTCCGACCAGCATCATTTCGGGATCCGAACCGCCCGACAAATAGGCGGCAGTCCCAACCTCCAGATTACAATCCAACCGCCGTGTAGGCAGTAGGAAACATGCCGTTTTGCATTAAGGCTTGTGCTGCAGCCCAGAAAAGGGCCGCAGCACAAGCCTCAATGCAAAAAGGCATGTTTGGAAACATCCCTGCACAGTGTGCCAGGCACCATGTGATGCCTGGCACAGGGTGCATGGATGTTTCGGGCGGCTCCACGGGAGACCCCGGGCCCCATAGCGGAGGCCCAGAGGGGACAGGGGTCCTGCAAGGGGCCCCCAAAGTCCTTTTCCGACAGCCATTCCTTGGCGGTCAGATCGCCATGGAAAAGCCGTCGGAAAGGGGCATCGTAATCCCTACGGCGGTGTCTGAGCAGGCACTGTCCCTATTGTAGAGTATTACGCTCCAACCGATGGTCCAATGGGCTCCTTGAGCCCGTCGGAGTGGCCGGTCGGTTCCTCAGCCCGCTGCCTCCAACCACCCTCATCATAATGCAGATGTCCCACATCGTAATCGGGCCCTTGGTCTTGTGCTTGATGGTGGATACCACGATGAGCTTGCACTTTTATTAAAATGTGCTTGTGGGCTGGTTTTGTTTTCTATACATATGTGATTAGCAAGGACCAATTATTGGAGGTACAATGGGTGGTGGTGGTGTGTGCACACCATTTTGAAAGATGAGAATTTGAAATAGGAATACTACTCATAACAGACATGTCCTACTAAACTGTGGGATTTCAGCGTAAGCATTTATTTCCACCTCTCTAACACCTGTGTTATATTGACTTTAGTGCTGCCTTTCACAATGTAGAGCGAGGCAGACTGTGGTGGAAATTGGCGCGATGGGGCATACCACAGACTATTCTAAACATGCTGCTGCTTCTACACACGGACACCTGGGTGCAGGTGAAACTAGGCGGCGGCACCCACCTCTCCTCAAAAGTCCCCACCACAAAAGGACTGAAACAGGGTTGTGTGCTTGCACCAACCCTGTTCAACCTATTCATGGCTGACCTTCCAAAGGTGCTCGATGCCTGTAACTCCCATTCTCCAAGGGTTGGAGGGAAAACCTTAACCAATCTGATGTACGCAGACGACGTAGTTCTGCTTAGTCACACTCACGTCGGTCTTCAACACCTACTGACGGAAATGAAGAATTACGCAACAGAAAACAACTTAAAAATAAACCTGAGCAAGACCCGGACAATGTCAATAAATAATAAAAAGAACCCACAGAGGAACTGGTTTCTTGGTGGCACTAAAATTGACCCAGCTTGCGAGTACAAGTATCTAGGAGTCACATTCGATAAGGAAGGGTCGTTTGGGCGCCAGAAAGAGGAAATTAGAAGGAAAGGTCTGCTGACCGCCCTGACGATTAAAAACCTTGCAAACCAACTGATGGGACCGACTCTGACCCCGCTCTTGAAGGTAGTCCATGCTAAACTTCTCCCCTCGATTACTTATGGCAGCGAGGCAATGTGGGGAAGAGACGCTAAGGAGCTGGATAACACGCAGGTTAAAGCTTACAGAACTATGTTCAGTCTTCCGCCCTACACATCACCTGCTCAAATTAGGTTGGAGTTCGGCCTTCAACAACAAGTATTAGCCAGGTATGGCGCGTACATCATCTGCTGGCATAAGATAAGAAGTGCCACTATAAACACGCTAAACTATCTGCTGTGGCACGACATACAGCACAGGGAGTTCTCTCAGGCAAGAAGCTACCTTCAGTTAGCCTTGGAATCTACCAAACTTTCTGGACTTTGGGATGCGCAACTCGGCTATCTCAACTTTAAAAAACTAGTCTGGAAAAACATAAAACATATCTCCTTAGTAGAGGACAAGGCGAGCTTCTCAAACAGATCTCATGCCTGGATGACTCTTAACTCCTACAAAGCACTCGCTCCACAACTCTACTTTAACCAGGGCTATACTAGGGCCATAAAAATGAACTTCCTAAGGTACAGACTGGGGATCCTTCCATGCACCCAGCATCTTCCACCATGGCTGAGGACAAAAGGACAAGATACTTGCAGGCTGTGTAACATCAATAATGGCGACATTCTACATTTAATTTGCCTATGCAAAGAACTGCAACAAGCGCGGCAACAGCTCCTAAAAGAACCTCTCAAACAGAAAGGCATCCGCACCAGGAGGCAAGCAGTGCTGGCCTGCTTAAACCCAGTAAACATCCAACTAAACTGTAAATTGGTAAAATTCCTGATGATGGCCGAACACAAAATGCCAATAATACCAAAAAATGTTCCATAAAGCCTGTCGCCGCAAGCTGCCCAGCAGACGGGAAAAGGCTTTAGCGGAACCACATTAAGGATGCCCGCCAGTAGCAGAGGGACAAACTTTGCAACAAGTCGAGATAATTTGAACGATGTGACAAATGGGCAAGCATGGCTGTAGCAAAGAAAATCTGAGACAGCACAGCACAGCATCCAGCGAGTTAATGACTTTCCTTAACAAACATAATTTAACTGTGATTTTATACTGCAATGAATTTTCTACCTTTGGCTTTTAACTGGTTTTAACAAAGATGTTTCTTTAGCAACTGTAAGAACTAAAAAGGTAGTTAAGGCGGATTAAAGCATATCGAATGTCTATTTAAATTTTTTATTTTTTTTAAATTTTTTTAAGTGTTAATATTGCAATGGTTTTAGTTAACTATGCAAAAATAAATAAACTTAAACTTGAAACCTCTCTAACACCAGACTTATTCCATAAACTCTTTTTTTCCTGTTTCAAAGACATGATTCAGAAGAATTTGATTTACGGAACAGAGAAAGAGGTCCGCAGGAGACCAAGATTTGTGTCCAAGGAGGACGTAGCTAAGTTAAAGCCAAGGTACGTATTATATTGTTATTATGATCGATAGTTTGCATGATTGGATGAATAATTCATGCTTAATAGTTTCACTGCTGGTGGCAGGGAAGGCAGTGGTTGATGGCATGAGAGCCTCAGCCACCTTCCCCCAGGTCTGTAGACACCAGAGGGAGGCAGAAGAAGACAGGGGGAATATTGATCTTTCATCTTCTCTTCTGGCCCCTCTTCAGATATCTGAGGCAGGTGACTAACCAGTGTCTATCTGTGCACCAGGTTCAGACCCTGGTTTTGCACTGCACTGATGTCAAAGCATGACTAACTGAGTATTGAATCCGGTCCTTGCACTACTGCCTTCCAGTTGAAGCCTTATGCAGCAAAGGATCCAGTTTGCCATATATGTAGTAGACTCATGGAGTCATATTGCATAAGCATTTTACTTTTGTAAAAAAAAAGATGGAACCGATACAAGTCTCAAGTCTCACCATTTAGTTTGCTTGCCTGTTAGGGAATCAACTAAACAGAGGTTTTCCTATGTTTGTTGCTCTTGTAATAAGAAATGGTGCATACTGTTTTTGCTTCACATATATATATATATATATATATATATATATATATATATATATATATATATATATATATATATATATATAATATGTTTGCTCTATTATTCCTTATGTATATGCTGCAACATTATGCAAAATCAGTGTGCTTCATTTTCCTCTGCTACAGTTCTTTACAATATGCGGTCCAGGCTCAGTTTGGAGTAAACCCTGGATGCAGCATATGGTGTTGGTAGACAAGCATTAAAACTGCACATTTTAAATTAGCTCCATTTTATCTCTGAGTACAGATATTTGTTTCATTTGTCCCCAAGTTACTGTTTTGCATTTGGCCTAGTGATTTTCTCATTGTGCCTGAAGGCCGTTTAGTATTCAGTGTAAAAAAGTGAAATGTCTTAGTGCAGTTAAGTGTGAGCAGTGTCCATTTTAGGACGATCTGGCTTGTCACTCAGCTCCCAAAAATTGCTGTGATTTTATGTGTAAAGTAAGAAAGGTCCGAACAGGTTTTACTGTCTCTGAGCTAAGGAGGGTGGGGTGGATGTCCTATCCAATGATGGAAGCATATGTCCATGCACCATAGTTGCCACATGGCCCTGTGTCAAATGCCACCCGTAGCCAGGCCTGGTTTTCTAACTTAAAGCACTCTGCATGTTGGAAGAAGAGGTCCTGCATTGGTAATAAGGAATGCCAACTACAATTCCCTACATGTTAAGTGCTATTGACCAACAGGCTAGGATTGGATCTAAGTATGTGCTTTGCATGAAAATGTTACACTTCAATAGGGAGAACCCAAAAACGGCCACCGGACCTGGGTCAATGTCAGTACAAAAAAAAAAACAGGCGGTCACAGTGGAGAGGCTAGTACACAAACATCACATCACCCATATCAAAAATTAAAGAAAAACAATTTAGACAGTTCACTTCTCTTTTTATCATAGCATTATATTCATGCATCTTAGATATACATATACATAGCTGCTCCGGGTGGGATAGTGCTCAAAGGAAGTGCTCGTTGTGAGGGTTTTGGAAGTGTGGAAGAAGGGGTGTTTATACAATATTTACAGTGTCTTTTAAAAGAAGACCTGTCTGATAGCCTATGCGGCCAAAACACATTTAGAAATACAATTAAATGATAGATACAGTAACACAATTACTGTTATCAAAGTTGTGCAACATAATCAGTACAGGCATTTAAATTACAGTCGACGTTTCGACCCCATCAATAAACAAAGGTGCATTAAGTTCTTAAACCGGGGTCTTCTTCAGGACAGAGGGAGACACCTAAAATTATACATAGAGTAAAAGAAAAACCGAATTAATGTAGGTGATGGACATATTTGCTAAAATAATTGAATTAACTAGGGACAATGAATGATCACCTTATATCCAACCGCTTCATAGGTGGAATCACGATATAAACATGGGCCCACAGGCTCTTATGCCAGAGGGGTAAAAAGGGAGACGTAACCCAGTCCCATCTGTGGACTGCGTGAGTCTGGATAAAAGAATAGAAAATTCCTTTATTAGCATGTGGGCCATTGATTAGTTAAAAAATAGTGCCCATGCTGAACATATACTCACAGGAGGGAAGCTGGTCGGTGTGTGCGGTCGTAAGTTAGTTAATTCGACCCCAAGTGGAATAAATCACGGCGGAGGAAGAAGGGGAGGAGGGGACATCATGAGAATTTGAAGAAAGGGCCATCTGATGGCCCGGCTGAGTTGAATAGGAAAGTATTGGCCAGTAAAGGAAGAGATTCATACCTTGTAAAGATTGGAAGACAGAATGCCTGCCAGCCGGCAGGCTTCCACCTGAAGGAAATGAATCCGATTTCAACTTGTAGCCATTCAAAACAATGTTGCAGATTGAATCATGGAGCTTCTGCATACAAGGAGATTGACATTGTGATTAAACTAAAACATCTGCTCGAGATGCTCAGAGCGTGTCGAAGGATCTGCTTTCACATACCTGAAGTTCAGCTGGCAGACGCGCGTCTAAAAATAGAAGCTGATCGACACTGTGTGCACGCGGCTGTGCTCACGTCAGAGGCACAGTCGCTCAATGCTAACGCCAGTGACCGGAAAATTTCACAATAGGCATAGAAAAATTACTTAATGAAGTGCAAAGTCCTCAAGTTAAAGACATTGCTTACGCCTTGAAAAAGGGGGATGATTGATTTAACGATAAATAGATGGAATGGAAAATCGTAAGGACGCAAATTATTATGGTTCACAGGACATCCATGAAATGGGATTACTTGTAAGTTGAACGAAGGAAATCATTGTTCGAACGGTTACCGATGGGTGGTATTGTGAATATGAAAACAACCTGCGGTGTGTTGAATTCATAAGATCTGCAATTAAACAGCGAAAGAACAGGTCTCGGGGGTGTCATAGCAATTGCTAATATGTAGAGTCATAGCACAAGTCAATTAGTGAGAATTTATATTGCCAAGAACCTATGATGAAGGCTTGCTATTACTCGAGTGGGATACCATATATACAAATCATATACAAAACATGTGTAATAGCACGTCACAACATATCCAATACAACGTTTACATACGGACTTATTGTAAATACACCAGAATGAGGATTGTTATGGAAGCAAAACCTGTACAATGATCACAACTTATTCATTATAGATACAGGACATTTGTCTAGAGGTTTCATCTAATTCATTCAACCCATTTTGTACAGTGTCAAGGGAGTGCATCCATTTGCATTCGCGAATGTTTAAGATAGTGTTAATGTCCCCACCCCTGGGACCTAGTGAAACTTTCTCCAATATCACCCATTTAAAACTTTCTGGTTGGTGTTTAAGTGTTTGGAGGTGTTCCACTAAAGGAGCGCCTTGCACATTACATCATACCCTACTGCAGTGTTGCAGATTGCAGTGGTAGCTGGTGAACTTTGAAAGTGGTGAGGCAAAAATATATCCCTGTATATGTTATCAAAGGAGTGAGCGAAGGGAGCAAGCCTGATTCCCGTGGGAATTGGAAGGGAGTTCTAACACTGAATTAAAAAAAAAAAAAAAATAGTGTGATATTGATTTAACTGTCATCTACTAAATTCTTCCATGTAATTATTTTATAGTACTACTCATCTACGTGTAGGGTGTCAGTGCTTTCATCACACAGAGAGGCACAATAAATCATACAAGTTTGTAAATCAATGTACAGGAAATGTTACACAAGACATTGAGTCTTACATATCATCCAAACTTCTAGACGTTCTATGTTAAGAGTGAATGGCTGGGAGGACCATATAGTTAGAATATAAAACGTAATGCAGTCGATTGTAATTGTCTTTACTAACAAGACTTTATCACTGCCCAAAGGAACTCTACTTTGCAATCTTAGAATAACAACAGATTGAGTAAAAATAAGGATGTAAACCCTTGACTTACAGTTTGCATGCTGCACCTTCATGCCAGTAAATAGATCACTGTGCAATATTAGAATATTTCAACTTAAGAACTGGAAGTAACAAAATGGCCTCAGTGTCAGAAGCAGTAGCCCACTTACCTAGCTAAATATTCTCTGACCTGCATGTTACACAGTGTGCCTTGCAGCAGGCACATTAATCCTCTATACTACTTTGAGTCAAAACTGTGAATGGATAAAACAAAGAACTCTCCCAGAGCTGTGTTAATCACTAGAGTCACCATTTCCAGCATAATTTCCTCAAAATTGCTGGGCGGACACAGACCTCTGCCTCAGGTGTCTTAACCCTGTAAAATAGTTTGAAATGGAGCCTCTTTGTGACCAGTTAGGTAATATAGAACAGATTTACTGTCAAATATGTGCTTGGTTGCCAATTTCGTTGCAGCAGATTTATTTTGAAATACTTTTGATATTAACTTAGCATTTAATTTCTCTTATTAAGCACCAGATCCAAAGTTACAGCAAACCAGCCGGCTTCTTCAGCCAAAGGGATTCCAGGATACTGGGACAGCACAGCAGTACCCGACGTGGGATACACGGTATAATCTAGCGTTCTTCCCCAAACTCGCTTATTTGCAGTAGTAAAACAGGCTGGATTACATGGATTGCAAGGTGCAATGGGCAATTTTGCATTGGCATTTGCACTGACAGGTGAAGGATTTGCACTGAATGATCAACACGAGAATGATATTTGCATAAAAAATTAATATTTTTTGTTAAGTGGTCTGCGTGAATGCCAGTTCAATCCATGTCATATGGATGCAGATTGGCTTATAGAATCAGTCTTGAATCTGCATCTAATTAGAATTTTTGTAAGCGAGACAAACTATGTAGTTAACAACTCAACAAAAGAATTGGTTACGGTTTTGAAAAGCAAATTTTCTTAAATGCAATTACAATTACTGTGCCATGCTTTTGACACCCCTTCTCAAAAAGCTATGGAATAGTGAACAGATGTTGCCGGCTGCACAGCCAGAGGCAGAGTCATAATGCACTGGCCAGAGAATCAGTATTTCTTTCTTTCATATGTATGACAAGGAATTACAATTTTTAACATGATACATGGCATTTCGAAAAAGTTGGAACTCTGCAGTTGTAGCGGTTTTCTAGAATATCTCTGTTACTAATCTGCCCTACCTACCTATGCAGCACTCTTCCGAGTTTGACCAAGACATTGAAATGGTCGCTACACCTAGCACAGAAGTTGCTCTGAGTATTGTGGACATTGTGTTTATGCTGTAGGTAAGCTGATGATCATCCATGATGTGCCTTAGTCAGCAGATTTGTATTGTGAATGAGTGGAATACATCCCCTCCAGACAGCAGACTCACAAAAGATTTTTGTGTGTTATAGTTGGTGGAGGTCAGCAAGCACTCCATGGAATTCAAGGAGATTGAGAAGTTCTTCAAAAAGACCATGCCGCAGCACTCCATCTTGAAGGTTCAGAGGATCCAGAACATAACTCTCTGGAATTTCTATCAAATGTAGGTAACATATTTAAGTTCTCACAGCTCCTAGATGAATAATGTGCTTCGGAAATGATGGCAGAAAAAATCACCGGAGCTGTTACTATTAAATCTTCATAGCAGCCAGGGTAGCTTATGGCTGTCATGTTAATCTTACAGGGGAGCACTGAGCAGCCACACAACACTAGAACGGCTCTGGCCAGCAAGGATGGAGGCTCAAAAGGGCACTCTCTTCAGGCCTTGAGAAAGCTACTCGCCCACTTGCTATGGCAAGTCAGATTTTATCAGGGCAAGCTATTTTTCGGACCTACTGGCCCGTTCTGGTGAACTGACAAACAACAGGTGTTCTGTTCATTCAGAAAGTGAATGAGCAATAAAGATGCCTTTAAATCTAATTTTAATCTTGTAACATTTGCTCTGCAACAGAGGTCAAATATCAGCTTATGTCTGTAGGAAGCTGGCTCTGTATATACTACACCAAGGTGAGGTATAGTGGGGGCGTGGCCAGGCCGCCGACCAAGATGGCCGCGCGGCACTGAAGCTCCGTCAGCCTCTTCCAGCTTAAAGGCTTTATCCCCCTAAAAATGCTGCCTACTCGACACCTGCTCGACATCTGCTGTTACCGGAACATACAGGGAGCCTGCTGATCCAACCCTCCTGTTGAATTGAGCCGCCGTTGCTGTAAAATCGCCGCTCAGCAGATCGGGGCAGTGCTACATCGGGCCTCGGGCTTGGCGGAGCACATCGCAGCCGGTTTTCAGAAGTGTTGCGGTCCAGACCTGCTGGACACGGGGAGCTGATCTCTACATTGGCAGTGAGTGCCCCGGGCGCGGGACCCCCCCTGACTCCCTCCCCCCTCCGCTGTCTTCCTCCTACTGCCGGGGCGCAGTCACGCTGACTGGGCCCAGGCATCTTCCATTGTACCTGCAGTCTCCCCGAGGCCGCGTGGGGACAGGGCCCGTGAGTGAGCCAGGGAGGCGTCCACTTGGGCGCTTGCAGGCGCGGCTGCGGGGGAGCGGTGGGGGCTCCCTCTGTCAATCCCCGCACCCGGTTCCCCCCTCACCTGATCCAGCGGCTTCCTCCCACCCGACGGGAGACCCATTGATGGGAGCTCCACGGGACCCCGGCTGCCGGTTGCACGCTGGGACCGGAGGTCTGCATTCCATCGGCTCCATGCCTGATTACATCGGAGGCCCTTGTTAAGGGCCGCCCGGTCCCCACAGCTCGTCCCGTGGCCTGCGCTCACACACGCTCCAGATCGCTGCAATCCCACGTGGGGCCTCGGTGGAGGGGCGAACTGGAGGGTGCGGCCTGGGAGCCCATGCACTGTTGCTGCCTGCTTCCCCTGCTCCTGCTATCCTGTTGGGCGCCCCACACCATCATTGGGCCCCATCTGTGGAATCTAGGCCACCCCGGAGTCCATCCGCATTCTGGTCGCCACACGAAGCCATCGCAGCGCCCACACCGCGGGGATTTCCTTGGCGGTTGTGATGCGGGCCCTGCCCGGGTTCTGCCCGCTACTGTACCGGCGCGCTACATTGATTGCCCATGGACTGTATCATCCCGGGCGTTGCATCGCCTACCATTCCCTGAGGCCTCTGGCCCTACTGGTGTTCCCTTCTCCCTCCATTTGCCTTGGTTGGTTCCCTCTTCCTGCTGTGGGGGCCTGCGGTGGTGCTGATTTCTGGAGGCATTCCTGAGGTGGGTCAATAGTGCGCTGTCTCAACACGCGTGCTCCCCGCTCCCGGAGTACACATCGGCGTGATCCTGTGGTCCTGTGGCTGTTCGGCCTTCACAGAGCTGAGACCTCCGGCCCTGCGTAAGCGCTCCCTAGTATTGCCTGCCACCTACAACCTGCTGGATCCTCCTGGGGCCCTATCACCCCTTCACGCATTCCCAGATATCCGATCCCTGCCTTTCACTCGGACATCCTCTCCGGCGCCCTGACCCCCTGGACGTCTAGGATTGCTCCCCCGGACCCGTCTGGCTTGGGCTCTTCACTGCCCTTACCTGGGCTGCACCCCCCCTCTCACGCAGGGCCTTGAACTACGACGTTGTGGTGCAGCTGGCCATCGGCACTTATCCACTGGTCCGCAGAGTTGCCGAGGGGGCCTGAGGGGGCCTGTCGCCGAGCTGACTGGGGGCTGCACTCGCTGTTCCATTAGCGCTCAGGATACTGCGCGCTGACTACCCTTCTCCTTCCGTGACTGGCTCCGGATCCTGACCCGTTCTCTTTTCGTCAGCGCCCTCTGAACACGTCCCTCGACCACTGCCTCCGCTACGTGACATTGTGGCATGGGCCGCAAAGATCCTAAGCAGAGGACCCTCCCCTTCGAAAAGCTGGTGGAAAAGCTCCCTGAAGATAGCGCCGACATGGCGGATGGCGCACAGGGCACGGATCGTGTCGACGACTCCTCCGCTCCCTCCTCTTCCCTATTACAGGAAATGAGAGCTGGCTTTAAGGCACTGGATGGTCGGTTTGATGCCCCAGACAAAAATCTGGCGAGCCTAGGGGCCAAAATCCAGGTCCACGATAGGCGCTTGGACATGGCGGAGGTGCACATTTCAGACATTGGGGATGGTACGGCGCAGTCCCTTAAAAGGCTGGAGCGTGTGGAGCGTATTCTCAAAGAAGTGGCGATCAAGAATGAAGACCTCAAAGCGCATAGTCGACGCAACAACATCCGTATCCTGGGAGTTCCGGAGTCCACCGCCACAGGCCGCTTAGACCTTTTTGTGGAGACACTGCTGGCTGACAAATTTGGGAAGGACTCCTTCACCCCCGGCTTTGTGGTGGAGCGCGCACACCGTACTTTGGGACCAAGGCCCAACCCAGGATGCCCCCCCAGACCCATCATTGCACCTGTCATGAACTTTCGGGACCGCGACACGGCGCTGCGCCTCGCCAGAGAACGTGGGGACACCATATGGCAGGGCACCAAAATATCCTTCTTCCCGGACTTTACCATTATGGTTCAGGAGGCCCGTCGCAAATTCAATGGAGTCAAAGCCACCCTTCGGAACCTAGGTCTGAAATATGGCATGTTATATCCCGCCAGACTGAGAATCGATGTGAATGGCAGACCTCGCACTTTTGATAGCCCCTCTGAGGTTCAGGACTTCTGTCGTACATACAGGCAGTCCGCTACTCAGACAGGTGCGGGGGTGGAAGGCCCTCTCCTCCACACAGCGGCTCCGACGCAAGCATGGAACTTTTCTCTAGCTCCGGGACTGGTGGACATTATTACACTGTTCCTCCCTCATTCTAGCAGGACTATATTGGGATAATGTTATCCATCCAATTGTTATCTTTCAAATAGCTGGCTGGCTGCCCTGGTGTTGCCACCCTCCATGGTGTTCACCAGGGGTTTGTTTCTGATTGTATTGATGTACCGTTTAAGGGTTTCTTTGTTTCACTTTAAAGTCGATTGGTACTCAACGTATCGTGGTATATCATGGGTTTGCCTTGCTCTATTGGAAGTAAGGGTGGGTGCGGGGAGGGGGGGGGACGTTGCTATGGTTTTTCCATTTGTGGTTTTCCTTTGTTTGGTACACTGTCATGGCTGGCATCCAATTGTTGGAGCATTTCTTTGTCATTTAGGTTATGTTTAACTAATGGCTCAGCTGGGTAATATTGAGGGCCCTGATGGCCTGTCCTTGATGTCCTGGAACGTCAGAGGTCTCAACGACAATCGCAAAAGGCGACATGTAGTCCATTATCTTATTCGACACAAAGTGGACATTGCCTTCGTACAGGAGATGCACTTATCTAAATCTGACACTGGCCATTTTGCCTCTAGCTGGGGCGCGCACAGGTACTTCGCCAACTTCAGCAACTACGCATGGGGCACTGCCATTCTCATCCACAAGAGGGTCCCCTTTCACCCCTGTTCAGTCATACCGGACACTGAGGGTAGATACCTGATTGTCACGGGCTCACTAATGGGACACAGCTCCGCTCTGGTGTGCATATACGCGCCGAACACTGACTCCCCTGAATTTTTTCACTCACTGCACGCCCAATTGGCAAAGATAGATCCCACCCTTTTATTGGTGGGGGGAGATTTTAACTTACTACTAAATCCTACCGTAGATAGCACTGCCGACTCCCCCAGCGTCAAGCCGCGTGCGCGTCGCGCTCTGCTTGATTTCTGCGAGCACTTTTCTCTCTTAGATGTAGGACGCAAGCATAACCCATCCCACACCAACTGTACGCACTATGCGGGTCAACGCAACACCTGGATTAGACTCGATTATTGGCTCGTCTCCCCGGCCATCTTTGGCTGGGTCCACTCCCTTGTGACTCTCCCGAGGACATACTCGGACCACTCCCCGGTACAGCTTCTCCTCAGGGTTCCCAGACCTGAAGGGTTTGAACGGCAATGGCGCTTCCCAAGCCGCGCTCTCAATGATGACCTCTTCCACTCCGAGGTGCGAGAGGCTATTGAAGACTACTTCACCATCAATACGGGTTCTGTCGATACCTGGGCGGTGTTGTGGGAGGGCTTCAAGGCATACATCAGGGGTGTATGTATCGCCAAACATGCCGGGGTCCTCAAGGCTCTTCGTAGCACGCTAGCACGCTTAGAGCGTGACCTATCCGAACTGGGCACTGATATAACGCACACTCCGAACCCAGACGCTGCTGGGAAACGTTTAACCCTCCTCACCGAATACAGGGACACAGCGGATCGCAAGATTCTCTACTTAGGCAAATACCACGCTGCCAGGCGATATGGCGAAGGTGAGCGTCCGGGCCGTGTATTGGCTCAGATGCTTCGGCCCCCTTACAACAGGGCATACATTACGGAGTTGCGATCCACCTCTAACCAGGTGCTTACCGGGACTTTGGAAATTCAGGACGAATTTCTCATTTATTTTACATCCCTTTATACCTCCAAAGTGGGGCAAGACCCTACAGCTCAGGAAGCTTATTTGTCATTAAAGATCGCACTGGTATACTTGGAGAAGAACATGCAGGATTTCTTAGCAGAGCCAATCTCCGAGGCAGATGTCCTTGGTGCCATCGATCTCCATCGTTGCTCCTCGGCCCCCGGGCTAGACGGCTTTACGGGGGAATTTTATAAGGCATACAAAGATCTTTTGGCACCGCAACTAATCGAAGTACACGCAGAGGCCCTTGAGAAACAAACCCTTCCATCTACCCTCCGCGAGGTGGTCGTGATACTCCTTCCTAAGCCGGGCAAAGACCCGACGCTGTGTGGGTCATACAGACCTCTGTCCCTACTGAACTTAGATTACAAGATCTTAGCTAAGATAATCGCCAATCGCCTGTCTCAGCTAATGGAATATATAATTTCGCCGGCTCATTCTGGCTTTGTCCCCCGTCGATCAACTTCGCTGAATCTCAGGACTCTCTTTTCGGTCCTCCACAGAATCAATCCGGAGCTCCCCGCCGCTGCAATCCTATTGGATACGGAGAAGTCCTTTGATTCATTAGAATGCCCATTTTTCATTTCGGTCATGCGCCGTATGGGTGTGCCGATGGGATTCATTGCCACCACTGCTCTATTATATTGCTGACCCACGGCGCGACTCCGCCTAAACGGCACACTCTCACGTCCCTTCTCTCTCTCACGCGGCACCCGACAGGGCTGCCCTCTGTCCCCCTTATTGTTCATCTTGGCTATGGACCCCTTAATTCGTCACTTTCAGGAGCGGCATCTTCAGAGAGGCCTCCAATTCAACACTGGCCCTCTCCTGGTCTCGCTCTACGCAGATGACACCATTCTTTATGTCAGAGACCCCCAGGTGAACCTAGAGCCACTCATTAGGGAGATTATCCGATTCGGCCAACACTCTGGCCTAGGCATCAATTGGCATAAATCGGTTATTTTTCCACTGACCCCCAGTACAATATCATGGGATTGCGAGTTCCCCTTCGCATGGTGCTCTGATTCTGTCAAATATCTAGGCATACACATTCATCTTGACGCCGCCCAGATCCTTCGCCTCAACTATGGGCAGGCCATAAACGCCCTTGAGGCTCAAGTGGAAAGATGGTTGCGGTTGCCATTGTCCATAGCCGGCAGAGTTGCAGTCATTAAGATGGTGGTGCTCCCTAAATTTTTATACCTTTTTAACAACATTCCCATACCCCTCACGAACAGGTTTTTCTAACGTTGCGGTCACACCTTATTAGATTAGTCTGGGGGGGCAAACCGGCCCAGTTGCGCTGGCAGGTGCTCACTCTTCCATATGAGCGGGGAGGGTTCGGAGTGCCAGACTTTCATTTATACTACCTGGTGGCCCAATACAGCTATGCCTTCGCATGGTACCACCCTGACGCCAGGATTCCCTTCCTCCGTCCCGAGGCTGACTTCGCCCTTCCAGAGCAGTTATCCACCGTATTGCCTAAGGGCGTTCCCAGAGACCCTAATGACATTCAGACTGTCTCCACCACCAGCTGGGCCTGGGAGAAGCTGCATCGAATTACAGGCGCCCCCTTACTTTATTCCACAGCCCTTCCTATCCCCAACGCCCGCTGGCTCCCAATCACAGGTGAAAATCTGGTGCAGCGCACGCTGGCCAAATTTGAAGTCTCTAAACTGGGGGATTTGTACCCTGATGGCCACATCTTTTCGGCGACGGAAGAGGCTTGCTTCCATAACGCCACCTTTATGGACAGCTTTGTACTGGGTCGAATCCGTTCGGCACTTCGTGCCACTCTGCCTGGCTTCCCCATCGAACCGGACTCGTTCCCTCCTCTCTCGCATATCATTGAAAATGAAAGTGGAGTGCACCTCATCTCAAAACTATACAGGGCATGCTCCGAATTGAGACCGGTCAATGATGACAGAATCCGTAAGCTCTGGGAGGAGGATCTTGGCCGACCCATTACAGATGATCAGTGGGCTAAGTGCTGTGCAGTAACTAAAGAAGTATCACTTAACAGCAGACATAAGCTACTACACTTTAAGTTTTTACGCAGAATCTATATTACTCCAGCCTGGGCCCACAGACTAGACCCGTCCAGACACCACACCTGCCGTAAGTGTGATGCCCCTATGCTGATTTTGCACACCTCACGTGGACCTGCCCTAAACTACAGTCCTACTGGGTGGGGGTACACGATACACTTGGGGCCATGATTGAGCTGTCAGTAGTCCCTATACCTGAAGTGGCACTGCTGGGATATGTGGTCAACTTCCCTAAAACTACTAGAAGGTTTGCAGCTATCTGCCTATTACTAGCCAAAAGAGAAATTGCTATTCACTGGGGACGTAGATCAACTCCTACGTTGCAAGGCTGGCTAAGCAGTCTGGCCTACTGTAACGTCAACTGCGACATATACTCCAGTACCCTACCTAGCTCATCACGCCCCAAGGACATATGGGGTCCATACAGATCCTATGTCGAAAAAGTGCGTCAGAACACTGACTCTCAATTGGCTCGGGGCATTGTCCCTACGGGGGTTGGATAACTTACCTGACCCTCTCCATATAATTGACTGTCTTACTCTATGGTCCTCTACTATGCTCCTGACCTTTAAACTTTGTTATCTGAATCGCGGGGGCTGGGCTTGGGTGGGCGTATAGACTTGCTGATGGGAAAGGGATATTCGCTTTTGATGTGGAATTATGGCCTTCGGGACTGAATGTTGTATATTTTTCCTATATGCTTTCCCTTGCAGCCTTTTTGTTGTCCGATTATTGTACTGTATGCTCCATCTTATTTTTATCTATTGCAATGACCTTGACAGATGCCACCCATATCATTTCTATGTGATGTAACAAATGGTAAATAAAGTTTAAAAAAAAAAAGTGAGGTATAGTGTGCACAGAGTCTAGTGGAACACCAAAGGTAGGCAGAGGTAAAGTTAGATAGCACCTCACTCTCTATTTGTGGTAGTGTGTTCGAGCAGTAAGGCAGTATCAGAGGACAGTGTTAAGCATTTGTTGTACACACTCAGTCAGCAAATGAATTCACACACTCAAAGACTGAACTTCAGACCAATTGTTTTTGTATAAAAATATTCTTTTAGTTATTTTATTTCGTAGAACCAAGCAAGCCTGGCACAGGTAAGTGATAAGTACTTTGCAGTAAGTATACAGATTGTAACACAGTTTGGATTGCAGTTGTAAATGTACTTTGATTTGATTACCGTAGTGTTACTGATAATGTAATGCTTTTCAGAATACAGTACATATACTTTGAATGGGATTTACAGTAAGATTACAGGTAAATTACTTTTGAGATTACTTTTCTTACACAGAGTAGTATACCTGGATACTACTCTGGGATATTTCCTGTAAACGGGTAAGTAAAATCGTTTTTGTTAAACAGTACAATTTTAAAGAATTTCTTTAGGTTTTCAAACTCCACACTTAAAAACTTTTCACAGAAAAACACTCAATGTTATCCTATGGAGGAAAATAGTGTTATCGGTTTTGAGGTAAGTATTTGGTAGTGGGAGTTGAGGTTCTGGGGGTAGACTCAGGGGTCCCCCAGGGTCAAGGATGCACTCTAGTTACACCCTCGGCGGCACTAGGGCGGCCGGGTGCAGAGTGCTGAGGCCCAATGTTATCCAATGGGGGATAGGGGGCCTCCGGTTGGTGGCTACTGACGAGCAGGCCACTTGGTTGTGGGAGCAAATCTCCTGGACTTTAGCTCAGGGCAAATAGGGAAACAAAGTAGCACCAAAGGTGCACCCTCAACGTCACTAGGGCGGCCGGGTGCAGGGTGCTGTTTCGACATCGGGCGCCCTGTTGTTTGCAATGGGGAACCTCCGATTTGCAAAGGCACTGCAGGCTTGGGGACGAAGGTCTTCTGGGTGCGACCACCACTTCGCAGAGTGGGGCGGATTCACGGTGTCCGGCCGGAGCCAGAGGTTGCAGATGAACAAATCCGGTGTTCACAGGAGACAAAGTCTTTGTGGTTGAAGGCAGGCAAGTCCTCCGGGGTTTTCGAGGTTGCTGGACACACCGGGATTTCGCAGGAGCAGGTTCGAGGTGGAGACAGGCCGGTAGGGCTGGGGCCAAGTCAGTGGGCGTCTTGCTCTTGTTAGCTTCGGCACGGCTGATCGGTCCTTCTTCTTTTCTTGTTGCAGGTTCTTGTCTGACTTCTTGGTTCAGGGCTGCCCCCTAAATACTGTATTTAGGGGGCGTTTTAGGGGTCTCGAGGTCAGTAGCCAATGGGCTACTGACTTAGGTTGACTACACCCTTAGTGTGCTCACCCCAAGTGGGAGAGTGAGCACAATCCCTAATCCTGATTGGGGAGTGCCTGCCATCTGCAAGATGGCGGGCACTGAAGAGTGGGCTTCACCTTGCCTCCCCCACCTGAGGGGTGGAGTTGGCAGAGGTGGGCAAACCTTCTGGGCTGGCTAGTTTTTCCCGCCTGTCTTCCCACCGAAAAGGAGGGGAGACAGGAAGGGGGCCTGCTCCTGATAGCAGGAGAGGCTGGGGGTCGCATTACAAAGGCTGCCAGGCCTTTGAAGCTCCCCTGCCACAGATGGCTCTTCCTGGCCTGGGGGAGGTGTGAACACCTCCGCCCAGGAAAGGCTTTGTTTCTGGGCTCAGGGAGCGAAGGCTCCCACCCTGGGGGTCCAGAAACATGTCTCGTGGTGGCAGGCTGGCGTGTACCAGTCAGGGAACCCACCAGAGGCTGGTCGTTTTTCAGGGGGCATCTCTAAAATGCCCTCTGTGTGCATTTTTCATTAAATCCCACACTGGCATCAGTGTGGGTTTAATGGGCTGAGAAGTTTGATACCAAAACTTCTCAGTTTTCAGTGTAGCCATGATGGTGCTGTGGAGTTTGTAATGACAAGCTCCCAGCACCATATACTTTTAATGGCAGCACTGCACTTACAATGTCTAAGAATGGACTTAGACACTGAAGGGGTACAGGGCTCATGCACCTGTACCTTCACCACTGGCATAGGGCACACAGCTAGAGGGGTGACTGATCTATGCCAGGGCAGTGGGTTGTAGGCATGGAACACAGGGATGTGTGCCATGCTGACTCTTCACTTTGTTCTGCACCAAAACACGCAGCCTGCAAAGGCAGTGTGTGTGTGTAAAGGTACAGGGCCTCTAAGGGTGGCACAATAAGTGCTGCAGCCCTTAGAGGTCTTCCCCAGTCACAGTGCCCTGGGTACCTGTGGTACCATTTACCAGGGGCCGAGCTGTGGCCAGAGATGCCAATTGGGTTAGTTTTGGGGCAAGAGCACAGGCCCTGGGAACCTGATTGGCAGGGACCCAGGGCACATCAAATGAAAGTGCATCAGTAGTCTGGCAAAAAGTGGGGGGGTTACTGCAACAGAAACCCACTTTCCTACAATGTCTTCTTACAATTTGCTGCTTATTTTATCTTCAAGTTTGGTGTTCACTTTTCTTTCTCTGACTTCAAAGGTAGAGGATTTTGTAAAGTGAACTGCCTTACAATCATGCTGTACAAAGAGTGTGAAATGAAAGGCTGTATGGTATTAGGTATGTTCTAACACACAACATGCAAATAGCTTGTAAATGAAACTGTGTGAACATTTCAAAATATATTTCAGTAGCTGTGGAAGCACATTTTCTGTAACTGTTTGATTGAAAAAAAAGATTTTAATAGGATGAAAACAAAAATCATAACACTTTACATGGTGATGTGCAAATGATAAATATTTGAGCTGAAACCGAATGTCCTCAGATTATTGTCTATACCCTATATAGTTTTATCAGTAAAACTGCATGTTAGTGGGAATGTTTGTGGCCATTTGAATGGAAAATGAGCCGTTTGTAAATGACAGTGCGTTATCACATCATGCTTCAGTAATACATTTATTGCATGTGAGTTTTTAAACATGAACTGAGAAACATTACTGCCACTGCCCTGATGACAATGCTGTACTATGGTGAACTAAGAGGCAAGTAAAGGTCATGTGTACCCTATATGTGGGCTAGATTCTTATTACATACGGAAGAAAAGTTTAGTCTATTAAACAAAATCGTTTTTTGTATAGCAGGCATGTTGAATTCACATATTTAAAGGTGCTGTCATATGTGATCATAAAGAATAAGGCACCTCTGTAAAATAAAATATTTGCTTAGGTTCACACAATTTGAGACCAGTTTACGGGTCTAGTACATTACAGGGAGGTTGAGTAGATTATTCAAGTCACTAGAGCTGCAGGTCTAGTAAAAATGTTTTGGTTTTTCGAGGCCTGTTCTTATAGTGGCACAATGTTAACAAGGCAGTAAGAGGCTCTGATGTAGGTCCCCTTCTTCTGTGCTGTCTGCCAAAGCCTTGTCTTGTGAAAGTCACTGCTAGTCAATGGTAGGCGGGATCCACACGCCCCTAGTCTAGCTGTAGCCATGACCACTGAAAAGCTTTAGTCAGGCTCCGCTTTAAGTGGGAGACCCCTGTAATCACCAGTTACCGAGATTGATAATCTTTGATTGTTGGGTGGTGAGCTGGCTGAAGAGAAATCTTGGATGTGTTAACACAGATGTGAGGAGAAAGAGGAGTGGGAGATATCTGGCTGTAGCTGAGCAGCCAGAAGAGGCACCATGCTGATGTAAAATTGCTGAATAGGCACGTTTAAAGTCGCAGAAACAAGTGGCACTGAAGTCTGGGCCCAGCTAAGAAAATATCTCAAAGGCACCAGACAGCAGTGGCTGTACCAGAGGGCCACTGCATCTAAACACAGCCTAAAGGGACACATATAGTACTGATACATCATCTAATTCTCTGGAACCTTTGCACTTCTATTCATTTGTTTCTCATCACAGGCAGAAGGATACAATGAAGAAGCAGAACAACAAGGAAGTGCTTGAGAAACAATTGTTCCATGGTACAAAACCCATTTATTTGGATGGCATCTGTCACCATAACTTTGACTGGCGAGTCTGTGGATTGAATGGGACTGTGTATGGAAAAGGTGAGTACCATTGATTGAATTTGTGTCAGTGAATTTCTGTATCCTGGAATGGGTACTGTCCAGAATGACAAACAAAACAGTTGCCAAGCTTTAGATGCACTGTACTGTGCTATACTGACAGACCCATAGCTGAACATCTTGTTGTGCATCCTGCGCTAGTATGGGTCCCCCCCCCCCCCAGGCTGCGCTTTCATTAAGATGTTAGAAATTAAGGCAGGTCAAGCTAGTTCCATTCCCACAGTGGCAGAAGTATCAGTTCGCAGCTGTGTAAGTGTTTTACTTAAGAGACAGCCACAATGTACACTTAATTGAGCAGAAATGTTTGCACCTTAGATCATAATTAGTTGTTTGGATTTTCTTACTTGGAGGGCATCAAGAGTGCACTAGTCAAAGAGACCACGAGGGTCGAGCTGGTCTACAGGGAAATCAGGCAGTGCCCAAAGGGCTGGCCTCACAGGTCAGTGTGTGGGCCGGTGTTTTGGCTGTTTGTGGGCCTGTTTTATGGCCCGGTGGGTCTCCATTTTCACTCGTATTGCAACAAACTTTCCTGCAGCAAGCACAAATGCATGCAGTCGCCTATAACACATATACAGCTTGTCTTTACAAGTTCAAAACTATCCTGATTTACAAATGCGTGCCACATTTTAGCTACCAGATTCCCTAATGGGGCCATTTTTATTTTGGTGCCCGGGCCTATTTTCTGTCCCAGTCCGACCGTGGGGACTACGATGCATACACCTACTACATTCAAAGTTAATTCAACGATAATCTGCACAAACCTGTTCTGTTCTTGATCATGTTGCTCCAGGATAGAAAATGTCTGAAGATGGTACTATCGTTGTTTCTTTCTTGGGTGGAGAAGTTCATACTTTACTAAAAAACTTACAACAAAGTTCACTTTTATACTGTACAGAAACACCTATTTATACTATCCACTATCCTAGCTGTCTAGACCCTAAAGAGAAACAGTGGAAAGATATAATAGTACAAGGAGATAGGGATATCCTATAGGAGACCCCCCCACCCCACCCCACTGCCATCTGTCCCCATGTATAGCTCCTTCCCTGCACAAGTTTGTGAAGTAACCCTGTATGCTTATTGATTTACCTGTTAAGGTTTGTTTGATTTTGTATCCTTCTTCATATGCACATTTTCTTTTTAAGGATACACAATTTTTCACAGAAATCAACAAATCAAAAAGGGCATTGAGCTGTAAAATGTATTAAGTCACATTTTCATAGAATCCAATATGGCAGGCCTTAACTGTGGTCTACCAGCTTAGATCTCCTACTATTGCTAATGCCTTGGTTTTCCATTTAACCATTCCCATTAGGAAAACATCAATCCTGCAGCTCAAACACTGCCCGGGGGAGGAGATGAGGGGAGGTGGGAAAGGAGATTGGGATATACGTGGTGCTTCTTTAGTTTTCCAGTACAAGCCTAAAGATTGCTGTGCTGCCTCCAGCATTTGAGATATTAATGCCCGGTCATGGAATGGAATTTCTTCCATATTATTCCGTTTATGCCCTATATAATTACTGTACGGTCATGCGCAACAGGGTAGCCCATTATGTCTTTTACATGGCCGGGTGTCTCTTTCCAGAATAGTTCTATACACCTACAAGACCACTAGATGTGTAAAAAGACCCCTCCTGGTCGCCGCATCTCCAGCAGTGATCAGAGGCATGAAGGACCTACTCTGAAGTCTCTTTGAGGTCATGTACCATTGGTGAATTCTAGCGGGTGTGTGTGGGTGTATGTAGGTGTCTGCCTGTCACTGTAGATACGCACACTCTGCATACTCCTGCCATCTAGTGGTGGGCTCGGGCATTTGCAACTTGTTTTTCTTCGAAGAATTCTCTCATGTCACGAGGTATATGGTGACTCCTCCTTATGTGTACATTACTCATGGGCACCGGCTCCATTTTAGATTGTTTTTCTGCCATCGGATTCAGATGTGAGGACCGGAGTGCCAGGATCTATGTGACCTTCAACGTTTTGTTCCACCATTCCCGGTCTACTTTCAACACCATTTAGAGCAGAAAATGACGTACTACTGCTGACTTGCTACTAAGTCTCCACGACATGAGGATTAATAAACGTTCGGCTGCTGAGCCCTGAAGCCCCTACTCGATGTTTTCTCTTTCGGGAATGCACAGGTGCTGATGGACTCTATTTCAACACTGCCCCAGCTGTATTGCAAAATACCCTTGGTCTGACCCTCCATCAGGTGTGTCTGTCGCCTCAACACGAAAGCACTAAATGTGTGGCCTGCCTGGCGGTTAGGTCCAGTAAGACACTCTGTCATCTAAAGGACAGATGCTGGCCACATCATAAGATGTACAGACACTCCACAGAGGACACCCCGGACAATGTTTGGCAAGAAACCCCCGGCACCGAGGACATCAAGGAAGCCGGGCCTTCAGGTATTCCGGCCCACCAGCTGTCCCTGGAGGCTGTTTTCTCCTTGGGTTCAGACGTAGAGCAGGAAGAACAGGAGTCAACAGGACCATGTAGACGGACAATGCCGATAGCTGTGAGTATGGCAGACACTCATACCAAATCCACTAAACTTCCTCGAGGCGGAGCACCACTCCTGTTGGGTTTGGGCCTTTAGCCTCTCGAAGTCGAGCCAGTCCTTTGGGACACTGCATGGCTCCGGCACAGGTTGAACTCATGAAAAGCCCACAGATCTGGCAACCCCCTCATCCACAGGCTCTTAACATTCCCAACCAGCTGCCAAGGCTAAGATTTTGGTGTTTTCCATGCCGTATCCCATGCCAGCATCAATAGTCAATATGCCCCAAGACGCCATCGGCACCTAAAGCCTTTTTGGAGCCAACACCACCTTTGCCACCGAAACAAGACTTGCCTCAGTGGCAGGGTCATCAGGTTCGAAGGTGTGGCTTCCGAGGAACAAAAAGAGGTGCAGGGACAAGAGCACCAGCCCCATCCACTTTGCCCCTGCCCCTGCCACTCCTCCTCCACCTCCTATGCCTACTCTTCCTCCTCATCCACCTCCTCTTCTCCCTTTCCCTACCACCTACAAACACACTACCAAAGACATATGCGCCTTTGGGTTCACCACAATGCTCAGCAGGATCACATAGCCCCTAATATGAGGACACGCCATTTCACATAGCTGGGGATCCAGGCTAGGAGGTGGTAGACCTTTGAGATGATTATTCTGCAGACCTTCCTTTGAACCTTGACCCAGATTTGTATCACTGCAAACCCTCCACACCAGACGATACAACCTTATGCGCGAGGTAATACAACAGGCGTTCCAGTATCATAAAGTGGACCTCTTTGTCGTTCAGCATTCAAAAGCTCAATCATTAAATACCTGCAGCACACCCTTGATATTATGTCTATAAGCTTGCCATTTATTTGAGGAGCTGAACTCTCAGGTGGGCATAATTTTCGTTCTTCTTGTTTAACAGGAACGTTATTAGTATGCTGTATAAACCTAGTGTCGGTCTGAATCCTAAATGGAATAGCAAAATATTAGCCCAAGCTAATTCAATAGTGTAATCGACCTTGACTTTCTTAAGAGAGGAAAACACCGGATTTAATAAATGACCTAAGCTATATTTTGTTTTATTTAGTACAGATTTTGGTTAAAGACCTTAAAGTTATCTTGAACACGATCCGCTATGCCTCCTGTTTGATAAAAAAATCTCCAAAAACTATTAGATATTTATTTACCAAGGTAATAAAGCTTAGTTGTACCAGTATCTTATACTAGGAGGCAAGTTGAGGTTGCAAGACAATTAAGATAATGACTTTACTATCTATTATTAGCATTAAAAGTAGTGTTTCACAATGTATGTTATAAGAACGGGCCATCCTATAGTTTGAGATATTATACACATTCACAGCCACCCCACCAGCTTGTTTATTAGGATGGTCTGCCCTAAAGATTTTATAGTCTGGTGGAACCAAGTCATCAAATATTGGGTTGTGGTGTTCTAAAAATCATGTCTCTGATAAACAGAGTATGCCGAGACTGTGCGCTTCTCACAAATCTCTGATATGATTGTTGATGTGCAGTTGCTGACCTCATATTGACTAATATCCCCTTGAAGATTCGTTTTTAATTAGTCACAGGACAAGCCGAAGGAACATAATATGCATTTACATCAAGCAGGTAATATAAATTAGGAGTAATTTCCAGGTCCAATTCAGGAGCCCCATCTCTCAATGACAGTAGCTGAGATGCTGAATAGGTTACATTATTGGATTAATACTGGCGGCATGGACAGCGGAGCCAGCATTCTTCACCAGTGGATGCCACTGGGCATGGACAAGCTTGCCTTTGGCACGCAGACACAGCTGGCTCCATTTTATAAGGGAGCTTCCATATCCCTGGGTAGAAGATGACATCTGTAGCGCCATTTGGTAGTTGCGCCCTGATCAGTCTCTTTCCTCCTTTACTGCAACAGTTTTCACTGCCGCTCGTTCCTGTTAGCTGTTCCACCCATTTCTCTAGAAAAGGCACTATTTTGATGACTTGTGGACTGCTTTCCGAGGCTTTGTGGGCAGTTAGGAGTGGAGTTTACTGATCTAGTTAACTTCTTCATGCCCTGCCAGGCCATGTTGTCATTGGATTTTATCTGCACACTAACTAGCATTAATGGAAAAGGTTATTCGATTTTTGTTTCCCCCCAAATAGCCAAAGGGAAACCAGTTATTGCTAATATTTGATTGTATCTATGCACTCCAAGCAGCACTGGTGCAACCAGTTATTAGAACTTGTCAAGAGACCCAAATCCTCCCCAGTGCAACCTGTTATTTGATTTTGCCACTACACTCAAACAGCCCCAATGCAATCTGGTATTGTATGTTCGAGGCATATGAGCTGTAGATCGTATACTTGTGCATAGATCGCCATCTGGTGTTGGGCTCGGATGTTTGCACTCTGTTTTTGTCTTGGAAGAAGTCTTTTGTAGTCACGAGGTAGGTGACTCCTCCTTAGGACGATAGTGCGCATGGGCATCGACTCCATCTCCAGATTGTTTTTTTCTGCCATCGGGTTCGGATGTGTATTGCGCCGGTTCGGGATCGTCTTCGAACCTTTTCGACGCGCAATCCTTACCACTCGACGGTATTGTTTTCGATCGCGGTTTCCCTTTCGACGCGCATCGTAAAAATCCAATTACTTTGATCAACGCTTCGACGCGGGCCGTGAGGCCTACCCCCGCTGACCACGCCAGCAGTCCATGGACTGACTCCATTTAAGAAATGCCCCGGGTGTGGTGCTAAGTTCCCACACATGGACTTGCACGAGGTCTGTAACCTCTGCCTCTCCCCGGAGCACGAAGAAACCAGCTGCAAGGCCTGTCGATCATTCCGATCGAAGAAAACGATTCGTGACCGTCAGGCTCGACGTCACGAGATGAGACGCGGCACTAGTCCGGTGCCAGATATCTTCGGAGAAGAATCGTAATTCCAACCCGACGCCGAAGAAGAAGACATTTCCGTGTCTGAAGCCGACGACTCCAACATGGAAGAGGACTCGAACATTACTCCGGCTCAACGAACTGTGAGTAACGAGCCCCACCTGCCCACAAAAACACCAAAGACTCCGGTTACACCTTCGCCTTCGGGCTCAGGTCGACACCGTGATACTATTTCAGACGCCCCGCCTTCGAGCCCGGCTATGAAACATAAAGACAAGCCTTCCAGTTCGGGATCGAGCCAACCCCGTGCAAGTGTCGAGCCCACATCTTCGGCACCGAAACACAAGGCTAAGTCTGACGCTCCGCTGTCGGCACCGAAGACATCTTCGGCACCGAAAGATTCACATAAACCAAAGACTTCGGAGCCGATACCACCGAGACCGAACGCTTCGGAACCAACACCGGCTAAACCGAAAGCATCGGAGCAAAAACCAGTTAAACATAAAACTTCGGAACCAAAACCAAAAGGAAAGCCTTCGGATCCGAAAGAGTGAAAAACCAAGCCTTCGGAGCCGAAACAGCCCGCTCCAAAGGCCACCAACCCTAAAAAACACGGAAGCCCTCCTAAACAGACTCCATCCAAAGAACTTCCTCCACAAGAGTCTTTGGATCCGAAGCAAAAACAATTGCATATTGACCCAGACACTGGGAAACTTCGAGCAACACTTCCCAAAAAACGGAAGCTGGACCTCCCTGAAGACTACCACATACCTCTTAAGAAAAAAGACATGTGTACTAACCCCTCTCCCCCTTACATACCTCCCTCTCCTCCACCTTTTAACCCACAGCTGCTATTTTCACCAGCAAATTCACCACCACCACGTTTTTCACCTGAGCCACAGGATGATAATGATGGGGATGGGGATGGAGATGAAGACGGGAATGGGGACGGGGATGGAAATGATAATCAGGACAAAATTCCAAAGGACCCAGACCCCTGGGATGATTATGATAAAGACCCGGATCATACTAATGACCCCGATCTATATCCCTCCAGACCATCATCACCCGATGACAATATAGGTTTCGCACAGCTCATTAATAGAGCTGCTCAATACCATGGGGTGGAATTACATACTGATCCCTTGGAAGAGAATTTCTTAGTGGAAACTTTCGCTCCCTCACAAAAAACCACAAACACTCTGCCCATGCTTAAAGGTATGATAAAACACGCCAATGAGGTATTCAAAGACCCTGTTAGAGCTAGAATACTTACGCCAAGGGTAGACAAAAAATATAAAGCCGCTCCTACAGACCCAATTTACATCAGGGGTCAGGTACATTTAGATTCGCTTGTTGTTTCAAATGCACGGAAAGGGCAAATTCTCAGACAACAGGTGACGCCCCTCTGCCTGACAAGGAATCAAAACTTATAGATGCATCAGGCAAGAGAATCGCCTCTCAAGCTGCCAATCATTGGCGCATTGCCAATGCACAAGCTCTTCTGGCGCGGTATGATAGAGCTCACTATGACGAGCTAGAGAAACTGATGCAACACTTACCAGACCAATACAAGGATAAAGCTCTTGACCTCATTCAAGAGGGTAAAATTATCACAAACACTTCCATCAAATGTGCCCTTGATGCAGCTGATACAGCCTCGCGTGCCATTAACACCAGCGTTTTTATACGCCGACACGCTTGGCTTTGAATCTCAGGATTCAAACAAGAAGTACAGTCAGCACTTCTTAATCAGCCATTTGATCAACAACACCTTTTTGGCCCCACAGTTGATTCTTCATTAGAAAAATTTAAGAAAGACACCGAGACTGCTAAAGCCATGGGGGCATTACAACTACCCTCTAATAGAGGTTCTTTTCGTCGCTCCTTTTATAGGGGTGGCTCAAAGACGGCTGCATCAGAAAACACCTCCTCATCTTATAAAAACCCCAATCAATCCTCCTCATCCAAAGGATATTTTCGGGGAGGATACAGAGGGAATAACAATAGAGGAAGAGGCAGGGAAACTCTACCCGTACTTCCCCTACCACCAAACAGTGACTTCCCTCCACTACCCCCGATCATTCCACTCCTGTCGGGGACGTCTATCACAGTTCCTACCTGTCTGGAATTCAATCACAACAGACAAGTGGGTAAGACAAATTATCCAGTATGGTTACTGCCTGGAACTCACCTCTACTCCCCCAAACATTCCTCCCAGAAAGCGTCCAATGTCCACAGAACATCTAACACTTCTCAAACAAGAGGTTCTCTCTCTATTACAAAATCATGCAATAGAACCAGTCCCCTTGCCTCACCAAGGCACAGGGGTTTACTCCCTCTATTTTCTAATCCCAAAAAAGGACGGCTCTCTCAGGCCCATATTGGACCTCAGACCGCTAAACCTCTACATTCAGTCGGACCACTTCCACACGGTCACTCTTCAACAGGTCCTCCCATTACTTCAACAGGGCGACTTTTTCGCCACTCTGGATTTAAAGGACGCCTACTTTCATATTCCCATTCACCCCGCTCACAGGAAATATCTCAGGTTCATGGTAGATGGTCAACACTACCAGTTCAAGGTCCTCCCATTCGGGGTGACTACAGCACCCAGAGTCTTCACCAAGTGTTTCGCAGTAGTTGCAGCACACTTAAGAAGACAGCACATTCATGTTTTCCCTTATCTAGACGACTGGCTCATAAAAGCCAAGTCACACAGCAGCTGTGTGCAACACACACACAAAACAATCCAACTGCTTCACCACTTGGGATTCACGGTAAACCTCACCAAATCCCACCTCCAACCGTCCAACATACAACAATATCTAGGGGCTACAATAGACACTTCAAGAGCTCTAGCATACCCCAACCCAGTCAGGATAAATGCCATACAAGCTCTAATACAAAAATTTCAGCCTCAATACTCACTACCAGCGCGACTGTTCATGCAGTTAATCGGGATGATGGCCTCTTGCATTCTCATCGTCCCTTATGCAAGACTCCAAATGCGTCCCTTACAGGAGTGTTTGGCACGTCAGTGGAACCAGGCTCAAGGTCAGCTAACAGATCTGGTGTTGGTAGACAACCGCACCCATCGCTCTCTGCAGTGGTGGAACACACAAAACCTTTCCAAAGGGCGGCCGTTCCTCGACCCGGTTCCACAGATAGTGCTAAGAGTCGGACGCATCGCACACTGGCTGGGGAGCTCATCTTCAAACCCATACCATTCAGGGCATATGGACCCCTCAACAAAAACAATTCTACATAAATTACCTGGAATTGTTGGCAATCTTCCTAGCGTTAAAATCTTTTCAACTCCACCTCGTAAGCAAAGCTGTCCTAGTTCGTACAGACAACATGACAGCAATGTATTATATACAAAAACAGGGGGGATACACTCTCTCCAGCTTTCACACCTAGCTCAAAACATATGGAGATGGGCCATTCCTCAAAACATATATCTCCTTGCAGAACACCTTCCAGGAGTACACAATCAAATTCCGGATCTACTCAGTCGCCAAAAACAGCAGATCCACGAATGGGAACTTCATCCTAAAGTTCTGCATCCATTCTTTCACATGTGGGGCCACCCAGAAATAGACCTGTTCGCCACACACCAAAACGCTAAATGCCCAAGCTTCGCATCCAGGTATCCACATCCATTGTCCAAAGGCAATGCCCTATAGATGAACTGGTCAGGCAAATTTGCTTGCGCTTTTCCACCTCTCCCACTCATTCCGCTAGTGGTTCGGAAACTCAAACAGCATTCCCTCACAATGATCCTAGTTGCTCCAACATGGGCCCGACAGCCATGGTTCACAACCCTATTGGAACTATCAGTAGTTCCTCATCAAAAGCTACGCCTCTCACCCAAGCTTCTCACTCAGAACCATGGAGAGATAAGGCATCCAGATCCCAATCAACTCAACCTTGCGATCTCGCACCTGAAGTCTTAGAGTTTGGCTACCTTAATCTACCGCCAGACTGCATGAACATCATTAAGCAGGCTAGACGTCCTACCACTAGAGCTTGCTATGCCGCAAAGTGCAAAAGATTTGTAATTTACTGTACAAATAACAAAATCAACCCACTAGATGCTTCTATTCAAGACATCATCTGTTACCTTTTGCATCTACAACAATGTAACCTAGCGTATACATCCATTAGACTACATCTTGCGGCAATAGCAGCCTATCTCCAAAACAGACAACATTTGTCTTTGTTTAAGGTACCACCTATCAAGGCATTTATGGAAGGACTTAAAAGAATAATTCCACCTAGACTTCCACCCTCTCCAGTATGGAACCTAAATGTGGTACTTACCAGGCTCATGGGTCCCCCATTTGAACCTATGCATAAATGCAATTTCTCACATGGAAAGTAGCTTTCCTAGTTGCGATCACCTCTCTCAGAAGAGTCAGTGAACTCCAGGCATTAACCATACAAGAACCTTTTCTCCAAATCCATCATAAGAAAGTGGTTCTTAGGACTAATCCAAAATTTCTACCTAAAGTTGTCTCTGCTTTCCGCCTTAACCAGTCTGTGGAGCTCCCAGTGTTTTTCCCTCTACCAGACTCAGTAGCAGAACGAGCTCTTCACACACTAGACGTAAAAAGAGCAATACTTTACTACATTGAAAGAACAAAATCCTTTCAAAAGACTAAACAACTTTTTGTGGCTTTCTCCCCACCTCATAAAGGCAATCCTATCTCAAAAACAGGGATTGCAAGGTGGATTGTTAAATGCATCTAAATATGCTATGCTAAAGCCAAACGCACCTTAACCATTCCCCCTAAGGCTCACTCCACACGTAAACTAGGGGCATCTATGGCATTCTTAGGGAACATTCCCTAGATGACATTTGCAAAGCAACAACTTGGTCTACACCTCACACGTTCACAAAACACTATTGTGTAGACGTGCAAGGAAAACAACAAGCTAGTGTGGGCCAGGCTGTATTAAAAACACTTTTTCAAACCACTGCAACAGATACAGGTAGCCACCGCTAAGGGGGTAACTGCTGTATAGTCTATGCACAAGTATACGATCTACAGCTCATATGCCTAGAACGGAAAATGCTACTTACCAGTATGCATCTGTTCTTGGTATGTAGCGCTGTAGATTCGTATACGCCCACCCGCCTCCCCGGATACCTCTATCTGTTCCAGTACTATCTTACTTAGATACATTACACATGGACATCCTTTTCTATTTCTTACTAACTCCATCATAACCCTCCATGGCAAAACAATCTGGAGATGGAGTCGATGCCCATGCGCACTATCGTCCTAAGGAGGAGTCACCTACCTCGTGACTACAAAAGACTTCTTCCAAGACAAAAACAAAGTGCAAACATCCGAGCCCAACACCAGATGGCGATCTATGCACAAGTATACGAATCTACAGCTCTACATGCCAAGAACAGATGCATACTGGTAAGTAGCATTTTCCTTTATCTATACAGCCAAAAAAAACCACAAGGGACATATCAGTTTGGTTGTTACAGATAGTCTATCTTAGGAAGACACACCTTTTTACAAATAATTATATTCTTCTTATTATATGCTGAAATATTGCTTTAGTCTCCGGCCTCTGTTGTAGTTTTATACCACTCCAACTTGCCCAAGATGTGATATTTGCTATGGATCTGAAAATAATAAAGGACAGCTCTTTGCTTTATTGTAAAAACTGGTTGGACAAGGAATGGATCGTCAATGTTTGGATCACTATTCTGTTGTGTTCACAAAAGGGTAATTGTGTGCTGATTGTTGCTAATACTTAATTTGTCCACTTTTTTTCAGGGAGTTACTTTGCCAGGGATGCATCCTATTCCCACAATTATTGTAATTCCAACACGACCAGCAGGACAATGTTTCTGGCACGCGTACTGGTGGGGGACTTTGTCAATGGAGATGCCAGCTATACACGCCCCCCTTCAAGACCTGGTACCAAGAACACTTTCTATGACAGCTGTGTGGATAAATTTCAGGATCCGTCAATTTTTGTCATCTTCGATAAGCCCCAAATCTACCCTGAATACATTATTGAATACGCTGAGAGCAAATCATGTTGCATCTGCTAAATGTGGAGTGGGTCTATCTTAGTTGGGTAACAGGATTTTTGAAGTACATGATTTCAAAACATTGCTGCTTTCTTAATGCATATCAAGCACTTGAAAACCGTTTTCACAAAATTCAAATATTGTAATGAAATAGTCTAATAAAATGCTAGGTTTTTCTAGGAGTCCAGCTCATAAAAATGACACTGAGAGAAAGTTTACTTTGTTTTTCAGAAATTCAGTTATCCCAAATCTTCTTTGATAGAGGCACTACCTCCTAAAATACACCCTCTGTTTGGACCTTTTTTAAAAGTCCACATTAAAAAAATGCAAGCTTTGTAATATAGCAATAGAAAAAATTAAATTCAGCATTTTTTTTTAAACTCTCTACTTTTCTTATTTTTTATGATTTTCATGCTGGTGATCCTCAGTGTCTTTGATCTGAGTTGTTTTAGTGAGATAAACAGACGACACTTAATGACTCAACCTTAATAAATGCGATTGTTCTCAGTTTTTTACTTGAGGGATTCAGCTATGGCCTTACTTTATCAGACCCTTAAACATAAAGTCTACCTAATGTAATAATTTTTTTAATAAATATTAATAGCAATGTTGATGTCTTTAAACAATTGCATACTTGGCTATGATAGTTAATGGTTCCACTGTGCAAATATTTCGGAGTACGATTTTAACTTATAATTATTAAAGGTCATCACCATTCATTTCTAACACTTCTTAGTTTCTGTTTTCAGCGGATTCTAATTGTGGGCTGGTCATTTAATAATAAATCAAGCTCACTTAGCCATATGAGTAAAGAAGTGGTCAATCTTTGCTCAGTACAGACACACTTATACATTGGCTGACCCTCGAAGAAAGGCTTGAGGTATCATGACAAATGTGGATTATATGATATGTCGTGGTATGCTGTTGAGGGACATCAGAAGAGTTTGTGATTCTAGTACCGTAGAAGTTTATAATGCAGGTCCAGGAACATGATAGTTTATGTGCTTATGATAGCATGAAGAATATCATTAGAGGAATTTGGATCTGGTGAATCCAGCTACTCAAATAGTTTTGAAAAAAACATTCACTGGATAAACAAACAGGACCTGCTAAATGACCTTCATTTTGAAAAGTTCCAGTAAAATGTCCCTTTTCATCACATAGATGTGCTTCTTCCTTCTTATTTCATTTGCAATGTTTTCTTTTAGGGTATACCATTTGAATCCTTTCTCTCTTTTCCCCTCTCCCACTTCAATGTGTTTTCCTTCTCTTATCTGTCTTGAGCATTTGCACATCATAGTCCTCTATCTTCCTATTTATTCCTTGTTCTCTATTTGTAGTTTTGTTAATGTACTGGGATTTGATTTGTATTTTTAATTTAACATTCGGATCCAGGGTTCTACACTGGTCTGGGAAATTTCTTAACTAAAATTGTCAAATACAATTCCATCTAATGAAGCATTTCCCAAAAGGGATTTTCTTAATTTTATTGTCAAATTTTATGGCCACCAAGTAGTTGTCTTTTCTTTATAATGATACACTCTTGTTTGGGATATCTGATAACTATTGAGGTGCTCTGGCTGATGTTTTTGTGACATCAGGTCATTCTAAACTCTTTAATCTGAAATCATCGTAAGTTCTCGTATTGAGGAATGGCTTCCCATCCTCCATTTTACAAGAGCTGGGGAACTTATTTCTCCATACCTGTGTGAATAACACAATTAATCGACGTTTGAAGCATCTACTGAGCTAATATGCACAGATGCTGTTAACTGGTTGATTCCTGCTGTGATTTGTCTCTTTTCTTATAAAAGAAAGCATTGCACATAGGAAGCAGGTAGGCGTACACTGTAAGGGGTGTCCCTTATGGCAGGGAGCATTGTCTCCTAACTGGAGCAACAGGCATTTTGCCTCATTTACTAATACGTTTGCACATCGGCATATAAACAGTAGTGACTGTGAAATCGCTTTCAGAAGCTGTACAGTGTTACAAACCTGCTCAGAAATGGACACTTACAGTTTAGAAAATAGAAATAGGAACTGTAGCTAAACTCCTCTTTTAGGTGGAGAACATACCAAATTTTCAAGTGCATCACATCAAGCCATTAGTGCCATGCTAACTTTTGTGCTTTATTCTCCATTGTCTGTCAGTCATGGTATTAACAGCTTTTGAATTTGTAAACCCGGACACCCAATCCCACCTGAAATAATGTAGAAACAACTTTTGATACATCTTTCGCTCTCATTTGAGCTAATCAGAAGAGTTTACCTGGTCCAAACATGGAGAGGCAACCAGAAAATATAAAATCAAACCACTCAGAAGATTAACCTATAAGCGGCTATCTGAGCATTCAGGGTTCCAGACTCTGAACTCGTTGAACGACAAACTGAGAGCAGAACTAAATCACCTCCACTTAAAAAAACTCCTAAAGATAGAACTTTTCAAGTCGGTCTTCCGCTAAACACGTGGTAATCGAGGCGGCAATAAAGGGATATTGGGTTTGCAACTGGTTGCACTCTTCCATTGTGCATTTTATATTTTCTGTTGTTTTCCATGGCATTCTGTAGTTGGTGCAAGGTAACGTTTTGTCACTTTATCAAATTCCTAAACAAATAAAGAAAAACTAGATTAATAGTCCACTTAAAACACAGTAAAAGCATTACCTCTTAAGGTCACAAAAAAAAGGTCAAATACAGGCTAGGACTTACCCCCATGGTTTATGTATGTTGCCCTCTAACTGTCTTTGAGAGGCACAGGTCATGTGTGATTTCCTCATGTATCAATGGTGGCTCAAACACTAGCTAACAAGGAGACTCCTTGTTAGCATATATGGCTAGTTCAAGTGGCTAAAAAAAAGCATATATTTCCCCTTGCAACCTGATATTAGTAAATCTTTATTAATTGTAGTCCAATATGGACAGAAAATAAAAAGATAAAACAGTGCCTGCATTCAGCACTAATTGAACAGCTTTCTTCAGACACCGGACCATACATTTCACTCAACGAGTAGCTATATGTACACAGGAGCCATTAGTTATGTCGCTTTGGCATTTGATTTGATGTCTCACTTTGAGTATAAAATTGATACTGCTGCTAATGCCACTATTAAATTGTACATCATGTATTACATTAATTATAATGCACGTAGTCTCATTTTAGGGTTGTGGCTATAGGTGATGTCTCTAATAGTACGTCATCATAAACATTTTGGAAAACATTCTGTAGGGAACTAGATCCCTATCAGCACATCTTATAAATTGATCAGATGTAAAGCACAGGCACAGTACACCAGGCAGATGGGTCTGGAGCCATGTACATGACTTCCTTCTGAGGTCTCTTGGTTGGGGGGGCTATCTCCCTCTTTTAAGCAAACAACTACTTTCCACAGCATTTTGTAGTCCAGGTTTAGATACACTTGATAGAGCAGAAAGGAAACAGAGTGACTTCAGGCAGGTTCACAACTCTTTAGCTCTTTACTCTTTCCAGGTCTCCTGTGTTCTATCTTAAGTCAGCTGCATTTCCATGTCAAGCCGCAGACATTGTCCTCCTCTAATACTTTACCAAAAAATATGCGCTCTCAGGAATTCTATAGTGATGTTTGCGGCTGCACACCTAGGAGACCTGCACACCTAGGAGATTCTCACCTTCGACCCGCCATGTGACCTTATCTTCCTTTCTCAGTTCGTCTGGTTCCTAGCTGGGATGGTGAATACATGTTCCTAGCGGGGAATGGTGAATACCTGTTCCTAGTGGGGAATGCTGAGTACATGTACATGTTGATAAAATTAAGGGCTATAAAGCTAGACCCTAATTGTGACCACCCCAAATGGAGTGGGTGGTGAGAGTATGAGAGTTGGAACATATGCCAATCTGATCCATTCTTTTTTATGAAAATCTCCTTGAATAGCTTACTGCAGTCTCTTTTCAGGCACTCTTTCTTCTGCACTGTGTCTCAACTCCTCACTTTTGGTCTGCTGGAGCACAGGTAAAACATCATATACCTCTAGGTTCCTGTCTTAGAATTTTAGAAAAAATCATAAAGGAGCAGATCCTCTAGCTTAGTGGTAGAGGTTTTAGGTAAAGACAAAGGGGCTGATATATAAAGGCATTTTGGATTTTGTAAAGTAGTACTCGTATAGTACTATTTTATGTACTCTTTACTCTTGCAATTGTGATTGTAAGTTTAATTTATATTTATATATGCACTTAGTACACCTGATGATGCATTGAAGCGATTTGAGGCAAGAAGCAGGCTACTCTGGAACCTGAGGTTAGAGGTAAATAGGTAGTGGGTTAGTAATATGTGCTTCCTTTTACATGTCTTTGTGAAACAGTCCGAAACAAATATGATCAGAATAAAATGGGATTTATCAGGGAATATTTGCAAAATAATTAATACAGATAGAAGGAAAGGTGCCATTTGTGCACTTTTACTAATAGTAAATTGAGCTTTTCGTGCTGATTCACAGAGGTTCGTAAGATTATGTAAAAGAGTAGTCCTACTACTACTTCCCGCACCCATAAATGGTTTTGTAAATCTGCACCTAAGCCTTTTGGCAGAGGATTACGGAACACAAGCCCTTATCTGGTCTACCAAACTTATTGCCCATTCTAACACAGCAGACCAGAGATGGGACTGGTGCCTTACTACAGCCGGACTGATACCTAGGTCAGGCTGGTAAAGCATTAGTAGGCAGGAAACGTTAGGGGCCTGGATGTCTGAAAATGCATGAATGGAAATCGATGATTAATTCATTTTATTATATGTTATAATTTTGAATGTGATAATCAAATAAATTGAAATGATTACATTCATTCATGATTTCACTTGCTCTTATCTCCTGTAATGTTATTTTTTGTGCTGCAGGATAATGTAAATTGAAGTGTGCCTATGATCTCTTAAATAAAGAAATAAAAAAAATATTAATATTTCTCTGTTCGCTTATTTAATAAAATTATGTTGTTGCTGATTACCGAACAATTACAAGCAGTTCATGTGGATCCTGGTGTGCATTGGACCAGCACAACCATGAGGAAAAAGTGTGACAAAGCCAGTATGTTTGTCTTTTATAGGGGACTGGTGTTGTTATACATGCTTTTATTTTATGAGCAATGTTTTTAGGTCTGGCATTAGGCAAGACTTTTAGATTTTAATACAATTATATTTTTAATATACTTAGAGAGGCTTACAGCTAGTTGTCTTCATACATTGGTTTGTTGCTGTGTCATTCACATTTTGCTTCCGCCCACTACAGCATACAGCAGGGGGCAAGGGCGTCAACCTACTCAAGCCACTGATTAACTTCACTCTGATTGACTTCATTTTGCTCTCTCACAATGAGCACATCAGCACACAAGGTATTTCACTTCAATTACAATGTTTTTGTTTTTAGTTTATAATTACTTTAGTGTTGCCCTTGTGTTTAGAGCCTGAGGTGAAAGCAGGGTGCTTTATACCAGATGTGAGCACAGGCCACATTCCACGATTTATCAGTGCCTGCCTCCAGACAATGCTGTTGTAAATTCCTTTTGAAGTGTCCTTTGTTTGTCTGACTTCTGGTATTTCACATCATAACAGATTTTGTCCATTTGAAACTGTTCTGTATTAAGTTATCCTCTTTTTACTATGCATGCAGTACACAAACGAAAGTTTCAGTATTATACATGTGAATTCATAAGCAGACAATTCTTCAGGACACGTTCTGGACTCAATTTCACCAAAGCGCATGCCTCTATGTTTCTAAGGGGTCTCCTTTCCTGCTCTCTTTATTACTATCCAATCCCATTTCTGAGATCTACACAACACAAGAGCCATCAGCAGCCCCATCTGCTGGGAAGGATGGGCTTTTTGTCTTGATCTCTTGGATGGAGCGCGGTCAGCACAATACACTAGCACTATGGAAAGTGCATTCATAAAAGCTATCTGGCATCTAGGGTCGCTGTCTAGGACTGGAGGAATCCTGAGCAAAATATGTGTTGTATTGTTTACAGCATTTATGTCAGTGCTTCGTACTCCATATGAGAATACGAGGTGCTTATTTATCATAGGTACAAAACATGGCTGAGAGCGATGAGAATACGAGGCGCATATTCATCCTCGGGGAGAGGAGTTGGCTTAACGGCTAGGGCGGTCGACCTCGAATCTGGGGAGCTGGGTTCGAGTCTCGGCAATGACGCTGAACATCCTGTGATTCTGGGCAAATCACTTAATCTCCCCGTGCCTAACAAAAAATGAATGTGTCCTCATGTAATGCAACTGGTGCTATGTAAAGCGCTCTGATACCTGATTCGGGTCAAGTTCGCGCTATTTAAAACTCTGTTAAAAAAAAGAAAAAAAAAGGTACAGAACATGGCCGATAGCGATGAGAATACAAGACGCTTGTTCATCATAGGTACAAAACATAACTTATAGCGATCCGTGGATGGGATTTACTATTTTTGGACCAGTTCCTAGAGTAATATATGTTCTTCTCTAGTTGATATTTTTTTTTTTTTTTTTAACGGTTGTCAACATCCTTTACATGAGTCATATTACTTTATAAGTGTTGAACAAATTATTCACATTGTGCACATCAAACCTCCTTCTTTCGCATGCCAGTATTTGTGTTCCTATTGCATTTATGCAAGCATGTGTTATTTGGCCTGATAATAGATACAGAATGTAAAGTATAGGTCATACTGTGCCCCCTAGCACATGCTTTAGATTTGCAGTTTGCTGAGGAGATGCACCTATATCGCTCTCATCTACTCTCACTCACAACTTCACATCTCCATTCCTTTCATCTGAAGCTCCCCCTCTCCTCTTCAGCACTATGGTTCACCCTCCCTGACCATACATCTCCTGCAACTCCTTCAACTCTGCAGGCTGCAGAAGGGCATGAACAGCACCAGCATGGATTCAGGCCTGAGCAGATACTTTCGAACTCCTCATTATACTAAACCAGCCAGCAAGTGCTGAAACGCATATCGAGCAGTCATAAAAAAATGCTCTCACCATCTCTAAAATATGGCCAGTTGTATGAGGATGAGGGAAATTATAGCGCAACAGCAAGGCCAGGAATACTACATTATTTTCTTATCAAATACATCAATAACGTATTACAAGAGAGCAAGGAAATAGCACAACTAGTAACCAGGATGCCCAGCAACAGTTGTCTCATAAAGCCAATTCATAGTCTGTTGTTTTTATGAAGTGATGGGAAATTTAAAGATTTTTCTTGATACAATTCATCTCTTGCATGGCAATATTCTTGTTGTTTTAACCAAGTCTCTTTATCTACAGATTGCCTTTCTGCTCAATCGTTTGTCAGAAACATTCCACATTAACTAGAGCAATATAGTGATCATTCATCATCTTAGGGGTCAAAATCAATGGTGGATCCTTTGTCAACTGGTTTTCAATTCCCCATTGATTTGGTTATGACAGAAATTCACATTTACATTTATTAGGACCTGGTCTGTAATTTATCACAAAATCACAAAAAGTATTTTAATGGCCAGTAGTTCCATATCAATGATCCTGCAACTTAACTCTGCTGCCAAAAATATTCTAGAAAAATAATCTACTGGGTGAACCTATCTAGTTTTTGGATATCTCTGAGACAGAGCATCTCTGCATCAGTCTCAACAATAAAAGGACATTCCACATTAAGATAACTACACTAGAAAACACTCATTCAATAAACAGAAGGCTTAGTCAACCTCCTTTCACCACACGAAAACTGTACCCTTTTGCAATAACTTCTTTATGAGTCTGTTGCTTTCAGTAAACTGATGAATGAAACTCTTATTAAAATTGGAAAACCCCCAAAAACTCTGAATATCCAAACTGAAGGTTGTGTGGGTCACTGAACAGTTGCTGACAATTTATTTTTCTCAGGTGTAATTGTGTATCCTAACAATTCTACAGTAGTAGTGTGAAAAATACACTTGTCCATTTTAGGGAAAAGGTGATGTTCGCGAAGTCTTTGTACAACTGTCTTAACATGCAGGACACGCGTTTCTAGAGAGTCTTAATAAATGAAGATATTATCTAACTAGACAAAACAGCGCACATCCAAGATTCATCTCAATTCTTCATCAATAAAATATTGAAACACTGCAGGAGCTTTACAGATTCTAAAATGTATGAAATGGTATTGGAACAACCCACACTCAGTACAAAATGCCTTTCCCACTCATCATCCTTTGGTAATCTGACTAGATGAAAACCTCATTTGAGAACCAACTTCATGAATATGTTTGTGTTACGGATCTGATCTAAAAGACCAGATATTAATGGCAAAAGTAGCAAGGTTCTTCTCCATCATTATACTGAGGGCTGTATGATCTATGCACATTCTCAGTTGACCCCCTTTTTTTTTAAAACAAAATAATGAGAAGAAGCAGGGTACTGTGGGGTCCTAATAAGCCTACTAGCCAGGTTTTCCTCTAAGCAATTAAGTAGTTTAAAATATTTTGTTTCTGACTCAAAGCATATTGAGTGCGTATTCGTGTACCTGGTTCCAAATCAATTTCACAGTCATAGCTCCTTCGTCAGGGTAACACATCTGCTAAAACAGGTGGTATACCAATTTCTGAAAGCACATTAATTGATGATTTGAATGAATTAAATGCTGTAGTACAACGAACATCTGAAACTAGTGTGCTGTCCTGGAGGCCCAATCATTATGAAGGTTATGTAAGAGTCGCTATCAAATTGAAGTGATTTGTTTTCACAATGGTTTCAAAATCAGACTATAGAAATTGTACATGAAAATGTACTGGGCCTTGGGAAAGAATACAACCATCCACTGCCTTAACCACTAGAGGAATCTCTTTCTTGCTTACCATAATTTGGAAAGATTGTGCAAATTAAATGTTCATAAAGTTCCCTCATTCTCCTAATTATAAAAGCCCTGTGTAAGAAACTGGGTTATTATTTGAGATGGGTGCCTACCCACCTCAAGGGATACTCACAACCCTTGTCGTGAACCCTCAAAGTCACTAAATTATCCTGAGCTCAACCCCTTAGTAGTTATGGCACAGAACAGACAGACGTAACTTTGGGTAATGCGGAAATATTTATGCAGTACCAAAACACTAAAAAAAAGTTAATACAAAACAAGAAAAAACAAGAAAATGAAACTAGAAAATTTGAGTAGAATTTCATAAACATAATAACACCAAAAATGGCAAACCTCCAATAAGGGGAACTGGAAATATGAATTTGTAAAGTTTTTAAGTAGAAATAGCGCCACAAAGCACTAATGTTAGCCAATGGTCGTGGTAAAGCAGGCTCTAGGCACAGTTTGAGGCTGACCATGATGGAGCGCTGGTCAGATACACCAACCAGGTTCTTTCTGGTCAAAGATTTTACCTTCTGACATAGGGCCATATTTATTTCCTGGCCTGTTGTTCAGCCAGGGTGACTGAGTAAATTACTCCATCCCAGGTAGAGGGATTGCACCAAACAGTTTTTTTTTATTCTAAAAAAAAACAAACAATACATAATTTTCTTTTTTTAAATAAAAAAAATGCTCCCCTCGTCAGGGGAGCCCTCTCATGGCAACGGGAGCATTTAGCAGTTTTCACTGCCCTTTACTGCCAGGGTTTTTCTGGCGGTGACGGGCAGTAAAAACTGACCTCTAATGCAACTCATCTAAAACAAGTGGGCGGAATTACAGGACTGTCTCCAACTGCCCTTACTCCTCATCACTGCTGGAGGGGTTAAATCAAAGCGGAGATGGAGTAGTCTCTGCCATGGTTAAACCTATGGTCCGCCGGCATCTAAATTGGACAGGCGTACCACTATCTTGGAGGTAAGCATACTCCGTTGCCATTACGACGAAGTATGCTTACTGCCAAGATATAAATGGACAAATTAGTCTTTTAATTCTAAATCCACGACAGAAGTACACTTCTAAAGCCCCCCAGCACCTTTCGGGAGGCACTTAGAGGCTCACAGGCTGTCAGACAAAGGTCAACAGCAGGGTCTAGTACAGGTTCAGTTGCCACTAGCTGGGGACTTCTAGGAAAAGGCCTCTTGCAACTTGTTGTCTCTCTGTAGCCACACAGGTCTGTCAACTGACCCTTTGAGCCCACTTTTGTCCTGGGTACACAAGGGAGCAGATCCAGTTCTTCAAGGCTCCCCTCAGGTCACAGACTTCTGATCTTCTGCAGGTCCAGAAATTGTTCTAAATTTGGTGCCTGGAGATGCCACAAAAGGCCATGTGTCAGGGTATTTTCAATATTGGGAAAGACTTCGGCCACATTAAACTTGAGCTCTGAGGGCTATATGTGTGTGTGAAGTGTACGATGGGACTTTTAGTGTCTTCCCACATCCAACACTAAAATCCAGTTTGTGGTAGCCCCTGTACCCACAAGAAACTCAGACACAGACATCTGGTAGAACAAAAGCAACCAGCTAGTGTATACACAAGAATTCCCTTGCCATCTTTTTCTCTCATTTTCAAGTGTGCCTCAGGTGTTACATGTGATTCAAAAGAACTGTCAAGCAGGATTTGACACTGTAGTGTCAAAAATGATGCCCACAGCCTCCACCCTGCATATTCTGCGCAGTTTATTGGATCCATATCTGCCCAGTCAGGTCAGCCTCCTGGGAGGCATTTCATAGCTTTTTCACACCAATTCAAAGCTGAGCACAGGCTGAGAGCTAGCAGAGACTTATGCTAATTAGCCTTCTGACAGTTCAGCCATTTAGGATAACTTTCTAAAAGTTACCTTTCCTTAACATTGTAGCACCCTACCTTATGGGCTACAAGGCTTACTTAGGAGTGACTTACTAATATTTGAAACCAGCATTTGCAATGCAATAGGTCTCGCATTTACGCGAGTTTAAGCTATTGGCATTGTAAATGACAATGCCTTTTATTTATGTTTCAAAAACGAAAACAAAAATAAAAGGCATTGTTATTTGCAATGTCAATAGCTCATACTCGCGTAAATGCGAGACCTATTGCATTGCAAATGCTTGTTTAATTTCCAGCAGTTTTGGGATTAAAAAGCTTCTTCAAAAGCGACCACTAGATGGCAGCAGTGCATTGATTTTTGCACTGTAAAAGGGCTTTCCCGAGAGAATAGTTTTAAAAGGAGTTGTTTTGAAAATAGTTTCCTTTACAAACAAATTTCTACACAATTGCATCAGTAGGCGTAAAAGGCTGATGAAAGTAAACATCCATATTTTCAGAGCGTGTAACTAAAGTTCTATAACTTCTTGTCAGGCTCTTTAAATGATGCCAAATCTTCCGGCGCAAAACAGCAGGACACAGGTTCAAAAAGGAAACAAGCATAAAAGAGCTCTCACAGGGCGGCGCGCAGTTCTCCCCCTGAAGTGAGATGTCAGCCCGGCCATCAGTGAGACAGGGAAGAGGCGCGAGAGACAGTCCGTGAAATGTAGGCACTTGGGGAGAAGAAGGCGGGTGCACAGAAACAGAACAGCAGAGAGAGAAAACGAGGCAACGAGAGTGGATGGCAACGAAAGCCGACTGACTGAAAAAACATAGTGCTTACCGACTTATGAAGGAGACCGTGTAACGCCGCAAGTAAAAGATCCAGTCCGGATGGGCGGTCCCAAAAGGAGACAGGGCGTTAACAAGGAGGGACTAAGAAGCCTCATTATCAATCGGAAGCCAGAATTTACCATGGACGATGACGCCAGCCAATGAAAAATATGGGCGGGGCTTCTACGGCACTTCCACATCTTTCCCTACCACAATATGCCTCACAGAGCGAGCAGCGCATGCGCTGCACGTTAGGCTCAACCTAAAAAGAAGATTCTTACCTATTAAAAAGGCTCTATGTTGACAGGTTGCAGTGTATGTTTTGAACTGTCACAGTCAGGCTACAGTCGTAGCCCTGAAGCCATGTTTGCACTGCCACTATAATGGATGGCACAATAAGTACTGCAATCCATTACTGGCATTTATTTAACTTCCAGGCCCTTGAGTACATTTTGTACCATAGGGACTTATAGGCAAGTTAAATATACCAATCAGGAGTATGCAAATTTAACCATGTTTAAAGTTGGAGCACAGGCACTTTACTACTGGTAGGCAGAGGTACAACTCACGGAGTTCGAAAGCCAGCAAAAATTTAGGGGCGGACAAAAGGTGGAAATCTGGGGTGCCTACGTAGAAAAGACACATTTCCTACTCGCAGAAACCACTTTCTCCTCACTGTCCGACAAATCATTTTCATGGGAACTATCATTGGAACCACAGCTGGCTGCACAGTATTCACTAACCAGCTGGAAAATGACTTAATTTCTTCATGTTGTCAAGGGATCTGGTTGTCCATCAACTATCTCCCCAAAATAGACAACATTGCTATTGCTTGATTATTAAATTAAATTAAATTAAAAATATTCAGTCTTTAACAAAATGACCTTACCTTAACCAGTATAAACAAACTATGTAAGTTTTCTTCTTCTTTCGCCTTTACATATAGGTCCTCTTTTACTAAAGGTTTTGTGACTCTATTCACCTCTGAGCTATGCCACACTACTCTAAATTTTATTTAAAAGTATTTGTTTGACATTTTGTAGAAATATAGTACACCGTGCTTCAGACCGTCGGACTGCGGACATTGGTGGTAAGGGACGCCTGGTGAGCCCATCGGGTGTCTAGCAGATTGACGGAGGTCTGCCGGGAGCCCCACTGGTCATCGCTCCCCAGACGGGTGTCTCCGGTCGCATGGTGTCACCGACTCCGGCTTGGGTGGTGGGTGTCCAGGCCTCAGATCATCCTGGAAATAAGACCGGACCATCGGGCATTGATGGCCGCCTGGTGAGCCCATCGGGTGCCCGGCTATCTGTCGACTGACTGCCGTGAGCCACCGATCAGCCTGGGAACAAGACCGGAGCATCGGGCATTGAAGATGATGGCCGCCTGGTAAGCCCATCGGATGCCCTGCTGACGGTCGACTGACCAGAGCTCCCACTAGCCTCTGAGCGTGTGGTGTCCACTCCGGCGGGGAAAGCTGGTGTACGGCCTCCGATTCCACAGGAACCAAGAACCGGGTGAGACACGGCCTGCTAAACACCGAGCCCTGCGATCACGCACCCATCACGGGGGGTGCCAGCTGTCTCTACAGAGGAGAGCCCTTCCCTCACCCATTCCGGGAGCGCCAGCACGCCTCCAAGCACTTCACCATCACGGATCGCCCTGAAGCATCCTGGGGCTTCTTGCCGGCGCTGAGTCCTCAATAAGGCCTATGATCACCTGAGCCCACTAAACCGTTCTTTTCCTGATTGCAGGGGGGAGGGGGGACCCCGGTGTCCGGGGTTTCAATCCTCCATTTTGAGGTCACTATTGCCTCGAGGGCACTCAGTTTCACACGGGAAGATGGCGCCCACCTCCCGCAATAATGGGCATAAAAATAAAAAAGAGGACTGCATAACTAAAAAAAAAGCAGCGGCCATCTTGGAATGGTGTTTAACAAAAACAATGCATTGCCCAGACAAGAGATGCCGCTAAAGAAGCAGCGTAGATTAACCATAAACAGGGCAATAAAGGGAAGGTAAAGAGTATCCCTAAGGCATATGGGCCTATTGAAGAAGGTCCAACACACAGGACCCAACAACATTGAGAAGGCTGCGGCCCTCTCGGAACAGCCCTAACTTCCATCAATGCCTCCACCAGACAGATAACAGACTTAAGCTATCAACGAATAGCTGAAAGAAGGAAACAGTGAAGGTGATTCCAAGAATTAAGGAAAGAAAGAAATACAGACAAAAGTGATAGGGAAAAGAAAAGAAGAAAGAGAGAAAGAAGGAAGAAAGTGAGAAGAAGAAGAGAGAAGAGAAAAAATAATGGAAATAAGCTTACAGCCATCAGGTTTCCATGCCTTCACCGTTTCTTCCCCCCAATCTATCCAAAAATGCAGCCAAGAAGCATAAACACAGGATACTGAAAACTCACCCAGAAACACTGATTTCAGACACTTATTTCTGCACCAACAAAGGCATACTATCGAATGACCTCATCTTCCACACAAAAAAACGTGCACAGTGGAGGAACACCTTCTACTCCATGCTTCGAATCTCCAATACCAAAAAAAACCCTCATGCCCTCAAACTGGCGGTTACAGTCTCGGACTTCTGCAAGGCGAATGCCGCCATATCCATATACAATAATGGCAATATCCTCATACAAGCTTCTAATAGCAATCTAGCACTCATAGACAAGATCTTTCCTACTCTTAAAAGAGCAGCGAACAGCAAGAAAAATTCACTCCCCGACACGACTCCTCCCGTTTATCCGGAAGACACGCAACCTCTGCTACTTAATCCATTAACGACATCAAGGGATCCTATATCTCGCCACTCCCCCAATGACCCCTACACGTCCCTCACAACTGACTCAACCACACCAGGGCCCCCGGGTCCAGCTCGGACAGACATAAACTTAGATACCGACCATCCCAATGCAAGCACACACCTGATTCACATGCTGACCAATGGAGAATGCACCAACCGAAACTCCACCCCTGACATCCCAATCGCCCAACCAGCAGGTGAGCTATCTGACAAATCTCCACTTGACTCGACATTTACCTTGATCCCCGGTCAACCCCTAACGCCTCCGATGCCTTACCCGCTCATCCAAACTCAACACTCAGCGACCATACCCCCTTCACATGCAGCAGCCCATCTCATGCTATCACCTCCTAAGGCCATCCATCACATCTACTCTGACCCACCAATAACCCTCCTTACTCAACTAACCCCATCAAAAACTAATAATGATATCCCCACTCAACTTGATATCCAGACCTCAACGCAACCAGGCTATACTGGAGGATCTACCACTATAAGGGAACACACGCCCACACACTTAACTAAGTGTCCTAACCATGACTGGACCGCTCAATTCAATGAGTTAACCATAGGCCTAGCCCATCTCAAGGACGAAATGCAAAATCTATCATCAATCACCAATGAACTCCTAAACTCTAATAAAGCAACTAGCGCCACCGTGAACCGAATTAGTCAGCAAACCAGCAGACACTTCACCACGATTCCACACCCAGACTATACAAGACGGAGTAAAATACCCTCCCCCAACGACCCGGATCGTCCTACGAGGACAATGGATAGACTATCTGACAATGACTTACATGACCTTCTCATATCATATACCAGCCATAATGACAGCAGCAAGTCTCTAGGTGGCACTATCCAATCCATCCGACCCAACCCCTACAGAGAACCCACTCACAACTACAGATCCATAATTAGGGAAAACCTCACAAAGGTCAACATAATGCAGTCTACCTTCACTCACTCGACTAGCAAACTAAAGTGTGCACTAATCAATTGCAGATCGGCTAACAAACATGCTGCAGCCATTTATGATCTCATCCTCTCGAATGATCTGGACATCATCATCCTCACCGAAACATGGCTAAATAGTTCCTCTGCTCCCATCCTTGACCTACTGGTCTCCTCTAGTCATGATATTTGTCGCCTGGATAGAATTGTGAAACCCGGAGGTGGGTTAGCCTGCATCTATCGAAACACAATCACAGTTAATCAAGCAGACTCTATCTCCTTATCCTCCTGTGAATATCTCTGCACCAACATCTCTGATGACAAGGGCATCATCTGCAAACTTCACATAATATACCACCCCCCGGGTGACAATCTGAAGTTCATTGATGAACTAATGGAATTCATTACAGCCAACGAAAACTCACAAGTGCCGCAGATTTTTCTGGGAGACTTCAATCTCCATTGGAACAATACTGGCGATCATGATGTAAGCGTTCTCAAATCCTTTGTCAGACCAGGATCTGTCCCAATTCTGTGACAGCCCAACCCACAACAAGGGGGAGACATTAGACCTCATCATAGCGAAAACAAACACTATATCACTAGAATCCATCACCCCATGTGACTGGACTGATCACTACAGCATCTTCTTCTCCATCAACAGTGAGGTAACTTCAAAACGAAGCCAACCTACAAAAACAAAACAATGGAAAAGGAATATCCAAAATATTAATCCCAACACCTTGGTATCCCAATGCAATTCCGCCCTGATCCCCTCAACAGACATGGCCGACGTCCATGATCTCACAGACTTTTACAATGCCACTATGCTTGAAATCCTTGATACCTCAGCGCCCCTCCAAGAAAAAAACGTCTCCACCAAAATCTCCAAACCATGGTTCAATGAGAACCTAAACTCGGACCGGCGCAAGTTAAGACTAGCTGAGCGAACATGGAAATCAGCACCCTCCACTGATCACCTTTACCAACTTAGAGCGCTGAGAAATACTTACAACAGAAAAATCTTAAAAGCTAAAGCAGACTTCTTCAAAACACAGCTGAGCCAAGCCATTAACCGTCCCAAAAAACTATTCGAAATCGTAAAACAACAATCGCGTAACTCTCCAAACGTGGTGGAGCTAAGCAACCAGGCTACCCCTAACTGCGACGAGCTTGCCAAATTCTTCCTAGAAAAGACTAGAACCATTGAAAATGACATTCAATCCAAGAAAGACCTCCAACAAACTACTGACCATGAGTCTATTCTTTACACACAGATCAAGGACCTTTTTAGCTTTCCGATCAAAGCTCCAAAAAACAATGCCAACTGGCACTCCTTCTCACCCATCCCGGAACACGAAATCTATAACACCCTGATAGCGATCAACCCTGCCAATCATTTCTCTGATCCCCTACCCCCATCTGTATTCAAAATGATAAAGATCTCTATTCTACCCCTATGGGCAAAAATTGTTAACGCCTCTCTGAGGCAAGGCTCCATACCTGACTGCCTTAAAATAGGGCAGGTCACACCTATACTAAAAGCCAATTCCCTCTCCACAGACCTCAACAACTATCGCCCTATATCCAACATCCACACCCTGGCGAAACTATTGGAAAAATGTGCACAAATTCAACTTTGCAACCTCATTGAGAACTTCAACCTCCTTGATAAACACCAATCCGGCTTCCGTCAAGGCCACAGTACCGAATCAGCACTCACCCACATAATGGATGACATTCTAAAAATGTTAGATCATAACGAATCGTGCCTATTGATACTTCTTGACCTATCTTCCGCTTTCGACACGGTTAAACACGACAATCTACTGTCCCTACTTGAACGAAGGATGGGCCTAACCGGTCCAGTGTTACAATGGTTCACCTCCTTCCTAAGCAACAGAACCCAAAGAATCAAGATGAAGCAATCATTCTCTCAACCATCCATGGTCACCCTAGGAGTTCCACAGGGATCAGCACTATCACCAATCCTTTTTAATCTACTCATGGAACCCCTTGCTAATGCGCTGAATTCTGCAAACATTCTATATCACCTATACGCGGACGACACAACTATACATGAAAATCTCCTCACCAGATGACTACATCTCCCTCAACGCCATTCTTCATGATACCCAAAGTTGGCTCAATGGCCACCACCTCATGCTCAACACCAAGAAAACTGAATTCCTCCTCATCTCCCCTCCCAATCACACACCCAAGATAGACTTATGGCTGAAGCATCTAACTTCCTTTGATTGCGCCCCATACATCATTGACTCCGCAAAATTCCTGGGAGTCACCCTGGACAAACATTTAAATATGCAGGCGCAAATCTACAATGCCACCAAGGGAGCCAATCTTCAGTTGAGTATCCTAAGGAAACTGAAACCCTTCCTCACACAGACTGATCTAAAAATGGCGGTACAAGCTCTAGAGTTACCAAGACTGGACTATGGAAGCACCACTCTATGTGGTCTTCCAAAATACAAGCTAGCACCGTTCAGGGCATCGCTTAACGCTGCGGCCAGGCTGGTCTCCGGAATAAAAAGAAATAACCACATCACCCCGGCCTTGAAGGCTCTGAACTGGCTACCCTACGAGGCGAGAATACAACTAAAGATCGCCTGCATGACACATAAAGCCCTACATAGCAACACCCCCAGCTATTTAGAGCGGTCAGGAGGATGCAGACATTCACGAAGTTCAAGCTCACTACTACTAAAACTTCAATCCTTCCACAAAAAGAGAACTGGGTGCAGAGCTTTCTCAGGTATCGCACCGAAGATTTGGAACACCCTTCCCCCAGATGTACGCAGAATCTCCTCCTTTACCGCCTTCAAAAAAGAAGCGAAAATGTTTCTAATGAACAAATTAACATCCTAAAACTTTAACTCTCTGATGACTATTTGCCACCGATTATATCCAAACACCAATGTCTACCTCTTTTGTATTGTATGCGATTTCCGATTGTATGTATAATGTGTGATAACAGTGTACTGTAAAGCGCTCTGATACCCCCGTGGGTCATGTTTGCGCTATATAAAACTTTATAAATAAATTTAATACGATCGGCTTCCACACCCAATGAAAGTTCTATGGTTTATCATCAGAGCATCGGTTCGAGGACGGAGCTACATATTACAAAACCGAACAGTTGTTCCCCAACTGGATGACCTATTAGTACTGGGGTAATTCAGTAGTGCCTAGAGGTATATCTCTAAAGGCTGCATTTTTGTATGTCCTATAAGTAACACCAATCGGGGTCAGAAACCCTTCCCTTTCCCTCTCCCCTTCCATCTCTGGCGCTTACACCAGACTAATAATACTTTAGTCTTTTATGAACAACGTTCAGATAAGCGATGATCCAACTAAACCACTAAATCCATGAGTTCAGCGCAATTAGTAGTAGGATTTACCATTTGTGCCAAGACTTCCTTTAATTTGCAGCCCTTGGACAGCCTTTTCCCCTCTAGTCAACCAGTCTCAACTACCAAGTAATTAATTCTGGTAATATAACTGAACAGTTCTTAATGGCCCTGTTTCAATGTTAATACCTCATTGTTTAAAGGAAGACAGTGTGATTTACTATCAAACAATTCCACATCAAAACACAGAAACATATTACAACAGATGATTTCTCTGACTTCTTGCTGTAATTAAGTTACAATTAATTGTAATTAATTTACAACCCATATATGAGATAGAGTAGCGTCAGAATCCATTGCTCTGGTTGGATGATATTATGGACTAGACCGTCTGTTAAAAAGCAGTTACCTTGTTCTCTGGATCCAATTGATTGATGAACTCTTCTGTCTTTCACTGTCTCCACCATGACTTCATATTACAATATTATTTTAGTCAGTAGTAGAAGCAGTAATAAGGCAATAAATACAGGGACAGGATACACCCCTATGTCCAGGGCCACTGGAATTATTCGTCTGAGGTGATTTTCGCATATCTAGATTTGCAGCTTTTGCCACATAATCCATCACTTGCTGCATAATTTGCAGATTTTAACAAAAAAAGATTTAGTTTCTACCTCAATTGGTTAAAAAATTACTAAAAATGCAGACGGCATGTGTTACCGCTCAGTGAAAGGCCTTTTGCAAAGGTTGACTGGTCACCTTTCTGTTGCTAATTGCTATATTTGGGTATTAATCTGGTACTAATAAGGTGCACCCAAGGCCCAGACTGTGTTAACAAGCGTAAAAAGTCCAAAATAATGAAGTATACTATTAAAAAATGTACTGCATTAAGCTGCATAATTTGCCTTTTCTTGCCGCATAATTCCTCAATCCTTTCGCATAATTTGGCCCTCTCCTGCAGCATAATTCCAGTGGCCCTGCCTATGACTCATCATAGGCAGTGCTTGGCACTGATGTTTGCAGGTTGAAGTGAGCATCTAAAAGCAAGAAGCGATCTCAAAAACCCGCTGTGCACATCGAACTGTAGCAGTGTAAGGATATACATTAGCTGTATCTCTGTTTAACCAACTATCTCTGTTCTGACATGAAAATTCTTATTCTTAAAACTAAAACTTACCAGAGATTAGTATCTTAGATAGATGTTAATCAGTACTTCTCCCTATTAGTAAGATAACTACCTCAACCTTCGTAACTATGCACTCTCTACTGAAGATTAATTTAGTTCCTACTTGACTCTTTTTGCCTCTGAAAAAGTAATGGCATTAATGTTCTGTTTTCCTATCTTATCAATCCATAAATTCCTTACTAAGAACTCTTAATAACTTACACATGAATTATATATACCTATAATTTATAACACTTTTGTCATGAGATATTATTCTTGCTCTTCTCAAGATCAAACTTCAAGTTTAAATACAACAATTTATACAGTCCTTAATGTTAAAAGTAAAAAATGCAAACATAGTTGAAAGTTTGTTTTCTCTACACAACTTCATTTCCAGAATACTTTCCTGTCCTCAAAAAAACTCAAAAGGAAGCAACTTCGCTTAGCAAACAAAAAGTCTGAATCTGTGTAGCAAGGTTATGACTGCAGCAACATTGTTTTTATCATTGCCTAGCAAGGGCGCTGTGAATTAGGAAGGAAGTTATACCCGATAATTCAAGATGGCTGCTGGTGTCTCCAAACAACATGAGAGTTCAGGGACCGCTGAGAAATGTAGTTCATCATTAGGGTGCCGCCATGTTGTGTGTTCTCCACAAATGCATAGCCTCACATCAGACACTCTGTGAGCACCACCAGCCTTTCCTTCTCTGGGATGGACTAAGAACCAGCAGATTTGAAGTATCACTCCGATGCTCCCGCTGACCCATAAGCAGTGAGCCAATCCTCCTGACAGCCTTATGAACAACGTTTGGTGAACTCGACTACCAGAAAAAGAGAAAATCCAACTTACCTGGTTTGAAAATTAAGGACATCGGAAAATAATATTATCAGAGGCCAAAAAGCAGTTTCATAAAATTTGCCAAGATACTAATGATAATGAAAGAAAAAGCTATGAAATCTCAATTGAAATATCTTAATTATCAACATCAAGTAGAAGAATTTATTTTAAAAATCATTCAAACATTAGTTGTGATTGACATGAATGGTGAGTTGAGAATATTTTTATTGAAGGATTTATATTTCCCTATCAAGAAAAGTCAAAATTTTAAATCTTAATTGCACACCTTTTATATTTCTAATTGGTACCTCATCCAATGCATTGCAGGTTGTGCAAAAGTGAATTTCATGCTATTTTCCAACAAGGTCTAGGCCATGTTTTACCTGGAGTAAGCATGTGGGCAAATGGCACAGAGTAGTGTTTAATGATGCCTGATTTTGTATCCTGTATCAGGTGCAAAATAGAGTTTGCCCCATAGTTCGATTTAGGATCTTGGTGTTTTAATTCAATAAAATGTGTCTGTAGACTTTGTTGTCTAAGATGGGTAGAGTAGAAGAGTTATGTAACTACGAAAAAAGAATTCACTGGACATTTTTTAGACACACAACATAATTTACATCAGGTAAGATTTCACATTAGAAGTGCTGAAAAATTCCAAGACCAGCGAACCACGAGAAAATTATTAGTGCATGAGTCATATTGGATGGATAATCACTTAAACCAAGGTTTAATGAAGCTAAATGCTAAGTGAAAATGATGTACCCATGCTTGGGTGTTTAGTCTTTAGATGGCATAGGTGGTGCATTGAAGAGGATGCCTTACTGGCTCAGGATCAATTATTTTCTTCCTTGAACCTCTACCCTCTCCTTGGATAGCGGGTGAGGGTAATGGTTCCTGTCACTTGCCTAAGCTGAATTTTTGCATTCTCAGATCTGTATCAGGTGGGCTTCTCTAGTAAGCTTTGCTCTACCGGGCAACCTTTTTGTTCCACCATCCCGCTGGGTTCTCCAGTGCTCTATTCCTGAGTCAAATTCAAGGTAACAACCTTTTCGAAAAGAATATTGATTGAAAAAAACTGGACACAAGTTTTCTACCTGCATAAAATGTGCCAATAGAACTTCCCCTCCGCCCCAGAATACTACTGGAAACTCAAATAAAGGATTATCTTCGCCCATCTTCACCATTTGTGCCTCCACTTTCTCTTCCATCCATGGCGAGGTGTCAGGTGATGGTAAGGGCTGAGTAGATATATGGGTTGTCTAATGATATGTTTCAGGAGGTTCAGGTCAGGCCATTTGACCTTCCAGTGGTGATCAGCAAGCTAATCAGATAATGTTGAGACTAAAATTCTGCTCAAAGTTCACTGTTCAGCAGTCTGCACCCAGTCTCATACAGGCCTTCTGAATCCATCTCAAGAAGAGACAGGGGTGAGATGTAGTTACAATGGCCAATGAATCAACATGGCAGATCTGAGTGCTGTAAGCAAAGGCTGGCATTGAGCGTGGAAGTGGTATATGACGGGTATTGATGGACAGGTGAAGTAATGCAATGATCCCGCCCAGCTGTTACTTGGATGTTCTTAGTCCTTCCTATCCTGATGCACGCTTTGGTGCTCGGCTGATATCCATATTCTCCGCCTCTCTGTCTTTTTCAGTCTCCTTCCATTGCTCTGCAGTATATGGTCTTGATCTCCTGGCCAGCACAGGTTTATGGTCTCCATTCTCCTCCTGAGATGCAGTGTCATCTTAAGAATTTTGAGGGTCTCGAACAAGAAATGTTTTGGGGCACCTGATCACAATAATTTTGAATTTCATTACTCATTTTCTACTAATTCAAGCCCATTATGTCAGACAATATTGTCTTATACAATAATGATTGTGATACAGAAATAGAAGTGAGATAGAGAAAAATTTCACTTTCACAAGCCCGTTGGAAAATGAGGGCCCTGGAGAATTTCCCACCTTGCCCATGCCTTAAAACGTCTCTGCTCCGATGTTGTCAGTGCAGGTTTCAAATCTGTATGCCTCCTCTACCAGGGAAATGGTTTTGCTGCATCCTGGGCCAGGTTGCTGGCAGTGACTGCCTGCTATTGTTTCTGCTGTAAGACTGTGTGTACATCTGCCTGAATAAATGCCAATATACACTGCTGCGAAGGGAATGATCCCTGCATGGTAAACAGGCGTGTCCCCCTGTTCTGAATATCTATCTGGTATCCTAAATTTTGATTTTTGGCCCTTGTGTCACTCAAATCTGGCACGTGCACAGAAGCCTACACCTGTCCCTGACGTGTATTTCCTGGATTGTCAAGGGATGGACACGGCTGGGTCTTCTTTGTCTGATTTTTGGACTGTCTGATTCCTTCGTGAACTCACTATGCTTTTCCACTTTTGTTAAATGTGCAAAAGACAGGTGTCCGCAGGAAGGGTTGCAGGTCTGTGGAGGAAAGCCAGCAGCACAAAAACCTCGAGGACAATGAAAAAGAGCCTCAGAGTCCAGGAGAAGGAGGAGTCCTCAAGGAGACAGTTCTGAAAGAACTTCAGGAGAGGATCAGAACTGGACTGCAGGCTGTATCTACACAAAGGCTCTTAATGGGCAAACATTAGGGGCATAAATAGATGCTAAGGGAGTGTAGAACCTGCCGAAAAATACTCCAGCTGCGTTGTGACAACGTGAAAAAAGGAGAACGCTGTCCTTCTCTAATAGGCAAACGAAAATTAAAAGATAAAAGATTCACATGACGACTAGAGTACAAAAAGGGAATACACCTCCATATTGGATTTTGTTGGAAATTTGCCCTTCTAGCAGGGTCACACCAGATTTTTGCTGAATCCGTTTTTTGTTGGCCATAGGACTCTACACACTTTACTTTCCAGTGGTAAAGTGCTTGTGCTCTCCCTTTTAAACCTGGTAAAGTTGTCAAATACTTAATTAGCACATTGAATTCATTTATAAATTCCTAGTATATGGTACTACATGCCCCAGGGCAGGTAAATTAAATGATACTATTGGGCTTGCAGCACTCATTGTGCCACCCTCTAAAGCTGCACTATGAAACATGTCTCTGGGCCTGTGATTGCAACATGGGTGTACAGTTTAAAACTGCCATTTCGACCTGACAAAATAGACCTTTTGCCAGGCCTAAATCTTTTAATATATGTCACCCCTGAGGTAGGCCTTAAATGCCCATAGGACAGGGTGTGGGATATTTAAAAAGTAGAACATGTATATTTCATGCTTTACATGCACTGGCAGTGACCTCCAAAGTCATTTTTATTTTCACTGTGGCAAGGCTGGCTCTCCCATAGTTTAACACTAGTTTACACTATTACATTTGCTAGTGCTAAATCCACTTTGGGGGTCGCTAGAATGATGGTTCAAGGACTCATTTTAATAGTCTTTTAAAACCAACGTAATGGTCAATTTGGATTTTATATTACTATTTTGGAAATGGCACTTTTACAAAGTTATCATTTTCCTGGCTAAGCAAAAAGGGCCTTTCTGCCAGTGTCCAATGTCACTTGACTGCTGATGGCTCCCCTGTGGTGACATATGGATTGCTCCCAGACATTGGAGAAAGGACTTGGGTGCAGGGAGATGTTTTTCGTCCTTGAGTAAGATGGGGGCCGGGGATGTGCCCAGTCCCTTCCTGACCTTAAAAGGATGCCTACCCTGCCACTGGCAGATGTAGTTCACACCTGGGCCTGCCTCCCTTGGCTCAAAACCTAGTGGGATGGGGAGCACACCCAGAACTGGCTTTGAAGTGACCACAAGGGAGGGTTTGCCTATTATCATATCCACACCTCTTAGTGGGCACAGGGAGCTCTGACCAGGAGAAGAAAGGTTCTGACATGTTAGATCTACGTAGAGGGGGGCAGATAGTTTACAGTAAAACACTCAGGAAGTGCTGCAAAAGTGGGTAGGGTCACCCTTGGGAACTTTTAACCCATTGGTTAGGGAGTGTCCAGGAGTTTCCCCCACCCACAGGATGGCACTGGCCATAAATGTGGCATTCCCTGTACCCTCCTCAGAACACTCCTGGACCTGTGGAGAATTAGAGGTAGGACTGCCCTGCTGTCCGAAGAACTTCAAGAAAAACTGAACCTGCTTGCCTTGAGCCCAGGACCCCAGAAGTGACTCTAAGGGTCAGTTGACTGACTTCCTGTTTGAGCTACAGGGACACAACAAGCTTCCACAGGCCTCTCCCCTTTAACTGCCCAGCCTACCGGTTCCAACTGGACCTGCCCTGGTCCCTGCTGCTGACCTCTGTTTCAGTGAGCCCTAATCCCCATGGACGTCTAGGCCTTCCTGGCACAAAGACTTCATACTTTGCCCACTATGAGCTTTCCTGCCTTCAGCGATGACCGCACTAATTACCCTTCTCTTCAACAACCTGCTGTCATTGAACCCTGCTTCAGATCCAGCTTGTAGCTTTCCCCGCTAACAACTTGTCGCAACCAGTTTTTCTCCATAAAATTTTCTACATTCGAAGATAAGCTTTGCACTGGGACGAACCTGGTCCATTTATCCGACCGGCAATCCATTGCGGTCTGCCTTAACTTTTGACTTTGACCCAGTATAGTGCGACCAGATAATCATGGTTGGCGCTTTGTGGTTTTTGGTGCTCTTTTTATATTCAAACTTTAGAAAAATCATAACTCTAGTTCTATGTATTGGATATTTGTTGTTTTGGTGTCATTTTGTTTATTAAAATGTACTCTATTTTATAAAGTATTGATGCAGTACTCTACACATTGCCTCTAACTTAAGTCTGACTGCTTTATGCCAAGCTGCAAGGGGTTAGGCAGATGTTTATTTAGTGGCTTGGGTGATTATTATTTGAGGTGGGTTCTCACCCCGCTCAACTAACTAGATTCTTACAGATTTACTAAAGAGAAAGATAAAGGACTAGGACAGTAATTAAATCCTTTAAAGGCTTGCACACGTCCCCTTACACAAGTGACAGCCCATCTCTGTCAGAAAGGCCATGAGATTGCTGGTGAGCCTCTGACCTGCCCTCCTCCAATACCCTGCATCACTGAGCTCCAGCATGGAACTTGTAAGGCGCAGCTAGAAGACACCATCAGGGACCAGGGAGAAGGACTAGCATCATCCCCAGTTCTGGTAAATTTGAACCCTTCTTCTTGCTGCCACCACCAGCCCACCACCCTCTGGGACCTACTGAAGTCGCGGTCTTCCTGAGGGAGGCACCCACCAGCGGAGATGCTGTCTGCAAGCAGTATACCACCTCTCCAAAGCACCTAACTTCCAGGGAAAGGCCCAAAAAAATCAACAGACCAATATAGGGGCCTTAACAGAAGAAGATGGAACCCATGATCTTTCACTAGCAGGATAGACCTTCCAATGTACAAGAAAACTTTAGCTGTTTTCTAAAGTAGCGAGAGTCACAGATTTCACTGATCTCATATTCTGGGTGTCCATCTATCAATACTGGAGGAGGCGGAGAAACTCAATGAAAGTGGTCTGTCATGTAAGGTTTGGTTTGAGCTACATGAAAAGTAGGATGTCAAGAATTTAGCAAATGAAGTCAGAAGGCATTAAGATGTATCTGTTTAGTGATGATAAAACAACCAAAAAATCAAGGATGATACCTAAGCAGATGACGCGTAGGAAGAAATCTAGAGTATAGCCAAACTTGACTCCTACTTGATACGAAGGAGCTGGTCTTTTGCGTGCGTCAGACCTGGATTTCATAGAGACCTTAGAATGGAGTAAATTCAGGGCTATGATTTGTTGTTCAGCGTTTAGTCTTTCAGGGAACTGCAGGAGGACACCAAGTCAGAAGGAAACAAGCTAGGGTGAAATCCTTGAAGACAAAAAAAGGAGAAACTTGGGTAGAAAAATGGAAGGTATTATTATAAGTAAATTCAGCTAAGGGAAGATATTTGGCTCAGTTAGTCTGTGTGGCATCGCAAAGACTACTCAAATGTTGTTCCAAGCACCGATTAACTTTCTCTGTCTGGTCAAGAGTCTGTGGGTGAAATCCAGAGGAGAGAGCTTGTTGGATTCCGAGGGAGGAACAAATAGCTCACTAAAAATGTGAGCTATATCAAGAGCCTCTGAACCTACGGTCTCGGGCAGTGCATGTAAACAAAAAATATCTGTTAGAAATTGTTCCACCATAATAGTGGCAGAAGGAAGGTTCTTAAAATGTAAAAAAATATGCCATCCTGGAAAAATAGTGAACCATAACCATGATCACCAGGCAACCATCAAAAGGGGTAGGCCAACTATAAAATCAGATGAGATGGTGTGCCAAGAGGCTGCAGATAGCCGAATGGTTTGTCATGAAGGGCCTTAGCCTGGGTACATACTGGACATGATTTCACATATGGTTCTACGTCAGGTCAAATGGAAGGGCACCAAAAGGAACATTGCACCAGCCCCAGAGTGGTTTTGACTTTGTGATGCTTGACTAAGGCAGAGTCATAGCACATCTGTAAAACTTCCATTTGCAACTCCTCAGTCGGCATTAACAGGATTGTTAATTCTAGAGATTCCAATGATTAATGAAAGGTGTTTTGCTTAGTGGTATCTCTATTTGTTCCTCAGATAGTTGAGAATGAGCATAACTGACTCTTTGCAAAAGGTTTGAGTGAGATTAATTACCCTCTCTGGAAGTTAAAGTCCTATTTGGATTTTATGACTTCTCTAGGCTGTGGGTCATCAAAAGATTTTTGAGAGGTCGTCTCACACTCAACTTATTGAGGCATGCGTCATCATTTGAAGACCTCTCACATCGGGGTAGGAACAGTGACACCCCGGCGGACTCAACCGAGGGAAGCTAATCTGACCCTGGGAGGTCTTACAAATCTATACTCAGGACAATACACCAGTTCCAGCTTTCTTGGGGGCAAGAATGAAAATAAAATATACCTAAAAGTATACTCAAAGTATTCTTTATTCTGCAAGTACCTCTGGTATTTTTAAAGCAAACTAAAAACGAATCAGTCATATGGTGAAATGCAATGGATCACCTGACCTAAAATCTGTGTGTTAACATGTTTCGACCACTGTACAAGGCTAACTGGTCTAGGGTCTTCTTCAGGGTAATCAACTATAATACAATGGTGTACATTCAGACCATGAAAGTAGGTGAAATACTACAACCCTACCGGTCCCTCTGCTAATTCAGCAATACCCCGGTTATATTAAACTACGGGCTCCATGGCATTTCGTCAGGGGCCCGATAGGTGATTTCTCCATGCCTACCTCCTGACAAATCTGTTGTTCGTGCTTTGTAACTTTGACTCGGACGAGGCAGATCATACCAGAGGGTACGATACCTTGCCACACATTAAAACTGGAACGTGTATGGGATACCTTTCACCCATTATTTCTCCTATATGAAGACACTTTGTTTATTTGAAGAACTAATCCAACCCTGATGAAGTCCTGTTGGACGAAACGCGTTGGCTGGGCTGATGTGCGCTTGTAATAAAACTTCAATAAAGTGGACTTGAAATAGACGAAGAAGATTCCCTGATGAATATAATTGGATGTGATTGATTAATGTGTCTTATTGTACTCACAATTAAGTTATACATATAAAAATAATATGCTCCTTTTCATTTTTGTTCATTAATGGTAGAAACTAGCCAGTCCTAAAAAACTTTGAGTCTCTGTGACAGAAACTGGAGTTGGCCAGTCTTGGATGGCAGATACTAACTTAAAGACAATAACCCTGGTATTCAATTTATCCTCTCTAGAATTCGTATTTCTCCTGTTTATAATTCAGATGGTGATGACATAGGTGGTGACATGGGGGGAGAAGACAGAACTAATATGTCTTCTACATTCAGCTAGAGAGGCAGAGAAAGTCAAAATATTTTCCAAATAGATGACCACATATTGATATTGATTGATGAATCTTATAACTTAATATTCAAAATGACCGAAGGGAGTGCAGAATGCTTTCTTCCACTCATTTACTTCCTTAGTTTAAAGTAGGTGGTAGGCCCCACGAAGCCTGAGTTTGAAAAGTATTGTAGCACTGCAAATTAATTCCAAGATATTTTTGATGAGGGGCAAGGGATAATGGTCCTTAATAGTTATCTTGTTCAACCATCTAGAATTTGTGCAGGGTCTCAACTCCTTGATTTCTTGGGAACAAAGAATAAGGAGGTCCCTGCAGGAGTGGTGGATCGAATAATTAGCCCATTCTGAAGGTTTTCCTCAAGATACTGCCCTAGGACCTCCCTTTCGAGCTCCGACAAGGAACATATTTGTCTGGGCTCCAGAGGCACCAAAGATTTCGGCCCTGTGTGGCTTGTGCCCAACCAGAATGCTGAGAAAACAGTTTTTTAAGTCAGTGAAGCAAGAATCATACCCGTACCTCATTCAGAAATGGAACAATAAGGATGGTGGTGAGTCTAATGAATAGTGTTCGAATAACTGGACTACAGAAAATAAGAGAAAGTTCTATGTAACTAATTTGAAGTTCGAGAGAAGGGCAAAATAACATTATCAGAGGCTAATACAATGGTTAATAAAATTTGGCATGAGAAACTCAACATTAAATAGAAGATTTATTAAAATCTTTGTTAATCAGATCAGAGAGTCAGAATTTTCTCGTTATCTCTGTATTACAAGATTTATTTATCCAGTATGCTCAACAGGTTAGACTCCAAAAATGCAAGGCTTTATCAGAACGGGAGAGACTGTGCTTTTATTTTAGTTTTTATTTGCAAATGTGGGATTGAGGCGTCACTAGGCTCCAGAGACGCCAAAAATGTCTGCCTTGCCCCTGTGTAATTTATGGGCCAATTACAATGCTCACAAAACAGAAATTTAAGTCAGTGAAGTAAGAATCACGCCCATACCTAGTTCAGAAATGGAACATTAATTATGTTGATGAGTTGATGAATAAGGTTCCATGAACTGGATTTCCGAAAACAAGAGAAAATTCTATGTAACTAATTTTAAGTTTTGAGTGCCGGAAAAAGAACATTTTCAGAGGCTAATGTGATGGTTAATACATTTTGGAAAGAGAAATTCAACATTAAGTAGAAGAATTTTCTGAATATATTTGTCAATCGGATCAGAGTCTGATTTGTGCAGCTCATGAATCCCATTTCGGGTGGAAGAAGAGTTTGCACATAGAATGGAATTAGACCCATATTGGAATTCGGGGCCTTAGTGTTTTTATGCAATAAATTATTTCTGTGCCTGGGCAAAACTTCACTTGGAGCAAAAGTGAGATGGTTGCATGCTATTTTGTAGGAGTGCAACATAAGGCCTCCAGGATTTCTATAAAGATGATAATAAGTATTAAAAATGGTAGTCTTCAGAAAACTACGATGAAGAGTGAGACTTACTAGAAGAAAGTCTCAGGGAAGGCTACATGTAATCAAAGTATAACTAGAAAATTAAATAGTGGCACTAGTCTTTTGAAAGCTAAGTGTGTGATTGATAAAAGTCTATGATTCTCCTAACAAAGGGACAAGAAGTAAAGTCTTGAAATGCATTGACGCATTAGTTTTTTTAAACATTAGTTCGAAGTGAGGATATACTTGACTAGAAAACAAGTGTTTGAAGAATAATAAAAATGTGATGCTTTTTAATAATAAAGAACAAATTGATCAGTTTAAAAATGTCTCCTTTAATAACGGTAAATTCTTGTTCTCGCACTTAATTCTTTTTTATTGATAAAATTAAAGTAATTAAAGACAGTATTCATTCAAGCTTTTCTCCTGCGGCAACACCAATCAATGATAGGAACCCAATTATAGTGTCTGAATTGCCCGCCATCAGCAAGGTGCGCCTCATGGACCTGCTGACTAAAGTGAAATTGGGCTCCCCCCTTTGACACCTGTCTACCGAAGGTTCTAAAAGAAGTCTTCTTCCTCTTTCCTGACCCAGCCTTATCCCTCCTCAATGGCTCCATGAGCCAAGGGTTGGTCCCTAGCTCCTTTAAGGAGGCGATAGTGCTCCCACTATTAAAGAAAGCCGGTGATGACCCACACACTCTGAAGAACTATCTCCCTATATTTTTGCTCCCTTATTTAGCAAAGGTCTTAGAGGCGCATGTTGCTAGATGCTTATGCTCCTATTTAGAGGAAACCCATTTTCTCGACCGCCATCAAGCAGGTTTTTGGCCAGCCTATTCTACCAAAGCAGTCATCCTCTCAGTCATAGGTGGATAGTAATCTACTCAAATTAAACTCCGACAAGACGTGTTGTGAAGTTCCTATAGACCTATATAGGATCTGCGCGTTTAGACAACATACACTGTAGGACTGGTGTCCGGACTGATTCCCACCGGGTATGTTAGCATGGGTACCAGCTAGCTCACAGTGCCACTAGAAACCCCTCTTACCAAGGAGAGAATAGTTCTTGGCAACTAGCGAACATGACAACCCAGATCCCTCAGGATCTTGGAAACAGTGCTATACTTCTCGCTCAGTCATTTGTGCTCACTTTGTCTCGGAGAGATACACAAAATAAACGGTGGGGACGTTTTTCAATAAGCATTTATTGAACCAGCGTCATTCTAACGTAAAATAGGTGTGCTGAAACAACCATAAGACAGAAACTGATCATCATAACCTTATCAAGCATGACTTGTGGAAATCCATATTCTGGCCAGCCACAATGGGTACCGACCGCAGCCTAAGAGTCCACTTAAGAGCCTCGGAGTTCCTATTGACAAAAACCTGTCTATGAAACCCCAATTAGGGGCAGTAATCTCATCCTGTTTCGTACAGCTTTGCAAAATCAGAAAGATAGGTAAATTTCTTGCCTTCAAAGCTATTATTCAGGTCATCATCGCACTAGTCATCTCAAGGATAGACTATGCAAACTTGCTTTACCTGGGCCTTCTCGAGGGCCTCAACCGTAGACTACAATTGGTACAAAATCAGGCAGCCAGACTAATTTACCAACAGCCAAGAAAGTGCCACATCAGCCCCCTGATGAGGAAACTACACTGGCTGCCAGTAAAAGAGCAAACTGTAGTTAAGACCAGATGCATCATTCTTAAATCTCTCTATGGCAGCAGCCCAGCTTTTATCTCAGCCTGTATCCAAAATACATACCCACCCGTAACTTGAGATCCACTCACTTTAATCTTCTTACCATTCCATCTTTTAAAAAGAAGAAACTAGGTGGCTCCAGATTTTCTGTACTCATCCCGCGCATCTGGAACTCCCTTCCACTTGATATTAGGATGACCCCTACACTAGATTTATACAACTTTTAAAAACATGGCTCTTTAAACAAGCATATGACTAAAATTGTGAGCAGTGTGTAATGTTTTTGTTACTCTAGCGCCAAGAAACCATTTGGTGTATGCCCGCTCTATAAATGCTAGTAACATACCATAACATAACATTGTTCTGCTATTGTTTTTTAAAACTGACAATCTTTATGTCGAAACACTATTCAATTTGTTTAACCTTCAAGCACACTTCTCACTCATGTTTACTTTTGTGACTTGAGCACAGGGTCCTGTCATTTACACTCATACATCCATACTGACCCACAAATGCTCATTTATGCCCACATTTTTAGCATGTGTAATAATTTGAACTTCTATTAATTCTTTAATAAAATTCACAAATTAACATGTAACTGCTATAGTTTGTTAAACTTGCAAAATAACACTCTATTAATTTATCTTTGCACTGTGCTTGGTACCTGGGTACATTCTGCAGAATACTACTGGGCCTTTGGAGACAGAAGAAGGACGACACTTGCTATTGTGAGGAGAACGCTAAGGACTGAACCTGCTGCCAGGTGTACCAAAGAAGTGGACTCCAGAGGTCAGTTGGTTGACCTCCTGTGAAGCTACAAGGACACAAAAGCTGCAAGAAGCCTCTTTCCTGAAAGTGCCCAGCTGACCATTTTCAACTGGACCTGCCTTGGGCTCTGCTGGCGGCTTCTGTTGGAGTGTGTCCTAACCCATAAGTTAGCCTCTTAGGTCCTGGTCCCTTAGCTGGTGTTAGACTGTACCCACCCCACCACCGTCCACAAACTGCAAAAAGTAGGATTTAGAAACTTTTAGGCACGTTTCTGCCTGGAGAACCGTCGGATTGATTTGATTTGATTGATTTGATTGGACAACTTATAAAGCGCAAACAAATGCCCGAGGGCGTCAAGGACTAAGGCGGTTAGTCTACCAGGGGAACCTATACTAAAAAGCATTACGAGGCAAAAAGGCAAGTTTTCAAGGACTTACGGAAAGGAAGATAGCCTTCCAGGCAAGAGATGGATTGTGGGAGAGAATTCCAAAGCTTAGATGCCACCACAGAAAAGGCTCTTCCTCTCCATCTTGCCCTGCGAAACCTGGGAATAACCAACAGATTTTTACCAGCAGAACGCAAATGTCTAGAGGAAACATACTGTTGTTGGAAGAGATGCCTAATTCCCACTGGGTATGAGTTGTGAAGTGCCTCGCGAACAATGCATAATGCCTTAAACACAATTCGTTTGGCAGCCGGGAGCCAGTGCAGTTTCCGAATAGCAGCAGAGACTGAATGATGTTCAGGAAGATCCAAAACGAGTTTTGCTGCAGCATTTTGGACAAGCTGCAATTTATCAATGGCTGTCTTATTAATGTCCAGGAGAGCGCATTACAATAATCCATCCTGGACAAAATCAAAGCCACAGCCGCTTGTTCATACGAAAACAGGGGTTGCGGTCGAAGCCGTCAGTTTTGAATCAATGGTTGGCCTCAACTTAACAACCGATGAAGGAAATCTGATTACCAGAAAAGTTTCGAAGTCTGAACATAGGGGGTTTCACCTGGACAGACGCCGATTAGCATCCGATCGACATCGAGGCCTTCCTGGGCACAGACTTTGCCTGCGCTGAGCTTTTCCGCCTTCGACAACTGCACCAGAACCCCGCTCTTCAGCAACATGCCATCATTAAGCCCCGCTTGCACCTCCCCCGGCCGATTCCATAAAAGTTTCTAAGTCAGAAAGTAAACTTTACACAAAACAAATTTGGTCCCTGTATCTGACCAGGAATCCATCGTGGTCGACCCTAACTTTGAATTTTTTGCTGTTTTGGTACTTCTAAATGCCTTATACATTTTCTTAAGTTAAGCCTGTCTCCTCTGTGCCAGAGCAACCAGGAGTTGAGCTCAGGTTTAGTGTATTTAAAACAGGGTCGGACTGGCCATAGCGGGCACTGGGCGTTTCCCCGGTAGGCCGCTAGGGTGGGGGGCGGTTTTGGGCCCCTGGGGGTCCGCTTTTGTTACCGAGGGTCGGCAATACTCGGCCCCGGTAACAAAATCGGCCGAAGCTCGGCCCTCGCAAACTGCTCAGCTGCACTCCCCCTCACCCCAGGGGGGGGCCGGCTGAGCAGTTTGCCAGGGCCGGTTTCTGTTCCCAGTCCGGCCCTGATTTAAACCTTTACTAAACCTCTCATGAATAGTGCCATTATTGCTTGTGGTGGACTATCACCTATCAAACTAATAATCTACTTTCACAGCACTCCATCAATGCTTCAGGTAAACCTTCAATGGATGTTTTAAAGGCACAAAAACCAAACACAGTTCCTAACACTGGAGCAAGAACTCTATTGAATTAAAACATAACTTACAAAGATAGAGTATAAAAACGTTAGTCATTGTTGTTGGTCAGTTGCACTATCTTCACATCTCGTTAATTATACCCCTCTCTGTGAAAAGATGGGGTCACTTACACATTCTGTCCACTACTCCATCTCCTTTTTTCAGACTTGAAAATGGAAGGCAGAAGGACTGACTGTGCATGACACCTAACATATTGACCAATAGGTCTTTTGTCTTGGAAGTCATTTATTCGTACAGGTTGTAAATGAAAACCTGGGGTGGTGTTATCTTAAAACTATAAGCGCAACATCTGCCACATTTTAAAAGTTTGCTTTAAAGGGGATTTCCATTTATTCTCAGATTCCCACACTCAAAAAGTTCCTCTGTTGCAGATAGTCAGACTCACTCGGTATGCTTGTGATACAGCATAGGGATGGTGTAGCAAATTTATGTTAGGCTGCTTTTGGTTTCTGCTCTGACCCTGAAGGACAAAACCATTTTTTACATTAAATTTTAGGACTTTCTTACTCAAAGGTTAACTAAAGAATTGCATCCAATACACATAAGTCTGCAAAATATAACTAGCTGCAGCCGTAAAGGAAGGATGGAATAAAAACAAGAGCAGTATAAAAGGTAGAGAGATGTTCCTTAGCACCGAAATATCCATTTGCGAACTGGTAAAGGTAACAAACATATTATAGTACATGGAAACTTGCTCTGCCAGTGTAAAATGTTCCTTTAATTTAGGAATAGCCATCTAGTTTTGTCAGCACTCTTGGTTCGTGGACCTCTGGTCGATGGCTTGGAACGAAGTGACGATTTTTGAGCCCAGGTCTTGACCATCTTTATCTACCAGAGATATGGGCGACCCCTTCTGGTAGCCACAATTCTGCTGACAATAATAGCGCCTAAGCAGACAGTGCCCTCCAGAAGAAGCCCCCAGGAGGAAAAACCTCAAAGGGAAAATAACTCTGACGACGATGGGGCTCCCTGATGTTGAAGGCAGGGACAAAGGACCCAACAGACTGGAACTTGGACACAGGTACTACCAGAGGTGCAAGCAGGAATAGGAGGCTCCAACAGAAGAGACAGCGTCAATGGAGAACTGGTAAATCATCAGGACAACAGGAGCAGCAAACTGGTACGTGTGGAACACACCTACTGGAGAGAAGAAGTGTTGCAATGCAAGTAAAGAGGGAATCCTACTGCTTAGATACCCCCAGGACAGGAAATTAGATCAGATAATGTAGCTGCCATATTGGATTGGGAGAGCAAGACTATGAAGAATGAGAAGGCTCGCCACGATGGATAGGTTACTAGAAAACTCCTGCCCAGGAATTCTGGGAAGGAGAACTATGGCAATTTCCAACATGCCCCCAGGGAAAGGAACGACGCAAATTGCACCGGCGGGCCAACTGCCATAAAGATATGCCTCCAAATGCCCTCGGTGGACCGCCAGCACAACCACTACTCTGCCAGTAATAGAACAGCGCATTCCTCTGAATAGAGCTCGACGTGAGAGAAATGGGCCACGAGCCACATCGTGGTCCATGGTATAACAAGTTTTGGCATCACTGCTCTCTTATAATATTAAAATACAGAACAAAAAAAGATGAAACAGCAAATTAGAAAGCTGCAATGCACCTGGTTCCAAACAAGCAGCAATCAAGACAAACTTCACCTACACAAACGTAACAGAATATAGAAGTCAACAATCAAAAAAGATAAAATAAAAGGTTCTATTCCAACAGAATTCAAAATGCTAAATGTGCAAATAAAGAATTTTATAAAATTCTCACTGAATTTCATAAATATAAATGCACAGAAGGAACTCATCCCATTACTCAAGAATTCACTGACAAACTGGAAAATTATTACACAGCAAAAGCAGACACGTTGGACTCCTATTTAAAACAAAGATAACCACCAGCACCAACCCATTTCCAAAAATCCCCTCCAAGATTAGACTAACCAAGCCTATGCATTCCTTCAAACAAATATCACAAAGTAAATTTATGGATCTGGTCAAAGCAAAGCCAGCCAGGTACCCGTCTGACCCTTGTCCACCACAAATCTTCAAGAACATTCTTTTAACTACTTCTGCTGCCACACCAGTAAGAATAATCATCAATAATTCTTTAATTACGGGAATCTTTCCAAAAGACCTAAAAAAGCCAAACCTACACCCATTATTGAAGAAAACAAACCTGGACCTGCATGACCCCAACAACTACAGACCAATTACAAATGGACCTTTCCTGTGCAAACTGATAGAAAGAGCAGCATTTGCCCAGATGTCACAATTCAGTTATGGTAACGCCATACGTTCAGACTTCCAAACAGGATTCCGCCCAGGAAGAGGCATAGAATCTGCCATCATGGTCATCTGGGATGACCTTAAAAACACAGTAGACCAGAATGGGGTTGCTGCACTACTTCTCTTGGACCGCTCAGCTGCCTTCGACACAGTTGACCATGACATTCTAATACAAAGACTCTACGAAGCTGGGATAGGGGGCACTGCTATCAACTGGATTACATCCTACCTTACAAATAGAGCAAATATCATCCAATCTACCCCTTTCTCATCCAAACCGTACTTCACAAAAGCAGGGCTCCCTCAAGGCTCTATCATGGGGGGCGCTAGAGGGCGCCAAGCAAGATGGCCGCACCTATGTGAGGCTCCTGCAGTTCGGGGGAGAAATCCGGCGATAATCCTCACCATCCTGGCACATAATGCACCAACGGAGGCTTCCTGAGGCCTGCCACCCTGCAGGGAACATGGCAGACCCGGAATAGATAATTTCAGAGCCCTGACTACTGCACAATTTATTATTTGCCCTCCCTGGCCGCGCTTCCTACAATGGTGGCGAGTCGCGCTGCCCGGACTGACCTGCACGACGCGGTTGCTGGGTGCTGAGACCGGGAGCCCGTGGCTGCAAAGTTGAGCGGATCGCGCCCATCGGCGGCCCCCCTGGTCTCCGGAGGGTGATTGAGAGCTCCCGCGCCTCTCCTGATTGCCTGCTGAGCTGATCGCGACCTGCCGGGGAGACTACAGCGGCCTTGCTGACTGCTTGGCGGAGCGGCGGCCCGCGCGGCCAAGACGCCTGGAGCGGACCTGACCGATCCTGCGGACGGAGGCGGGGGTGAGTGCAGCTGCGATCCCGGAGTGGCTGGCGCCGCCCTGCTGTCCCGGAGCGGGGGGGCTGTGCGCGACGCCCGGCGCCCTGACGGCGGAGCCCGGGCCTTATCATCAGGGGTCCTTGGCGCTGTCAGCGAGGCTGGTGGTCGGGGCTGCGGAGGCGCGAGCCATACTGTGTAGCTGCCTGGACTCTGCGAGGACCTCCCTGCTGCCCCTGATCGGCTGCGGCGAAGAGGATCCGATTGGCCCCCCCGCCTCCCCCTCCCTGCGATCCCCGATTCGCGGAGGGCCTCGGCGGCCCGGGAGTAGCGGCGCGGACTCGCCCCCTGCAGTGATCCCTGGGGGAAGCCTCCCTCCATCGAGTCCGGCCCTCCTGCGGCCTGGTCCGGTCAGTGGGTGTACCTTTGCCTGGGCCTGATTGCTTCACCCAGGAAGGGCCTCGCTCATAGAACACCGTGAGCGGTGCCATCCTGGACCTGGGATCTGCTACCCACTGGCCGCCCACATGCTCCCACGGCCCGCTGGTCCTAGAACTGTGGGCTGCGCATGCTGGTGGACTGTATGGACCCCGCTGTTGGTGAAGGCCTGGCTGACACAACGTTGAGACCGGCATCAAATTTAGCATCCTAGGCACTGCATCTCTCGATCGCCAGACGCGGGGACTGCTGCCACCTGCCGCGTGGGGGTCTCGCTGTCTTGGGTGGCCGGAGGGCCACGATGCCAACTTCCAGTACGGAGAGTGCCAACTGTGAGCCGCGTGGCCTACTTCTCCCCGCTGGCGCTCCACGCGGTGCTATTGGCCGATGCCGTAGCTCACAGGCTGCATCTACCTGGAGGCGGACACGGACCCCTCCCCAACCTCGACCCAGGCGAAGATCCATCAGGCGAACGACCATGAGGAAGCCCGACGGGAGGCAACCGAAGCTTACCTTCGATACCCGTAGGAATCCTCGCTCTCAGTCTGAGCCGGATGATGAACACGCGGAGGCCCCGGCCACGTCCACAGCAGATCTGAAGGAACTACTGCTAGTTATGCAGTCGAGCCTCACCTCGATAGAATCCAAAATGGATTCTATGTCAGCTAGAATGGATGGACTTACTCACCGGGTGGAAAAACACGACGACCGCATCACCGAGGCTGAGCGACGCATATCCGACCTTGAAGACACGGCCAAGGCTACCACTAGACGGACCCTTGAAATGGACAAAGTGCTGAAAGTCATAGCAGCTAAAAATGAGGAGTTAGAATCACGCTCGAGGAGAATCAACGGCCACTGGGAAAATGGAGACGTACGTGGAACGCCTGCCTATAGCCCTGTTCGGCAGAGAGGAATTCTCGTCGGTCCTCGTGGTGGAGAGGGCACATCACTCGCTGGCGGGCCGCCCTCCTCCGGGGGCCCCCCCGCGACCCATCATAGCTAAGCTATTAAACTATCGCGACAGGGACACGGCCCTCCGGCTGTCCAGAGAAAAGGGTCGCCTCAACTACGTGGGCATGGAGATCTCTATATATCCGGACTTTACCATGGCCGTGCAGGAGCAGAGGAGGAAGTTCCTACACGTCAAAAAGAAACTTCAACAACTAAACATCTCATACGCTATGCTATACCCGGCCCGTTTAAAGATAACCTCCCAAGGTAAACAACACTTTTTTACTAACCCTCAACACGCCCAGGACTTTATCAAGACCATACCTGAACACCCTGAGGGCCGCTCATCTCCGAGACACCAGGACGACGAAAACAGAGGCGCCTCGGACATAGAATAGACCCATGCATTGAGGACACGAGAGTTCCTGCTTGCACCGCCATGCTTATCTGCTGACCCTAGATCACCCTTATTTAACCAGGGCCGGTCGTTGGATGCGAACACTTAGTACATATGCAATAGAGATTCATCTCCAACTGGACTGTAACTATATCATCGTTGAACTGCCCCCCCTATCACTGGTTCACGCCGGTCCTGGTTCTACAGCCCTTAACACACCCATGCTGAACAGGCACTTTCACTTCTTTTGTCGCCAGGCCACAACTCCCTGAGGGATAGACTATGACTTTACTAGGAAGATCCCATTTTGGATGCGCCTCTAGGAGACTTGAAGCGGACATTGTGCCCTTGCATCTTCGTAGGCACCCTGACCTCTGACCATGGATCAACGCCGCAAAGAACTGTGATCTACACCAGAACACTTGCCAGGATGGACTTCCATTACTACCCCCGAACACCCTCGCTACTGCAAGGAGCACCTGGTCGCCCTCTGGCAGCCGCCCACAATTTTCTGTTTGTGAAATGGGGTTGAGTTTACTGCGCCGTCCCCTGTTGGGACTAGAACGATTGAGACGGGTAGGGAGGGGGCGGGGGGCAATTTACACGGCAGGTTGGGAATGCTGTTGTGGGTGGGGGTGGGATTGGGGAATGTTTTTATGCCTTTTTCTGTACTCTACTGTTCTTATCCTACAAGATGCTGATGCGACACACTATGGCACACACTGCTACTCACGACATTGTGATATTACAAAAACACGATAGTGTCCCGTCCTAAAGCACTCACGTATAATTTTTTGACCTGGAATGTGCGCGGGTTGGGGGACCCCCGCAAGCGTCGACATATTCTCGCCTATTTGGACCGCCATGACATCCATTGCGCCATGCTCCAAGAGACCCATTACCCTCATGCTATTCCTCATATTCTCGAGGGACCGCAATCCTTGTAAAGCATACCCTTCCATACACTCCCATTGGCTCCTACGCAGACCTACAAGGCCGATACAATCTTTTATGGGGCAGGCTCTCTGCGCAGACTGTCACACTGGCGTCGTGTTATGGCCCAAACATAGATGACCCGGAATTTTTCCGGATATTGTGGGGTAAAATTCAGGACATTGGCACCACACATTTGATATGGGGGGGGGGATTTTAACGTCACTATTCATCCGCACTTAGATAGGTCACATCCACAACCACACCACTATACTGCGGCACACCTAGCTCTAAAAACATTGTCGAAGACCAGGATCTGGTTGACCCCTGGAGAACCCACTGCCCACTAACACGTCAGGGATCCTGTTACTCCACTTCCCACTCCTCTTGGTCACGTATAGATTATTGGCTGACTGTTAGGGGCCTGGCAACCTGGGCATCACACACTTCTTATCTCCCCCGCACATATTCAGACCACTCTCCTGTGCTGTTATCTCTCAGTCCGCCACAAGCAGAATCCCCACACCTCTCCTGGCGCCTTAATCCACAGTCGCTACTCGACCCAGTTTTTAAAGCAGAGATAGAACAAGAGATAACTGAATTTTTTCCCCGTAATCGAAGGCTCAGTCCCACAATATTCTACAATATGGGAGGCTTTTAAAGTCACCATACGAGGCGTATGTATGGCTAAAAGTGGTGGAGTACTAAAAGATATCCGTAACTCACTCCGAAAATTGGAATCAGATATAAAACAGACCGAGACGGCCGTACAGGCCACGCCCTCTCCCACCTTACAGGCGCATCTACGTGCCCTGCTCATAGACTATCAGGAAACTGCGGAGCGCGAATGTAAGTTCAGAGGGAAGTACCATACGGCTCGCCGATATGGCGAGGGAGATAGGCCGGGGCGGGCATTGGCCTCTACTATCCGACCTCCTCGATTTTCCAATACAGTACTTGCAATTGAGGATGAGGACGGTCTCTCCCATACCCATTCCTCGGACATACTTGCTGCCTTTAGAAGATTCTATAAAGCGCTGTACACCACTCACCGACAGGCCCCGGTGGATTTCGACTCATTCTTTGAGGACACCGCCATAGCCTGGCTGGAAGATGGCCAACGAGCATTCCTTTTAGCGCATCATGAGGATGAGGAGATTGTGTCTGCAATTATGCAGTTACAGTCGGGAAAGCCCCGGGGCCGGACGGTCTCCCGGCTGAGTTCTACAAGACATATCAGCACTTAATTCTCCCGATACTGAAGCATGTCTTCGAAGAAGCGCAAGAAACCGGTATTCTCCCCCCCTCTATGCGAGAAGCGCTTATAATCTCCCTGCCCAAACCAGGCAAACCACCCTCGCACCTAGACTCAATCGGCCCCTATCCCTTATAAACACCGATGCCAAAATCCTAGCTAAACTCATCGCAAATCGCATTAGCCCTCTGATTCCGGTATTGGTCCTCCCGGATCAGTCGGGCTTTGTCCCCACTAGAAGTACGGCCCATAACTTGCGGACCTTGTTCGCATTGCTCCATGATATAGACCCGGAAGTTAACGCGGCTGCCATATTCTTGGATGCCACCAAGGCATTCGACTCCCTGGAATGGGACTACCTCTCCTATGTCTTGGTGCGCATGGGGTTTCCGCCCCCTTTTCTGGCCTGGATTACCCTGCTCTATACAGGTCTGCGTGCCACTGTAATGGTGAATGGCATCCGCTCCTCCTCGCTGGGCAGAGGAACCAGACCGGGGTGTCCACTGTCCCCTCTCCTTTTTGCCCTAGCAGTGGAACCATTGGCTGCTAAAGTTCGACAACACTATCGTGAACATGCAATAATCTATCCAGAAAGACAAATACTCATTTCACTATACACAGATGACCTCACACTATATCTGCGGAACCCGGAGGTGAGCCTGAACCCCATTCTTCGCCTATTCATTCTCTTCGGGCAGTTGTCAGGAGTCAACATTAATTGGAGCAAATCCCAGATTTATCCCCTCACTGCAGCCACTAAAAGGTTCCACCCAGATTTTCCCCTCAGCTGGTGCGAAGACACCCTCACTTATTTGGGAATTATCATCTCTCGCAATCGCGAAGAGCTCATGCGAGCCAACTACGGGCAGGCACTGGACTCTATCACCGACAAAATTACGAGATGGATCGCGATGCCTTTATCGATGGCTGGCAGAGCGGCTATTATCAAAATGGTTGTTTTACCTAAACTTTTATATCTTTTTGTAAACATCCCCTATGCCCCCACTCGACATTTCTTCTCAGCGATCACGTCACAACTCATAAGACTCACATGGGGGGGAAGCAGGCTAGGTTACGGAGGGACATACTTACGCGCACTTTCAATGCGGGCGGATTCGCCATTCCGGATATCGAACTATACTTTAGTTGTGCGCAGGCACAATATGCTGCATTCTGGATGAAACCCCCTCCCTTCATGCCACATCTCGCAATAGAAGATGGATATATGACCCCCACCCCAAGTACCGCCTATCTCAGCATCCCGGCGGTTCCGCGTCACCTGGCTGCCACCACTGTCCAGTGCACTGTCAGCGCATGGCACGACCTTGCTAAAGCTATGCAATGCACACTAATGTATTCCCCGCTTCTGCCCCTTCCCGGGCGGAAAGACATACCGGTTGCGGAGGAGGGCGGATGTCGCCGACTTCTCTGTAAACTCTCTATCCACACTTGGGGCCACCTATACACTAGGGGGACTTTCAGCACCAGCGAAGGATTTTTTAAAGACACGAACCCTACCCCCCTGGAACGTTTCTATTATATAAGACTTCGTCAGGATGTAAAGACCATTGCGCCCACCTTTCCCTTAGAGCCTTCGACCATGCCTCCACTACATGCACTACTGCAACAAGACGCCCCTGCACATGTGCTGTCACTATTATATCGTACGGTCCAAAATAGCAGGGAATATAGTCCTCCTTTGGCCCGTCAACGGTGGGAGGAGGAATTGGGGTACCCCCTCACTGAGGAGCAGTGGACGTATTGCTGTAGGCAGACGGTCAATATAACAGCTAGTAGTAGATTCCGCATTATACATTACAAATACGTGCACCGCCTTTATTATACTCCCGCGCGCATGCACCGACTGAGGATACGAGATAACGATCGCTGTGATCACTGCGGACACGAGGGGGCGGACTTTGTACACGTGGCCTGGGACTGCCCGCCTATACAACGGTACTGGGCGGAGATCCTGACTGCACTAGACCTTATGACGGGCCTGCACATTCCTGTGGATCCACTAACCGTCTTGTTAGGATACACTGAACCTCTGGCTGTCAAAGTGCGTAAGTACGCCTCCCTCGCGCTCCTCCTTGCTAAAAGAAGTGTTGCCTGTAGATGGGGCAGGGGACGAGCGCCGAAATTCAAAGACTGGCTTCAAGATTTAATCTATTGGCACACATATGCAGAGCTTCAACCACCCTCATCACGCCCAAGGGACATCTGGGGGCCCCTACATACTTATTTACTGGAACACACAGCCGACGTGGATGATGCGCCACCGTAATAGATGCATAATACCTTCCTGACGGCCCTACTGTCTTCGCCCGCACACCCACCCATATTAGATGTAAAGGGACACCATGTGACGCTACTCTGCACGTTCCTATTGCTTGAACATTACCACACCTTTGTTATGCACATGATGGTCGTTATGTACTGGTACACGCATCCTTCTTTGATGTTTTTTTATCAGTTCATTTTCTCTTCAATTGATCGCATCTAACACAGTATGATTAAAATGCAATTGATGTCGTTATAACCTTACACCCCATACAACGCGGCCGGCCCGGAAGGGTTGTAGGCGGCTTGCTGTGTACTCCCCTACCCTGAAAACGATATCTTTTACACGCATATGTTCTCGCAATGCCGGCCACATTGTGGATGTAGGCAGTTTGCTGTGACTTATACCTTTTTGGTTATCAATAAAGGTTTTTTGAAAATCAAAAAAAAAAAAAAAAAGGCTCTATCATCTCACCCATGCTTTATAACATCTACATGAAGTAATTACCAGCAATGATCAACAAAATTCAGCTCAAATGCTATAACTATGCAGATGACACAAAAATACTCCTTAAACTGGAAAGCGCCAAAGACATTGGAAACTCAAAAATCTTCAGTTGCCTCGGAGCCATTGATCAGTGGATGACACGGAGCCATCTCAAATTGAATGCTTCCAAAACTGAAATACTCACATGTGCGATTGGAAATATTATGACTCATTGTACGCCTGGCCTGACGATCTGGGACCACCTCCTAAGTATCTAAGGAAGTAAGAAACCTTGGAATTACCATGGACTCCAAGTTATCAATTAATGCCCAAGTGGACAAATTAGCAAGATCAAGCTTCATTTCTATGAAAACTCTGTGACACATCTTACCCCACCTGGGATTTCCACACAAGGTCCAAGTTACTATCTCTCTTGTACTGTCTAAACTTGATTACACCAATGGCCTCTACCATGGATCTTCTTTATCAACTATGAAAAGACTATAATGGATTCAGAACTCTGCTGCCAGACTACTCCTACATGTAAAGCCACAAGCCCAAATCTTCCCTGCCTTGAGTGCCCTACAGTGGTTACCAGATGCTAGAAGATCCACCTTCAAGCTGCTTTGTATCACCCACAAAACAATGCATGGAACAGGACTGCTTTTCATCAGGAATAAAATCACCAAATGCATACAACAAAGGAACTTCCACTCCAGATTGGCACCTCGACACAAAACCCCAGCATACATGAAAAAAAACATGGGTGGTACATCTTTCTCTGTTCAAGCACCCAAACTATGGAATGCATTACTCCCCAAACATAAGATCGACAGATATTTATCTTATCTTCAGAAGGCTACTCAAGAGTTGGCTCTTTCCTACATAACCACCATACTCAAACACTACTGTACAGCATATCCCTGTATATGTAAATATTTATAGTTTGATTATATGTATATTTCTAGGCATGTATATTTCTTTGTCCAAATATGTATAATAACTATGTTTTCAAAATATATAGATATTCTTTAGGCCTGCAGTTTTTAATACAAATGTATATATATATATATATATATTCACTGAAAAAACCATAGGTTTCATTGACGTTATAGTTAGTTGGACATTTCACTCGTACAAAACCAGAGAAATTCGACTGTTATGGTTGGTTGAGCTAACTATAACTCGCGCCCCCGCAATGCACTGCTGATGACATCACATATTACATCATTCATGACATGGTCAGTGACATCACTGATGACATCTCAAATGACATCACTGATGACATCATCCAGTGACTGTGTGTTTCTTTAAAGTTTAAATATGTTTTATATATATGCCAAGGTGTATTGAAGAATGAGTGGGTGTATAAGTGTCTGGATGGAGGATTTAGTAGGTGCGTGACTGACTGTATACGTGAGTGATTAAATGTGTCTTACTGAATGCATAGGTTAGTGACTAAACTGTGTGAATGTCTGTATCAGTCTGTCTGTTGTTGTGTAAGCTGCTGCATGGGTTGGTCAGTAGCTACATGAGTGTCTATATGGGTTATTGATTGGTTGCCTGAGTATTTGTATGGGAGACTGAGTGTGTGTGTGTGTGGGTGGGAGGTGTGTGACTCTGTGCATAGATGTGTGAGTGGTTGATTCACTGGGTGTATGGGTTCAAGAGTGCATGTGGAAACAGCTGTATGGGTGGGTGAGTGTGTGTATGGGTGTGTTGGTGAGTGAATGGATGTCTCAGTAGTACATGTCCAAGTAACTACATATGTAAAAGGCAGGGTATGTGAGAGCTGGAGTATATAAATGACTATAAGTGAGAGTCAGTGATTGTGAGAGTGACTGTATGGATGAGTGTGTACTTGTATTAGTGATTATATAAGAGAGTAAGTATGCGTTAGTATCTGTATAGGTGAGTAAATGGGAGTGTGATTGATTCTTTGCATGACTGACTAGGTGTGTGAGTAACTCCATGGATGCGTGGCGGTGTGTGAGTGTCTGTATAGGTGTATGAGTGCATATGATAGTGTTAAAAGGGGCATGGCCTCGGACCACCTCTCTGCAACGCAGCCCTGTGGCGCTTACTGGAGGTACCTGGTGGGCTAGTTGTCCCCCAGGGACCCTCAGGATTGAAGGGGAATTAATTCCCCAACTTAAAACGCGCCACAAGGCGCATTTGCAGAGTGTTGCTGGGAGGGGGAGGGGCCTCCGGCGCAATGCCGGCTTTTTTTTATTTTATCTTTTTAAGAAGGGGGCTGTGTGGCCCCCCTTCTCTTTCTTTTTTTGGGGCCCTGGGGACCCCATCCCCCGGGGCCGGCCTGTCTGTTTTTTTTTTATTATTATTTTTTACAGGGGAGGGGGGCCGCGTGGCCTCCCTCCCGGGCCACTTCTGGCCCCGCGGACCCCATCCCCCGGGGCCAGCCTGTCCCAGCCCCAATGCCCCCACGGTCCCACCGGCTCCTCGCCTCCTGCGGGAGCTGGCATTGCTTTTCCACACGGGGAGCTGCTGACATGCAGCTCTCCTTGTGGAAAAACAATCCTGCTTTGCTTCATTGAAGCGAGAGCAGGATTTCCTGCTCTCGCTTCACTGAAGCAAAGCAGAGTTTGCTATGGTAGGGCGGGAGCCGCATGGCATAGCAAACAGCAGGAGCTGGCCCTGGGGGGTAGCGGTCCCCAGGGCCATCAAGGGCTCCAGGAGGGGGGCCGCGCGGCCCCCCTCCCTTCCAGTGCAAAGCCCCGGGAGGTGGTGGTCCCCGGGGCTCGGGAGTCCGTAACGGACCCCCACATTTGCATACGTAGTGCCCCGGGAGGTGGTGGTCCTCGGGCGTGTAGGGAGCTCGAGCCCCCCACAGAGGTTCTTTTTTTTTTAAATTGAGAGCCCTGGGGAGGTGGCGGTCCCGGGGGCTGCAGGGGGGCTGCGTGCCACCCCCCGTGTTTTTATTGGCAAAGCCCAGGGGAGGTGGTGGTCCCCGGGGCATGTGGGGGGGCTGGAGCCCCCCCACACATAAGTTTTGTTTAAAAAAAACAGGAAAACCCCGGGGAGGTAGTGGTCCCCGGTGCGCCGGGGGAGCTGCGTGCCCCCTGCAAATAATGAAAAAAGCCCTGGGGTGGTGGCAGTCCCCAGCGCTGCGGGGGCCCCTGCGGGCCCCCACTATACATTTTGGTATTGCCCCCGGGACCTGGCCCACCCGGGGCTTAAAAATAACGAAGCGCAAGAGCCCGCGCTTTGTTTTAAAAAAAAATAAATCATCCGGATTTGCGCACCCAGCGCAAATTCGGCCAATTTTGGTTAAAAAAAAAATGCTTTCTTTGGCCCTGTGGGACCCCCTCAGCAGGCCTAGGGGATCAGGGGGTCTGTACCCAGCCCCCTTTTCTTGTTTTTTCACTGTGTTTCACTGTTTTCTTGTGACTCGGTTCTACCGAGTCACAAGATGGCTGCCAACACTTCCTGGTTTGGGGTGTTGGCAGCCAATCACAGTGAAGCTCGTGCTCGGGAGGGTTCGCGAACCCACCGCTGCCCCAGATATCGATATTTTTTCTTTTTCTAATTTCTCAGCAACTACTGAACGTATTTACACCATTTAACAAAAAAGGCTCTTTCTGAACCAAGGGCTACCTTTTTGCCAAATTTGGTGTAATTCCGTTCAGCAGTTCGGGCTGTAGCTTTGTCAAAAGTTTCCTATGGAAAATAACATGGGGAAAACGTGTTTTGGGACCCCCCTTTTATCTCAGCCCCCGCTTGACGAATCACCCCGAAACTTACAAGACAGGAGCTGACCGGAGCGCCCCACTAGTTTTGAAAATTTCGCGAAGATTCGTCAACTGGCGCCAAAGTTATTGGGAAAACAATAAATGCTTTTCCTATGGAAACTAGGTCCTAACTATAACTACCTACTGGCGACTGCCAGTAGGTAATATATATATATATATATGCATATATGTATGCATATATATATATATATATATAATTCTATGCTTAACATGTGTATAGGTTACTCGAGGGTTGGTGTATCCCTTTCTGTAGGGGCTTCATTGTTACTTCTGGCATGTACCTATCTCGCAATCCATTACATTTGTGCTGCCAGGTAATATATTTCAAAATCTGAGCCTGTCGTAATTTGGTCAGTGCCACCCTTCGCCTTCCTTTGCCCCATATCAAATCGAGGAGTAAGCTATCCAGCTCCCGGAATTTGCTCCTGGGCACTATCACCAGCAGAGTAGGGAAGAAGTACAGTCAGTGCTTAATTTGTAAAAAACATAAGTGCCAAGGCTCCCGTCAGGAGGCCACTGCAGCTTGCACCGCACATTGCCCCTGCCGTGATGCCAACGATAATAACAACATTAACTACTAACCATCACACTTCTACAAGTGTGATAATTCTGACTATTCCTGGCCCCCAAACCTATAAGAATGACTTGGGAGGCAGGTAAGAGTCATTTGTAAGGTATATTGAATAAATAATTGCCTGTTGTTGTGGTCATCTCCAAATTAGCCAGACAGTGCCACCTTGTGGCAGCTGTCACAAGCACCGGTGTTGAGAATTAAGTGCTGGTACTGATGGAGCAAGGACACACAATGAGACTTGCTCGTAAGCAATCCTCTCACAGTATTAATTAATTAAAACTTTGTAATGTCTTTATTAATAAGTGCATACACTACACCTTATCCGAGAGACGCTTGCCTATGTGTTTAAAACTAATAAGTAATCCTTGTCTAATCCAAAATGGCCGCTAAAGCGTGGGAACTCAATTGCGCATGTGTCAACCATATCACGTGGTATGACGTCTTTCTTTGCTTGAAGGGAATCTTTGCTTCTGCACAGTATGTGCTAAAATGGCTGCTTGATGTTCTCACATGCTAAAGCTTACGCATTTGCTGCAATTAATAATGTGGTATTCTAACGCTACTAATGCGGGATAGATTTTATAATTAAATGGGAATAGAGTAGAAGTAGGGGGTATACAGTGAAAACATTTATTTTTGATTTTAATATGTTTCTTCTTTGATTTCTATTAGTTCGTAAATTGGGCCTGGGTTAACTGAACAGCAGCTCAAGAGCCATGGAACCTGCGCATGCGCTCTGAAACTAACAAGACAAAGCGATGAAGTCAACTTGGAAGATGTCCAAGGACATGACCCGCTGATCACCTTCACTGTACATCTGAGATGTCCTATCAATTGAAACAATGTGTACACATTTTGTATTAAAATTTGTCGTGAGACGGGTGGGAAATAAAGCAAATGTATTAATTGTGAGGGCGGTATTTTAAAACAATGGGCTTAAAGAAATTGAACTAAATTGTCATGGTGTGAGGATCAACCCCTGTCCCTGTCCAATCAGAAGTAGTGGGGCCATAATTTTGAAACATTAATGGGAGGTCCTGGGTGTAGAAGGGTATAATAGATATAGAATTAGCTAATTAGCTAGCTCAGAGAACAGATGAACAGATGCGGTAGCAGAGAACCTGTGCTGTTGCAGAACCGAGCAGACTGACCGCTGTCCAAAGAGGTCCTGAGGTGGGGGCGGCGGATTCCATTAGAAAGAAGACACGGAAGAATCGAGGAGGAACAAAGTGTCAGAGAGGGGAACGACGCAGGCGTCGTTGGTAGAGAGGTCACCTATCCTGTTCTGAACCTGGTCCAGAGGTCTTTGGTCTTCATCCTTCTTGGGACCCATCTTTCCAACTCCTTGGCCAAGGGGTTTGGTTTTCACACCTTTAGGTAACTATAAATGCGTAAACCTTTAGCTGTACTGCTGTCTCTATCTTCTTCTTTCTGAGGGACCGTCATTTGATTAAATAGGTGATTATTTAGTATGCTTCCTCCTTGATATGCGATTAAGTATTATGTGGTTTGTAATTCACTCTGCTAAAGAATTTAGATAAACATTTTAAAACTTCCTGAGTCAGTGGTTATTTCAGGTGTTTATGAAATTGTATTTGTATTTTCTCATTTTATCCCCAATTATCAACGGTCCATTGGTAAGTCATTACTCTTCAATCAGAAAGGTAATTGGTAGCAGGGATTTTTGATAAAGAGTACAACTGATTCCCACCAGCAGTGATTATTAGTTAGCGTGAATGAATGGGCCCAGGTGAGTATATAGTGTATGAATGCTTGTTGCTAGTAACCCGCTGGATCAGTTTTCTGGCTATCAGAGGATGGTTTTGGTTTTACTTTGTTAATTGGGTAATGAGAATTTTATTTTTATGAACTAACATCTGTTTGTTTTAAAAGTTTTGTTTTATGTTGTCTAGAATCCCCGGGGAATTTGAATAGCGGATGGTAAGTGGAAGCCATACTGCAGTGAGGTTATCTGTCAGGCAGAAATAGTACTGAAAAGTTAAGCAGGGCTATCAGTACTGGTTAGGGACTCTGTGCGTGTGAGTGACAGCAAAGGAATACGCTGGTGAAAATTTGATGTTATATCACCTAGAAAGGGTAACATTGAAGAAGTAGCAGGTACTTCCAAAACTTATGTGAAGAGTAAATGGAAGGGTTTTACTCGTAGTGTATGTTTAGTAAACGGAAGGGTTTTACTAAGTATGAGAAAAAAACTATCTTTTCCAATTTAGAGAAACTGGCACGATAGCGAATGTTTTATGTTTTTACTGAATTTTAATAAGAAGCGTAGAGAAAATAAAGTTTTGCGTACGATTTTTGTAAATGGACGGTCAGCTGCCGGAGTAGAAGCTGACGTCACAAACGCCACGCTGGGATTGGTTGAAACAGCGGGCGTAGAACGAGTCTTGTAAAGGAGGGGTCAATAGTCAGGAGTAATACTGACGTCACAGGTGTCGCGCTGGGATTGGTTGAAACAGCGAGGGACAGAGAAGCGCAGATTCTAAAGGAGGGGTCATCAGACAGACATCACAGAAAAGCCGTGCTAGGATTGGTCCAAGACAAATGTTAGCTGGAATTTGATTGGTTGTCAGCATAGAAGTCAAAATCTTAGTGGACAGTGTAGATTATATGTGGAAACGTGATCCGACTTTGACAGGAACCCGTCCAGACAGAAGATTCCTAGGTTTTGCAGAATATAATTTGATACATAGATATTTACCCAAAATGTACGGAGAAAAGAGAAAAATGTCATTCTTACAAAAGATTAAGAATTATTTTAAGAAGGATAAGCCAATCAAAACTAGGGAAGGAATTATCATTCCACCAGCAAAACGCCCGCCTCATTCATGATGATGGAGAGGGGTTATCATACTTGCGTATGGTTAGAAAATTGGATAGAATATACAAAAGATGACGGAATATTAGCTTTCCCAGAGAATGGTACTTTCAATGGGAGAGTTCTTCAAAATTTACGAATAAGAATGAATGAATTAGAACCCAGACCAAGATTAACTCAATACGAAGCCCTAGAAGAATGGGAAACCGAGGCATTTGAACGTGATAGACCCAGAAGCAATAGGAGTTATAGGGGATTTTTCCCTAGACACCAAAATGAGACACGAGAAAGTCAGATGAAACAGTGGAGAAGAGCGATGCTTACCAAGGGTTTGTATCCAGTTTTCATGACAGATGAGCCGTTAGGGAGCAAATGCAAAGAAAAGACAAAACATATGACAGGGTTTGGAGAATCCGAAGATGAATTTATGGAAGAGCTATTAAAGAATCCTCCACCATACCAAGAAGGGTTGGGTGGATGTTCCCCAGTGCACCAATTTTCAGAACACCATTGGTACCTCAAGTACTGCATAATCCACCAGTTAATAGGGTACTTCAGGATAAGGAAAGAGAGGCTATAGACAGAAACAGAGCAGAATTGATACAGAAAATAACACAGTTGAATGTACATCCTGATTCCCTAACCATACCCGTAACCATTGGTCCTGTGGTCCCTTTATATGGTGACAAAGTAAATTGTCCGAAACCTCTAGTTATGCCTACACCTACGGATATTCCTAAACATGAAGCTGTAATAATTGACGACCATATCAGCGATTGTGAATCTATGATTTCACTAATGGATTTACCTATTCGAGATTCCATAAATAGCACCCCCAGAAGCGTCACACCTGGTTGCTCAAAGGATGTGGATATAATAACATCTTCAGGAACTAAGAGTCCAACAGTAGTAACCCCAGAAGACTTAGAAAGATGGGCACAAGGAATAGACAGACAAAGTTCACCCCCAAAGATTTTGGACATTTATAAATTAAAAGTCGAGTTAGAAGAAATGATAGCAGGTAATGTAGGAGTAGATCATTTAAATACCTACAGTGAAGAAGAACTATTGTTCGTATGTAGGAGCATAACAAGAAATGTAAAGATATTCCATGAAAAGTTAACGGATTTGGCCTCAGAAATGGGAATTGAAATAAGAAAGTCAAAAGTACTACAGAAACCATATAGAGCAGACTTTACCGACAAAGATTTAGAAAATATGAATACATCTGGTAGGAAATTACAAGTGAAAGAATTAATGTCAGTATTACAGAAATGGGGAGAAGTGGATAAATGGAAAACTAGATGGACAAAGAAAAAGGAAGAGGCACGCTACAGTAGAACGACTTCTGAGTGTTTATTGAAGGAAACAGGAAAAGTAGAACAGATGTACCCGATGCGGGAGGTTCCAGGAGGAGGTTATGTTCATGTCCCTTGGAGCAGACAAGATATTTTGTCATTTACAAATGATTTTCCAAAGTTGAGAGAAAAGCCAATTGACTGGTACAAGCAGGTTGAGAGGTTTGTGAAAGTGTCAAAGGTATTGTTAAAGGACTTGGATGGTTTGTTTGACATAGTGGTACCTGCCGATTTATGGACAGATTGTAAAATTACAATCGACTGGCCGAGTGAAGAATATCCTAGAGATGCAAAGACAGGTGCCCCATCAAATGATGTGATGAAAAAGTATCACCAAGTAATAACTTATTTAAAAGGGAAAATACCACCAAAAGAAACAGACTGGGTGAAAATAGACAGGACTACCCAAGAAGCAAGTGAATCGGTACATGCCTATTATGAAAGTGTATTACAGGTGTTCAAACAGTATAGTGGTTTTGAGGATATTGGAGACAAAAATATGAGTCAGTTTGTCTATCGATTTGTTTATGGTCTAAAACCAGAGATTTGTCAGATGATTAAGCAACATATGTTATGCTGGCAAGGGAAACCTATTGACGAAATTTTGAAGTATGCTAAATATTGTGGAGACGACATTGAGGATAGGCACAAGAAACTACAAGAAAAAGTGATGTGGGCTCAAGTGAAAATGGCTGAGCGATAGGGAATTAATTTGGATAATCCAACAGATAGTCAGGGAAAAGAATCTGGAATGAATGGTGACACAGGGAATGGTGGAAAAGTGAGAGGACGAATGAGTAGAGAAGAGGCTAAAAAGAAATTTCCTTGTCATGGATGCGGAAAGTTGGGACATTGGAAGAACGAATGTAAAAAGATTCAAAATAATAATGGCCCAAATCATAGTTTAAATTCACAGACGCAGAATGACTCACAGCAGGGTGTAAACCATCAGAGTCAGTTGCCACCTGCCCCTATACAGGGTAATGTAAGCAGAGCAAAGCACGGTACAGACGTCGGATATCAAGGAGGAAGTGGTAAGAATGAATATGTAACTTCACAGTTTCTTTTACAGGATGAATTTGATCCATATAGTTATCAATGACTGTGCCTAAGAGAGGGTGAGAAGGAGTGCGTACTTAGCGCATCCTTACCAGTAGATCAGTCAGGTACATATGTTGAAGGGAAAGTAAGAGGTAATAATATCACTTTTCTTTTGGACACTGGTGCTACCCGTTCTACTGTAAGAACAGCAGACATCCCAGACCTCCCTCTCTCTGGAGAAGCTATCCAAGTTGTAGGTGTAGCAAATCAAAAGATCAGAACACCCCTTACTGAGCCTATGGAAGTAAAAATAGGAAACTTCTGGGAAATGCACCAATTTGTGGTGTGTGATTCCAGTCCAGTAAATTTATTGGGTAGAGACTTACTGTGCAAAATGAATTGCACTATTTTTTGCACACCAGATGGTGTTGCAATACAGACCCCGGATGAAGATCATGTTTATAAGTTCATGATAGCCAAGCAAAGTACGGAAGTAGATGAGATGTTCTCCTCGATAACCAAAGACGAATTACCAGAAGAATTAAGAACTACAGTGAGCTCTAAGGTATGGGATTTTACTGGGAAAGAAGTAGGACTTATGGCAAAAATAGACCCAGTAAAGATCACTGTAAAAGAAGGCGCAATTTTCCCAAATACCAGACAGTACAAAATGAGTGCAGAAGTAAAAGCAGGAGTTATTGAGGAAATTGGCAGAATGGTGAAACAAGGCATATTAAAAGAAGTTATGAGTAGTCCTTGTAATTCACCAATCATGGGTTAGAAAAAGCCTAGTGGGAAATATAGGATCGTTCAGGATTTGCGGAAAATTAATAAAATTGTGGTACCTTGTTGTCCTATAGTACCAAATCCTGCAGTGATCCTATACCAGATACCATGGAGTGCAGAATGGTTTACCGTGATTGATCTGTGCCAAGCATTTTTCTCAATACCATTGCACCCAGATAGCCAATATCTGTTTTCGTTTAAATTCGAAAACCATGTCTATGTGTGGAATCGTGTTCCTCAAGGGTACACAGAAAGTCCCTCCATTTTTAATCAAATACTGAAAGGGTGTCTAGAAAAATGAGTACTGCCCAGGAGCTCAGTCCTGGTGCAGTACATTGACGACTTATTGGTAGCATCCAAAAATCATGATGATTGTGTTACAGATTCAATTGCATTACTCAACCATTTGGCTGAGGAAGGACACAAAGTGTCACCTGAGAAGCTGCAGTTTTATACAACGGCAGTTAAATATTTGGGACACCAAATTGAAAGGGGAACAAGAAGAATAACATCTGATAGAATAAAAATAATCAAGCAAATGAAAAGGCCAGTAACACAAACAGAAGTGAGAATGTTTCTTGGAATAGTAGGATACTGTCCGCAATGGATCATAGGGTTTTCACTACTAGCAAAGCCTTTAATTCAGTTAACCAAAAAGAAAGCAAAGATCCAGTTGAATGGGATGATGAAAGTGCCGGTGCATTTGTAAAATTAAGAAATGCTTTGTGTGAGGCACCTGCCTTGGGCATGCCTGACTATACAAGAGAATTCACACTGTTTTGCTATGAAAGAGAAAATTGTGCACTTTCAGTGTTAACTCAAAGACATGGACTAGACAGGTGTCCTATAGCATATTTTTCTGCTACATTGGACCCAGTGGCTGCAGCATTGCCAGGCTGTTTAAAAGCAGTTGCTGCTACCTGTATGAGCATTGAGCAAAGTGAGTCAATAGTAATGGGATATCCTGTTAAAGTGTTTGTTCCACATGCAGTTGTGATCCTGTTGACAAGAACTAGAACTCAGCATCTCACACCTAGTTGGATGACAAGGTATGAACGAATAATTCTAGGAGCTGAAAATGTGACCATAGCAAGGTACACAGTTGGAAATCCTGCTACATTATTGCCAGATCAATATTGTGAAGAAGTTAAGGACGATCCAGAACATGATTGTTTACAGGTCACAGAATTGTGTACAAAACCTCGTCCCGACATACAAGAAATGCCCCTAAAAGACCCAGACAGAGAGCTGTTTGTGGATGGCTCATGCCTAAGACATGAGGATGGCAAATTGAGTGCAGCCTATGCTGTATGTGAACTTTCTGGAATAGTCGAAGCATCCTATTTACCAGGAGTCAAATCTGCACAAGTAGCTGAATTAATTGCTTTGATCAAAGCCTCCAAAATTGGGAAAAATTTAAAAGTAACCATATTTACGGACAGTCAATATGGGTACGGGGTTGTGCATGACTTTGGCCGACTGTGGATGCAGAGGGATTTCATGACTTCTTCAGGATCCCCAATCAAAAATGGGCAGTTTGTAAAGGAACTATTGGAGGCAATACAATCACCAAAAGAATTGGCAGTGGTGAAATGTGCCGCACACCAGTCAGGAGATGATTGGGTGGTAGCCGGTAACAGATACGCAGACCTAGTTGCTCAACACTGTGCCAGAAACAGATTGGCAGTAAACAGAAAAGTTGAAAGGATGGGAATCAGCTGCCAACTTATGCTTTGTTCAACACCTGAAACATGGAATGATGTGAAAAGATTGCAAGATGATGCTGAGGAGAGTGAAAGAGATGTTTGGATAAAAATAGGGTGTACCCGAAGAACAGATGATGATGTATGGGTATATTCAGATGGCAGACCAGTCATGCCCGACTGTTTGATTTCACAAATGGCCAGAATGTATCATGGAGACACACATGTAGGGAGAGATGCCATGATTAGACTTTTCAGACAAAGTTGGTACAATCCAAAGTTTAGGGCTGCAGCAGAGAGTCTTTGCCAGAGGTGTTTAACTTGCCAAAGGAATAATCCAGGAAGGAGAACAGTAATTGGTTTGGAAAAAATTGGAAAGGCTGAGGGTCCCTTTGTGAGATTGCAGTTAGATTTCATTCAGTTACCACCATGTAAAGGACTGAAATATGTACTTGTCATAGTGTGTCTGTTTTCAAGGTGGGTGGAGGCTTACCCAACCAGAAGGAATGACAGCATTACAGTTGCAAAACTGTTGTTACAAGAACTCATTCCTAGGTTCGGTTTCCCAGTAACTTTGGAATCAGATAGAGGAAGTCACTTCAATAACGATGTAATTCGAATAATCTGTGAAGCATTTAAAATTGAACAAAAATTGCACTGTGCGTACCGCCCAGAGGCTTCTGGAGTGGTTGAACAAATGAATGGCACAATAAAGTCAAGATTGTCAAAGATGTGTGCATCCACATCGTTGGATTGGCCAGATGCATTGCCTCTTGTCTTAATGGGACTCAGAAGCATTCCTGATAGAAATACAGGATTGAGTCCACATGAAATCATCATGGGAAGAGCAATGAGACTAGCACATGTACCTGGAAATAAACTGCTGAACATAACTGATGATATGGTTCTAGATTATTGCAAAGCATTGGCTGACCTAGTGCGTTCTGTCTCTCACCAGGTTGGAGAAGATGCAGTTTCCAGGCAGCCTGAACAAGAGCATGATCTGAACCCCGGAGACTGGGTGGTAGTGAAGCATCACACCAGAGAAACGTGTTTATCACCCAGGTGGGGCGAACCTTGTCAGGTTATATTAGTTACAAACACAGCAGTGAAATGTGCAGGATTACCTAATTGGATTCATGTAAGCCACACCAAAAGGGTGCCAGCTCCTGAAGGAAAAGATCGTCAGTCAGCATCAATAGCTGAGGAAGCTGAAGGTTGGCCAGCTGAAGAATCCCAGGTGAGAGATTCTGGAGATGCTGAAGAAGAACAACCGAGCACAAATCAGGACTGGATACCAGTGGTTGATATACCAGAAGTTTACAACAAAACAAGAAGTCGAGCTAGATTAGAGGAAATTAGTGAGGACCAGATAGGTGAAGAAGAAGCAGCTCAGGATAAGGAGAATGAAACGATAAGAGAACCTGAGCAGGCCCAGATAGGGAGAGGAAATTGGGCTCAAATCGACAACGAAACAACAAAAATTTAAGCAGGGACAGACAGGTTTAGAAGAACGCGGTCAGGCTGCAGAAGTACAAAGTGCAATAAGCCCTGATCAGAACCAGTTAGAACAAGAAAAATACGTTCAGGGAGCTTAAAACCAAGAAAACAACGAGCAAGAAAGCATCAAGCACGAAGACGTAAATCCTGAACAGGGTCAGTTAGTAGAAACTCACACTCAGGCAACTGAAGAAACAACAATAAGACCTGAACAAGAACAGATAGAAGAAGAAACTGAAAACTAGGAAAATCAAATTGTGCCACACCTTGAAAATAAAGGAATTTTTGGAAAAGACTCAAAAGGTGAAGATACAGTGCAAACAAAGAAAGTCAGTAAAGGTGATCATTGGCCTAGTATCATTAAAAGAGTAAAATACCATATAGAAACCCGAAGTGAAGATCCAGAACAAGTAAATGAAGTAACAAGCTTATCTGGACAAACAAGTGGAACTGAAAAACGAAAAAGCAAAAGATTAAAACTTGTGAATAATAAGTTTAAAGGTCCTGATTGGACCTATATAATCCTTGAAGACTACGAGAGTTCAGAATCAAGTGAAAGTGGTGACGAAGGAACAAGTGCAGAACTGACTTATGAAAAAGAAGTGAAGCCACCTTGATAAATTAAAATCTTGAAAGAAAAAGAAAAGGAAGAAAATCTTCTTTTGTCAAAAATGGCTGACGACAGAGTTTCTGGGAGACCGAAACAGAAATGTTGTAAAAGATGCTGTGCTATATGCATATGTAGTCTGGTAGTGGTGCTTATAGTGTGGTTAGTTGTGATTATAGCAATTCCTTACCTTATGATAATGGATAAAAAGATTAACAATGAAACAAAGGGAAGGATAGATAACTTGAAAGGTGATAGAGTAAAAATAGAAGCAGAAGATGAACCAGAGTTTCATCACGTGGTAACAGATAACGATACTAGTTTAAATGTTTTCACTAAATTATTGTTTCAGTACGTAGATACAATGGAAGTTAGTGACTGTTATGTTTGTATGAAGTTACCTGAATCAGTAGCAGAAGGGTTAACATACCATCATTTGCCTTTAACTTATGGCATATCATGTAGTGTACTAACTAGTTTATTTTATAGAACAGGGAAACTTCAGTATTATTATTCAAATATAGATGTGATATTTTCAGAGGTTCCTATTCGAAAGAATATGAACCCAGTGCTTAGTAGTCAAGATGCACAATTTATGGGAGAATTTTTCTTAACAATGAAGTCGATAGACATAACACTTGCACATAGAAGCAACCTAACATGTTCATTACATGAAGAAGAAAAGATATTTTTGAACTTAGTGGAGAATAGAAGACAGAATTTCCAAAAGAAAACGTCTGATCATAAAGCTCATCTTCCACCTTGGGCTGAGAAAGAGGGTATTTACACACTTGGCAAAGCTCAAGCTGCTATGGCTCTGGATTTTGTAAAGACAGGGAAAATTTGTCTACATAGGTTAAAGACTGATTATAACAATATTTTCATCGGTACCCGTGAATGTGAACATAATTTCTTAATTCTTGGAGGTTGGGGACTAAAAGGAGGAACAGATTCAGTTTTTCCTGGAATTTATTATGTGTGTGGGAATAAAGCTTACTTTAGGCTTCCTGCACGGTGGTATGGAAGTTGTTATTTTGGAATAGTTTTTCCAAAAGTATACCACGTAAAAAGAAACACTGGGAGCAATGAAAATAATAGTGAATTAACCCGTAGTAAAAGAGCTAGTTTTTCAGAAATTGTAGGTGACATATTTGGTGCATTGATACCTTCAGTGGGAATAATTCTGAACTCAAGGAAAATATGTAAATTGTCTATAGTGGTCGATCGTTCATCAACGGATACTGCTGGAGGATTTCTAATGATTAATGCGGAAATGGTTGCGATTAGATCTATGGTTATGCAAAATCGACTTGCTCTTGATATAATATTAGCAAAAGAGGGCGGAGTCTGTAAATTGTTGAAAAATAAACATTGTTGCACGTATATTCCTGACAAAAGTGCAGAAATCGGAACGTATATAAAGAATATAACAAAACTTGAGAATGAACTGAAACCACTGGAAGTTGATAGTGTATGGGAAAGATTGACAAATAGCATTACGTCAATTGGTACCTGGTTTACTAATGTAGGAAAAGGACTTATAGGTCAAATATTAGTACCATTAGTAGGGATAGCAATAATAGTACTGTCAATAATGATATGGTGCAAATGTTGTAGAAAGAATGAAACATATAGAGTGACAGGAAAAGGCAAGAAACGAAAATTTGATGAAATTGAATTAGAAGATCTGAAAAGTGAAATATACAAGAAACTGAAAGGAGAAGATAAGAATAGAAAATGTAAAAATGAGACTGTGACAAAAATATGCTAGAAGTTGGCATCTGGTTGTGGGTAGTTTTGATGGCTCAGAAACGCCATCAGAGAGGGATTGATGGAGCAAGGACTCACAATGAGACTTGCTCGTAAGCAATCCTCACACAGTATTAATTAATTAAAACTTTGTAATGTCTTTATTAATAAGTGCATACACTACACCTTATCCGAGAGACGCTTGCCTATGTGTTTAAAACTAATAAGTAATCCTTGTCTAATCCAAAATGGCCGCTAAAGCGCGGGAACCCAACTGCGCATGTGTCAACCATATCACGTGGAATGACGTCTTTCTTTGCTTGGAGGGAATCTTTGCTTCTGCGCAGTATGTACTAAAATGGCTGCTTGATGTTCTCACAGGCTAAAGCTTACGCATTTGCTGCAATTAATAATGTGGTATTCTAACTCTACTAATGCGGGATAGATTTTATAATTAAATGGGAATAGAGTAGAAGTAGGGGGTATACAGTGAAAACATTTATTTTGGATTTTAATAGGTTTCTTCTTTGATTTCTATTAGTTCGGAAATTGGGCCTGGGTTAACTTAGCATGGTGAGCAAAAGAATGATGGATTTAACCCAGATCTCTTGACTGGGGGTGAATGTTTTGATTTGTTCTGCATTCCGTCCATCAATTGTGTGTCTTTTGGGTTAACTGAACAGCAGCTCAAGAGCCATGGAACCTGCGCATGCGCTCTAAAACTAACAAGACAAAGCGATGAAGTCAACTTGGAAGATGTCCAAGGACATGACCCGCTGATCACCTCCACTGTACATCTGAGATGTCCTATCAATTGAAACAATGTGTACACATTTTGTATTAAACTTTGTCGTGCGACGGGTGGGAAATAAAGCAAATGTATTAATTGTGAGGGGCGGTATTTTAAAACAATGGGCTTAAAGAAATTGAACTAAATTGTCATGGTGTGAGGATCAACCCCTGTCCCTGTCCAATCAGAAGTAGTGGGCCCATAATTTTGAAACATTAATGGGAGGTCCTGGGTGTAGAAGGGTATAATAGATATAGAATTAGCTAATTAGCTAGCTCAGAGAACAGATGAACAGATGCGGTAGCAGAGAACCTATGCTATTGCTGAACCGAGCAGACTGACCGCTGTCCAAAGAGGTCCTGAGGTGGGGGCGGCGGATTCCATTAGAAAGAAGACACGGAAGAATCGAGGAGGAACGAAGTGTCAGAGAGGGGAACGACGCAGGCGTCGTTGGTAGAGAGGTCACCTATCCTGTTCTGAACCTGATCCGGACGTCTTTGGTCTTCATCCTTCTTGGGACCCATCTTTCCAACTCCTTGGCCAAGGGGTTTGGTTTTCACACCTTTAGGTTACTATAAATGCGTAAACCTTTAGCTGTACTGCTATCTCTATCTTCTTCTTTCTGAGGGACCGTCATTTGATTAAATAGGTGATTATTTAGTATGCTTCCTCCTTGATATGCGATTAAGTATTATGTGGTTTGTAATTCACTCTGCTAAAGAATTTAGATAAACATTTTAAAACTTCCTGAGTCAGTGGTTATTTCAGGTGTTTATGAAATTGTATTTGTATTTTCTCATTATATCCCCAATTATCAACGGTCCATTGGTAAGTCATTACTCTTCAATCAGAAAGGTAATTGGTAGCAGGGATTTTTGATAAAGAGTACAACTGATTCCCACCAGCGGTGATTATTAGTTAGCGGGAATGAATGGGCCCAGGTGAGTATATAGTGTATGAATGCTTGTTGCTAGTAACCCGCTGGATCAGTACCGAGCACCGGAAGTCACCGGCTCAAATTAAGCACTGAGTATAGTAGATGTGGCATTACTACCATTTTTGCGTTCGCTACTCCTCCCGCTGCTGACAATCGAGGAGTATTCCAGAAGGGCATTCCCACCCGGAATGCGGCAATAGCCCTACTCATGTTTCCATCCAACAAATCTTACTCCTTCCTGTGTAACCTAACCCCCAGGTATTTTAAAGAAGTTGAATCCCACTGAAATCCCGATATGGGTAGGTCGACGATTTGAGAGGGCCTGAGTGGGAAGAGTCCCTTTTTCTGGGCTATCTGGGGTGGACATTTCACCCCTGTTAGAAAATGCCTTAAATCTGCAACGTCTGGGTTCTAATCAGGCACAGCTGATACTTGACCTGGTCACTCTTGCAGTATCTGGAACACCAAGAATAGATTTGTTTGAGCTGGTGCTTTTACAGAGGTACATCATGTGAATTTGCTGTACCATTACTTGTTAGAATAGAGGGAGAAAGTGGAAGCCATTGTTTGCATTGTAAATTGTACAGCCTTTACACATGCTGGAGTCAATTTTAGACATATAGCCACAGCGATGATGTCGGGGAAGTTGTTACCTCAGCTGACATCCACTGCTCACCTCCTGCATCCACGACCTCTTGCTGTGTGTATACCCCTGCTCTGTGAGCTCACCAGAAAGGTTTGCGTCAGTATCAGGACTGTGCCAGGTGCAAGTCCTGCTACTGTGTCGCTTACTCTTCTATGTACCAAATCTCCCTTCCTCTCCACCTCAAGGATGTTCCTCAGCACACACTATGCATCCAGACATGCAGTGCATAAGTCAGAAGGGGGACTTGTCCCCCTTCGCTTTAGGCTGAAGAAGGATGAGAGGTGTTGGTGCTGTTGCCTTGTTGTGAACCTTCCCATTTGGGAGATGGAGGGCACATCTCCTTCACTCTTCTTAGCCCCAAGGGGTAATGTGTGTCACAACCCCTTTGGAGAAAAGGAGAATAGACAGGTGCCTCTTGCCGATGACGAGATAGGCTCAACCATATTCAGAGTGTTATGAGTCAGGCAACCCTGCCAGAGAAACACTTATTTGTAGGGGTTATTTATAGAACCCTCGCCTTGGAATCCGGAAATTGTAGACACACACAGATGTTGATATTTTAGGATTAAAAGGTTATTTATTATGTACAGTCAGTATGTAAATGTTATGTATAAGAATAATAGTAATTAGCATGGTAATTTCAGCAGTTATAGTAAAGAATAAGATTACCTTTAGAAACGCTCAAAAACGTATCCCATCATACCTCAGAACGCAGTGAACGAACAATGTCTCATCAGAAACATGTCTGAAAGTCAAGCAAATGCATCCAACTTTATTTCCTTCTTCCTTCCAAATCCGTTCCCTGTGCAGCCAGATTGTCTTGCAATGTATATAATTTACACATAGCTCACTAGACAGCAGAATGGAAGATTCCTCTTTTGCTGCATTTCTGTTATTTTTGTTAGCGTGACTAATGTCTAAGAATTAGAAACTATAGGCTTAAGGGTGCTAAATGGGCGATTTCCGTAAGATTCGCCACCTGCATGGACGTATCAAGCAGGTGATTATAGGTCCAGAATAGATTACACCATAGCATCGTTGAACTTATTCCACAAAATTCTGTCTTACCAGATAGAGGGAACGGAAAGAAGTGACCACGATCAGCAAATAATAGAGTTAAACTTAAACGGGTTAAGATATGAAAACTATATGACACTTCCGGGAGAAATAGTAACAGTAAATTACAAGAAACTTTATTGGTCGGAAAACATCAAAGATTCGATCACAATTAGTGCACAAGCAATTGTTGAGTCATACTTTGAAGGAGATTTTTCCAATGCTATTGAAAAATGGTCCCTCTTTATAAAGGAATTAATTTCCAGTCAGTCTCAAAAAGATGGTAATAAAGGGCAGTGGAGAAAAAAAGCATCATGTTCAATGGTTAAAATATCGTCTGAATGTCATTTATTAAAAAAAGAACGCAATAGAACCCTAAGATTGGTAAAGAAGTACCCAGGTAATCAAATTCATAGAGAAAAATTTAAAAGGATAAATGCAGAAGTAAGGAAATTGATCTGGAAGGATATAATGCAAGTAAAACAATTGTTATGGGCTAAAGCTTTATATACTTGCAAAGGGAGTAACAGAAGAGACTTCTGGGTTTTAGTTAACAAATTGAATAGAGCTAGTAGGAAATCTACTTCTTCAACAGTAACTGAATCTGAATGGGTTACGTTTTTAGATATGCACTTGAATCCTATTCCAGACATGGTTATGATCTCCACTAATTGTAGTATAAATGGAGTAGGAGAAGAAAAGAATACTAATACAATAATGATAACGGAAAACCAAGTATGCAAACTTATAAAGAAACAGAGATCCAATGGTGCCCCTGGCCCAAATGGGATTTCAGCGGAGTTTTATAAGGAGAAAGCATTATATTGGTCGCCCTATTTAACACCAGTATTTAATCACGCTCTGCAATCAATATCAGTCCCAGAGGCTTGGAAGGGATCTATAATTTCTCCTATTTATAAAAGTGGGGATTAGTCTCTCCCAGCCAACTATAGACTAATCACGCTCCAAGATATTGAAGCTAAACTTTTTGCATCAATTCTCCTTAAAGAGTTAATTGACTGGGCAAATGACAAGCATTTAATTCCACCGAACTAATCGGGTTTTGTACAAGGACAAGGGACGGCAACGAATATTTTAACACTGGGAATACTAATGGAAAAATATAAAATAAAAAAACAATCATATTTATATTTTGTCGATTTTAAAGCGGCCTTTGACTGTGTGGATAGGCAAATTTTATGGCGGAAATTGGATCATTATGGTATTAGTCCCTGCTTTTTAAATGCAATTCAATTGTTATATACTGAAACCTGGACAAGAGTCCGACTTGGGAATGGCTCAAGGCTTTCTAGGAAAATTAATACAACTCAAGGTTTAAAGCAAGGGTGTGTTTTAGCTCCGTATCTATTTAATTTATTTTTATCTGATTTTACGCCTGCAATGAACAATAAGTTAGCAGACTCACCAAAGCTGGCAGAGAAACAAATATCGAATTTACTATATGCTGATGACGTCATCCTGCTAAGTCAAACAAGGATAGGGCTGCAGCGATTAATAAACAAAACATCGATGTATTCAATTGAGAATAAAATGACAATAAATGAAACAAAAACAAAAGTAATGGAAGTCAGCACTAAGAAATTGAAGCGCAGTAAATATAAATGGTACCTCCAAAAGCGGGAGCTAGAAAAAGTTCAATGCTATAAATATCTTGGCATACTGTTTGGTGAGAATGGATCCTTCTCATACCATAAAACAGAGATGAAGAAAAGAGCCAAATGTTTACAAGGGGCCTTTCAGCTTACTTTACAGCTCCTTGGGAGGTCCAACTTATACCCCATTATTAAAAGTAATAAAAGCGAAATTGCTCCCTAGCCTTACCTATGGAAGTGAAATTCTTCGTGGTTTGGATTCTACATTACTAAATAATGCTATCACAAAAACTTTTAAACACTTGTTTCGACTTCCACTTAGTGTATCGCCTGCTCAGATCAGGCTGAAATTTGGCTGCTGCAATCAACAACATGCAAGAATGGGTCAGTATGTTAAGACTTGGAAACAAATCAAAACTAATATTAATAATCCAATGTGCGGTCTACTGTGGCAAGAGATGCAACAGAATGAAAAATTGTCTTTCTATAAATATCTGCAAAAGGCTCTCGAAGAACTGTCAATTGTTGAGATCTGGGAAATGTCCTTAACTGCACAAAGTTTTAAGAAAATAATTAATAAATCAGTAAAACATCTATCCCTTTTGAAAGACAAAGAACTGTTTATTAAGCGAACTCATGCATGGTTGTTGGTGCAGGAATATACAAGTCTTAAGGTGCAACCTTATTTAGAAATACCATGGTCAGTACAAACCAAAAACATGTTTATGAAAGCAAGATTCGGCAACTTACCAGGCTTAAAACATGCAATGCCTTGGCTGAGACCATCTACGCCGACTCCCTGCAGACTATGCAAGCTATGGGATGAAAATATTATTCATTTGGTCTGTATATGTGCACTAATAATGGCGGAAAGAAAACGATATCTGAAAAACTGCTTCTTTGACAGAGGTGTTCGTACATGTAGACATGCTATGGTAGTTTGTTTTAGACCAACGGATATTAAAATGAACGCCAATTTTACTAAATTTTTGATACTTGCAAAAAAGAAACTGGATGCTTGTGAGTTGAGCCCAGTAAATCTGGAAGTTTAAAATAATTAGGGATACATTTCGTACTATATAAATGAATTTGCACACAAGTAATGAAATAATAATTGCTACTATCCATATTACGCCTTGGAAAAATGATGGACTGATTTAATGTTTATAAATTATCTTCTGGGACCTTTTGAGAAAATTACTTGAATGAGATTATTAGGAATTTTAGATTTATTTGTTTGTTAAATTTTAATCGGTGTGTTTTAAAGATTGTTCTAATTGTAAGATTTTTATTAATCATGCAATAAAATGTATCATAGTGACTAATGTCAACCCGCTGCTAAAAGTTTATGGCGATCTCGCACACTCAGTTATCATTACCATCTCATTATATTAGATGCCTGGACCCTAAGCCTTGCACTCTGAGGAGTTAGTGTGTCTTATGGTTATCATACTATTAGGCCTAATCTGTATGTAACATGCATGTATTATCAGGAAATCACTCCCACATACATCAATCTTGTGGCCCATCACAGCATCTTCTCTCATTTTGAACAGAGTGTGGCATCACTTACACTTGTAATGTGGCCTTGGGGTGTTTTTAACCATCCACCCAAGAGCAGCGCCCTTTAGCTGTAAAAATATCCCAGTAGGAGATTACTTCTGGGTCTCTTTACTGCCCACCATTTGCACTTATATGACTTAATGAGGTGTAAATGCAGGAAAGAAACAAGTTAAGAGCAAGTGGCTAACTCTTTAAATACATATACACCCCACACATATTGTTTACTGTCTACAGCCAGTATGTAAAATGTAATTAGCATGTTCCACATGTCTGTTGAAAAATTTCACTGTCAGACATTTCCCCGACACATTGATTATATGACTTATAAAAAGTAAAACTGAATTCACAAATGTTCTTTTCACACTTGTTTGACTTTGTCAATTTGTTTTTTTTGTGAATTGCACATGCGTTTACGAGGCCACTTCGGATAACAAAATTCATGCACCCTGTCACATACCACAATGTATCACACATAATTGCGTTTAACTTAATGTATTATGTCTGATACTAACTTCCTTAGTTCCAAATATACATGACAAGGTTAAGAGTGCATTGCTTCTTAATATCTCTAGTTATGAACTGTATATTTATGTGTACATCAAGTATATACATTTGTCCATTGTTTCATAAAATATAGAAATGATTACAGGGCTGACTTATAGGTTAGAGGTGCTCTATAACACCATTAGCCTGCAAAGCATGTCTGGCAGGTCTCAGCATTTAACATTGAGAACACCAATTTGTTCACTTCCTGTTCATCAACAGGTATCTGCAATTCTTTGGCATCCTCCTCAACAAGCACTGGCAAAGCCAACTGGTCTGTCTTTCTTATTGTGCATGCATAGGTCGACAAATGCTACCGGCTGGCGTGCCTGCAGAGAGGGCACACAGTCACATACAGTTACGCACAACATAAATTAGGCCACAACACATGAATATATGCATGCACATGCTGCACATACAGGGGCCCAGGCATGCAAAGGGACACGTTTGCACTGTCTGCAATGCTGGACTGGCCGCACCAGGCATTGGGTGTTTCCCCGGGAGGCTGGAGGGGTGGGGGCCAGTTTTGTAAAGGTGGGGGGCGATTTTGTAAGGGTGGGGGACGGTTTTGTTACTGGGGCTGGTTTTGCAGCAGTGCAGCAATATCGGCCTCCAGTAACGAAATCAGCAGGCCAGAATAATCCACTCATTCCTCCTGGGGCCAGCTAGCGCTTCACACGTGGACTCAACAGGTGGCACTTGGCCCCTGCCTCAAGGTCAGAGCGAGCCTTCCGGGTGGTATCTACTCACATGTTCCAAAACAGATTATGTAATAAGAAACATAGTCCCCCGTTTTTTTTTTCAAAAGTGCAAAAGGCACCACATCCTTGTGGAGAAAAACATGTTTAAAATGTGCAAAATGCACCCAGTCCTAAACCTGAACCCGCAGAAACACTACGTGCCTGATTCACAGAACTAACTTACGTCAAAAACGTAAAGTTAGTACTTTTTGGTATTCACAGAATACACTTACTCATTTTGGTATTCACAGAATGAACTTAGTCATTTCGGTATTCACAGAAGTTAGTAGTCCTAACTTTAGGACTCCTAAATGCCTTCTGTGAATTCCGAAAGTCTTAAAGTTAGGATTTTTCTCAGTTTAGGAGTAACTCCTAAACTGAGAAAAATCCTAACTTTAAGACTTTCGGTATTCACAGAAGGCATTTAGGAGTCCTAAAGTTAGGACTACTAACTTCTGTGAATACCGAAATGACTAAGTTCATTCTGTGAATACCAAAATGAGTAAGTGTATTCTGTGAATACCAAAAGTACTAACTTTACGTTTTTGACGTAAGTTAATTCTGTGAATCAGGCCCTACATACCCAGATCAAATGAAACTGCATATTAGGCCTCTTAGATCTGGCATCATTGGCGTGGGTTTCCCCTTTATTTTTGCCTTTGCCTCCTTTTATTTTGCTGTGTGTTGGACTTCGTTTTTGCTGTTCTAGATGCTTTGGGCACTTTGCCACTGCTGTTCAGTGCCAAAGTGCAAGTGCTCCCTGTAAACTGTTGTTATGGATTAGAGATTCCATGATTGGCATATTTGATTTACTAGTCAGTCCCTAGTGCAGTGCAGTGTGCCCAGGGCCTGTAAATCAAATACTGCTAGTGGGCCTGCAGCGCTGATTGTGCCACCCACCTAAGCAGCCTGTAAATGTAACTCAGACCTGCCACTGCAGAGTTTGTGCGCAGTTTGGTACTGCCATGTCGACCTGGCAAGTGCACCCACTTGCCAGGCCCTAACCTTCCCTTTTCTTACATGTGAGTCACCCCTAAGGTAGGCCCAAGATACCCCTGTGGGCAGGGTGCAGTGTATGTGAAAGGTAGGACATGCCCTGGTGTGTGTGGCATGTCCTGATACTGAAATACTGCCAATTTCGTTTTTCACTATTGCAAGGCTACCTGTTCCTATAGGATAGAATGGGGAGTTTGCTTATAACATCTTATATAACTATCCTTGGGAACAAGGTAGGAAAATAAAGTTTAGTATGCCTGAACTCAGAATGTTAAAATGCATCTTTTAGTGAGGGTGATTTTTACATTCTGAGTTTGAAAATACCACTTTTGGAAAGTAGGTCTTTTCTTGCTTAGCCATCCAGTGTGCCTCTGCTAGGATGTGTATAGAATGTCTGGCTTTGGAGTGACAGGGGCTGGGGATGTGCAGTGGCTCCAGAGAGTCTGGATGAGTCAGGGCTGGGCTGAATAGACCTGGGCTGTATTTAGATTAGGGGGAGGAGATTTCCTTTCACCTGAAAGGGCCTGGTCTGCCTTCCACAATGCTGTCTCCACCTCCTGCCAGGAAGCTGCACCAGATAGGACAGAACTGGTTTTGGCTGGGCAAAGAGCTTCTCTGCACCAGAGAACAAAGGATTTTGTAGTATAAATATTGGGGCCCAGACCCCAAAACTTTAGATCACTGTTGGGACTAGAACCTCTGCCAATGAGAAGAGCTGGAGAAACTGGAGGAGGAGTACTGCCCCTTTGCTGTGTGCTGTCTGGGGTTGGCCTGCAGTGGCTGTTTCCACCAAGGAGAGGAACTGTGTGTGCATCCTGCTTGAGAAAGTATCTCCAAGGGCTTAAAGTGGAGCTTGCCCCCTGTTCAAGAGGTCTCAGGAACAGCAAAGACCTCACCATCCTTCTGGGCACCGTCTCTGGTTCCGCAGGTTCCAGTCGCCACAGAAAAAAAGAGCAGCCGACTCCGTCACCCACTCCGTCGCAGACTCCGTGTCCTGAAGGCACTGCAGAGAGCACTGCCTCGCTTCGCAACGAAACCCTGGTCTCACCGACTCCGTCAACGAGCCGCTGCTTGCACCATGTCCTGTGGGCACCGCACTCCGCACCGCTTCGCTACAAGCTGCACAGACGTCACCGGCTCTGTCGCTGCCCGACTCGAAAATCAACTGGCTCCCTCGCTGCACCGTGACCTGCCAGCACTGCAACGAGCACCGTCTCACCCTGCAACGCAAGCCTTGGTCTCACCGACTCCGTCAACGAGCCATTTCCATCTCACATCGCAACTGCGACAATTTCCCCTGACTGACTCGTACCATTGTGTCGGCCGCAACAAGAGAGGTACTGTCTCCGAGTCTGTCGCAGTTTTAGCTAATACGTACTGACCCAGTTGGCTGGAATTGTTAGACTCTGTTGTGTTCAGTATCGCGGTAGCCTCAAACTGAGCTACCGAGTCGAAGGAACTGGGTTTTCACATTATTCCTGCAATTTAAAGGTTATTTTGCCCAGTAACTATTTTTACAAGTATTGTATGTTGGATTTTTGTCATTTTTGGTCTTGTTGGTTTAGATAAAGTTTTGCTTACTTTTCTAAACTGGTGTGGTGTTCATTTGTAGTGTTTTCACTGTGTTACTGTATGCATGCACAAATGTTTTACACACTGCCTCTGGGATAAGCCTGTCTCCTCGTGCCAAGCTACCAAGGGGGTGAGCAGGGGTTATTTTAGAAGTGTATCCCCCTTACACTGACTAGGACTGAGGGTCCCGACTCGGACGAAGGTACCTACCTCTGCCAACTAGAGACCCCCATTTCTAACAAGGCCCTTCATTTAAAAGAGCAGAGCATGCAGGGAAAATCACTTAAAATCCCTGTGCCTCTAAAAAATAGATATGCCTTTATGTAATGTAACTGGTGCTTATGTAAGTAAGTAATATTTTTTATTTGCAGATTAATTAAAATCATTGCAATTTACATAAAATGTCTGGGTAAGAAAACATTTACAAGTTAAAATAATTAATTCATTATTAAGATTTGATTACTTTACAAAAATACGGTAGTCTAAAAGAGGCGGTAGTCCATCAAGTGCTCTAAGAATTTTGACAACGGGGGTTTTTTATTTAGCAATAAAAGGAAATTGACGCTCGGTTCAACTGGCAGCTTTCAAGATCCTCATTTCAAGGTTCCCTGCCCTGGGGCTGCTATTGTCCTTCTGGGGTGGCCCATTTGGAGGAAGTAAAGCGTTCACTTGTAGAAGGAACTTGGCGGCCCTGCAGGAAAGCTGAATTGATTTGCTGTTTAGTAATGTCAGCACTGCAAAACGGCATGATCGTATATTGAGTGCCCGGAAGGCAGGGCAGAGTAGTTTCTGTCTTAAAGAGTTAACTGCTGGGCAGATGCACAGAAAATGTAGCAAGCTTTCGTCAAATCGACCGCAAAGTCGGCAGAGAGAGTTCGACCATCTTTGTTTCCAGGGCGGCACCTGGTCTTTTGATGGAAAGGCGCCCATTCTTGTTTTTAAATAAAAGTGCTGGATTGTTTGAGAAATGTGGCACATAAGGTATGGTTCGGGCCCCCAGCTGCTGTAAGATTGTAAGACTGACCAGCTGTGTTTTTTTCCTGCCAATTCACCTTTATCCATCGACCATGATTTTAATTTGGCGGCTTTGTTGGCGAGTTTTTTAAATGCTGTGTGGCTAATGTTTAGCTCCCAGGCCTCATGTAAATTGAGAGATGACAACGCTTGGCGGAGCACTGTTGGCCAGCTGTGTTTGATCGTATGCTGGCTTTCCATTTCGGACCAACACAAAGCAGCCAAGGACTCCGGAGGGGCGGCTCTCAACTTCCAGCACAATTTAATTAGAGAAGCCATTCTCACCGGTAACTGATGCTTAAGTCCGAATACCAAGCGCACTTGAGCTTGGCAGGTGTGTCGTGGTATGCGGTAAATCCTTTTGAACAGGACAGACTGTAGAGTGTTAAGGATCGTTGCGTCTTTGCCCTTGAGGAGTTCCGAACCATAAGTCAAAGACGGTAAAAATTTAGCGCTGATAATTTGTAATAAGTATGACTGAGACGAGCTACCCATTTTTTTGTTTATTAGATTGAGTGCAAAAAACTGTTTGTTTGCCAAGGCCCTTCGTTGTGCAAGATACTTTTTGAAGTTTAGTCTAGAGTCCAGTTCCACCCCTAGGTATTTGTAGGTGTTCACCTGTTCGATCTTATTGCCAGCGACATTCCATTTGAATTTGAAGTCTTGCTGTCTGTTTTTTGGCAAAAAGCAGATGACTTTGGTTGTACTGTAGTTTAGCTTCAGGCCTAAAGATTCGATTATACTATGTAAAGTGGGGATTTGGCGCTGTAAGCCGATGGAAGTCCGGCTACATAAAACGATGTGATCTGCATATTGTAAGCTGCACACTGGTCTTAGTGCGAGTTGTGGAGGGTCACTCGAGACTTCAGATAGCAGGGTGTCCAGGTCTGCTGTATAAATATTGAAAAGACACGGGGCTAGAACGCATCCCTGTTTAAGGCCAATGGTTGTGGGAATCTTTCTGGTCATCCAATCGCCCTTACTTATTTTGATTTGTACCCAGGTATCGGAGTATAGATTAATGATGGCTTTGAGCAGGTTTGGGGGCGCTCCCCATTTGGCCAATTTTGCCCATAAAAGGCCTCTCGGGACCGTGTCGAAAGCTGATTTTAGGTCGACGAAACAGGTGTATAGATTTGAGGCCTTATGGGTAACTTTTTCAATCATTAGGGTGAGAGCCAGGAGGTTAGTGATTGTACTCATACCTGCCCGGAACCCCGTTTGGGTGGCCGGGATGATTTTTTCAGTCGATGCCCATGCTTCCAGATCTATCAGAAGATTAGTGGCGTAGAGTTTTGCTTCGACGTCAATCAAGGCGATTAATCTATAATTTGCTGGATTTGACCGGGAGCCTGATTTAAAAATGGGGTGAAGAATGCTACGTCTACATGATGGTGGAATTATATTGGAGGTGAATGCCAAATTGAATAGGGGGGTGAAATGCGATGCCCAGAAGGCCTGGTCGTATTTGAATACTGCATTGGGAAGTCCGTTCGGTCCTGGGGCTCCGTCAGATCTCAGTTTCTTCAGGGTTTGCCCCACCTGCGCTTCTTCCAGCCAATTAGCATATGGCTAACTTACATTGGGAAATGCGCCTTTGGTAGTTACCTCTTTTGGAGTGGCACTGTGGGTGGATTTCTCAGGGCGGGCTGCCTCAATGTGCTCTATCCAGTCAGATTCAGAGATGCCGGCATTGTGGTGGCAATGGCTGCCGTTTGCGAGGGTTTTGATTTCTGCCCAGAACTTTTTGCTGTTTTTTGTTTTGCTTGTATGTAGGAGTTTTATCCATATGTTTTCCTGATGGGATCTTTTTGCCGCCCAGAGTGCCTTCTTATAGGCGCACCTTAAGTTAAGGCCGCAGTTTGCTCTGTAATGACTGCTGCCATCCTTCCGTTCCAGGCAAGGCGTTTTCGATTATAGGCACAAGGATAGGCAATTAAGTCGTTGGTTTCTGGGGCTCTTGATGAGTGCTTATGCAAAGTGCTCCAATACCTCTGGGTCATGTTTGCGCACTGTAGAAAAAAGCACAAAGAGGTAAAAACAAAACATTAACATAACAAGGAAAGAAGACTAGACACCCTTTTAGTGGCTTATTTGTACAAAGTGAAACCAACCAGAAAACCTGAATAAATCGTGATTTCCCTACTTGAATTGTGTGATCTTAGGAAACTATTTAATTTCAAGTAAACTCCTAAAGTATTTTCAAATATGTGAGTTCAGAATACCAATTGTACAAAAATATTTTGTGTTTGATTTAATAGCCAATTATGTGCCTTTGTAATATTTGGGCCATGTACAGGGTTTACGACAACAGTCTTGCCTTGTTAGTTCATGTTTAAAAACTATCACTTTTAATAAGTACTTCTCAGTGCAGTGCTATAATGTGACATATTAATGTCAGAGTTTCCACATGTTAAAATATACACTTTTTAAAATATTGACAAGACTTTATCATTCTTTACGAGCTGTTTGTTAGATGGTTTACATAGCAAATATTTTGGCTCTGGCTCGGCTCTCCCTGTTAATTTGTTGGCTTGCCCACCTCTGTCTATAATGCTCTTCCCAGCTTTTGTTGCACTTCCCTGCACACTTAAAAGACTGTAAATCAATCTCTGGGCTCATGAGACATTTAATCTCCTCGCAATGATGGGAGCTTGCACCCAAGGCAGGAAGGAAAGGGTTGCCTTGACTGCTAAGATTAGGAAGAGTTTTTACTTTTTTTTTCTTCTTTTGTCTCTTTTCCAAGCTGTGAGGGGTCCCTAGGAAGAAACAGAGGAAAGAGCACGTATTTAACAGCAGATTGTCCCATTCGTGGGTTGTTTGTTTGGGGTTATGAAACATGTTTTAGAATAAGACACTTGGCTTGACCATACACGATAATACTCCATTAGCTCCTCAGTCCGCTTTCCTCCGGAATAGGATTATTTCCTTTGGGGTGCGCCTCCTGCTCGGCTGCCATTTGGTGATTTTCCCTGTGGTGATCTCCTGTCTTGTAACACTCTTCTCCTGGGGACTTGTCTCCCTGTGGGTGCTTCTTGGGGGTGGTGCTTGCATTATTTTGCCATTGGCCTTGAAATCAGTCTGTTTGCTGGCTCATTGTTGTACCTTTTCCCAGACTTTGCCTGGCCCTGAGTTCAAATCTGGCTTCCTGTTTCAGTGGCCAGTGGGCTTGTTCTTTTGTTCAATTCATGCAGCCACTGTAAGGACATCATTTACTATGCTTTAAAAGCTAATACAATTTAATATATAATGAACGAAATGTGTTGTAGAATGCACCATTTCTTTCCCCAAATGTTTTTGGGTGAGAAACCCCTGAAACCCCCTTGTAGTAGCCAGGCTCGCTCACTGCGCTTGCTCGCTTCACACCGTATGTGAAGGGGGTTTGCAGGGGGGGGCTAATCCGACACAATTTTCCAGGCCTGCTTTGGGTTCCCAGTCCGGCCCTGACTGCCTGTGCAGTTGCTAGGGTGACCAACTGGCATGGGTGCAAATTCAGGATATTGAGTGCAAAAATTCAGGACAAAGGGTCAAAATTCAGGACAGAAGGTCAGAATTCAGGACAAAAATTCGGGACAAAAGGTACGTTTGGATACACATCAGAGGATGCGCAATAGTGCATAAGTAAGTAGACAACCAACACACGCACAAGTCAAAATAAGTTTATATTAGGTTGAGAGAACCTTGCACTCACTGCATCTGTTGTGTATGCCAGTGAAACTTGAACACCTGCGTTTGCATATTCAACACAAAAAAAAAGTGAAGGAAAAATACACCGGATCTGAAATGCTGTCACTGGGCAGAGAGCCCCATTATCATTCTGTATGTGATAATTAGGCCGACATACAGAATGATAATGGGCCTGATAGCAGTCTGTGCCAGGTCGGGGCGGGGCTGCTGCAGGCCACAGATCACAGCAGGAGCGTGAGCTGGTGGCCCCTGCAGTGAGAGTTACAGGCTGCTTGCAGGGAGCAGCTCACGCCAATGTCTGAAATTACGGACAAAAGGCGTCCGTGGAAGAAACCCTTACGGACAAGACCCAAATTCCGGGCAGTCCGTGAAATTTACGGACGGTTGGTCACCTATGCATGGTACTTGTGTTCGTAATTTGTCTGCATCGTGACTTTACTTGTTGCCTGTATAAAACACGTTACTTATCATGACGCAGGGTTCGAACTCCACCACGCTGATCACATGGGTGCGAGAACTGTGACACAGTCTCAGCGTCGTTCTCCTCCTCCTGCCCGTCCTCCCAGTTCAGTTTCGTTTCTCCGGCCCCTGTTAGCATGGGAGGTGCCAAGAGAAGAAACTACTCCCCCGACCGTGAAAGGCAGGCAGTGAGTGAGTGAAGTGAAGACAGAGGAGCGTGTGAGTGAGAGAGACAGCGAGCAAAGCCGGCCCGAGAGCAATAACTAGGACCCACTGGCCCGAAGCAGATTCACTGCACTAACACCCGAGAAGACTGGCACCCAGCGACCCGGGTCAAGAGCCCAGCCTGCGACCCCAGGTGTGACCATACACCGTGGACCCCTGAAACGAGTGCCACAGAGCGTTTCAAAACTAGCTGTCACATGGAACCCTGCTGTGACTGGCACACCTGGCAAGACTGCCGATGAGGAGTTCATAGCCCTCGCGGACACCGAACACCTCATTGCGTTGTTTGCCTCTGTCTGTCCCAGCGCTCTGAAATGGTGGTCGTAGTGACTTGTAGCGCTTTTAAAAAATCCTAAAAAATATGACGCATTTATCCTCACTAATATGACGTGAGTCTCACCCTTTGTAGCAGAATCTCACTCTTGCCTTATTCACTGTAGAAGAGTCACGCACAAGGCAATTAATTTTATTTTAACACTTTTCGAACAAAATCCCTCAAATCTCGTCCAGCGCCCTACAGCCTCTATATCCTCCACCACGATGTGGGACGAGACCCCCGACTCGCGGCCGGCAGACGACGAGCCCTTCATGTCGGACCCGGCGGTCTCTGCCTTCCTGACCCAGCAGCTGTGTGCGCACGGGGGGCGGCTGGCCGTGTCGGAGATACCGCAGCACCTCAGCCTGCCACCGGCGCACATCGCAAGCATCCTCCGGGAGGAGGCCTCCCGCTTCTTGCTGCTGGAGCAAGCGGGGCTGGTGCTGGCGCTGTCGGCCGTCCGGCTCTGCATCAATTACCAGCGGGAGCAGTGCCAGGCCTCGGCCTGTGGGCGTCTCCACCTCTGCCGCTTCTTCATCCTGGGCAAGTGCTTCCACCGGAGCAAAGGGTAGGTTCCTGGGACCGACCTTGTAGGCTATTAATTCATTTCTTTAAGTCTGGGATTAGCCAACATATTTTGCTGTAAAAAGCAAGTAATGTATACATCATGCACATAAAGTAAGCCTTTTTCATCCATTGGTCTTTTGGAATGTCATTTACATGTTACTTCCGCCCGCTACCGCACCTACCAAGGGCAATAGGTCAGCCCACTTCATTTATTTGCTGTCTCTAGTGTGAGTGACAGCATTTTGCTTGTGCACAATTTGCCTTAAAAAAAACTTCCATGAGGCCTGTTGGTCAATGTGTTGTTTTTGGGTCAATAAACATTTTTTACAATAAGTTTAAACGTGGTAGTAGTGGTCCCTGATGGGAAAATTACCGCACCTCATATACTTGTTAGTTGTTTTCAATCAAGTCATGTGTGAGCAAAATTCATAAGCATATTATTGTATTTACTGAGGTGCTATCACAGTTCAGACACCCTATTACTAAAGGTGACAATTGTACAATAGAGATCTAATGTACGTCCAATATATATTCAGTAGAACCTCGTTCAGCACCCTCATAGACAAGTAAACATAACCATCAAAGTCGTATTAGAGACATGAATACAGTTATTCGAAATATCACTCTTTGCGCAACAAAAATTCAAAAAAGTCATTAATTTCTTTTCTCGAGAACGAAGACAACACAAAAGTCCATTTGTTACTTAAATTTATATTCCACTGTTGGTTTATTCTTTAAATTGGTACTTCCAGCATAGATCAGCCAAACGTGTTTCGTCTTTTATAGATTTTCTCAAGGCATTGCTATATTGGGTATCTAGACGTTCTTGTCAATATGTTTCCACCACCACGATGTCATGAGTCACGCCTGGACAGGTATAAATAGCCCAAAATTTGTAAATAGCTGAAAAGGTCAGTTCTACATCCCACTTAAAAGTCCATGGTCCAATCCATATTGTGGTATCCATAACCGTACAATGTAGTTGTTTGAAAGAAGTATAATCCTAAGGCAAATTTTTTTTTGAAAACATATTTTATTGAGTTTACATGGTACCGTGCGGGCAGCCGCCCAGTATAATCACAGTGAAACATTGGATAATTCAAAAGTACCAGACTTGTGTACAGAATTAGTAACAATAGAAAATCGAACAATACAAACTTTGCGCAGACAAACCCTTTACCCGCATAGTACAGCAAATAGGTTAAAGTTCTTGCATCACCTGAAGCCTGGTGTTGAGTGGAGTGTATCATGGGCCAGGACACAAGGGGAAACAAACATTTCAGGGGGACTGAGAGGGGAGAGGGGGGAGGTCGATACCCCGGTACGCTGCCCATCGGGACCATATTTTCCTGTGTTTCAGGGGACATCCTTTCGCCTGGAAGACCGCGATCTCTGCTCCCATGCATTTATCTAGTTCTGTTCGCCATTTCCCCAGTGTCGGGGGGGGGAAGTCTCCTTCCACAATAGAGCGATATCACGCTTAGCTATTGTGAGAGCCAGAAATAGTAGGTGTTGTTTATACCGGTTTCCCCCTATACCCTCAGTGCTATGTAGTAAAAATAATTTGGAGTCGTATGGGATTTCCCAGGAGAGCACTTCACCCAGGCAAGCCGAGACCTTAAGCCAGAAGGGCTGTAGTACAGTACAGTTCCATACTGAGTGTATAAATCTTCCCTCGTCCCTGCCACACCGTAGGCACTGGGGGGATTGAATGACCCCCATCTTCCAGAGACGGAGTCGGGTATAATATACACGGTGTATGTATTTAAATTGGATGAGGCGGTATCGGGAGGACACAGCCGCACTCCGAGGGCTAGCCAAAGCCTCGGCCCAGTCGTCATCGGTTAAGTCCGGGATATCCGCCTCCCACGCCTCTCTGGTTTTATTTAGGGTCGTTTTAGCATGCGTCGTCAGGGTCTGATAGATCTGTCTGATTTTATGGGTTTCTAAATCCCCCATGAGAAGGTGGCTCTCCAGGGGATGAAATTCCGGAAGGGCATCCAGCGTGCTAATGATGGGAATGAGAGCATGGCGTAACTGTAGGTACTTGTAAAATTGTGTTTTATGTAGATGAAATTCGGTCTGTAACTGCTGGAATGACTTCAGAGTAGTGCCCTTCATCACATCGCCCAAAGTGGAGATACCTATCAGGTCCCACTTGCGAAATCCCACCAAAGCCACTACCTGTCGCAGAGGTGTACCGTGCCATAGGGGAGTCGCCTGAGTCAGGCGCCCTCGCCACCCCATTCGCCCCACGCTATGTCTCCCGAGCCGGATCACTGTACTGCAAGCATGTGGAAGGCAATCAGGCTTATGGTTACTATACAGTAACTAGAGGAGAGGGACCCCCTCCATCGCCGCGCGTTCTAATGCATCCAAAGGCAATTTTAAGGCTGTTGGTAAAAATCACGATATCAAGGAGTGTGTTGAAAACGCCGTGAGAAAGTCCCTGATAAGCTTCCTCGCCGAGAGTAACCGCAAGCGTGACCGAAACGCGAGTCCGTGCTCCTTAAAAAAAACTTCCATGAGGCCTGTTGGTCAATGTGTTGTTTTTTTGGTCAATAAACATTTTTTACAAACTTTATTTTATTTTATCTATTTTTTTTTTTTGACAGTGCCTCCACACCACTGCCAGGCAGTGGCGGATGGCACGGATCAGGGGTGGTGGGGAGGGGGGTGGAAAAAAATAATATTTACACATATCTCTTCATGTCTGCCGTCTCTCCTCCACTTCTTGAGTCCCGGTAGCAGGAAGCACACAGGTTCCCCTGAGCCAATCACAACGCTGCTTTCAGCAGCGTCGTGATTGGCTTGAGAGCCATGGTTCGGCGCTCAGACAGGGAGTGGGAGCCTGTGCATGTTCTCCACCCAGGCTGTGCAATACAGCCTGGTGGAGAACATGCTAAGTGCGCATGACTGTTTGGCTGGCCCAAAACAGCCGGCTAAAGCATCTAGCGCACTCTGAAAATTGATTCCCCAGTTGTCTACTGTAGCTTCACCTCAGTTTTGTAATAACCAACTAGAGTGCTTACATTCCAAATTCGTGACAAGCTGAACAACTCCCTGTTTCTGAATAGCTATACATTTTGAAACCTTTCCTATATACCAGGGAGAAATAAGCCAGCTTGAGGTGTTAGTACAGATATGAAACCAGCTGGTTAAAAATATGTTAGGGCATGTACATATTTTAGTGAATTATGGCATAATATTTTTTAAAGGACAAAAATAGTTATAAGAGATCCGTAGCTAAGTCCAGTGCCACATTTCTACATCTTTCCTCAGAATATCCATCCTCTCTCTCATTTCATACCTCCCGAATTTTAAAATAGTAACATTGCAGTAGATTTAGGTTTTCTAATCTTCCATTTAAATGTGTCACAGTAGATATTTAGAGGTGCAGGGAGCCACTCACAGACCAATCTTATATTTCATGTAATAAATGTGTGTTCCTATGCATAGTGAGACCCTTCAAATAAGTTAGTTTGTACATATAATTTCTTATTTTATTTTTTTCATAATTCCATTTGTCATTAATTGCATCTCCCTGTATGCATGTGAACTGCATTCAAAATTGTATTTATTGTGAGATAAATACAAGGAAACGATAAAACAAATTTAACAATCCGTGTTTGTCGTAAAAAATGTTGCACTGTACAGCTTATATACAACAACATTCAAAAGTAATCAATTAAAATATTTTAAAATATATAACATTGGAAATCAGGCAGAACATTGAGGCTACTTTTTTAAAACATAGTAAGGCTGTTATGGACTACTTAAGAATTGGAACACTTTAAAATTAAAATGCAAAGAAAGTAAAAGTAATGTTTTTGGGACTAATTTATGGAACTTGTAGACGCTGAGATAAGAATCTTTTTCATGTACATTCCTGGGGCCCGATTTCGATGGCTGTCGGACCGCAACTGACGGCTCGTCGGTTGCAGTCGACAGCCATCTGCTGCTGCGGTGGTTGGAGGCAGCAGGCAGAGGGACCGTCCAACGCTTTCCGATGGGCTCAAGGAGCCTGTCGGTGCGGTGAAAACACCTCCTAATCCCTTAATGACGGCGGTTCCACCATCGGGATTATGATGTCGGTTTCTGACAACCATTCCATGTCGTCCTTTCCGACATGGAAAGGATGTCGGAAAGTGACATTGAGGGCCCCTAGCAGGGTCCCCTTCCCTTTTGGCCCTCCGCATTGTGGCCTGGAGGGAACCTATGTATCCCCCTAAACATCCCTGCACCGTGTGGCAGGCACTTTGAGGTGCCTGCCACACGGTGCAGGGATGTTAGAAAACATCAATTTTTCAATGGAAGCTTATGCTGCGGGCCTTTTCTGCCCGCTGCACAAGCTTCCATTGAAAAATTGATGCGGACGGAACCGCTGACCTGAGGTCGGGCGGTTCCCAATCTGCAACGGTGTCGGGCGGACATGTGTCCGCCCGACATCGTAATTAGTCCCTTAGCTGACTACACAGGAAAATGAATTATTGTCCCCATGCTCATGGAGCAAAGTCAGATGCACATGGTATCTTAGACACTGGTTCTTGTATCATTATTCTAGTGAGGCTTTGGAAACACTTTTTAGTCATATTTTGAAATGCCCTTATGACAGACGGACGCACTATCAGATATTTCTATAGACATTATTGTCGCTCCATTTTCTCTGTGCCCGAAGAATGTGGTACTTTTTTATATTATTTTTTTCCAAGGGCCCCTGCCCCTACTCATTTCCTAGCAGCTTCTTCACCCAACTTGTCCATTGCTCTCCCACCCTCCCCATACCATGTGCATGTTTTTATTTATTTATTTGTAAATAACGTAGGTTTGGCTAGGGCACAACTGCTGCATACTGCTACTGGCTACTCACTTCTTTTTCATTGCGCAATTATTATGTTGTGTGAAAAATGACCTCGGGCAATCTAGGGCGGCAGAACTCCACCTGCCAGGTGACGCACTGCATCCTTCAGACTTTTGCCTTTTACAAATATTTTCACCTATTCGCCTCATACAGAATCCTCAAATTGGGATGAGCCATCAAAAGAACTATTAAGTAAATATTGAAACAATGCACAGGCAAAAATCCGACCAGACTCTTTAAAATTCTAAACTAGTTCATTATTGTTTCACATTTGCTTTTCATTTTACTGCAATAAAGGATGCTTCTCCATTCAGAAAAATGTATCAACATTTACATTTTCTAAACATAAAGGAAAAAAGCCAAGGTGACTTTGCATGGTTAACCAATTATATTTCGGTGTGCGTTGTATACATTGGAAATATTATTATTTATGAAGTAACATTGTACTTGTAGGAAGGTGGAATCTGACTATATGGTTGCCCCCACTTTTTTTTATGGTGTTTTGCTGGTTTATGACTTAGTTGGACTGGGATCCTGCTATTCAGGGCCCCAGTCTATCTGCTTTCTCTGTAAAATGGTTTCCATGTGCCTTAGGCACATCTCTGATTGGAATCTGGAGTGCCCTTATAAGTCCCTAGTATATGGTATACTATGTACCAAGGGCATAGGTACCTCAGAGGCCTACCAGGGGCTGCAGCACGTATTGTGCCACCCCTGGAAGGCCATCCAAACTGACACCACAGGTCTGCTACTGCAGCCTGGGTAAGGTGGTGCATGCACCCCTTACTGTGATATAGGTTACCTATATCACTAAATACATACACACATATAAACCTATAAGTCACTCCTAAGGCAGGCCTTATCAATCCTAAAGGCAGAGTGCATGGTTCCTATGTGAGAGGGTGCCCCTGCATGAGCAGGGCCCCTCTGCAGCGTTCGGAGACCATCTCTGATGCTGTTTGTAGTGCAGCCTGACCATATACTCTTAAGCGCATTATATCCTCGCGGTAAAATGCTAACTTTGGAATGGCTGCACCTAAACATGTCGTGTTTGGTGTCAAACATCTTGGAATACTACCCCCCGCCAATCCTGGCGGCGGGGGTAGCATTCCACCCTTCTAGAGGGAAAGACATGTTAACTCTGACTAACCCGGTAACTTCCTTCTGAAGCCCTGGCATCACAAAATGGATGCTGCTGCCACAGACACAAGTCTGGCCTCCTGCTGCTGGACGAAACTCCGGCAGGGGAGGCCTGGACAATAGGTTTCCTGTTGCAGGGAGGTGTGACCACCTCCCCAGACAGGATAATGTGTATTGGGGCTGGGTGGGTGCACTCTTAGAGTGCTTTGAAGTCCTGCACTGGGGAGCATAAGGCTCCTCTGTGCATATGCCAGTTCAAACCAGCTCAGGGGCTACCTGCCCCTGCTCTGGCGTGAAACTGGACAAAGGGAAGTGGGTGTAGCCACCCCCTCCCTTGACCCTCCCATAGGTGGGGTCATAGAGTTAGTCCCTCCCTGTTTTACTAGTTAAAATGGGGAACCCATGCCACAGCAAGATTAGATATCCCTGGACTAAACTTGGAAACTGAATCCTGGACCTTCGACGCTCTACATCACGATTAGAGGACTGAAGAATCTCCCTTGGGGTCAAGGAGTGACTCCCCTGCTTGGCAGGCACCAAAAACGATAACGACGGTTGCAAACTACGCCGCTCCCGCCGGAGTCCGAAGTCCCTGCAGCCCAAGAAGTGGATTTCCTGACTTCTCCAAGGCCATCGTGAGTCCCCAGCGAAGCTGAGGCAAGTGGACCCCACGAGTGACGAGGAACCGCGACCCCTGGGTACCGTGCACTATTGTCGAGTGCAACCCCTTCACAACGTTCTACGAACTTGTGCTTTGGACCACGTGTGGTCCCAACCTCCAGCAGGAATCCTTCCGAAGATCAGAGGCCTACACCGTCCCGAATGACCGTGGGCCCCTGTTGAGTGATTCCGCCCGAGGTGTCTTCGCGATCCCTTGCCAGCCGGCTCGTGGGTCCCCAGAAGACTTTCTAAAGAAACCAAAGGGCTCCCCTGGTTGCTCCAGGCCTGCCCTGACTTACCCTCGCTGGGTGAGTTCCCCAGACCTTGCTGGTCTGCACCATCGACGATCTTCAGCTACACCGAGACTTGCCGTTGCCAAGGCTTGTTGGGTCCAATCCGGTCGCCGACACCGCAGCACTCGACAGACATCGTGTACCAGCCCGAATCCCGCTCCTGGTCGCCGACAACGCCTCCTGGACCTCGTGGCTGCAGAAGCGAGACGACCGTCAACGCACCTGAAGCACTCGACATCGGTGGGCATCTGTCCATCGCCTTCCTGGTCACTGGCTAGTGACCCAGACTCTGTCCCCTCTGCTTTCAGGTTCACCAGAACTCCGATCCACTCTTGGATCCACCCGGATACTTTTCTCTTGGCCGCCAGCAGCACTTTGCAGCAGATCGCCATTCGAAACGACGACGAAACCCGACCCCGAAAGGCACCTATGCACCCGGCTTCCCTGGGTGAGGTAACAAGAGTACTCCGGTGCTCCCGTGGGTAGAGACTCTTCAAAGTCCTAGATCTCAAAGGGTTTTGTCCTAGTCCTCTTTAAAGTGTCCCTTTCCTCTATTTTCCCGATCCCGACTTTCTCCATAGAAGTTAACGGCGTATCGCGGTTGTGTATTTACACTGCACGCGTCTCCCGTGGGTCCCCTGTGTCACTACCTTGGGTGGTTCCTTGTGGTCCAAGCACTTCTAGAGGCTCTAGGCCTAGTGTATAGTTCAGTCGTGGTTCGCATACCACTTTATTGGTATATGGTTTGAGTACGCCCCTAGGGCCCAAACGTGTTTTTGTGCTATTACTGTGACTTAAGATCTTATAACCTATGTACTTCGAACTCTAGCCTCATAAAGAGACTAGAGGGGTGTGTTTAGTAATAAATACATATATTTTGAATATATACCTGGTGTGGTGCTCTTTCATTTGGTCACTCAAGAGATTATAGACTGGTAAAACAAGCTGCTTTACATTCCTTCAAGACTTAGCCTGAAGGCTGCTCTCCACAGCTACCACTAGGATAGCTTTCAATAAGGTTGTCTTTAACCTACCTACCATAAGAGTCGATTTGGACTGGTGCAAGGTGCCCACTATAATTAGTGGACAGCATATGCCAGGCCAACTTCTCACATTGGTGTGCAGCGTGTGGGATTCCAGCTTGCTATTGTTTTACCAGATAATCTCAATTGAATTGATCAACTGAAAACCACTAAAGGTACCTAAGGTACATATAATTTAAGCTTAGAATATCAGTAAGTTCTACTGAACTTAGAGTTGTGTGTAAAGGGATAGCACAACCCTTTCTACAACTCAAGAGAGTTTAGTAGGCCACACTAGAGTAGGTAGTGCATACACCACACCACACTAGTAATGTCTTTAAAAGCAGGATCTAGAGATGCCCTGCAGGAAGCCATTGAGCTTCCCCCTCCAAGTATGACACACTCCCATTCTTGGAACTGAGAGCATTGTGTAACGTGAGGAAATTAAGGACAGGCCAAAGTCCCACCACCCAACACCTCCAGGAGTTGTTGGTGGCTTATGATCTTAGTAAGTCCTCAGAGACTGAAGGGGTAGGAGCAGAGGGTGGGCCAGCAGATGAGGAAGGGGCCAGGGGTACCACTACCCCCAGCCCCCCTCTGAAACTGACCAGGAGGGTGACAATGACCCTGACCTGGAGAACCCAATCCCTTCTGGGGAAGATGAAGATGAGGATCTAGAGAACCACACCTTTGTCCCCCAGGAAGGATTATGAGTGTGCTCAGAAAGTCTAGGTCTCCTTCTCAGGAGTCTAACCACTCTGGCACCTCCATAGGGAGCTCTGTTTCTTCTCACAGGAGGGAATCCTCTCATGAGAGAAGAAAGAGACTGGTCCAGTATGAGGAAACTCAACTAGAGATCAGGAAGAAGCAATTGGCTTTAGATAGAGAATCCCTAGATCTCCTTAGAGAGAGAAGAAAGTTGGGACTAGAGTCCCATGGTGGCAACAATATCCCTAGAGATAGGGAAAGGTCTTATGACCATAGAAACCTAAACAAGATTGTCCCTCCCTACCAGAGTGGGGATGACATCCACAAATGGATAACTGCACTGGAGAGGGCCTGTAAAGTTCAGAAGGTCCCCCAGAGGCAGTGGGCAGCAATCTTGTGGCTCTCCTTTGCAGACAAAGGTAGAGACAAGCTCCTCACTGTAAGAGAAGAGGATGCTGACAATTACACAGTCTTGAAGAGTGCTCTGATAGATGGGTTTGGCCTAACCACTGAACAGTATAGGTTGAAGTTCAGAGACACCCAAAAGCTCAGACTCAAGACTGGGTTGATTTTGTAGATTGTGCTACAAAGGCTCTGGAAGGTTGGATACATGGCAACAAAGTGCATGACTTTTTAGGATTGTACAATTTGATTATGAGGGAGCAGATCCTTAATAATTGTCAAAACCAGCTTTTGCACCAGTATCTGGTGGACTCTGATCTGACCTCTCCCCAAGAATTGGGAAAGAAGGCAGACAAATGGGTCAGAACCAGAGTAAAAACTAGAAATCAGGGTGGTGGCCAGAAGAAAGATTCTACTAAGTCCCAAGAGAAAGGTGGGGATAAATCTAAGGATAAGTCCCCTACAGGGCCCCAAAATTCCTCTTCTGGGGGTGGGTCCCAAACTCCTTCCTCTCCTGAAAAGAAACCATATTGCCATGTCTGTAAAAAGCCTGGGCACTGGAAAACTGATCCCAGTTGCCCCAGGATTGGCAATAAAGAAAATGTTCCTCCCACAACTACTACCACCCCTCCTGGTACTACCAGTAGTAATCCTCCAGTTGGGAGTAGTGCACCCAAAAAGTTAGGTGCTTTTGCAAGAGGAACAGAGGTGGGCCCTAGTTTAGACAGGGACCCCTCAACAGACTCCTCTGACTCTGATGGTGGTATAGGATTTGCCACCTTTACCATGGGTCCCATAGCATTGGGCAGGTACAGACTGGAGCCAATGATTAATGGTCAGAAAGCTGTGGCATTTAGGGACACAGGGGCTAGTGTCACCATGGTGGCAGGGAAACTAGTCCCCCTCACCAGCTTTTACCTGAGTTTAAATACCAGGTGACCAACATTGATGGTGTCAGAACAGATCACCCCATGGCCATAGTCAATCTCAGCTGGGAGGGGGTCACAGGCCCAAAGAGAGTGGCAGTGTCCCCCACCTTACCTGTAGATTGCCTGATGGGCAATGATTTGGAAATTTCAGCCTGGGCTGAAGTTGAACACCAAACCCATCTTAGGATGTTGGGCGTCCCTGTAAAGGTTAGTGGGGCTGTGATGGCCACAGCCCCAGCCCAAGAATTTGGAGAGATGGAGCCTGAAAGAATGGCCCACTCTCCCCCAAAAGAGAGCACAAGGGTTGAAGAAAAGTCTTCTTCCCTCCAGACAGTAGGTAAGGGTCAGCCTCCTCAGGGAACTGACCCTACCCCTAGTGAAGGAACTGCCCCAGAGGTAGTCAGGCCTGGCCTGGCCACACCCCTGATGGCAGAGGACCCTTCCAAGGCGGTACCCAGTCTGGAGCAGGTAACCTGCCCCTCTCTACCCTGCCTCAGCCAGCCCAGGGCGGCAGAGGTCAGGGAGGTCAGTGGACCCCCCAGGGCCCCCTGAGCAGAGGAACCCCCCCATCAGCAGATTAGGGGCACCCAGTCTAGTAGCCCTAGCCAGGTGAAAATTCCTCTACACACTGAGGGATCCCCCATACCTTTATGTAGGGACCTCCCCCAGAAGGACTCCGGTAGGCAAGGGCAAACCTGGGACCAGAAGGTTCCAAACCTGCCATGTCCCTCCAGTGTTCCATCCAAAGGGACCCAACCCCCAGCTGTAGGCAGCCAAAGGTTGACCCTTAGAGCAAAGTGCAACTCAGTCATGGAAAGACAGGCATACATGGTGACCAGTGATCTGAGGAAGCTGAGGCCAACATTCCTAGGGCCTCACTTCCCTACTCAGACACCTCACCAGCCTTGTACTTTACCTAAGCACACCAGAGGTAGTGATTCCCCATGGTGGAGACCCTCTCATACCCTTAGGGTGAGGGATTGCTTAGTGGACCATAACATAGGGGGCAACCATGCTAGTGCAGGTGCTTCCTTATATGGCCACTTAGTCAATATAGGCTCAACTGGCCAAGGTTAGCCTTATCTCCTTTCGTTTGGGGGGGTTATGTAGGAAGGTGGAATCTGACTATATGGTTGCCCCCACTTTTTTTATGGTGTTTTGCTGGTTTATGACTTAGTTGGACTGGGATCCTGCTATTCAGGGCCCCAGTCTATCTGCTTTCTCTGTAAAATGGTTTCCATGTGCCTTAGGCACATCTCTGATTGGAATCTGGAGTGCCCTTATAAGTCCCTAGTATATGGTATACTATGTACCAAGGGCATAGGTACCTCAGAGGCCTACCAGGGGCTGCAGCACGTATTGTGCCACCCCTGGAAGGCCATCCAAACTGACACCACAGGTCTGCTACTGCAGCCTGGGTAAGGTGGTGCATGCACCCCTTACTGTGATATAGGTTACCTATATCACTAAATACATACACACATATAAACCTATAAGTCACTCCTAAGGCAGGCCTTATCAATCCTAAAGGCAGAGTGCATGGTTCCTATGTGAGAGGGTGCCCCTGCATGAGCAGGGCCCCTCTGCAGCGTTCGGAGACCATCTCTGATGCTGTTTGTAGTGCAGCCTGACCATATACTCTTAAGCGCATTATATCCTCGCGGTAAAATGCTAACTTTGGAATGGCTGCACCTAAACATGTCGTGTTTGGTGTCAAACATCTTGGAATACTACCCCCCGCCAATCCTGGCGGCGGGGGTAGCATTCCACCCTTCTAGAGGGAAAGACATGTTAACTCTGACTAACCCGGTAACTTCCTTCTGAAGCCCTGGCATCACAAAATGGATGCTGCTGCCACAGACACAAGTCTGGCCTCCTGCTGCTGGACGAAACTCCGGCAGGGGAGGCCTGGACAATAGGTTTCCTGTTGCAGGGAGGTGTGACCACCTCCCCAGACAGGATAATGTGTATTGGGGCTGGGTGGGTGCACTCTTAGAGTGCTTTGAAGTCCTGCACTGGGGGAGCATAAGGCTCCTCTGTGCATATGCCAGTTCAAACCAGCTCAGGGGCTACCTGCCCCTGCTCTGGCGTGAAACTGGACAAAGGGAAGTGGGTGTAGCCACCCCCTCCCTTGACCCTCCAATAGGTGGGGTCATAGAGTTAGTCCCTCCCTGTTTTACTAGTTAAAATGGGGAACCCTTGCCACAGCAAGATTAGATATCCCTGGACTAAACTTGGAAACTGAATCCTGGACCTTCGACGCTCTACATCACGATTAGAGGACTGAAGAATCTCCCTTGGGGTCAAGGAGTGACTCCCCTGCTTGGCAGGCACCAAAAACGATAACGACGGTCGCAAACTACGCCCCTCCCGCCGGAGTCCGAAGTCCCTGCAGCCCAAGAAGTGGATTTCCTGACTTCTCCAAGGCCATCGTGAGTCCCCAGCGAAGCTGAGGCAAGTGGACCCCACGAGTGACGAGGAACCGCGACCCCTGGGTACCGTGCACTATTGTCGAGTGCAACCCCTTCACAACGTTCTACGAACTTGTGCTTTGGACCACGTGTGGTCCCAACCTCCAGCAGGAATCCTTCCGAAGATCAGAGGCCTACACCGTCCCGAATGACCGTGGGCCCCTGTTGAGTGATTCCGCCCGAGGTGTCTTCGCGATCCCTTGCCAGCCGGCTCGTGGGTCCCCAGAAGACTTTCTAAAGAAACCAAAGGGCTCCCCTGGTTGCTCCAGGCCTGCCCTGACTTACCCTCGCTGGGTGAGTTCCCCAGACCTTGCTGGTCTGCACCATCGACGATCTTCAGCTACACCGAGACTTGCCGTTGCCAAGGCTTGTTGGGTCCAATCCGGTCGCCGACACCGCAGCACTCGACAGACATCGTGTACCAGCCCGAATCCTGCTCCTGGTCGCCGACAACGCCTCCTGGACCTCGTGGCTGCAGAAACGAGACGACCGTCAACGCACCTGAAGCACTCGACATCGGTGGGCATCTGTCCATCGCCTTCCTGGTCACTGGCTAGTGACCCAGACTCTGTCCCCTCTGCTTTCAGGTTCACCAGAACTCCGATCTACTCTTGGATCCACCCGGATACTTTTCTCTTGGCCGCCAGCAGCACTTTGCAGCAGATCGCCTTTCGAAACGACGACGAAACCCGACCCCGAAAGGCACCTATGCACCCGGCTTCCCTGGGTGAGGTAACAAGAGTACTCCGGTGCTCCCGTGGGTAGAGACTCTTCAAAGTCCTAGATCTCAAAGGGTTTTGTCCTAGTCCTCTTTAAAGTGTCCCTTTCCTCTATTTTCCCGATCCCGACTTTCTCCATAGAAGTTAACGGCGTATCGCGGTTGTGTATTTACACTGCACGCGTCTCCCGTGGGTCCCCTGTGTCACTAGCTTGGGTGGTTCCTTGTGGTCCAAGCACTTCTAGAGGCTCTAGGCCTAGTGTCTAGTTCAGTCGTGGTTCGCATACCACTTTATTGGTATATGGTTTGGTACGCCCCTAGGGCCCAAACGTGTATTTGTGCTATTACTGTGACTTAAGATCTTATAACCTATGTACTTCGAACTCTAGCCTCATAAAGAGACTAGAGGGGTGTGTTTAGTAATAAATACATATATTTTGAATATATACCTGGTGTGGTGCTCTTTCATTTGGTCACTCAAGAGATTATAGACTGGTAAAACAAGCTGCTTTACATTCCTTCAAGACTTAGCCTGAAGGCTGCTCTCCACAGCTACCACTAGGATAGCTTTCAATAAGGTTGTCTTTAACCTACCTACCATAAGAGTCGATTTGGACTGGTGCAAGGTGCCCACTATAATTAGTGGACAGCATATGCCAGGCCAACTTCTCACAGTACTAAAGGTACATCGTATTTGATTGAGGCTTTTTTGTACAACATACTCTGAACTGAATGCCTCCTAAGGGCTCTCAGATTTAAAAGTGCGAAATAATTAAACATGGTGAAGTAAAGCAGTCTGCCCATGATTACACATTTGGGCGAGTGGTGAACCTGGGATCTGAGCCCAGGTTTCGCAGGCACACAATGTTTAGCCTAGCCACAGGAGTTATGTATCCCAGGCTCTTACAAAAAAGGTCAATGGCTAGTGAGTAGGTGTCACTCAGGAGCAAAATTAGAGCAGTGTGATAAAGCTAGCTTGCACCCTATAAAAAGTGACATGATGAATCTACCTTGTACCATATAAAGATATATCTAGAAACCTAGTGTGATTAAATAATCAGGTGTGTAACCCTTCAGGGGGCCCCCAGTCCTTCAGGGGGCTGCATTCAGTCGAAGGCCAGTGAATATCCACAAAATATGGGAGACTCAGGGGCCCCTCATCACACTGTGGTAGTGGAGGGCGCCATTTTGTGGTACGCCACTATAAATAACAGACAGAACTCAGGCACAAAAGCACATTTTTCTGGGCACAGTTAATGTAAATCAATCAATCTTGTAAAGCGCGACTACTCACCCGTAAGGGTCTCAAAGCACTGGGGGGCAATGACTGCAGAGCTGTTGCAAGGCACTGTTGTTCAGTCGAAGAGCCAGGTTTTGAGGTTCTTTCTGAATTGGGGCAGTGACGGTGATTGCCTTAGGAGGAGAGTCAGGGTGTTCCAGGTCTTTGCTGCGAGGTGAGAGAAGGATCTTCCCCCGTGGTCTTGCGGATACATGGGATGGCGGCTAGGGCCAGTTGAGCGGAGCGGAGGTCTCTGGTGGGTGCGTGGAATGCGAGGCAGTGGTTGAGGTATGCAGGTCCTGTGTTGTGTAGGGCTTTCTAGGCATGTGTGAGGAGCTTGAAGGTGATCCTTTTGTTGACTGGGAGCCAGTGGAGGTCTCTCAGGTGGCTGCTGATGTGGCTGCGGCAGGGGATGCTGGCTGAGGATGAGTCTGGCGGAGGCGTTCTGGATGCTTTGCAGTTTCTTGAGGAGTTTCTGGGTGATGCCGGCATAGAGTGTGTTGCCGTAGTCGAGTCTGCTGCTGATGAGTGTGTGGGTGACCATCTTTCTGGACTCGTTGAGGATCCACTTGAAGATCTTTCGGAGCAGGCGTAGCATGTGGAAGCAGGATGATGAGACGGCGTTGATCTGGCGGTTCATGGTGAGCAAGGAGTCCAAGATGATGGCGAGATTTCTTGCGTGGTCTGTGGGTGTGGGCGGAGGTCAAGATCTGCAGGCCACCAGGAGTCGTCCCAAGCGGAGGGGGTGGAGCCCTAGATGAGGACTTCGGTCTTCGCTGAGTTTAGCTTGAGGCAGCTGTCCTTCATCCAGGTAGCGACAGCCTTCATCCCGTCGTGGAAATTGCTCTTGGCGACTGTAGGTTCATTGGTGAGGGAAAGGATCAGCTGGGTGCCGTCGGCGTAGGAGACGATGTTGAATCTGTGCTTCCTGACGATGGCTGCGAACGGGGCCATGTAGATGTTGAAGAGAGTCGGGCTCAGGGAGGAGCCCTGAGGCACTCCGCAGCTGATTTCTGTAGGTTCCGAATGGAACGGTGGTAGCCTGACTCTCTGTGTTCGGCCAGTGAGGAAGGATAGGATCCATTCCAAGGCATTTTCGCGGATGTGGGCGTCGTGGAGTCTTGTGCATAGGGTGCATTGGGAAACAGTGTTGAAGGCGGCCGAGAAGTCAAGGAGGATGGAGACTGCAGTTTCTCCTCGGTTGAGGAGGGTGCGGACATCGTCTGTGGCGGCGAAGAGGGCGGTCTCCGTACTGTAATTGCTTCGGAAGCAGGATTGCGAGCGGTCCAGGATGTGGTCCGCCTCGATGAACTCGGAAAGTTGGGCGATGTTTGCCTTCTCGATGACCTTGGCTGGAAAGGGGAGCAGAGAGATGGGTCTGAAGTTCTTGAGGTCCTTCGGGTCGGCAGAAGGTTTCTTCAGCAAGGGGTTGATCTCTGCATGATTCCAGTCTTCCTGAAATGTGGCGGGGTTGATGGTGCGACAGAGTTGGGGGGCGATGGAGGTGCCGGCTCTTTTGAAGATGTGGTGCGGGCAGGGGTCAGAGGGTGATCCTGAGTGGATGCTCTTCATGATCTTGAGAGTGTCGTCAGTGGTCAAGGGAGTCCAACTGATCAGGGTCTGCTGGGGTCTGGTGTCGTTGGGTGCGGTGGTTGTGAGTGGGGTGAGAGGGTCTTGGGTATCGAGGTTGTTGAAGCTATCATAGATCGCCTTAAACATGCGGTGGAAGAAGGTGCCGAGGTTGTTGCAGAGGTCTTGGGAGAGTGGGATGTCTGCTGTCCCTGTGCTGGGTTTGGCAAAATCTTTGACCACAGTGAAAAGTTCCTTGCTATTGTGCGCATTTGCATTGATCCTTTCTTGTAGGGCCTCTTTCTTTGTTGTTCTGATGAGGTGGTGATGTGCGCTGACAGCGGTTTTGAAGGCTGAGCAGTCTTCCATGGTCTGGCTGCTCCTCCATCTCTTTTCGAGCCGTCTACAGGAGCATCTGGACTCATGCAGGGCGGGGGAGAACCAGCTGGCTTTTTTGGAGTGTGGTTTGCCTGGCACTTTCTTGATAGGAGCCAGTGCGTTGGCGCATTTGAAGATCTAATGGTGGAGGTTGCGAGCTGAGGTATTAGCATCCGCAGAAGTCGGAGGTGGGGTGTTGCTGAGGTAGGTGGTGAGCTGTTCTTCGGTGACCTTGTTCCAGCATCTGCAAGGGCATGGTGGTGTACGGTGGGTTTGTTGAAGGAGAAGTGGACGCAGCGGTGGTCAGTCCAAGGCAGCTCGGAGGTGTGGCTGAAGGAGACGTTATCGCTGGCGGAGAAGACGGGGTCGAGCGTGTAAAGCGGTGTAAAGCAATCAAGCAAACTATATGGATTAAATCATGCACCTCAGTTGTGGGTTTAGAGTACTTCATGTGTTATATAGCTGGCCTCGACAGATTCAACAGCAAAACTATTTCAGCATCCCACTGAAAATAGTAAAACATATAACCACGAGAATGCAATCACATAAGGCAGGTTCCAGGCTCTCAGTGGGTCAGTTCTGTGAAGTCCAGCTGGGCTGCAGCAATTATACAATGTTTCACTTTATAGTTTGTTGTTTATTTTCAACTGCAGTTTCAGTTGAAGCTAAAAAACATACATTTCAGATTTGTTCTCTGCCTTTACTGTACTTCTGAGTTTCTATTTAAGTTAGCAGGATGTTGCCCCTCTCTTTATTTTTTATAGCACTGCCTTAGAGAGCAGAGAGAGAAGGCAAGCTCTGGTTTAGCTCTCTTCCCTCATTAATATATGTCCTAAAGTAAATCAAGAGGCAGTGATTTGGTCAAGCTTTTTTTTCACCCACCCATACCAGTGTCAGCACTTTCTATTAATAAAATGTCATTTAGACGTATTGATGCTGTGTGAGTCTCATGGGATGAGGGCCATAGGCAAATATGGGAAAATCCATCCGGGAAAACTCACAAAGAAAATCCACATAGGAAAATACACATAGGACAAGGATCAAGGTGAATGACCAGGGACCAGGAGGCAGGTATGGTCATGATGAGGGGCAGGGAAAAAGAAGTAAAGCAGCAGGAAAGGGACAGAAAAGGAAAGATTGCATGTGCGGCAGTCATATTGGGGCTGGAGGTGGAGATGTAAGCGCAACATAGCCACGCAGGAAGCTCAAGGGATTCTACCCACTGCCGGACACAGTGAACATAGTTAAAAAAAATAGAAATATAAGGGTGAATCACAGCCCTATTATGTGAGAAAACAATAACATAACTTGGTGATCTAAAGTCGAATTCAGGAACTAACCTACAGATACTCTTCCTGTGACTGTATGGTCAGATATAGTCATACTTTAATGGCACAACCTCGTGCTGGGGACAGCATAGATCAGAGCAAAGAGCAGGCGGGAGGCTGTGTCCTTTGGTGGCCCTCAAGAGTAAGGATAGAAGTAATCCTGGAAGTTGGCCTACAGAAAATAGGGGTTGGGCTTCATAAGCGGAGCACCAAAAATAGGTACCATTTTCTCATTTCAATAATTCACATTGACCTATTTCTATAAGATGAACAATTAAATAATATATTGATATTAAAAATTAAGAATTATCATGGCTACCTTTGGAAAAAGGATCATATTTAAAACCATCTGTGTGGTATATAAGTCCAGCTATATGAAAATCACACCTTATGTGGCAAACCTCTTGACTGTCTCAGATGGCTATCGGTGTCAGAGGAGCAAGGACCCAATCCTTCTTGGAACTCTAACATTCAAAATAACTTAAGCCAAGAAACAGTCCTTCTCTGAGTAGCTACCAACAAGTGAAACTCCCTCACCAAATGTTTGAGCATTCAAGCCACCTTCCCCTCTTTCAGAAAAGCATTGAAAACTGTTCTGCGCCTTCATGTCTTGAATTAAAATTCTAAAGAATTAATTGTGGTAATTTCATGGATTTTGAAAAACAAAGCAGCATTGTTTTTGAAAGGCTTAGAACGATGGTTCATATGGATGTAGACAGCTGAAAAGGCTTCCTTAATGCTGTGTAACATTATGAACATGTTTAATTTAATATGCCAAATACCTCATTGTAATGGTAGCTTGTAATGAAGGTCCTCTGAGTAATTTAGTTAAGAACTGCAAAGCCACATTTTGTGGACCAGAGTGTTTATTTTTGTTTATGATAAGCAAGGACAATGAAAACTAATTTGCAAAAAGTACATTTATTCCAATACGTTTATTTCGAATGTAACATCCTTAAAAACTCACAGTATATAAAACAATTAAATTCATATGGTCGTGCACACAGCAAGTATAAAACCAAATAAAATGTACAAAACCAATGAATCATCTTATCTTGATAAAATACATAAATTCAATAATTAATACTAACAATTCATTACAGAATTCAATTTAAAATGTTTCTTATTTAGAGACAAGGCTGTGAGTTCCAGGAATTCATTGTGCATAGATAAGGTTACTCAGTAATGCGGAGAAGACTTTTTTTGCGTATACCCCATGCAGAAGATAAAAACACTGGTAATTAATACTTCATCCATATTAGTTCTTAAAATTCTCAATGTCATTTCACATTGTCTAACCCCTAAAAGGCGTCAGATTGGCTTAATCCACTTCTTGCGGGGAGCTTGATAATCATTACAAAAGGAAAGCAAGTGTTGGAGCATTTCGGGCTTATGACCACAAGGACATAAAGTGCTAGTGCAGAATTTCTCTCCCCATTGGATACAGAAGCTATGGATTGGCAGAATCTCATATCTAAATTTAATATCTATCTTCTTCACATGGAGGCACATAGTTTTATCAAGAAACGGTTCAAATAATGGGACAGATTTATAATCTAAAAGTCTATCTGTCTGACGTCCCGATTTATGTTTTTGCAACTCCTCTTCCCATAAAAAGGCCATAAGTTTTTCTTTGATAACGGACTTGGGTGTCAGGCGAGCATCAGCAGGAGTTTCCCAAAGGGTAGCAAGGCCTAAACTATAAAACATAATTCTAACATACCTCAACCAAGTGATTCTGATATAGCCTTTTAAACACAAGAGTGCTTTGAGGGGGGACCTGTATGGATCTAATTCATCTGTGGACCAGAGTCTTTGCGGATACAACAGAGGTCTTAGCTTGACTGTCATAGAAATCGGTTAAAGACCTGGATCAACTAGTTGCATTAGGAGAGGAGCACTCTGGGAGACTTAGTAAGGATCACATGCATTTATTTTCAACCACCGCTAACCGAGATTAATTTTCGTGACTCCATAGCTCCCTTCCATACAAGGCCATCCCCTTGGCTTTAACATTATATAATTGAAGGGCTGGAGAGAGGGTTCTGGACTTTGTATTTTTAAACAGTTTAGAAATGGCCATAGACTCCTATCGTTGCTTCAATGCACTCTTATTAATCTGATATAACCAGGAGACGTTACTATTCAGCCTTAGTCCTAAATAGTTGAAAACTGACACTTGCTCAAGCATTTCATTTTGTGCTTTAATGAGCACCTTTTTTGATTTAAAGGGGCTGAAGGACATGTATTTATTTTTCTTAGTGTTTAATTCCACCCTTCCTTCCGAACAAAACGTTAGGAAATGATCAATCATAGCTTGCAGTGGGAGTTTTAGAGATGAGGAGTGCACACAATAGCGCTGGCATACTGATGTGATTTGTTCATGGCGGAGCCAAAAACGAACGGAGCGACCAGCCTCGTGGTCCCGTGGCCTGTTCTCGGTCCGGGAGGCGCTCCCCTGTGGCAATCTTACGGCGCGCATGGGGTCGCGGCTCACCTGGAGTCTATCTGGGGGCGGCCGCGGAGCTGACTGGAGTGGGCACTGCAGCTGGGGGGGAGCAGTGGGAGACTGCGCGGCTAAAGAATCGGAGACGCCTGGAGGAGATTGTGAGGGGCCGCGACTCTCCAGTGGGTCCTGCCGGTAAGCAGACGAGTGCCTGGCGAGCCTGTTGCTGTGCCCGCTACTGCTCACTGGGCGGTAGGCGGAGGTTCGCACGGCTGCTGTCAGATGAGCCGGCGGAATCGCGGGGAAAGGGAACGGCCCTAACTGCAGCCCCCGGCGCGGACTTGCATGCGGCTGGCGGCGGCCCCCTGGGAGCACCGGAGGCCTTGCAGCGCGGTCCCGCTTGCAGTCAGGAGTGAACGTACTGGCTGGCGCGGTGAACTGTGAGCCTGCGAAGGATTGCGGGAGGACCGGGGGGTGCCCCGGGTGAAGTGTGCAGTATAAAGGTAAAACAATGCCAGTGGATCGCTTGGGCCCATAAATACAGGTGTGGATGCCATTTTCTCTGGTGGACACGGGGCCTCTGAGGACGGGGTGCTCTGTTTGCCAGCTAGCGGATCGTGCAGTCAGTTCCAAGGTGTTTGGGGGCAGGGATGGTGACCCCAGAGAACATTACCGTGGCCACTCATAGAAACAATCGGGAGAAACAAAGCCGCTCCTCCTGGGCCTTGTGCAAAACAGAGCCTGCCCAGCACTTGCACGTAAAAACCGGGTGTGCCGGTCGAAATTGTGCCTTGTTATACGCTTGCTGAAGCGGTGCAACACCAGAGGGGGACAAACCATGGGGAAGACTGACAATAAGCAGCCAAAGATGTGTTTTGAAAAACGATCAAGACAGCAGGAGGCAGAGCTTGCGCCTCCAATGTTAGTGCCAGAAACGCAAATGGATTCTGAACAGGAAGATGAAATCAGGGCCATGCTGCACGAGGTCAAGGTCAGTTTGCGTGCAATAGATTCAAATCTGGACTCTCTGGCGGCACGAATGGACCACGTAACGCAAAAGGTAGAGAAGCACGAAGCCAGAATCGACACACTTGAAACCAGAGTCTCAGATTCCGATGACCGCCAAACCGAAGCGCAGGAACAACTTCTCCCCATGGACAAGGTCCTTGATGTCATCAGGGCAAAGAACGAAGACCTCGAAGCAAGATCGAGGAGAAACAACGTTCGCATCACGGGGATTCCAGAGACCACAAACATTACGAACATGGAGAAATATGTAGAAGCTATGCTAAAAGAGTTATTCGGAACAGATCTTTCCGAAATGTTTTTGGTTGAGCGTGCCCACCGCACGCTGGGCCCCAAACCTCCTCCTGGCGCCCAGCCCAGACCGATACTTGCTCGCCTCCTAAATTACAGAGACAGAGACACTGTTCTAAGGATGGCCCGTGAGCAGGGATCAATTCAATATCAAGGCAACACCATCGCTTTGTTTCCGGACTTCACCCAGGTGGTCCAGGCGGCGCGGAGGGAGTTCATTCCGGCAAAAAAACTGTTTCAGAAATCAGGCACTAAATACGCAATGCTCTATCCTGCCAAGCTCCGGGTGCAGACTGGTAGCAGACCTCTGATATTCACAGATGCAAGTGCAGCGCTCAAGTTCGCTAAACAGGCTGCAAGGAAACATCATTGTAGCTTGCTAAGTGTAATTGTTAGGTAAAAATGTGCTTGGCCACCCTGTTGCTTCGCGACAGGGCAGTATGCCGGCAATCCTACTCTCCACCTGGGATAATTCCCAATAGCCCTAATGCACAAAGGGCGTATGTTGCAGACGGGGTAGGTTAATGGGCAAACACAACCTGTTTGGGGGGTTGGTGTGGGAGGGGGGTGGGTTGGGAATGTTAATGTTCACTGTTGTTTACTGCAGATTGCATTTCTGATGCAGATGCTACTTTTAGACCTAGGGAGATGTCTACACAATTCACATATCTTCATCAAGGGGTATGCGGGGACTTCTGCTGCTGCGAGGCGACTAGAGCTATACGAAAGGGTGCAGTGCGACCGACACGTCCACTCAGGTACATATGCCGACACCCAGCGCGATTAGATGTCAACACTGAAATGCATCACTTGGAATGTACGAGGTCTGAATGACCATAGGAAATCCAGACTGGTACAGTCTTATCTCATCAGACACTTAGCAGATATATGCCTACTGCAGGAAACTCACCTGAAAGATGCCCGCTCCAGACTGACCTCAAACAGATGGAGTGAGGTGTACATGTCCAATTATTCAAGTTACTCGCGGGGGTGGTGATCCTGATTAGGAGGGGTATTCCTTGGAAAATGCAGCAAGCGGTCACGGACCCTGAAGGCCGCTTTTTAATCATACGAGGTACACTTTACGACCAGCAGATCCTCATCACTAACACATATGGCCCCAATACTGACAATCCTGATTTTTTCTATCATGTCTGTAACAAGGTGCAGTCGATGGGTGACGCCGCAATACTGTGGGGAGGCGACTTTAATGTAGTACTGTCACTTACTGCCGATAGAGCAGGCTCTTCCCGCACGCACCACCCGCAGGCAGCTGCTGCCCAAAAAGGACTCATGTCAGATCATCATCTGTTGGACACTTGGCGTATATTCAGCCCCACCGCCCGCGAAGGTGCATGCATAACGCAACAACACCACGCTTGGTCCAGACTTGACTTTTGGCTAACAACTAAGGACCTACACTCCTGGGCTATTGATGTCACACACCACACTCGCACGCTATCGGATCATGCCCCTGTCACGATAAGATTCTCAGTACCGAAGCCCTATATTCAGCCATTTGCGTGGCACCTCCCCCCTAATGCGTTGCTGGACGCCGTATTCAGAGAAGAGATCAGGAAACATATAACAGAATACTTTGAACACAATGTGGGATCAGTGGACTCTATGGGGACGCTATGGGAAGCCTTTAAAGTGGTGATCAGGGGGTCTTGTATAGCCCTGCAATCGGGAGTGCACAGGGATATCCGGGATTGCCTGGGCAGGCTGGAGATTCGTTCTTTAGAAATTCAATACTTTCATTCCCCATCATCCTCGATATTAGGGCATATACGCAGCAAGCTCACAGCCTTTCAGGAAGAGGCGGTAAGAGAGACGAACTTTTTACATAAACATGCAACAGCACGTCGATATGGGGAAGGGGACAGGCCCGGAAAGACGTTAGCGAACCTCCTGAAACCACCTAGAGATCACAGCGCTCTCCACACCTGACGACCAGATGGCAAGCACACCACCAGCAATTTTAGACACAATGAGAAACTTCTATCTACAGTTATACACCTCTCAGTCAAACCCGCCAGAATCTGCTATCCTAGAGTATTTTGATTCGATAGAACTCTTGTGGCTAAGCAGGGCACATCATGAATATTTGGATGTCCCGTTCACTGTGGAGGATGTACGAAGGGTTATAAATAGCTTGCCGGCTGATAAGGCCCCAAGGGCGGACGGCCTCACGTCTAAATTTTATAAGGAATACTCAGAGCTGCTTGCCCTTCACCTGTTAGCAGTCTATCAAGAAGCCGCACAAGATGGAGTCCTACCCAAATCGATGCGCCAGGCCATCATCATAACACTGTTAAAGCCTGAAAAAGATCCCTCGCGGTGCGACTCGTATCGACCGCTCTCACTAATCAACTTAGATGCTAAGATCTTTGCCAAATTAACGGCCAATAAATTACAACCGTTAATCTCACTAATCGTCAGGCCTGATCAATCCGGATTCGTGCCGGGCAGGTACACCTCACATAATCTTAGGACAATATTCGCGTTACTGCATTATATCGCCCCTCACATCTCGGCGATTGCTGCGCTATTAGACGCCATGAAGGCCTTCGACTCTCTGGAATAGAGGTTCTTGTTCTCTCTTCTCCACAGGTTGGGATTAAGTCCCCTGTTCATTCAGCAGATTAGGCTTCTATACACCTCGCCCACGGCAAGAATTAAGGATTGATCTCTGAGCCCATAAACATCACCAGAGGAACCAGGCAAGGGTGTCCTCTGTCACCCTTATTATTTGCGATAGCGACAGAACCATTGGCAGCCAGGCTAAGGCAACACCATGCAAACTGGGGGATTGGGTTCACGACTAGAGGGCTAACTGTGTCAATGTACGCAGATGATGTTACTCTATATATGACGGACCCAAGGGAAAATTTCGCACCAATGACAAGAGAGTTAGTGCACTATGGGGGCATCTCGGGGGTGGTGGTTAATTGGAGTAAATCCATCATTATCCCATTAACATCAGGAACACAGGCCTTCGACACTGAATACCCGATAGCTTAGGCGGACGGCCCAACGCGGTATTTGGGCGTCTGGATCAGCAGTAACCTGCAGGAGATCTGGACGGCCAACTACGGCAGGGTGGTGGACTGGATAGAAGACCGGGTAAAGAGATGGAAGTCATTGCCTCTTTTGCTAGCGAGCCGCATTGCCATAACAAAAATGATTATCCTGCCAAAACTATTGTATTTATTCGTTAATATTCCCATACCAATCACGGTACAATTTTTTAAACGGCTCAGGTCATTAATGATTGAACTGGTGTGGGCAGGGGGACAGCCTAGGATATCCTGGGAGATACTCACATTGCCGCTGGCACAGGGGGGACTTGGCGCTCTGGATTTCGCACTCTATGCGTACAGCGCCCAGGCCCAATTTTTACACTTTTGGCTACACCCCATACCATTCCAGCCACATGTGGCAGTTGAAGTGGACAGGGTAGCACCACTTCCCTTACGCACGGCACTATACCAAAAATACAAATGCCCACGACACGAAATGGACACCACTGAAACCCTACGATGGGCCTGGGGCGGGCTCTGCAAATGGGCAAAAACTGACACATTATATGCTCCATCAATACCATTAGCAAATAACCCGCTGTTCCCACCACTCATGGATGGAAAAGCGCAGGCGCGCACACACTCAAACAACATCCATACTGGTAAGGATTTATACCCAGGGGAAACTTTCTTAACGCTCCAACAAATGTGCAGCTCTGCACCCCAATCAGCGCTAGATACGCTATTATATTACCAAATACGTGCATTGTGCCGGAGCAGATTCAGCACATTTCCAGACCGGCCTCCGTCACTACCGGCACTAGAAAACATAATCACGGTGGCATCAGGTCGAAAACTAGTTTACACTGTAGTGTGGTTTGTGGCCTCATTGTCGACATTGCTAAGTTAGCTTAGGCTTAGCTGCCATGATGCCTTCTTTGCGCACGTTACTCTGTGACTTTGTTTTTCCAGACTCTGCTTGTGCCCATTCAGCATTAGAACTGTCTGCCTTTTTGCCTTTCACCTTTTCTCATGTCCTCTGTGGGGTTCGTCTGCACACAATGTACAAGGTCGAAAAACAACATCCCTTGTTATTGCTGTTCTGGTCAGCCCCTCGCACTTAGACATAACATGGACTACAGCTACGCCGGGAGAAATTCATGTGCTTTTAATATTGTGATCTCCCTGTTTGTGGCACTTGGAGAACAACCTTTCCAGGGAGAAGAGCTGTGCTTGTCTGATGAGGTAAATGTTGCATCCAGATCTAGAGATATGGCGGTCCCCCGAACAAAGCCCAGAGGTCTTCTATTTTTATAATAAACTAGTTCCTACCACGGAGAGGGTGGCAAGGCCTTTTAGTCCTATATCCACTGCCTTTATAAAATGCTGTCCCCGTTTGTATTCTATGGAATTGTAACCATGCTTACTGTTTTAACTTTATGCATTATGCTGCTAGTACTGGTGCGTGTACTGTGTCTTAGACCACGTTAGTTGAAATAAACATTTTAAACTATACTGTGTCTCTTAATACGCATGTTGTGGACAAGTATGAGTGAATTATGAAAGAGTGTTCTTGCTCCCGCGATTCCTGAAAGAGTCCGTGTTCTGGGATGTCTAATCATTGGTAGCTTCGCTGTAGTACGGAGAACGAATGTGACAATATAACTAGTCGGATTGGGATTTTGGGTACTAAGGGGTATGGTTGGTACACCACTATACACTGAGGTCCTTTTTTTCCTGCGCATAGTTCTGTATATGTGCAGAATCCCCACAACATGGCGCCCAACGTCGGGCGCTTCTTATCTGCGAGACGCTTGAGTAGTACTTGTGCTTGTCCACAATTCCCTTCACTTATGTTTCCGGAAACATATATGAGGGTGTTACCTCCTATATTGATGTTTTTATAGGTTCTTTCAAGCTTGAAGTTATTAAAAGGTGTTCTCTTTTATGTTAACCCTATATTGCGCTGCACGCACTAGGTTGTTGTTCATTCCTGGTCTTAATGGCTGCGAATGTAAATATACCAGCACATAGCTGCGCTGCGCTCCGAGCTCATTTAGCAGCTTATGGAGTGCCTGACGCGGGTGTCGCTCTCATCTTTGTGGTTCAGGCTGATCCGGCTTACCACTTTGAGGTGTTTTACTCATGGGTCACTTTCCCGGCGGTGGAAGGAGCTGACAATTTGTTTCACGCTTATACCCACACCGCCCTACCCAACGTTTATCGGCCTTATCAGGCTCTTGAAGTACCGCTCACGGCGTGGCAACACCGTGTTTGGTATAATGGCGCCCTCCCACATCCGGTCATACCGATTCGTTTAGGCCCCTTATCGATAGATGGGGCCACTTGGCCTGTTTTGGCCGGGTATACCCCGCATCCACGACATTTAGCGGTTCCAGTAGATGAACTGCGCATTTTGCATGCGTCTTTAATCCGCGTGCACAGGGCTTTGGAACAATATGTTACAGGCAACGTCCAGATGGCCCCTCCTGGAGTTGCGGCACATCCAGCTGGACCGGGCGGTGTTACCATAAGTCCCGTCATGGTTAATTTGGTGATGGGCAAGCGCCCACAAAATAAGGATGATTTGCCTTATTGGCTTGCAGAAAAATTTGACCAGCTGGAGGCTGTATTTCCAAATACTTTTCCTGTGGAAAAACACAGGATTTTGACTATTTGTTTGCCAAAAGACTTAATTCCCGAATTAACAGAATGTAACAACTGGGGCAAGGTATTCGCAGCAGTGTATGCGAAGTGTTTCGGCACTCCTTCCATGACGGTCCTTCCCTCTGTGATTAAACGGGTGCAGGATGAACATGGTCCTGAAGCGGCTGTGAAAATGGGGATGAGACTGGTGGGAGTATTCGATGTTGTGGCTGATCTAATTCTTGCGAACGTCAATGGTGATGCAGTCAACTTTCAAGTAGCTAATGCTTTGGCTTTCGTCCCGGAGCTGGACAAGCCACGCGAATTACCCAAAATTATTGCCCAGGCTTATAAAACCATTGGCCGCAATAGTTTGGGGGTTAAGCCTTTTGCTAAAACGCATACTCAAACGCAACCTCAACAAAAAACTCAGTCTGATAAAGACGAGAGGCCGGTCTTTTCTAAAAAGAACTGGAAGTTGAAGAAACAGGGAAAGCAACAAGCGAAACCAGGGTCGTGTGCTGCGTCCCCGGTTTCAGTATCTTCTGAACGCACTTATGATTTGCGCGACCGCGCGAGAATTAGGTCTCCTGATAGATTTCAAGTTCCTGACCAGCCTTCTCCTCGTTCTTCGCAGGCACCATCGACCTCACAGGCTGGTGGAGGAGACCGCCAGGATAGAGGCAGGGGTTGTGACGCCCCACAGGGACGAGACCAACCTCGACAACCTGGCAGAGGGAAACAAGAAGAATTTCCCCGTCCTCGCCCGCAGTGTCAGAAGAAAAAAGTTGCTGCTTTAACAGCGAGATATGCCACAGACGGTGAGAACGAGACTCCTGAATTGGACGTGGGCAGTGACACTGCTAGACAGCGCAGCAGAATTACCATAGTGCGGGAGGCACTACGTCCTCATGTGGAGGCGACAGCAACTGACACATACATTACTGTTGAGACTGCTGACACCCGAGTGGCACCCCCTTACAGACTATTTAATATTGTCCTGCAAATTGAAGGTGACATTGAGCGTGTTATTAAAGGGATTTTTGGGGAAAATCTGACCTTCTTATGACATTTTGCTGGCGGAGGCAGATTGGCCGCCCCATTCATACTTGCTGCACATAGAGGGGAGGAGGTAATCCTTCCGAGCTTTTCTCGTTATGTCCCCAAGGACAAGGCGGAGGCTCTTGCAGCTGAATGGGTTGTGGCCCAGGCCCCGGTACTGTACCGTAATCACGTGGGCTGGGATGAAGATTCTCCACCCCATGATATACCATTGCGGTCTTTGCCACAGCCTCAAGCCCAATATCCCCTCCGGCGGGAAGCTAAGGGTCCCGTTTCCGACATTCTGACCCAGTTAGAATATCGAGGAGTAATTTAAACATGCGTGTCACCAATGAATAACCCCCTTTTCGTGGTTTCTAAACCCGATGGGTCGTACCGCTTGGTATTAGACTACCGGCATTTGAACTCCCATTGTCGTACTTTTGCGGTACAGAATACCCGTAGTTCTGCGCTAGTAGACAGTCTTGTTCGTAAAAAATACAAAACGACTCTAGATCTTTCCAATGTTTTTTACACTCACAATTTGTCCCCGGACTGCGGCCAATGGACCTCGTTCACTTCCGGTGGAAAACAATTCAAATTTCGGCGTTTGCCTATGGGCTACAAGAACAGCCCGGGGGTCTTCGCCGCCCGTGTTGTCTCTTTGTTGGACAGCATAGACCCAGATGCGTATTCGTACGTGGATGATATATATCAGACAGACGACGAACTATGGCCGCATCTTTCTCGAGTAGACCGCATTATTCTTGAGTTTGAGGTCTTAGGATACAAATTTAATTTTGCCAAATCTCACATCGCAGAATATACTGTGCTATTTTTGGGCTATGAGCTCAACAATGAAGGTAGGGGCTTAGCTCCCCACTTCCTGGAGAAGTGCGCACTTCTGCGCCCTCCAACGACCCTGAAAAAACATCAGTCTTTGCTGGGTTTTTTTTAACTTCGGGCGTTCTTACATTCCCGAATATGCCCAGCGTATCAAACCTCTTTATGCCTTGATACAACCGACCTTTTCGATGTCATGCTGGCTTCCGGAACATTCACTTATTCTGCAATCTTTGCAGGCTGATTTGCTTGAATCTAAGTTCTTATTGACACATGATAACCGCACGAACCTGGCGATCAGAATTGTGCCAGGGGCCGTAGGTTTCACGTACTTGACGTTTAGCAAAGGCGACACAGTACCTATTGCCTATAAGTCACATCTGTACACTTCGGCCGAGTTGCGCTTTTCCACTGTGGAGAAAGTTTTGACTGCAGTGCAAATGGCGATTCTTAAGGAACGCGCACTGGCCCAGGGAAAACACATCTTGGTTGTCACCCCCTATCCTGCCCTTGAGGCAGTGACAAAAGCAAGTGTACCAAACTCTAAGGCTTTGCACCCCCGTTGGATACAATGGGCTACTTCTTTGACATCTCCGGATGTCACTTTCATCTTTGATTCCTCTCTTCAGACACAGGAGTTCTTACAGTATGAATTTGTTCATCCTCCTCCTCTGTCTTTGCTGCCGTTTGAGGAGTACAAATGTATCATTTACACCGATGGTTCGACGCAACCGGCCATGGGTTCTAAGCATGCGTACTCAGCAGCATGTGCTATTGTGGCCGGTCAAATGATGAACGGTGAGTTCAAATCGAGTGTTGTGCACACGCAGGCACTGGGAGACAGTACCGCACAATTGGCCGAGCTGCGTGCTTTGGTGCTCGCCCTTGAGTTTGCAGACCCGCAGGTGACTACACTCATTGTATGCAATTCTTACTACTGTGTCCAGGCTTCTAATGACAACTTATTCTTTTGGTCGCAAAACGACTATAGAGATTCTAAAGGCATCGCAATTAAGCATAAAATGCTTTGGGTTCGAGTCGCAGAACTTAAACAACGTCTGCCTCGCACACAGGTGATTCCCACTCGTGGCCACCAGCGTGTGGGCGCACACGCAGTCAGTAACAATTTGGCAGATGAAGCTGCCAAATCAGCAGTAGCCACGTGCTCAGTACCACCCGTTACAAGATCCATGACAAAAATAGATAATGAGATTTTGGCAGCTGTTGCTGCAACAAAGGAAGGTACTAATTACCCACGGGGATTCCCTTCCAAGTACTCTTATCACTTAAGTCCCAACCAGGTTCCTTATGTAAGAGTTCCAGACGTTGGTGATCGGCTGATCCCCAACGCAGACCGCAGAAATTCTTTGATAACAGCCGCACATGAAGGCTTGGCTTCGGCCCATGCTGGTGTGTCTGCAACTGTTTCAATCTTGCAGCAGCGTTACTGGTGGAGTGGTTTATATAAACAAACCCGGACTTATGTCCTTTCTTGTGACATTTGTCAACAGATTAAGCCTTCTACGGTTACACGTCCGCCACAAACACAGCTCTGCATTTCTAATAAACCTTTTGGTTGTGTATACCTTGATCACTGCGGTCCATTTTCTTCTGACACTGCATATAAATATATCTTAGTTGCAGTTGATTCGTGCACATGTTTCATCTGGGTGTGGCCACAACGCAGTGCTGATGCTCGAAATGTCATCAGGGATTTGCGTGTCTTTGTGGGAATTTTTGCCTGTGGCACCTTCCATTCCGACCAAGGTCCAGCGTTCGTCTCTAAGGCGTACAAGTACGCCATGATGTCTATGGGGGTGCTGGTGCAATTTTCGTTTCCATATCGGCCTGAGGGCAACTCAATTGTGGAGGAAATGAACCGTGACTTAAAGCAATCCTTGACAGCTAGAGTCTTAGGTACTGGCAGGAACTGGCTTGCCCACTTGTATGGCGTGGAACGTGCACTTAATAATCTCCCTAGAAGATCTCTGGGTGGGCGGACCCCATATGAAATGCTCTTTGGCATACAGATGTTTGTGCCAGACCTTGATGGTCTAGACGTGGCGGCAACAGCCGCAATCTTTGACGTAGATAATCATTCTACTATGTTGCAGGACCTACAAGAGACCCGTGACAGACTTGCACGCGAACACTTACCTTCAGCCACTGATGCTGCGTTGCAGATTCTGGTTGCCGGCTGGCTTCCAAAGATTGGAGATCTGGTCCGAGAGAAGGTGGAGAACAAAAAATAATTTGGCCCCTCTTATCGTGCACCGGTTCCAGTTCTTGGCTTGAAGGGTACTCGTACAGTCATCTTACCACCACTTCCTGGTCGCAAGGACAACAGATACATCTCAGTGGACAAGGTCAAGCTACAACATCTGGCCGATCCTGAATAGTGTTACACCGGCGGTATCATGTCCGGCAATTTCAAGAAATCGTGGCCCTCCTGTCTCCATAGGCGCTGATGTTTCCATTGGGATGGTAGCTTTGCCAGATCGCCTGCTCAATCACCCGGCTTCCTCCTGCAACGAGGAAACCGAGTATGTATACCCCGCAAGTGAGTCAGTGGCTCATTTACCTACAACTCCACTGGGCCCAACGCGTTTTTCTTTTGATTCGTCTTCCACCTCATCACTTATCCCGACCAAATTCAGTATTTTTGTATCCAGGTTCAGAGACAATTTTTTGGTCCCTTCGTAGACATACATCTTGTTGGTGCTATTCCTGATTTTTCTATTCATGTCCATTGGCTTTGTGACAGTTTTTTTCTTGCTCATCAATGGTCTCTACTTGCCAGAACGCTCTGCAGTGAACTCTGTTGCTGGAACTTTGGCTCCGCATTCTTCTTCACACATCATGAAGCGTGATCACACATTTGTGAACATTTCAGCCTTTCCAGTTGCAGATGGCATCGTGTGGGATGCAGTGAATTTCCAAATCCATGGACCTACAGTAATTATTAATGTACCAAGTGTGCTTAGTGTTTCCATGGGTGATGTGGTACAAAGGAATATTCATTCAGATGATTGGGATGTGCATGCCATTGAATCGTTATTTTCTGATTTAAAATATTATGCTGCTTTTAATGCTGAGGATTTGTACTTGAGTTCTGCTAATTATGCCGATTAATATTGTTACCAGCATTACGGTAACCATTTTCTGCATAAATCCAGTACACTTCGAGGTAGTTTCAATTATACCGAGTGGGAACATTGCCCGACCCCTCTGCAAGGTAGCTCCCAAACACTTAAAAATAAATGTACTTACTTTACAGACTTTGATAAATCAAACCCAGGGTCCTATTATTTTAAATTGAAAGTTTCTTCGAATCAAAAAGTTATGTTGACCCACACCAAATTGCTGTATTCCAGTTCCTTTATGGACGCATTAGCTGTGGGTGGCTATGAGCACTGGAAGAACACCATTGACTTAAAATCTATTTGGGGCACTAAATCTTGGCAGGTACGCAGTACAGAAGCTTTGCACCGTGCTTGCCTTAGCCCCACCCAAATATTGTTTTTAAATAGTACTATATATCTAACAACTTGTTTGGGTTTGGCTACTTCCAAACAATTGAATGCACCTTCCATTCCTGTGTTGTCTTCCTGGCCAAATAGAAGCTTGCATTTACATATCTCCCTTGAAAGTTTGCAAGCTTTGTTCCGAAATAATTCCTTTAATTTCTCTGCTATTGATCGGTCAGCCTGGTTGGCGTGGCCCATACCATCTAACGCCTGCCAACTGCGTTTTTATAACTCTACTCCTGGTTACAAACAGGATAGGCCAGACCCAAGGTTTTCTGACTCGCACACAGTTACTACATATTCTGTTGGTAAATTATGTAAACAGTGGTTTCAGCACTTTACATTAGATTCCGTAAAACAACATTTATCCCTCCTATCAGGCAACATTGATCTGTCCCACTTTGTTCTAGGGCCTCGCGGTCCACGACCTAAAAGATTTGTGTATGCGACCTATAATGAAATCTGGAAGGATTCACAAATAGAAGCTGCGTCCCGTTTACGGGAAATAGATCAAGCAAATCTAGAAAAAGTGCTTGCTGTTGTCGACAATAGTATTAACACCCTGTCTTCCCGCATTTACACATTGGAGAATATTGTTTCATCTGTTGTTGATATTGTACAAGATTATGTATCTGTGTTATATCATGGTCAGAATCAATTGCGTTCAGTGATGCAGTTTGCATGGACTTTGCAAACACTGAAAATGGGGAAGGTTCCATGGCATTTTTTAAATACATCTGCCTTGTTCTTACCGTTTAATTTAACTGAAAAACAGCAATTCATGTCCATGAAAGATGCAACATACACTCTCCTACATATCGAATCTTGCTTGTGTTTTAAAGGGCGTTGCAGCTCCTGTTATATCACCTACTTTCACTGTGCTTGCTATTGGTAGCTTTCTGCTTTTAAATAATCAGGACTGCTGTGGGATGCAGGCAGGCATCCCCTACATTGTAACAGTTTCTCACCGCGTTGTGTGCTGCAAAAATTTGCTTTTTCCACCCCCGTGTGGGATGGTAGATAGTTCAGTTTGGCCTTACATACCTACTCTGAAGGCGGATTTCAATAAATTGAGCAGAATAAAGGCGCCATTATTAAACCAGGAGGTTATGCTCACTTCCGCACGGGAGACCTTCGTCCTCCAGGTGGCTAGTACCCACAGTGAGATACAGGCCCTTTTGAACACAAACCTCCCCCAACATTTCGGTGAACTGATTCACCGTATATTTAATGCATCTAATACCGAAGGTCTTGTGCACTTCTTTAAAGTTGTAGGCTCCGGCCTTTTGACCTCCTTTCAGACTATATTTGGTGTAATTTCGGCTTTTATTCATTCTATTTTTTCCAGCATCTTTGGAGGCTTCCCATTGATCCTAGCGTTAGCTGCTGGAATATTGCATATATTTTGCCTGTTGCGCAATGGCTGCACTTCCTGGGGGTCTATACGACCAGCGTGGCTACGGATGCTCCATGAACGCATGATTGACAGCTTCGGCATCCTACCACTGGCGACACTCAGCGTGTCTTATGGACTTTCTTATCGCTTTGCGTATTTCACTTGCGTGCAACCTGTGATGTCCTGCTTACGATGTCCATTCTCTTGGTCCTTGGATATTTGCCTCTCCAATACTTCTTGTTCGGACCCGGATTTCGACCAGTTGATGGGCCCCTTAGTGGCCCATGAACGGGAATGTTCCGGGGCTGGATTAATGGCGCGTGCGGCTGCACTTGGGGTCTTGGCGCAATGGGATATCTGGGCGGCTGCTCAGCATCTCCTACAACGAAGTTATATTGAGCATCACGCAAGTTGTCCCGCAATGCTGATCACTGCTCCCTATTGTGAGGAACATGAATGCAGTTTTGATTTGTTGAACTGGATGGCGTCTCTTTTTTCAAACGATGACAATGATGTCTTTCTGGAAGGTGTTGCAGTTTTCTGCGCATACACGCTGATGGATTAAGGACATTGACTTTCAACGAACTGCAATGCTGGATTTTTTAAATTCTTTTTGAGTGCCCTATTTTCTGGCCCTATTTGGTATTTTTTTATCCCCAAATTTTTTCCCATTTCCTATCCTTCAAAGGGACATTTCCCACAAATAGACGCTTACATTCTACTCCATCTATTCGAATTCTGTTTTCGTCCTATGTCTTGCCCTATGGACTGACCAGGGGAGGGTGTAGTGTGGTTTGTGGCCTCATTGTCGACATTGCTAAGTTAGCTGAGGCCTAGCTGCCATGATGCCTTCTTTGCACACATTACTCTGTGACTTTGTTTTTCCAGGCTCTGCTTGTGCCCATTCAGCATTAGAACTGTCTGCCTTTTTGCCTTTCACCTTTTCTCATGTCTTCTGTGGGGTTCGTCTGCACACAATGTACAAGGTCGAAAAACAGCGTCCCTTGTTATTGCTGTTCTGGTCAGCCCCTCGCACTTAGACATAACATGGACTACAGCTACGCCGGGAGAAATTCATGTGCTTTTAATATTGTGATCTCCCTGTTTGTGGCACTTGGAAAACAACCTTTCCAGGGAGAAGAGCTGTGCTTGTCTGATGATGTAAACCTTGCATCCAGATCTAGAGGTATGGGGTCCCCCGGACAAAGCCCAGAGGTCTTCTATTTTTATAATAAACTAGTTCCTAGCACGGGGAGGGTGGCAAGGCCTTTTAGTCCTATATCCACTGCCTTTATAAAATGCTGTCCCCGTTTGTATTCTATGGAATTGTAACCATGCTTACTGTTTTAACTTTATGCATTATGCTGCTAGTACTGGCACGTGTACTGTGTCTTAGAGCACGTTAGTTGAAATAAACATTTTAAACTATACTGTGTCTCTTAATACGCACGTTGTGGACAAGTATGAGTGAATTATGAAAGAGTGTTCTTGCTCCCGCGATTCCTGAAAGAGTCCATGTTCTGGGATGTCTAATCATTGGTAGCTTCGCTGTAGTACGGAGAACGAATGTGACACTATAGCTAGTCGGATTGGGATTTTGGGTACTAAGGGTACACCACTATACACCACTGGTTGGTACACCACTATACACCGAGGTCCTTTTTTTCCTGCGCATAGTTCTGTATATGTGCAGAATCCCCGCAACAACACTATCACACAGAGGGATTTTCCAATAGTCGTACCACAATCACACAGAGCATGGGAGGAGGACATAGGGGAGGATATAACAAACGAGCAGTGGGGCTTCTGCTGTAGGCAGTTGGAACAATTGTCTCCCAACTATTGCCCAAGGCTCATCCACTTCAAATATATACATCGCCTTTACCGCACTCCGACACAGCTACATTGCATGGGGCTGAGACCAGACACTAACTGCTGGCGGTGCGGGACCCATCAAGCGACCTTCATCCACCTAGCATGGCAGTGCAGGCCAATTGCCAACTTCTGGTTGAAAATACTGCATCATATTAAGAATATAACCGGGCAGGAGCTGGCTAGCACACCACTGGTGGCGCTGCTGGGGCTTGTCCAAGATGTTCCACCATCGGCAAGGCGGCTCACAGCAATGCAGCTGCTGCTGGTGAAGAGACAGGTGGCCTTGCACTGGGGTGCCACTTCCCCCCCCCAACCACGAGAGAGTGGATAAAAGACATCACATACTGCAGAGACCAACTGACCTGCTATTGGGAACTACTACCGACACAATCCCGTCCCAAAGACATATGGTCCCCATTCACAAGTTGGCTCGGTTCTGCTGCTGCGGATGATCCCTGATCCTACCTGTACAAAGAGACCGGTCTCATGTCCGCACCGGGCGGATGCCTGCTGTTTAGACTGATGGGGCAAAAATGCGATAATCATATGACCTGCAGGTTCAATTGGTGGGGGCGCACCACGGGAATGTATTCTCTCTCTTGCAATGTTGATAAACTCAAAAATGTTGACTTGTGAATGTTATGTCTCCCTAGGCAACCAGATGCTTCATTAGTCATATAATGTACTATGTTCATTGCTTATGTTTCTTACATGAAATGCCAATAAACAGAATAAAAAAAAAAAAAAGTAGCGTTGGTTATAAAAGGCCTGGCCTTCCTCCTCAAATGTCAGCACTGAGGGCAGTGTGGGCATTGAAGTCCTGCTCCAGCTCCGTGAAATGTCCCCAAGTACATTTAACAAAATGGCATTGTAAGCTGTTTTTGTCTTGAAGCCCGAACATCTATATTACAACCAAAGTTTAAGCCATAAACAATATGAACAATAACGGTTCAAATCCTTCTGTGAATAATAACACATATGCAAATATGGTGCTCTCTCAGCCAATAGGGTGACTTTGGGCCTGATTTAGGCTTTGGTGGGCAGTGTTGTGCCTGTTTGGATAGCGAAGGACATTACCTCTGCCAGACTGACAGTCTTGGCAGTTCCCCTCAAAGTATAAAAGATTTCTTTTGTGGACAGCCACCATCGGTTTTGATGGCTGTTCACCTAACTTTTAAACTTTTGTTGTTTCAGAAAAAACTCACAAAGCGGGAGTTTGTTTCTAAAAAACAATTAACTAATGACCTCCTGCTGCCTGGTAGTTTTCTCCCACTGTGTATGACTCAATACTTGTTTTTTTCTGTTCCTCTGTGGTGGTGACAGACAGAAAAAAAGGACAGAGGAAGGGAGATGGCGGGTTGACTCCGCCGAGGGCCCGCTCCATTCCGCTCCATTCCGCATCTTCCCGCTCACCGCTACCGCGAGGCCGGCAACCATTGAGGTGGCATGTGGCTGCGGTCTTGCAGATTCTTCTGTTTTGCTGAATTCTATCGAGAATTTTACCTGGACTGTGCTATTATATCTTGCTGCATCTTGGTGCGCAAGGAGAACGGAGGCAGAGGTGGCACGGGAGCCTTTATCTTCATCTGTTGTTTCTGCTGGATAATATCGATGGCATTTCTCCCGGCCGCATACCATGCTGAGTGCTGAATACAGGAGAACCAACAGCGCCCAGCGGCGATATCTTGAGCCCTTGAGCCCATGAGCTCCTGGAGGGTGTATTTTCTTGGTGGCCCCCGGCCCTGGTTTGTAGCTTTTTTCTTTCTGGACTGCCTCTTTCGTTTTCTGTGAATACCGCAGCGACCCCTTTCAATGATTCACCTGTGGATGCTCTCCCCTGGTGGGCCTTGATGGCTGTTCTTTTCCTGGGCCACTACCTTTGTTTCTTATTCTGTGACTTTGTGGGCGCCGACTATACAGCCTGGTATTTTTTGCTGGGAGTTCGCGCCTGTATCTCCATAGCACACCTCTTCAAGGCGCAGGGATGGCCCCACAGAAGGCCAATGCCTCTCAAGGCACCCGGGGCATTCGAGGGGCTGCTAAAAACTGGGGTGAAGACGTAACAGTGCTCCAAGTGGAGAATCCTGGCTTAAACCTGGAACCCATATCCTAGGTCACTACACCCTCTCAAGTGGGGCGCCCTATCATGAAACTACTTAAGACAGGGGCAGTACAAAATGTGATTATGGCCGCATCCAAGGATTTAATACTGGGGGATGTCTCCCATCTGGCAGAGACTTTAATGGAGGCAGCGGTGGCGACCCCGGCAAGCCTTTCTCCATTTTTGCTCCAATGACATGGCCATAACCAGGCACAGAGTGTGGATCAGGCAGCGGATCAGGATGCGGTGCAGGGTCAAGAACCTGTGGCAGCTAAGTCAATGGTGGATCCTCCGCAACCCTCCAGTCTTGTCCTACCGTCTCTTCAAATAGGGCTCTTAACTGTGGCTATAGGGCTGCCCCTCAGGCAGGAATCTTCATCAGAGACCATGCAGGGTGTAACACGATCAACAACTGTAAGTACTGCATTTGATATTTCTCATCCTTCCGGGGGGGGGGGGTTTGAGGCGACTGAGTCTCCATCCGCTACAATAAGGGAAGACTTAAAGGCTGATTTGTGTCCGCAAACGGGTGGAAAACTGGGAACCACCAGACGCTGTGCTAGAACAGAGGTGAATGTGCAGGGGACTGGTTCAAGCAAAAATGACAGTGATCATCCACCTGCATTAGGGAGCTTGGACTCCGCCCTGCAGGTAGATACTATCCCCACTCAAGGCATCTCCCTTCCTGATAAATCTACAGTAGTGCAGACTAAGCCTAAAAAAGAAATCTTGTGGATCAAAGCGTGTTGCACCCTGTATCCAAAACTACAAAGCACTGGCAGGCCGACAGGACAAGTAGCCAAGGGGTTAAGAGCAGCCCACTCAGGAAATGGGTTACGTCGAAGGGAGAAGTTAGATCGATTATCTCTCATCTATCTAAGATTTTTTCGGGGCCTGTAGGTGGGAATCAGCACTCTGAGACCCAGACCCCTCACAGGTGCTCAACCCCAAATGTGGCATCTTCCTCTGATATATCATCTAGGACAATGTCGGATCACTCTCCCTCACTGACAGTCAAGGAGACTGCAGGAGGTGCGGAAGGGGCTGTACAGGAACCAACTTTAAAAACAATTATGTTAGCCCTGCAGGCTCACAGGACTGAGGCACAGGCATACTATAGTCAGGCAAGAGTAGACACCGTACAGTTGCAAAAGTCTTTGGAGGAGGTTTCCGGGCGAATTAACAATCTTACAATGGATGTCAGTGAACTGCAGCAAAGAGTGGCTTCTAGTGAGGAGATAGTAGCGACAACAGCTAAAGCTACTGAGAGCCACGAGAGCTTAGATTCCTCCAAAATAAGATCGAGGACATTGAGAACCGACATAGGAGGAATAATCTTAGGATCTTCGGGATACCAGAGGGCAAGGAGGGCTCAGATCCCTGACAATATATGGTACAACTATTCAGAAGGGCCTTCCCGGATCTGAATGATTGGGACTGGGTTACGCAAATACAAGGTGCCCACTGGTTTCCTCTCGCTCACAACATCTCTGGCCCTAAAAGCTTACAGCCTCGACCCTTGCTGATATACATCGAAACTTCCTTCTGCGACAGGCTATTTTTTTGTCGGCCCGACCAACATCCCCGCTCTCAGTAGACAGCATGACAATAGTAGCCCGGTCAGACCTTTGCAAATCCACAATGGATCGGCGCTGGAAGCTTTGGCAATTTACAGACCCATTTAAGGCTGCTGGTGCACAAGCTTTTTTACAGGAATCTGCTCGTCTCAAGATTGTGATGGATGGACGTGCCCAGATGTGCTGCTCTGAAGAAGATGCAGCACAGGCACTTGCTTGACTAAAGGGGACAAAGCACTAGCATGCTTAATACTTTATATACTTTCTCTCACTTTTTTTACCTCATTTGTTTCCCTTTTTCTCTTTTTTCATAAGTGGTTGGTGGCGGTGGGGTTGGGTGGGTGTGGGGTGGGTAGGCGAGGGGCTCTCTCCGGGCCTTCTTTTTTTCCATCAATGGCCCTAGGTAGGGGTGATTCCTTCCTAAGGATAGGGGTAGGGTGGGGGTGGGTTTGGGGGGGTGTTGGAGGTACTTGGGGTAGCTCTAAGCCAATCTTTTTGGACTGCTCTCTGGCTGCAGGCTGGCTTAGCCGCAGGGGGTTGGGGGAGGGAGGTGGGGTTATCGTCATAACTTATGAATCTCATACAGGTTGAATGTTGAGTTTACTACAGGATACATTAGGCCTATGCTGGGATGTCAAGACACGGGAATTCAGTTATTTTTCTGGGTTACAGATGGCTAATGTCGCAGGGATTAATGCACGGGTCAAGCGACAACTGGTTCGGAAGGAGATTAGTTATTATAAACCAGATTTGGTGGCACTAATCAAGACACACTTGGCATATAAGGATAGAGCCCTTTTGAGGCAGCTGAATTTTAATATAGTTACCTCTACTTCTCAGACCACATCGATTCGGGGGGTAGCTCTCCTTTCCTCTAAAAAATTTGATGTCCAAGTTTTAAAAACAGAAGCTGATCCTAGGGGTAGATGGGTATTGGCACAATTAATGTTATATTCTTTTAAATTTGTGATCTGTCTTGTTTACAGTCCAAATATTGCCGACCCTGAAATTTTTAATACACTTTCATTTGAATTATTGGATTAAGAGGGAGAATTGATGTTAAAGGGAGTCTTCAACTTTGTTATGAATTATGGCATTGCTTCTACCAATCGCAGGGTGACTTCTCGTAAACCAAGAACTAGGACTTCCTTAAATGACTTGATTAAGCTGTATGGTATTTGTGATGCTTGGCGCACTTTTTATCCATTAGACACCGGCTATACATATTACTCTTACCTGCACAAACAATACTCAAGAATAGACATGGTTTTTACTAAACGCACTCTGCTAGATAATATGCAGATGTCGGTGTGTCCGAGGATAGTCTCGGACCATAACCCGATTTATTTTCATTTTTCACCTGATTTGAAGTGGGTTAAGCCTGAAAGTCCTAGGATCACCTTCCCCCGGCATCTATTAACTAATTCCGAATATATACAGACCTGCTCAGGTTTACTTAGGGAGTTCTTCTCTAGTAATAGAGTATCCGCTTTCCCTACAATAGTGTGGGATACTATGAAAGCCTATGTCCGCGGTATAACGTTACAATTTGTCACGAAACAAAATAGAACAGCAATTGCAGAAGCAAACACTCTTCGGCAAACAGTCCGCCAACTAGAGATACAACATGCCCTTAGAATTACCAAGGGCGCTACAGATGTACATCAAATATTCTGCCAACTGTTAGATATGCGATCTCGGGTTGGACGCAGATTGAAAGAACAGGTTGCGGCCAAATATGTTAAACAGAGACAGCTTTAATATGAATATGGGGAGAGGGTAGGCCGAGTTTTAGCAAATCAAATTGCTGAAAAGCAAACTAAGGGTAAAATTCAGGTCATCAAGGTGTTGGATGGTAAGCTCTATACAAAATCCAAACTTATCTTGGAGCAATTTGCTGGGTTTTATAGTAAGCTCTATAGTCAGTCACAGCTGTGTGATCAGCTCAAGTGTAGGGAATATATCCAACAGTGTCATTTACCCTTCCTTGTGGCGGAGCACACATCTGACCTACAGATAGGAATCTCTAGTCTGGAATTCGAAGGAGCACTCAGGACTCTACCCTTGGGCAAGGCTGCAGGAGACGATGCACTCCCAATTGAGTTCTATAAGATGTTTGGAGAAATATTACGGGCGGAATTTCTCTATGTGGTGCAATATATTCAAGCAGTAGAGGCGGTTCCGGATAGCTGGAATACAACTAACATTGTGGTCTTTTTAAAAAAGGACAAGCCGGCGGATGATCTGGGTTCTTACAGGCCCATTTCGCTGATTAATACAGATCCCAAGTGGTTCGCTAAAATTTTAGCTTGTCGGCTCGCTCCATTGATCTCCGGTCTAGTATCCCCACAGCAACATGGATTTGTTCCGGGTAGAGATACTACGGAACATATCAATACAGCAATTACAGCATTTGATATCGCCGGTAAATGCATTTAGAATATGGGTATGATACTACTTGATGCTGAGAAGGCATTTGCCCAGGTGGAATGGGGTTGCATATGGATCATGCTGTCTGCCTTTGGTATAGGCGACAAATTTATTAAAATGATCCAGGCACTTTATACGACCCCACGCGCCCGGGTCGCATATGCTGGCTGTTACTCTGACCCTTTTCGCATCTACTGTGGGACAAGACAGGGGTGTCCACTTTCGCCCCTTCTTTTTGCCCTTTATATTGAACACTATCTACAATCTCTTTTTAGGAATGCAGACAGACAACCATGGGTCTATGCTGATCGACAACTTAAACTTACCGCTTATGCGGACGATGTGGCAATTTTCTCCTCCAATCCGGCACTAGCTGTCTCCCAGATTTTTCATGAGGCATGTATTTTCGGGGTATTCTCTGGTTACAAGTTAAATATAGGAAAAACACAGGTCCTTTTGAATTTTAACTCTGAATCTCCTATTCAGGGGGCTACCACTTCGGCGGTTTATTTAGGTATTAAGATATGCCCTTTGGTCTCAAATATAGTTAAAATTAATTATGAAACTTGACTATCGGCCACTATCATTAAATTAAAATCATGGAATAAGCTACTGCTCACGATTATTGGGCGAGTTAATATTATAAAAATGAATATCCTCCCAAAGTTTTTCTATTTGTTTTGAGCAATCCTGCGGAGGCTTCCGATTATTTTTTTAGGCGCCTCGACGGTGCTATTAGTAGTTTCATCTGGGGATATCGGCGCACTAGGCGCACCAGTCGACTTATGAAATCTCCCTATAAATTAGGGGTGCTTTCACTCCCGGATTTTAAGCTCTACTTTTGGGCCGCTTTCACTGGCTGTGTGCGTAGTTTACTGATGTACGGTGATTTTCATCAAATACCACTATACTATCGGCTTGCTTTAAGGGCAGAAGCCATGCTTTTTTTTTTACCGCCTCCAGGATCCTAATTATCATAAGAGGGTGCGGTTTATGGTATTGAAAGATATCATCTGTATATGGAAGGGACTTTGCAAGAAATATTCCCTAGGGTTTCTTAATCAAGACACCCCCATTTGGGATAACCAAGCCCTCACTTCTGTTTCTGCTGATGTAACTTGCAGAGTATGGAGACACTGCATTGTTATAACAATGGGCCAACTATGTGACTCAAATGGGTTTAGATCCTTCTCAGATTTGCAAGCAGTCTATAAATTGTCTCATCATTCTTTTTTTAAATATCTCCAACTGAGGGATTATATCCACACGGGACATGAAACGATGAGCAGCATTGACAGTTCAGAGTTCTCTGCATATTTTTTTAAGCCCAACATTAAACCAACTATAAGTGCGATGTATCAGGCATTGTCACACACTGTTATGGATGATACCCAACTATTGGCAGTAAAATGGAGTAGGCTTCTGGCATCCGAGGTATCGGCAGCCAAGGTTCAGATGTCATTAGAATTACTGGACCGCTCAGCCCACTCTGTGAATCTCAAGCTGCAGCACTGGTGAATGGTGTGTCTTTTATATTACACTCCGGATGTAATTCTATAATGGGGAGCAACACCGTCAGTAGACAGGACAGATAGAACTATGTGCCCTAAGTGCGACCTCCTGGCCGCCGATGCCCTGCACATGTTTGCGCTCTGCCCGGGCTTGGAAAAATTCTGGAAAGGGGTGATAGAATATATGCCATTAGGTTTGGGCTTTGCAATACAATTGACACCCAAGGAGATAATGATGGGTCTTAAATATGATTGTATAGGAGGTTTACAGCAATTGGTCACAATTATGCTTACGTCTGCCCGACTTTGTATCGCCCGAGCATGGATTCTAGAGAATGCCCCTAATGCTTTAGAATGTCGCACCCTTCTCTATCAAATATACGAATTGGAGCTTGTACTGGCTAAGGCAAGAGGCCTTTCGGCGATGCTAAAATACGACAAGATTTGGAGGAATCTTAGATGGGATTGCTTTAATGCTGGTGTTGCTTAGGCTAGTTTCAGCTTAATCTCCCCCTTTTTTCTCTTGTTTTGTGTCCACAGTCTATATTTAGTTATACTACTAATATTTCTTACCTATGTGATACTTGAGGGATTTCCTTCTGGCATGAATTAATGTTGGACATTAAATGGACATATCTATATTTGAATTGCTATGGTTGGTTGTACTGTGCACTTTCTTTCTTTTTTTTCTCTCTGATGATGCTATCCTGTATGAATTGCGCAGATGTATTGATTTATGCCTTGACCAAAAAAAATATATATTTTTTAAAAGAACAAAAAAAAAGGGCATTACACTGTTCACCCTATCTCAGACAACACCTACTGTATCAGGCCTTCAGAATAAGATTTCTGTCGATGGAGCCAACAGAGGGTACGTCGACAGTAACCTAACAGTCTTCTCATCCCTAATTTAGGAAGGCAGAAAAAGAGTTTGGTGGACAGTGTACTCTGTCACATATATGCCACTGCAATCTCCAGGTGCCTGCCTTTAGCCAACGCAAGCACTTAGTGCCCCCAACACTAGCCTACTAAAAAGTCAACTTATTTAGAGCCTTCTTTGGACCAATTCCACTCCACAGAGGGATAAATTAGGATTGAACAGGATTAGCTCACATAAACGCAAATTAGTAGAGGAAAGATCTTTAAGCAAATGAGCTTGAAGTCCTCACAGAAACAAAGTAGAGACAAAGTAAAGTGGTTTGTGATCTGCAAGGGGATAAAAAGATCTCACCCTTTAGGAAGAAGGCACACACACCCCAGACCTTCCTGTCACTATGTGTCCTTTCATAATCATACTGTCAATCAGATGTCACAGAGAGCGTGAAATGCAGCAACAGCTGACCAAGAACCTTAATGGCACAAATAGATCTTTGCTACAGGTAGGAAAGACGAAGCTGTGAACGATGCATTCACTAACACAAAGACATTCTTGCAGTCTACCAAGATACAGCACATTATAGCACAATCCAGACCAGTGCTTAATTTGAGCTGGTGGTTTCTGGTGCTCGGTACCGGTACGTAATTGTCAACACCGGCGCTTGTGACAGCCTGTCGTCAAAATATGAGGGAGATACCCTAATGCTTAGAAAAGGGATGGGTATGTGTAACACAAAGCGAGAGTTCCCTTTTCCATTGATCAGAGAATATGCCTAGTCACAAAAGTGATAACACTGGCGAACCTGATGTGATGATTATGTGATGTATTGAAAAACCTCTCTCTGCGGAATCATAATAAACTCAACATCAATAAAGGGACAATAACAAAATTTCCAGGTTGCTGAATTTGTACACAATGACAATTAATGCATAATACACTCAAAATCCAATATGAAACATATAGTCATTTATTAAAAAAATGTTGATTTAAAACCTTTTTTTGTGTATTCACAAAATTCGCATGTATAGATTCACCGAACCATAACAACATGATTACATCTATATGGAAAATTTCACATCATTTTTATACATATTTATTAAAAACGATATACTTGCAAATACGTAAAAAATTCGAAAAACAACTGTCGACGCGGCGTTTCGGTGATAGCAAATATTTCGTCACCTTCTTCAGGACAAGAAATGCATATTTTTCTAAATGACAATATGAAAAACATTTTTATTAGGATATAGAATATTTTTATGTATATTTTCATTGCAAAAATTATACATATTCAAGCAACCTGAAAAACAGATCTACAGTTACAAGAACATTTAGCAAAACGATTATCAAAACCACTTTGAATTGCTCACATAATTCATAACATTCCAGGTTTTGCCGGTTATGAGAAAACATAACTAATAATTATATATTGAGGGGAACAATTGGACCTCAATGCTCTCAATTTATATAGACAGGAGAAAACTACCTATAAATGTACGTCTGTGAGCCCTACAAATCGTCGTCTCTTATATAGAGTAGCGTGGCTCTCGAACATAAAGTATCTTAAATGCTATTCTTCTACACCTCAAAGGCACAGATAGAAATTCTACAAAGAAAAATATATATTTGTCGAGTTAGCTGTTATCTAATAGAATAGCAATGGAAAAAGTCTAGATGAATAAAAGACCCACCTGTACGGTCTAAACTTCTCTTTAAAGACTCGTACATCAAAGATGCAAACTCCCTTGCTGATGTTCAACATTCGTGGCAAAGGGAAATCTATGCGTCAAAAGATAAAATTTAAACAATCAAATGTTCCCTGTGTGTAATAGAAATTTGCTTATACTGAGTAAAGAAATCTCGCCTTAATTTCAATCAATGAAGCAATTTATAGAATGATTGCTATCAGCATACAGGTCTGGAGAAACGGACCAATTAGTGACGTCTCCAAATTCAATGCTGCCTAAAGAGAATGGAGATACTATAAATCTTACACCAAAGCAAATGCTAATTAAACTAATAATCTGCTTTCTGTAGATATTTAACTCACCTAACATTCCATTTGTTACAGGGTAGATACACCTTTTTTCATGTCATAAAATGTCTCCACATATAATGTATCAAGATCGAGTTGTTGATGAACTCTACTAAATAGAAAGATATAAAAGGCAGAGTGTAATTCCATAAATAGAGCATTTATCTGACTTTATGTCTTGTTGACAATATGTTTTACTAAAAATACCCAAAAATACTGGCACTTTATCTTAGGAGAACCGAGTCCGCCCCGGATTTAATCAGCAACTCCCAGAATTCTTGGTTGTATAAATATACTTCTTAATGCTATGAGGAGACAAAATTGACTACATCAATGTTAGGGGCTTGCACGCCTATAAACCCACTATTTAGGGGGTCTAACTTATTTAGGCGAACCGCGAAAGCACTCACCGTTACTGAGTTAAGCGACCGTCAATCTCGCTGACCGGGAATCAAGTGTGTTAAATGTTCCTTATTTTTCCTAATGTCCTTTTATACAAGAGTACATTGTGGAAAGATGACGTTTAAGAATTGCACTGCTGTTTCGAGAGAACCGTATTTATTTTTTTATTTATTAAGTTTTATATAGCGCTGGCTAGACCCGGAGGTATCAGAGCGCTTTACATGAGGAAGAAACATTGTTTCAGAACATGGTTACATCAGTTACTGGAGCTTAGTTGCAGGAATTACATGAGTACAAAAGCATAGCATAAACATGAGGAAAAAATAGGCAAGGGGAGAGAAGAATAGGGGAGAGAGGGAAGGAATAGGGGAGGTAGAGGAGAATAATGGGGGGGAAGAGGAGGGGGAGGGTATAGGAGGCACAACGGGGAGACGAGGAAAAACAGTGTCCGACGTCCGGCGGCCATCTTAAAAGTAGCTAAAATATATATATATTGTGGTGACCATCTTGTAGTATAGAGATGGACAAAATGCCATATCTTAATATCACAGCGGCAATTTCCATATTGGACCGCAAAAGTAGATAACCGAAATTTGATTTACTATCTAGATGAAAAATCTTTTACAAAGAAGACGGCCTCCCTATGGCGATCTTAAAGTAAAATATACATTCTACAGAGCAAGCATTATATTGTTCACCACAGAATTTTAAAAATAAAATGTCTCCATTTTCACTGGGTTTACTTCATATTATCGAAATGAGTAAAGTGTCCAAACCTAAATATTATTATTCAAAACATGAAGTGAACCAAGGTACATAAACCTTTATTAAAGCTTTAAAAAGACCGGGGCAACCTTTTTAAACTACTATGGTGCCGGAGAATATAGATGATAATACAGCCTTGTTCCATATTCCTTTATTGAAATATGCCCCAAGTGAAACAACTCGGAAGGGTTTTAAAGCTTGAAAATGAACATCTAAAAAGCTTTTTGTATATTCTGAATATCGATGAATACAGAAGGTATATAATAAACATACTGGGAGATACAAGACAGTAAACAATCTCATATGATCCTTTCCCATGCTTCCATAATGTTTAACATTTACTGAGTTTCAATGATCATTGAAGGTATAAAGTGCACAATCCGGAAGCTACATGACAATAAACCATCCTATATGATCCTTTCCCAATCTTCCCTACTATTCAACCCATTTCTGTAGGTATTGAACTTAGACATAAAGAATTGTTCTCTTCTCTTCCTTTTTGTTACTAAATCTCCGCCTCATGTATTTATTTGTATAGCCTCAATATTGCACCATTTGAGATCATCTATCTTATGTCCCATCTCTGTCCAGTGGTCCACTAGAGGGGCATTTTTCCGTTTTGTGCGGATGGCTGATCTATGTTCATTCTGTCTTATTCTTATTTCTCTTGAGGTTTCTCCTATGTATCCCTTTTTACAGGGGCATATAATTAGATAGATGACATTTTTACACCGCCAATTTACCAAATTTCTCTGGTAGTGGGTGATGCCATTGTATATCACTAAAGCACCCTTCACTACACTAGCACAATTGTTGCAAGACCCACAAGGGAAATTGCCCTTAGGACATGAGCCATCTATTGTATTTAGTTGTTTACTCTCTGTATTAGTCCTATAAGTATGTACCAAACAATTTCTTATAGTCCTATTTCTTCTACATGAGAACATCGGTTTCTGCAAGGGAATTGTGTTATTACCACTCAGAAGATGCCAATTTCTATTAATAAGATTTCTTATTTTGTTACTTATATTACTAAAGTTAGTGACACATGTAATCTGCTGTTTGTTGTCGCTACTTCTACCTTTAGGTTCGAAAAGGCACTCCCTGTTATAGTATTTAGCTCTTTTATATGCTCTCTTTTCTAACTTTTTGGGGTACCCTCTGTCAGTACATTTCTTGATTAATGTTTTTGCATGGTATTCAAAATCTCTCAGATTTGTACAGTGACGGCGTACCCTAAGGAATTGACTGAAGGGAATGTTGGCTTTTTGACTTGAAGGATGATTACTTTCATAATGTAACATAGTGTTACGGTCAGTCGGTTTCGTATATAACTCGACTGACAAGGTGCTGTTGTTGTTTTAATCTTAATATCCAGAAATTCACATGTATTGTTACTAATTGATGAGGTACATTTTAAGTTTTCATCACCTAAATGAAGCCATTGAATAAATGCCTCCAGGGACTCTCTAGATCCCTGCCAGATGAAAAAGACATCGTCAATAAATCGAGACCAATGGCTCACATTTTCATAAAAAGGGGCTAGTTCATTGAAAATATGTTTGTCTTCAAAAGAAGAGACATAAAGGCATGCTAAGCTGGGAGCGCATGTGGCTCCCATACTGGTACCTTTAATTTGGCGAAAATATTTTTCACTAAATTGGAATATATTGTTCTTAAGGATAATTTCAACACATTCCACAATGAACGTTGAGTGAGGTGATAACTCGCACTCCTTGTTTAAAAACAGGCCCTTTACCATCTGAATCGTGTCATCCTGTGGTATATTTGTATAAAGGGCCTCTATGTCTAATGTGACTAGCCACTGTCTTTCAGCATCAAAAGGCACATGTTCCACTTTGTGCATCATGTCCGTAGTGTCTTTAATGTAGGCCATTTGTCTTGTCACTAATGGTTGTAAGAACTTATCGACATATTTACTTAATGGTTCTGTTAAAAAATCTATACTTGAAACTATTGGCCGCATAGGTGGATCAAGAGGCGGAGATTTAGTAACAAAAAGGAAGAGAAGAGAACAATTCTTTATGTCTAAATTCAATAGGTACAAAAATGGGTTGAATAGTAGGGAAGAATGAGAAAGGATCATATAGGATGGTTTATTGTCATGTAGCTTCCGGATTGTTCACTTTATACCTTCAATGATCATTGAAACTCAGTAAATGTTAAACATTATGGAAGAATGGGAAAGGATCATATGAGATCGTTTACTGTCTTGTATCTCCTAGTATGTTTATTATATACCTTCAGTATTCATCGATATTCAGAATATACAAAAAAGCTTTTAAGATATTAATTTTCAAGCTTTAAAACCCTTCCGAGTTGTTTCACTTGGGGCATATTTAGATAAAGGAATATGGAACAAGGCCGTATTATCATCTATATTCTCGGGCACCATAGTAGTTTAAAAAGGTTGCCCCGGTCTTTTTATCAATCAATCAATCAGTTTGTTTTAAAGCTTTAATAAAGGTTTATGTACCTTGGCTCACTCCATGTTTTGAATAATAATATTTAGGTTTGGACACTTTACTCATTTCGATAATATGAAGTAAACCCAGTGAAAATGGAGACATTTTTAAAAACAATTTCCGTGGTGAACAATATAATGCTTGCTCTGTAGAATGTATATTTTACTTTAAGATCGCCATAGGGAGGCCGTCTTCTTTTTAACATTTTTTTCATCTAGATAGCAAATCAAATTTCGGTTATCTACTTTTGCGGTCCAATATGGAAATTGCCTCTGTGATATTAAGATATGGCATTTTGTCCATCTCTACACTGCAAAATGGCTGCCACGATATATATATTTTACATACTTTTAAGATGGCTGCCATAGTTACGGTTCTCTCAAAACAGCAGTGCAATTCTTAAACGTCATCTTTCCACGACGTACTCTTGTATAAAAGGACATTAGGAAAAATGAGGAACCTTTAACACACTTGATTCCCGGTCAGCGAGATTGACGGTCGCTTAACTCCGGAACGGTGAGTGCTTTCACGGTTCGCCTAAATAAGTTAGACCCCCAAAATAGTGGGTTCATAGGCGTGCAAGCCCCTAACATTGATGTAGTCAATTTTGTCTCCTCATAGCATTAAGAAGTATATTTATATAACCCAGATTTCTGGGAGTTGCTGATTAAATCCGGGGCGGACTCGGTTCTCCTAAGATAAAGTGCCAGTATTTTTGGGTCTTTTTAGTAAAACATATTGTCAACAAGACATTAAGTCAGATAAATGCTCTATTTATGGCATTACACTCTGCCTTTTATATCTTTCTATTTAATAGAGTTCATCAACAACTCGATCTTGATCCATTATATTTGGAGACATTTGATTTCATGAAAAAAAGGTGTATCTACCCTGTAACAAATGGAATGTTAGGTGAGTTAAATATCTACAGGAAGCAGATTATTAGTTTAATTAGCATTTGCTTTAGTTTAAAATTTATAGTATCTCCTTTCTCTTTAGGCAGAATTGAATTTGGAGTCGTCAGTAATTGGTCCGTTTCTCCAGACCTGTATGCTGATAGCAATCATTCTATAAATTGCTTCATTGATTGAAATTAAGGCGAGATTTCTTTACTCAGTATAAGCAAATTTCTATTACACACAGGGAACATTTGATTCAGTTTAAATTTTATCTTTTGACGCATAGATTTCCCTTTGCCACGAATGTTGAACATCAGCAAGGGAGTTTGCATCTTTGATGTACGAGTCTTTAAAGAGAAGTTTAGACCGTACAGGTGGGTCTTTTAATGATCTAGACTTCTTCCATTGCTACTCTATTAGATAACAGCTAACTCGACAAATATATATTTTTCTTTGTAGAATTTCTATGTGTACCTTTGAGGTGTTGAAGAATAGCATTTAAGATACTTTATGTTCGAAAGCTACGCTATTCTATATAAGAGACGACGATCTGTAGGGCTCACAGACGTACATTAATAGGTATGCTTCTCTTGTCTATATAAATTGAGAGCATTGAGGTCCAATTGTTCCACTCAATATATAATTATTAGTTATGTTTTCTCATAACCGGCAAAACCTGGAATGTTATGAATTATGTGAGCAATTCAAAGTAGTTTTGATAATCGTTTTGCTAAATGTTCTTGTAACTGTAGATCTGTTTTTCAGGTTGCTTGAATATGTATAATTTTTGCAATGAAAATATACATAAAAATATTCTCTATCCTAATAAAAATGTTTTTCATATGGTCATTTAGATAAATATGCATTTCTTGTCCTGAAGCTTGTGACAGTCTGCCACATGGTGGCACTGTCTAATTTAGGGACAAACACAACAACAGTTGTTTTTTAATCAATACAGATTGAAAATGACTATTCACTGTCGACTAAGCCATTCTTATAGCTTTGAGGGCCTGGATGGTTCTGGATCGTCACACTTATAGGAATGTGGTGGTTAGTAGTTGTGTTGGTACTATTATTGGCAGCGCTGGCATAGCCTATGTGTGGTGCAAACTGCAGTGGTCTCCTGATGAGGGCCGGGAGCTAGTTTGTTTTACAAATTCAGCACTGATCCAGACACAGGCATGAGCGTAGCTTTATTGGGTGCATGAAGGCTGATGTCAGCAAGAGTAAATGAAACATTCATTGGTGCTACTGGTGGGCAGATGATAATGGCTCACTGTGATGTGTAGCCTACTGAACATATGGAGCAGTTATGTGGTTAAACTGGTAGTCTTGAAATTGAAACTGTGAGCTAAAATGACATACTTGAGTTTCCAGAAGGATATTAATTAATTAGCTCCTAAGCTATTACTGACTAATTATCTTTCGATTTAAAGACATGTTTTCAATTTGTGTGTATGAATATGCTAGGTCAGAGCTTATAAACCTGTGTCCTACTCTGGGGGAGGAGGGGTAGGATCAGCAACTGCTTAGAAAATCAAATCATTTTAGCTGATTAATAGAGTACATAAGTATAGAAATACAAAATTGAAATTTGAAGTTTTTAAAAAGATCTTTAAATGTGAAGGAATTTGAACTAGAGGATTAAAAATGAAGTTATTATTCTTATCTTGATTTGTGGGAGCCGCACAGGTACAGCAAGGCGAATCTAGTATGGATGATTGGTGGCCTCATTTGAAGCACTGGTATATGTTGACAAAAAACAGAGTGTGCATTAGTAGCAAAAAAGGCAAAATGATATGCTTGAGATTAGGAAATTGATTTGTCTTTTTGAAGTAAAACATAAAAATCTCTCACCTCATGAAAATTAACATTTTAATTTAATTATTTTTCAATAAAATAATTAAATGTTTGATGTATACTTACAATCAATAATTTCTTTGTTCGGCTAACTTGAGCCATAATAGACATACAGAGCAAATCAGGCAACAATACATTCAAATCATAAATATACATGATTTAAATCAAAACATCTGCTGAACTGTGACCTATAAAAAAAGAGATCTACGTCTTGTTTCAATTCTGGGTGGTCTTTATACTTGGCCATATCATGCATACATGTGCAATCAGAACATAAAACATTTCATACCATTTACAATTCATAACACACTTTGCCAAAACATAACAATACTAAAACAATGTGTTAGTGTGATTAAAAGTATTTATGTTAACAACATGAGACCGCCTGATAAAGTGGAATAAAATACAATCTAGGCCTCCGTTGAGTGCTTTCTAATCTTCTTATTACACATAAACAATTTGCTACAGAAAAGCAAATAGGATAATAATTTAACTGCTGTAAAAACACCTGCATTGGGTAAAGTTTTAAAGTTCTAAACAGCAGTATAATAAACTTTTTACTTGGTGTTACATAAAAACCACAAAAAAATACATAGGTGTAAAATGCATTGCTCCAAAAAATCATTGAAGGGACAAGCCAGCAATTGCAAACCTAAGGTATTTTTATAATCAAAAGCAACTAAATAGTGTACGGAGTTTAAACAATATCTGGTCAATAAAATCTGTGCTGCAAATTCTGTACCATAGTAATGTGAGGCTGAACACCAGGGTGGGTTAACAGAACGGCGTGAGCTGCCACAGTCACTTTTTTTTAGTTCTTTATCCTCCCTCTCTTCTATTCTAATGTTGATAATAATCATTTTGAGGTCCCTTTTACACATTCCTCCCAAAGATTCAGGCTCATCAAAATATGATGGCTTTCTGATATTCTCACATGATTTCTTTATGAAGTTCCGTCATGGTATTTGCAAGGCATCATCCAAACACAGGCAGTAACGTATGATCCTTCTGTTCATTTAGGCTGCCATTTTTGTTGGCTCTCTACAGTAAAAAGGTACAGCATGAATTCTGTTCTCAATAAATGGAATGCATAATTCAACCTGACATATAATTGGCACAGCTTGAAGGAACAGCCAACATAATTTTTAAGCACTTGTTTTCAGCTTGCTGTAGAATGTCCACATTAGAATAACCCCAGATGCCTGACCCATAACGCTCTGCAGACACACATTTGCAGTGGCGGCTTCTTCGCTATGGTGGAGGAGCGTTGCCCCACTGCTTTTAAGCAGTGCAAATAAACAAAACATAAAATGATAACTTTGAGTTATTGTCATTTTATGTTTCCGTGCTGCTTTGCGGGCAGGTGGGGCTGCTCTGCTCACGGAGCAGAGCAAGGGAGGATAGGTTTGCCTACTCCTAAGTGCACATGACTGTTTGGCCGGCCCTTTGGGACCGGCCAAACAGTCATGTGCACTTTCCCTGTTCTCCACGCAGGCTGCATTACTGCCTGCCTGGAGATCTAGCCCAGGCACCCATTCCCTGCCTAAGCGTCGAACCATGATGCTCAGACCAATCACAACGCTGCATTGCAGCGTTGTGATTGGTCAGGGGAGCCTGGGTGCTTAGCAATCACAACGCTGCATTGCAGCAGTGTGATTGGTTGTGATTGGTCAGGAGAGCCTAGCTGTGCTTCTTGTTCCTGGAGTGCGATGGAGGAGAGCTGGAGCAGAGACGCGGGACCCGACGGCAAGGTAAGTGTTTATTTTGTAAAAAAAAATGTTTTACATTGTGTCAAGCCCCACTCCTCGACACGTGTGGCTCCATACCTAACCTGGATGCAAATCGTAATGGATTTATCTAAATATAACCTTCTGGTTTCCAACAGAGATCTCCACTTGTTTTGGCAGCTAAAGAGCAACCCGAGATATGAGAAAGTGTATGTTGTTAAGATCTTATTTCCATCAAGAAAGTGGGTACAAGCCATCTTCTTTTCCAGGCCAATCATCATAGTATGTGACTTACCACGATTAACCTTTAGACCCAGAATGTCCATAACAGTATTCAAATTATCAAGTAAACTCTGTAAGGCATTTCCACTGCATGCCATCAAGACTGCGTCTCTGCAGAATCGGCAGTGGGCGGGACCCTATTTGATGCATATCACAAGCTCTGCCCACCAGAAATTTTTCTATTTTATAAATATATAGTGTGAATAAAAATGGAGCTAAAATGCACCCATGCCTCAAGCGTCTACGCACCTCATTTGGCTCTGTACACTCACCCTTTCTGCCATATCGCGCCCGAGCCGTGGTTCCCGCTTACAACTGATGTAAAATATAGACTTCTAGCTTATCAATACCCATGTCAGCCAGGAGATCCCACAGTGTGGAACGATTTATGTAGATGACAGATCCAGAAGTGTCATATTTAAGGACCCCTTTTTGGCCAAAGTATATTTGCTGACAAGAAGATGTCAATTCAGACATTGTTCAATATGCCTATTTCTTTCCAAAAGCCATACTGTACATCACAAATTATATTCTTTTCTTCTGTCCGACCTTCCAGTCTGGCCTACAGTATCCTTCTCACGACCTTGAGTGTAGCATCAAGCAAGGAAATAAGTCTGTAACTACTAGAATTGGATTTATTCCTCTTTTTAAAAAAAATCGGGACAATTACACACAGGCTCTAGGTGGGGCCATATTTCACAATGGCTTTTAACAAAATAGTAACGGGGGGAGGGGGTGCAAAAATCCATATTTTCACCAAAAATCAATATTTTCATTAAAAAATCGATACCTTCAGTAATTAAATCTAAAGGTACACCATCCAGACTCGGGGTTTTTCTTTTCCACTAGTCCTAATGCCACTAATCACCTTACTTAGATTGACCTCAAATGGGATAGCTGATAACTCCTCCTGCTATGATGGAGCTCCAAACAAGCGCTACCCGCTCCACCTTCGCCATGCGAGTAGATTAAATAAAAATGTTTTACTTCCTCCTCTGGGGGGGGGTTACTGTTTCCACAGGGGGCAAGCCATTTCCCTAAAATAAGGAGCATTAATGACTTTCCAAAAGCTGGAACTATCCAACTGCCTACTAGCTTATAATAGAGCCTGTTTTTATAGGCCAGTCTACATTTTTTCACAATCTCCATATCCCGAGGAGATTTCCTTAAAGCCCATTTCAGTGCTCTATGGGCCTTGATACAGGCTGAATCAAACCACCCGTGACTCTTTGCGGGTTGATTGCCCGGTTGATGAGTTAGGTCCTCTTTTATGTTGTTTGATAGTGCCTCAAGGGCTGAAACAACTATATCTCCATCCTCTGTACCATTAAGACATATAGCTATTAATTTGCAGTGTGTCCTCATCAAGTCAGTAAAACACTGTCTTGCATCTAAACTATCCCCCTTAAGTGTTATTACATTCTGCCTCGAGGCAGGTGGCGAGGACAATATTCTAGACCGCCTCAACAGCAATGGTGGCCTCCAGCTCCCTGGGGCTACCCTATGCCTCATTTTCAACAGCCGATGCCGCAGTTCCAGCCTTCTCTGCTGCCATTTGACAACCTACTTTTTTAGAACAAGGCCAAGGCAGGTCGAGAGGAAAAAGGAGACAACAATAATCACATGTGCATTGGAGCCCCCCTCTGTCACCACGTCACACACGGAGTATGACAAAGACAAATCCCCAACCGAGCACAAGCAGCGAGACGGCCTTGTCGTGAATTTGAGCAGTCGGACGCTGACTGCTTGTGAACTCATGGTACTGAAAAAAGGCTTGGGATTTGTTCCCATGTACAAAGGGAATGCCTTCCAGATCCACCAGCAGTTATCTCAGTTTTTGCAGAAAAAAAGACTACAACATTTTTTTGCTGACAGTGTAGAGGCTGACATTGAGACCACTCTACCTAATACCAACTTGAGTAAGAGATCTACTTTTAAAACTCCAGCCCATATAATTTCTCCGGCAGTTTTAACCTTTGAGAAAGTGTTCCTAAAGGATCTTGAATATAGTATTGAGTCTGTCAAAGAACCCTAATATAACCTGTCGATACAGGAACAGCTGGCTTTGAATACCCTTACTATGGATGATTCCATTACCATCAAACCGGCGGACATGGGTAGGGCCGCAGTGATTTTGGATTCAACGACATACAGGGGAGAGTGTCTAAAACAACTTGACATGAGAAGTTCATACCGTCCCCTGAAATCTGATCCCACCAAGAGGCTTCTAACTACTATCAACTCAATGCTTGAGGAAGCGAAGGACAATGTTTGGTCACCGTACTTCAAGAAAGAAATCTTGATGCCCTTACATCTGTCTCCTTCATTATGAAGTGTGCACACTTGGCCATGAAGAAAAACTTTTTCCAGTTTGAGGATTGCCTATACCTCCAAACATCTGGAACTTTGATGGGCAGTTCTTTCACCCCCAGCCTGGCAAATGTGTACATGCACTCCTTTGAGGAAGATCTTAGTGCCTGAAAATCCGTATCACTCCCACATAGCTTTGTGGAAGTGATATATTGATGACATTTTTGTCATCTGGTGATGCTACTTCCATCACTTCTTTTCATCACTGGCTGAATTCATAGAATCCAGTTCTGAAATTCACTTGTAAATTTAGTAAGGAATGCCTCCCACTTTTGAATTTGCTTATGTTTCCATCCTTTGGATCATTAGAGACAGAACTGTAGAAGAAACCAATGATACGGAATGCCTTACTTTCTTACATGAGTTATCGATCCGAGATCTTTGAGAGACAACCTCCCTTTTTGAGCCTGCGGCACAGTTGCTCTGATGTTCAGAAGTATAAGGCACATGCAGAATCTTTGTCCTCCCACCTGTTGGATAGATAATATCCATTATCACTTATACGCAAATCACCAAAGAGAGCCAGAAATAACAACGTGACGCACTCCTAGAGACCCGCCCACCAAGAGAATCGACAGGGCGTTGGTCGGTGTCAACACATTTTGTAGTTTCTCTAGTTTGATGAAGAAATCTATCAACAAGAACTGACACATTTTGAACAAAAGGGCCAGATCTATTGCATGCCCACTGTTTGCCTTCAAACGCAGTGGAAATCTGAAGGATAAGTTGGTACATACTAGGCCAAGACCCGCTAACACCAACAGACAGAATACACTTTTGGGTCTGCCACCTGTGAAAGGGTATTTCCCCTGTGGATCGTGTGGGGGTTGTGCTCAGACGACACACTAAACAGATTGATGTTAGTACCACAAATCCCTGGGAACAGAGGCAGCAAACACATTGTAATAGTGAGAGATTGATTTATCTTATCTTCTGTTCTTGTGATCTCAAGTACGTCGGAATGACAACATACAAAGTCATGACTGTGATGGTGGAGCACAAACGCATGATCAGATGTAACAAACAAGCTTCTAAACAAACTACTCATGCAGATGAGTTACGCTAAACAGTGCTTGACAAACCGAACATACCACCATTTGTCACCAACATCACACAATACCTTTTTGTTAAGGAAAAGAAATGGGTATATAGGTTACATAGTGATGGTTTGAATGATGAAATTCCATAGTCATCCATCCACTAATTATTCGGGGGTGGTTTGTAGTGTGGATGTGATCTGATTAATTACTTGCTACTACACTCACCCCTTATCATTTGGTACCTACTTGCTTACACTTTCAGACAGCCTTTTAGTCCAGGGTGTAACAGGTCTAGGCAAACACAGTATATTCTTTGGAAATCTGGCATGCACCCCTTGTGATTAAGACAGGTATACCCCTAGATAATGTTGCATCATAAATTATGATGGTTGTCAGATAATATTTTGCCTCATGAATTGATGAGACCGAGTGTCTTTTGCACACCGTATTATGGGTTCAGACTATAGATTGTGCGATCAAACTACATTTTCCAGCAGCCCCGATATCACGTGACCTGTGAATTTTCATTAAACGTGGGTTTAGACACTGTAGCGCTGTTACCAAACAGCTTTCGTGTTGAGTTCTACACTCAAATTGCTAGTGGGACAGCAGGTGTCCCTGTCATGCCACCTCTATGGGGAATAACTAACTATACATTACGAGCAACGCCACATGGGTGTCTAAAAAACTACATTTCCTAGCATGACTTTGCCCGTAGTTCCGACATTACGTGACCTATAATTTCATATGGCTGTGTTTAGACACTAAGGTGCTGATATTTAACACGCTTGTTTCTGGCTTTCACTTGGAATGCTGGTGAGGCAGCGGGTATCTTTGCCACGCCGCTTCTATGGTAAAAAAAACCATTAGATATTACAGGCAATGCCGCATGTGCGTAATAAAAACATTTTCCAGCGTCAATAGGTCACGTGGATCATTACAACAAGTGTATTGTCCCCAATTGCATCACACAAGAGGTTACGGCTACAGCTTCTCCACATTTTTAGGTCGAGCCTAGCGCAGCGCGCATGCGCTGCTCTATGGGAGGCTTCATGTAATCAGTCGAAACTTTTCTGTGTGAGTCTGACTCCCCCCACGCATTTGGTTGGCTGTTGGCTGTGTCAGTTTGAAATAGGAGGCTGCAAATGGCTAAAGGCGGGCGCATGTCCCACCTCTTTTGCAAATGTTCACTCCCACAGCGTTTTGCTCTCGGGAGCGAGCAGCGGCGCGCAGGGTGGCAGCTGCATTCCTCCTGGGTCATGTGCTTTCACTTTTGCTTGTTATCTGAGCAGTGACCTCTGCATGACTCTTGTCCTTATTTGGCCAAGGAAACGTGAGCAGGGCACCTCGAGGCGTTTCATTTCACAGCTCGCACTACACAAAGAAACTGTTGCGTTTTAAGCGCTTCCGTACATTTACTGTGTTTATTCGTTTTTAACTATATCTAATATTTGTCTTTTAGTTATAGCGCTATGGAATTAATTTGAGCATGTTTAATGAAAATATTTAATACAACACCTGGTATTTAATTCACTGAACATTTTATATAGTACAAATACTTTTTTTGTTTCCTGTTTGATGTTCCTCATGTAGACGCGAATCTGCTTGTATTATAGGAGCACCGATGTCAACCAGCGAGTTTGAAAAACGTCTTTTGTTTGGGTGATTTTGTTCCCACAAACGTACTTCCTCCTCCTGCTAGTTCTTATCGCAGGTCGTGGATCTGCTCACCTGCGAAACTAAATTTCCTTGTGAGGAGCCGGCGTCTATTTTTCGTGGGGGTCGAGGGGCCTGTGAAGGGAGAGAGCATACGCTGCTGCCGTCAGGCCTTCTTTAATTTAGTTCCTATGGTCTGGTGACCCGTGAGCCCCAGTGTCCGGTTACACGCGTCTTTTCTCGGGCTGCCAACTGTTCTCTAAGGCGCACTTCAGATGAATGATGTGTAAGACGCCGGCGGCTCTTTGGTTAATCGTTCCCACCGGCATTAGTAGGTTCCTGCGCAGAGCGGTCCTGGCGTGTCCGCTGCAAGATGTTTTTATATTGTTATCTATAAAACATTTAGAGAGTGGCGTTACGCCTCACACGTCTGACCATTGACGGCTTTGGTGCAGGATGAGCGGACGCCAACACATTTGGTTGCCTGTATTTTAAAATTGAGGCTGCGATACCCAGCCCCCAAAGTACCTTGTCTTGCAATTCACCTTTTATCACACTCTGTGTGTCTAACCAGTGCACCAAAAGTAAGTAGGCAGTGTGCTGTGCATTGGTCCACCTCTCGCCCAGTGCCGCTCCCACTCTTCCCTCCCTCTCTCTCGTACTCTCTCTCTCACCTCTCTCTCGCTCTCTCACGCACTCTTCCCGCCTCTCTAATATTGGTTCACTTCAGGTCTTCGAGCACAATTCAAAAACATTGTTCATACTGGCAGCGGCGCGCAGGGTGGCAGCTGCATTCCTCCTGAGTCACGTGCTTTCGCTTTTGCTTGTTATCTGAGCAGTGACCTCTGTGTGACTCTTGTTTTCATAATGTTGTGTTTGTTGGCTTTTCGAAGCAGACTCGCGCAGCTGATGTTTGCAACCACACGTGGTATTTTTAGTTTATAAACACACTGTTTACTTTGTTTGCCTAAGCTCGGGTTTTTAGAATGTTGTGTCTTTTGTCTTTCGGAAGCAAACATGCTCTGATGACGGTATTATTATTTGGAAATAACCACTTATAAGGTCCCAAAGGCGATACCTATTGGCTATGCCAATTGTTGTAAGGAAGTAGTTGCCTTTATGAGAACGCCCAGCCACTGGCTCGGGTTATGCCTTTCCCCATGTGGCTAGCGGCAGCACTTTGCATACTATAATGTAAGGGCACTGCTCGGTGCCGACAGTTTTCATGCTCTCCACGGTTGCATGTTATTACGCTGCATGTTATTATGCCCCCTGTATAATACTAACTAAATGGTGGGTTGTGTACGTTTTTTAACCTAGCACCACCTCGTATAAGAACTAATGGAGATGTGGGTCCCTTGTTACGATACATATTACCCTGTTTTTTACATAAGTGTGGCTAAACAGTATGTTTACATTGTAGTTCAGGGACTGGGAGAGTAGTTTCTACACTAGCACTCTCCAAGAATTTTGTCACCTTCACAATTCTTTTAAAATAGGGGGATTACAACCTTAAAAAACTCATGTTTTTACTTCCACCAATACATGTTACCTTGTACGGTTAGGCGTTACCAACATTCCCTTCTCTCCCCACAGCGATGGACTACATTAACTAAGTTTCCTGGGGCACAACTATGCATGTGAAAATATGGGTCACAGATGCTGAAAAGACTTTTATGAAATACCATGAGTTCGTCTTTGTTTTGTCCCTGTCCTATCACTACTACACAGGATAGAGAGTACCTTGAGCACCACACCAGGGTAGAATTCTGGCATGATGCCCAACATTAGCAGGTAAGCTCAACCCATTTCCAAGAACAATTATGTTATGTTTTTGATGGCTACAGACAATTTTTATTATGATGCCTAAAAAAACTCTGAATGGGGTTGGCATGTTACATGTGCTAAGTGGCTATTTCCAGTAATGTGAGGTCTCGTTAAATATCCATTTCCACTGACATGACTCGAAATGGGCACACAAATGTTTGACCTACTTCTGTTTGTTCACAATAATGGTGGGTTTAATGAGAAAGTTATACATGCTCTTTTTCAAGTGACCGCCAGTGGATCCTTGATTACGTGGACTGCCACTAGAGCACTGGTTTTATATACACCCTAGTTTACTAAATTGTTTTCTGTTTGAGCACGATATCACTCAGAAGCTTTAACTACAGGTCCTGAAGAAGAACGTCACATCTCTGTTGAAGGTTACAGGCTGAAACATGTCGACCTACTACTATTCTACCAATTTGACCCAGAAGCAGGTTGAAACCCCTCCTGTAATATCTTGTTTTTTAATCCTGGCACAGGGACACACCAATAAAGATATTTGCCCACCCTGTAACTAGTTTTAACTGTCACATTTTTCATTTGATTTTGCTCTGCTGCCCTCATCACCCTCAGCTCATCTAAGGTATCTACTATACCTCTTCTGAAAACATCTCTGAGCTCCTCCCTCTCAGAGAGGGGGTTGTAGCCCGCTTCGTGACTAGGCATCACGGTGCAAGGAGGTTACCCTATGAGGAAGCATGGGACATTTGGTGTATGTGGGAAACCATCCTTTAAAAGGGACACCACACCATTACTAGGTTTTCCTGTTCTTTTTGTTATAGACCCTGGTGTTTTTGTTGTGGTTAATAATGAAAATACTGCATCTCCGTCCACTGTATCAAGACATAGCTATTAATTTGCAGTGTGTCCTTATTAGTCAGTAAAAAGCTTTCCTGCATCTAAACTATCCCACTTACGTGTATTTTCATTCTGCCTCCCCACCTCTATCCCTTGGCTGAGCTACGCTGTCTTGACACTTATATGCATCCGGTTCAAATTCACAATTAGTGGGTTGTGATCGCTCATATATGATGGAAGAATTTTATAATTATGACAGTTATAAGGTTTTCAGACACCAAAATTAAATCAATAGTGCTAGAATGACCATTTTCCACAAATGTCGGTAGTGCAAATCACATCACAATGTAGGACATATATCATTAACAAAGAGTACATTTTCCTTCATAAAATACTTAAGTGCATCTCCATAAGCATTATGAATGAAATTTGTCAGATCCTCACCTTCATTATTAATCATGCCACAGACCCCCTTCACATCTAACGTACATGTGTGAGTATTAAAATCTCCTAACCAGGCTATGAAGATCTCTCTTTCCCTATTTTCAAGACAACCTTTCAAATCTTTATAAAGCGCCAGAGCAACATTAGTACTAATACAATTTAAAATATTATTATAATAATTAAGTAGCAAAAGAGCCCTTTTGCCCTTACAATTATACCTAATAATTTGATAAAAAAAGGGGATCAAGAGCACTCTTGGACACTTTGCCTGATAAGGTCACAGCGATTAAAATCGCTTACCCACTCTTATCCCTGCCATGATTCAAACTACTTGTGGGGGAACCGAAGGAATAATATCCATCTAAATAAAAAAGGCTAGTTGACCAGTTTCTTGTAAGCACAAGATAGAAGAGTCTCTTAAAAAATGGACCCCCTCCGGTTTGCCTAAATTTGTAAAATGATTATATGTGCACACTGCTGTTAAGGAAACAGTATAAAGGCCAATATTTTGCAACTGCCCAATTTCTACATCAACATCAGTGGTCTGCACATCATGAGCCTCTTTTTAACCTCATGTTAAATGGGGTGTCACATACCCATGTACTTGGTGCATTACATTTTTTACCCCCTGCTGCCTGGGTTTGGTCCACAAGGAAGTCATTGTTTGGCCAACTCTTGGCTAGTATTCAAAGTAACGTCTAGGGTATCAATCCTTTTTAAAACAATATTAAATTAGTCCTTCACAAAAAGCTCTAAGGAGCATAGTATATTCTCCATAATCTCCTGCAACTTCTGCTTAAGGCTTGAAATGTCCACTGCCTTTTGGACCGGTGCACTTGAGTCTTGATAATCTTTCAGTATTACCCCTGGTTGAGGAGCTAAACCTGACTTAACTTTTGCTCGTGTGTTCATGTAGCCCCTGTTAATTTCTTGGCCAGTGGTTGCCCCATAGAATCCGGAGGGTGGCCAACTCAATACACAATGAATCGCTTATCACGCATGGTTTGTTAACACCTAGGGTGTGAGCTACCGGTGAATATACAAAAGGGCAAACACTATGTCCAGTTGAACATTCTATAATTGTTGCCACTTCCATCGACACCCGTTGGGTATTCACCAGCCTCTCCTCCACATTACTAATCTCCTCGTTAATGGCTCCCATTGCATCTGTTAGAAAAGTTACAATACTAGGTGTCATCGGATTCTCCTTACCCGGTCTCTTAGGGGCTGACTTCCTTTTCATCATGGTGTCAGCTCACCTTTAAAAGAATAGATTGAAAGAGAGGTGGCCCAACCCACTCTTTTCCGGGCTCTGACGGACGCAGACAGGCCCTCTCTTGACCCAGTCTTCAGCTGGGCACAGCCGGACCACGTCCCGCGCTGTGGGTCTTGGATGTGCGCTATATGCGCAGTGACTCCTCCTCCCTTGAGCAGCAAGAGGGGCAATCTGGGATATGCAGTCCACTAGAGTCCAGCAAACGCTACAGTGTCCTGCACTAAGGGTCTACAATGTACTCTAAATGCACGGTGACTCCTCCTCCCTTGAGCAGCAAGAGGGGCACTAGAGTCCAGCAGCTGCTACAGCGGAAGCTGGAAACAATATTGTTTCATCTAACTCTCGGAACATTTAAACAATCATAAAGTTTCGAGAAGTAATTTCATTCAATTTTTTAATTTAGCATACTTTTTAATTCAAATTGACTTTTATGTAGATATTAGATCCATATTTATAATTTTTCTTTTTAAAATGCAATTTCTTTCCTTCTGTTTTGTTATTAAAGTGTAACGTATTTTAAGATTTTTTTTTCATGAGCAAGTTATATGGTTTAAGATATAATATATAGCTTTTTAGTCACCTTACAGACAAGGAGTTGGTGTTGTGAGATTACAAAGGCCCCGGGCACAAACACCTCCAATTTATATGCTCACGTTTAAAGTGGACATCTTTTTAAATGATAACTTTTAACACACATTTGCTTGCGCGCCCGTATGGGATAACATTCTCAGAAAATGGTTTTGCTTACACTTACACTTCCTCGTAGGCACATTGTCAGGCCTTGGAACATTTTGTACAAGGACTAAGTACACTGCGCAAAACCCCGGTATTTGTAAAGCGCAAACTAATCACCCGTAAGGGTCTCAAGGCTCTGGGGGCCGTCGGGGAGATTAAGTGAGCTATTGCCCAGAGTCACATGATGCTGAGCTGATCTTCCTCTGGCATTGGGGATCGAACCGTGAGCCCCGCGCTCCGGAGTCAGGCACCCTGGCTCGGACTATAGCCTTCTGCAAGCTGGGACTACACCTGTCTGTATGCTGGGACTACAGCCTTCTGCATGTTGGGAAATACACCCATCTGCATCCCGGGTCTAAGGCCTTCTGCAGGATGGGACTACGGCCTTCTGCATGTTGGGACTACGGCCTTATGCATGTTGGGACTACGACCTTCTGCATGTTGGGACTACAGCCTTCTGCATGCTGGGACTACACCTGTCTGCATGCTGGTAGTACACCCTTCTGCATGCTGGGACTACACCCTTCTGTATGCTGGGACTACAGCCTTCTGCATGCTGGGACTACACCCAGTGGCGTAGCTAGGCACTCTGCCGCCTGTGGCGGTCCCTGTCTTTTGCCGCCGCACTGAGGGGGGGGGGGTGCTGGCGATGATTTTTGCGGCCGCAGCCCCTAAAACTCGTGCAGCCCGGGGCGCACCGCCCCCTCCGCCCCCCCCTTGCTACGCCAGTGACTACACCCTTTTGCATGCTGGGACTTCGACCTTCTGCATGGTGGGACTACTGCCTTCTACATGTTGGGACTACACCCTTCTGTATGCTGGGACTACAGCCTTCTGCAGGCTTCGACTGTACCCTTCTGTATGCTGAGACTACGACCATCTGCATGCTGGGACAACACCCTTCTGCAGGCTTGAAGTACGCCCTTCTGCAGTCTGGGACTACAACCTTCTGCAGTCTGGGACTACACCCTTCTGCAGTCTGGGATTACACCCTTCGGCATGCTGGTCTGTCCTTGGCGGGCAATTGGCGCTCTCAGAATTACTGATCTCAGTGACTGTTCTATAAGTCTTCTCTGGCTATGTTCGTTCTTTTAATTTACCAATGAGCCTATATAATTCAGATTGACTTTTAGGTTGCCTTCTATATTTTTTAGGTTGTCTTCATTTGTCATGACTATGTTTCTGTGTTATTTGTGGCTAGTTCAAGGTACTGTTAAAACAAAAGTGCCACTGGCATTTTGTGCTTCGTGACTGTTTGAGTTTCCAGGGTTACTTGGCAATAGTCTTGCCATGTCAAACGGTTCCTACTATTTCAGTAAGACTGTGCATTTGGGCAACATAAGCTTCAAAACTATGTAGGACTGAGTCTGCGCATAGCATCAGAACATGTTGACCTAGTTCCTGGCTAGCTCACAGTGTGCCATCTGGGTCTCTGAACCTTACAAGCTACCAGATGGTGTCTGCAACCTCAGAACATGAAAACCTTGATTCCTCAATGAAATCATGGAAACAGGTCCTATCCTTTTGTTAGTAACTCAGGCATGCCCAAAAGGAGACACAAGAAGTGCACAAATTGGCATTTCAAATATTGAAGTAATTGTACCCTTGAGTAAATATGTGCGCTGCAATGATCAATAGAATGGAACAAAACAATGTTACCTGCATTACAAGAATAGTGAACAGAATGAACAATTCAACCATTGTGCGTTTGCATACCTATAATTGAACTCCTACCTAGCACTGCCTATCCTATAAAGCATAGAGTGTGTGTCATCTGGTAGCAGGTCTTGGTGTAGAACAGGCTGCCGTCCTTCTCAGGATAGTAACGGGAGTCCACTGTGCTTGAATTCCGGCATGCAACGACCTGGACAACCCAAAGTCTTGGTCCAGTATATATAATGAACTGGACCCATTTGTTCTGTGCCTAGGCCCTGGTCCGTCTGTCATTGTTGATCCCACACCCCCTGAGCTGTCGCCGAATAGACAACAACAAACAATGACATTTTGCACAGTCTACCTAGTCCTTGTGCAAGATGTTCCAAGGCTTGATAATGTGCCTACGAGGAAGAGTAAGTGTAAGCAAAACCATTTTCTGAGAATGGTATCCCATAAGAAAGTGTAAGAAAATAATGTGTTAAAAGTCCGAATTTAAAAAGATGTTAACTTTAAACGTGAGCATGTAAAATGGCAGTGTTTGGGCCCAGGGCCTATGTAACCTCATGACACCTACTCCTTGTCTGTAAGGTGACTCAAAAGCTTCATATCAAATCTTAAATAATATAAGTAGCTCATTAAACTTAAAAATCTTAAAATAGTTACACTTTAATAATAAAGCAGAAGGAAAGCCAAATTGCATTTTAAACGCAAATTTAAAAATATAGATTTAATATCTGAATAAAAGTCAATTTGTATTAAAAAGTTTGCCAAATTAAAAAATAAATACTTCTCATAACTTCATGATTGTTTAAATGTTCAGAGAGTTGGATGAAACAACATTGATAACAGCTACTGCACACAATGTTTCCCTTGGCACCCTAGACACAAGTTCTAAACAGCAAACATGGTCATATCCAAACCAATCAACAGCCGCTGAAGGTGTGACAGCCAGCAGTGGATCCACAGAAGACGAGCGAGGACCGAACATCCAGGAGCCGAAGAATCCAAGGAAGGCTCATAATATGCATGTTGCAGCAACGGCATTTACTCAGGACATTCTTAACAGATCCATCAGCAGTTCTATATCCGTAGATTAGACGACTTGCATTCCAAGGCATATATCCAAGCTACTCTTGAAAGTGCACTGCAGACAGCAGAACATGGGCTGTACACAATCTAACCAAATAGGCCGAAAGGACAAGGACCAGTTGTCCTTTGGTTCCTGAAGTAAGGGTGTGCTAAAATACCATATCATGCTCTCACGACACAGTAGCACATGTGATAATGCTATTCCCATTCGGCCGCATGATGGAACATCCATTGCGGAGCAGCAAAAATAGAACCAAGATGCCGACAGTCAAAAACAGGACAAGTGGTACACCTCTAAAAATGCTGGAAACTAAGCTGTGTATGAAAGATAGAATCACTCTGAAGACAGTCTGGAAAGTGCTAACAAACCCAGACCCAATCGCTTTAAAAAGAGCACTACTCCCGCAGTTTTTGAGGCGTTAAAAATGCAGTGCATAAGTTCTCCGAAATGTTGTGGGAGATTGATGCACAGTAGCGACTGGATTTCAGAAGACCCTACAACTTGAAGATCAAACGTCTCCCTTGCAGATGTTAAGGCAACTTCCTTCTTAAACAATAAGGCTTTCAGTTTGCTCAGACCATCAACGTTTACGTTAAAAATAGGAATTGTAGGCCATATTGTCACAACTCTAACTGTACGGGCAGGTGGAAAAAGCACATTTGAACAACAAGTCACGACCCTGGAAACCGTCACCACATAGGACACTCCTGGTTTCATCCCACTACAACCTTGGTCATTCTACATCAAATAACGCCCATTTCAAAGTAATCTGACTGCCGGACGAATAACAGCAGCCGGGGAACCCTTCAGATAAGATACTAAGTTCTCCTCGGAGGCATTACATGCTCCGTGAAGTGTTACCTCTTGTAAACTAGAGAATGGCCAAAAGTGTTCTTGCAGTCTGTACCGCTGAGAAAGATTTCGGTGCTCCCATTTCTACACCTGTACCCAAAAGGTAGGACCCGTGTCTCATGTACAAATCTTTCCCCAGCGCTTCATATCTGCCTACTTGATAGTTTTACAAGCAGTTTGTAAAGTGGCATGTTGAAATTGGCAGAGATATAAATCCATGAATTATCCAATCGGCCGAAGGTGTTCCTGCCACAGTGAACAGTAATTTCTCTAGATGTTCTATGTTTAACATTGTGTATGTTGCATCCTTCTTTGCCATGATTTTCTGCTCTCTTGTTAAATTGTATGTCAGAAATAAATCAATTGTGTTCAAATGCTTCCAGGGCATGCGACCATTGCACAGAGTCTGTAAAGTCCAGCTTAATAGCATGATAGATCTAAGCTGACTCTCTCCATGTTGTAAGAGGGACATGTCACTCTGTATTATTTCAATTGCTGATGACACAGTGTTACTCAGAGAATACACTCTAGTGGATACAGTAGTCATACCATTATCAACTACTGCTAGAGATTTTTAGGTCGAGCCTGGGCAGCGCATGCGCTGCTCTGCGAGGCAATCTGTATTCAGGTATGGACTTGAAGCTCTGCCCATTTTCCACCCATCTTTTTAATTGGCTCCTGTTACTGTCCGTTCTAGATGGTTGCTTTTGTTTCATGAGTAGGCTTAGTAGTCCCTCCTTAGTACTGCCTTATCTACATTAGTAACCTCCCATAAGGAGTGGCCTTTTTACGTGTGTTGTTACTCAGTATGTTTTATTTAGTCTGTGAGCACTATTTTCTTGAATGATTTCTCCTATTGCACCCAGTACATGCTTTCCTATAACGCAGCACGCCGCCCGCTTTTATATTTTTTTTACTAATGGTGGCGGCATCATATTTACTATATGCGCGGCTCACCACACTTGCACATTATTATTTTTTTGCCAGCACGGTCTGCTTTAACTAAAGCGCCCACATTCCTTTCTTTATTTTATTTGCCAGGACGGTCCGCTTTACCTATAGTGGCCGTGCTCCAGAAGCATTAATTTAAATGAGCTTTGTTTTTTTTGTGTGAAAGCGCCCCATACTGTGCTTTCACTTTGATGGTGCCTGCGCCCCTTTCTTTAGAGGCTGCTCGCCGTATTCAGCTTACAGTGAGCCGCATCTAAAGAAAGGGGTGCAGCCGACATTAAAGTAAAAGCACGGCATGGGGCGCTTTTACAAAAAAAGACATTTGTTTGTGAAGTTCCCAAACAAATGTTTTTTTTGTAAAACGGCGAGCGCGTCTAACGAAAAGGGCGCAGCCACTATTAAAGTGGTCTCGCATTTGCGATAGTTTGAGTTACTGCCATTATGAATAACAATGCCTTTTATTTATGTGTTGGTTTTCAAAACACAAACGCATTGTCATTTACAAAGCCAATAGCTTAAACTCTTGCAAATGCGAGACCTATTGCATTGCAAATGCTTGTTCTAAATCTACTCTGTCAATTTCATGTATGAGCTCAGCGTCATCCTGCTGTGAAACCTTCCACAATTCGTTGTATATAGCATACAAAAAGCGTTTTTGATGTGGCTTTCTAGAACAAAAAATCCTGTAAATCCATGTCATTAGAAAGGAGAGACAACTGTTCTTTCACCTCATCTAACGTGGAATATTTTAGCCATTCAAGGCACAATTTCCCCACGCTATATGTTGTTACTACTCCTGAGTGTTGTGTCTGCACGTAATGTTGGTCTGGTCTATTTCTCCTAAACCCCTTTGTGTTTAGAAAGCGTGCATGACAACCATTGGTATCTAATAGGCACACTAGCCCTCCCTCTGGACTGGAATGTGAAGAATTATATGTACCATTCTTGAGCATGTTGTTGAATTTTTCCTCTGTGTAATTTGTAAATTGTTGCCAATACTCAAACCGTGCAAATGTGGGAATGTTTGGTGTGTTCATATCCTTTATTTCGGCCAGGCCGAGGGAGGATGTTTATTGCAAAGTTTTGTTCAGGAATATCATTTGTCGAGGTATTAGACACGCTCTGAACAAAGCCTCATTGCCTTGAACCTGCCAGTCTTTTGTTTCCCAACCAGATTTTAACTCAATATTGTCTTCCAAAAGTCATACACTTGTATTGACAACTGGGAAATAATGGGGGCAGAATAAATCAATTTCATGTTTAGCATATTTTTCTTTGCCTGGGATGGGATAAGTTTATAATAAAATGACTCTAGGTCTACGGGGTTATTGTCAGAAAAATATGCGAACTTCTCTACAAATGTTTTGTAGCTTCCCAAAGGTGGTGTAGGGCAATGTTCCCATTGTATATAAATGACTAAATACTGCATGTGGACTACTCACTCTGTGTAAGTAATGGTGCACATAGTGGTGAAAACAAAATCAAAATTAGCTTTTCCACTATACATATCTTCACTTTTAAATATAGTATACTGTTCTAGCTCATTAAGCATACACTTGACTGTGTTAAAGTTCCAATCATCAGAGATGCTGCCAAAAGTAATAACGTTATTCAAGGATATTTTAAATTCATACATATCTGTAAAGTTTCTGTCGGTCCAAAAATATCATATGGTACCTTATCGCAAACAATTCCATCAAGTAAGGAACCACAAAATGTTCACACGGGAAAAGGTCTCTTCGCACTTTGTGTGATGAAGAAACCGGCTTCAATACCTCGGTTACCAGTTGTGTTCTGGGTTCTGGGAGATATTGTCCATTCAGAAGCAGAAAGAATACTATCACAAAACCAATCCAAAGGAAAAGGAAGAGCAACGTAATGTAAATGCAAATGTAAACCCAATGTGGAACAAAATATGTCTTTTTGAGCCAAAGTATAAACGCACGAGTTCCATGCAGTGGTGTGTTTGACAAATTTGAGGAAAAGTCATCAATATCAGCAAAATAGCCAGAGGCAGTCTGTGCAAAGACAGGGAACTCACGTGTTGGTGTAGAATTGGTAAGTAACACCAAAGGTGGTTCATAATAAACAACTTTGTTGTTAACATGTGGTGTTAAAACCTTTGAATTTGCATACGGTGTTTGTATGGTGTTGGTAGATGTAGCTAGAAGTATCAAGACTTCAGTATCAGATATCCCCAGCCAGGGAGCTGAAACCTCAGTATTGGTTAAAGCTTGTAACGGGATTGTATAGTAGTGAGAGGAGGCAGGTAACTATCCAGGAGCCCTCATGTCCTACTGTGTGGGACTGGCCACATGGTGTGGTTTGATTAGGTCTATTGACACAAACCTTTAATGTTTACAACCAGCAAGGTGCGGTAAAAGTACAGTTCTGGTATCTTCAACTGCCAGGACAGGCACTGGTGCTCTGTATGATGGGGCAAATTCTTTTTTTGTCCACAATCTTTTCTCAAACCAGATCCCTGATCTTTGGAATCTAGCCAGGAGTTGCTGTTTGTTCCTTCACTTTGCTAGTGGCAGAATGTTTCTGTAGCCTGGTGCTTTGCTCATCCCAGAAGTCTTTCAGTTTCTGTATGATAGCCAAATGTTCACTGATATCAAAAGGTGTTTCTGCTGCCGCTGGGCTAGGATTGTCAAGGTCTATAACTCATATCTTGACCCCAAACTGGACCGCATAGGACCTTCTTGGCAGATTGTTAAGGCTCTCTGTACCCCATACAGACTCTCTTTACCCAATACAGGTGGTAGACCCACCTGCGACCTGAACTTAATACTCTAGCAGTTAAAGGCGGCTTTAAGTCATGGTTTTTCCTTTCCACTATCGCATTTCTCTCAGGATGATAGGGGGAGGAGTAGTGCACAGTCACACCCAAAGTTCTCATGGTATCCTGGTAAGCCTTACAGGCAAACCTGGGCCCTTGTCCAAATGGAATGCGGCTACTGCATATTGCCACTGAAGACTTGAAAATGTTTTATAACGTTTCTAGCGTCAGCCGATCGCTGTGGCCATATCCATAGGAATCGAGAACAGGAATCCACTGCTAGCAGAATATATTTAAAAGAGCCATCAGTGTGGAGTGGCCCGCAATGGTCCAGGTAGACACAGGTGAAATTAAGAGGGGTGTCTGCGGTGGACGTGCTGTGGTAGAAACTCTTATTTGTTGTCAAATGTCGCATTTAAGAACATAATCTTTTGTTTGTTTATATAGAACTGGCCACCAGAATCGTTGCTGTAGCAGTGAAACTGTAGCTGCCACACCAGCGTGTACAGCAGCTAGCCCCTCATGTGCCGCTATTATTAATTCTGGCCTTCAAATTTGCTTTTACTCTAGCCCCCACTCTGAGAAGACGAGCAAATTGAATGTTTTGTGCACTTAGTAGGTAGTATTTTGCTGGAAAAGATTTTGGTGAGGGGGTGCCACACATCGAAGCTGTGACAGCCAACATTGTCTCTATGTATCCTCGTGTTGGAACGAGTCACTGCAGCTACAGCAGCAGTTTGCACTGCTGCCTTAGGGGCTTCATCAGCCAATGAATTCCTTGCAACGTGTATTCCTACACGTTGATGGCTCAGTGTGTGGATAACATGAGCCCAGGCAGACTTGCTTTAAGATTTGCCACTTATCCCCAAAGCAATTTATGCTTGAAAGTATAACCTTTCCAGTCTCTGAATCCATTCTTGCTCCAATAGTGCAAGCACTCATTGTATGACTTGACACAATAATACGAATCACACAGTGTAAGTGTAGGGAATTCAGGAACTGTATTTTCTAGTGCCAGAAGTACAGTTTTCAGTTCAGCTAGTTGTGCCGTACTATCCCCTAAGGATTGTGTATGTTTTTTTGAAGGTTGGAAACTCCATCCCTCATTTTACTCTTTACCACTGCACACGTGGCTGAGTATTTGTGTTTCGAACCAACGGCAGGCTGGCAGAACCATCAGTATAAACTTTAAAGTTGTACTGATCTAGAGGCATATTTCATTTGGCAGAGGGTATTCATATTCATATTGTAGGTAAGTTTGTGTTTGTAGTGTAGAGTCAAATACTGTATCACTACTATATCTATATTATATACTATATCTGTTAGTGAGTTTGCCCAGTGTATCCATCTAGGATGAAAGGCTTCCACGTTCGGGACTCTGGCCTTAGGGACAGTCTCTAAGGCTGGATTGGGAGTTATGGCACTTATGCGTTTCCATTGAGCCAATTATCTTTCTCTCACTACAGCGGTCTGTACCACTGTCAGGATTTTTTCTGTCGGTGCAAAATGCATTTCTGCATTAGAATATAAATGCGATTTATATGCAATTGGTATACTGTCACTTTTGTTGAATGTGGCATATGTATATCCAGTGGTCCCTGCAGTTACATGGATTACCAAATTTGTTGTGTTTACACATGTGTGTAAGCGTTTTGCAGCTAGCATGTCAGTCTGTACTGCACGCAACATCTGTGTATGTTCTGGTGTCCAACGTGTGCTTGTCTGGACTAATCAGGTCATAAAATGGTTTTACAGGTTGTGCATAATCTGGTATGTATGTTCTGCCAACATTTGGAAAACCCAATAATGATTGGAGCCTTTTTAATGTGTTTGGGCGCACACTTCTCTAAAAAGTGTGCTACTAAGCTCTTGCCTTCATTTGACAACTTGTATCCCAAGAACAGGACACTGAGATAGGCAATTGTTTTTAAAATTGAATTTGTAGCCATTGTGAGCAAATCCTAGAATTGTGCAATCTATTCTTGCCAAGTGTATTTCTAAGTCTTCATCTGTGAGGTATATGTTATCGACATAGGACAACGCTGTCACAGCACTGTAACAGTTCTGTTACTGGGGCAGAGAACAAGCCTGGGCTGTTCTTATACCCTTGTGGCAATCGACAAAATTGCTTTTGTGACCCGAGGGTGGAAAATGCAGTAAAATACTGGTTTTCAGGTGCTATGTTTTGGCAGAATAAGCCATTGAAATGTCTAAAGTTGTTTTATATTTTTTTTTGCACTGTTGTTCATTAGTGCTACACCGTGCGCATCTTGTTCTGCACATGTGCGAGTATGACTGTTTAATTGTCTATAGTCTAAGGCCAAGCAATATTAATGATCTGGTTTCACTACCGAAGACAAAGGATTGTTCATTGGTGAGATGGAATTCTCAATTTCACCTTGATATATTCAAGTTGTGTTAGGATTTCTCTAACCTGTTGTCTAGCCTCATGTTTGATGGGGTATTGTGGTTGCACTTGTGGAATTGATCTTATGGGTAGAATATGGTAAGGGTATCCTTCGTCCCAGCCCACATGATTGAGGTATAATGCTGGGGCTTGTGCGAGGGCCCACTCCTTGGCATATGTATGTTTAATTGATTCTGAAACTAAGCTGGAGGAAGATGGTAATATCACATTTTCCTCTCGTGGGACTTGTTGAACAAAGTCGGGTGGCCAATCTCTTTAAGCAAGGAAAATGTCATAACCAAATGTTAAGTGCTCCCAGAAGAGAATGTTAATAGTATGAGGTATATAACCCTCGACTTGGAGTTGTAATTCATACAACCTACTTGGAGCTCTAAGTCGCTGAGCCAGTGTTTCCACCTGGACAAACTCATTGCTGTCGCCGCCAGAAACTCTTCAAGATTCTGGTGAATATTGTGACTTATGCCGTGCTGTCTAGCAGACACAGACAGAGCCCACTCCCCATTCAGAAGCAGAGTCCTCAATATGGTAGCTTGTTCAAGTAAGATCCCAGCCAATTTCTTCTTTTTAAATTGAGGCTTTTGTTGTTGAAACCTTTCTTCCTTTTTTTATTATGAAGTCAGACAAGCGCTGTGAGTCCTTCTCCTGTTTCACGTACTCCGACAACTTGTGCTATGATCGTCCTCCTCTCTCCGAATGTTCTTCGGATGACTCCTTAAAGGAGTGAGAAGGACGTGTATCAATATACTGATACCTATCAGGCTGTTTAATTAGTTCACGGTTGTGCAGACTATAGCGCTGTTCAGAGATCCACCCCGTAGCTTAATCTTTTCTTTATTTTTCTTATTATCTCAGCCTTTTTAGAAGACTCTGGTGCCTTTTTGAGTTATCCTTCTCGGAATTACTCCGTAGTTGTGGCTTATTAGGTCTGGATTCCAAATGATCTCTTACCTATGGAGGTATAGGTTTCAGCAATAATTTTCAGTAATTCTCGCTCCTGATCCACTAACAATATTTGATCGAGACATTGGCTTCCTGCCAGAGCTGCTGCTTCCCCCTTAATATTACTTAGAATAATTGAGGAGAGTGTGGCAATATTGCCAATAGGTTTCATCCCCAAGTCCAGGGCCGGGGCTGCCCCATATTCATTTTGGATCTGTTTCAGCACCTCTGATAAAACAGCAATAGATGGTGAACCATGTGTTATGGTATAGGCCGCATAAACCCTCCTTTTGCCCCGATATTGTCACCAAGTGGCGCAGTCTTCTTCCAGGGGGACCATCCCCAAAGGTAGCAACATCGTGAGAATTCTATGTTTATCTTGAGGTCCCATGTGGGGAAATACTGCTTCAAGCTGATATACAATCGTGAATTTCATACTTGTGTTTGCTAAGGGACCTGCAGTTATTCAGCATTAAGTTAAGCTTAGGCCTAGTCCCCTGCCCTACCTTACAAGTGTTAGCTTTTTATGTACAATGGGTGCAATTCAGAAGAGTAGCATCCATGACAATGTTGTGTTTACAAACATCAGGAACTGGGGGCATAGATCATGTAATTGCTCCCTGGAGTATGTTAGGCGTTGTTTTTCCCCCGAACAGCCAGGGGTTCTGGCCCCTAGCCCCGGCCGGCCGCGGACGGGCGCAGACGGGCTTGCCTTTGGCTTGCCTTTGGCTCGCCAGCGGCGCGTCTGCGCCTGCATGCATCTAAAATAGACGCCCAGCTGGCACAACTAGAGTCCTGACTTCCGTGGCCCCAGCAGAAGGGAGGCACAAAGAGCGGAAGTGTGCAGTAATCTGTTCCCACCCTCCGCACAAATGGCACAGCAGCCGCGTCGGACCGGGACGGGAAACAGCAGGAGAAGAAATTAACAGATGGGTAAAAGCGTTGGGTTTAGCCCTGCATTAAAGGAATAGCAGCAAGTGAAAAGTTAAAAAGAGCAGGTTAAAAGCCACTGACAGGACTTTAAAAGTATACAACATGTGCCGATAACAGCGTAAGCCCCCCGTCTGTACCTCCTTCAATCATAAGTTATGCCCCCAAGCAGACACTGCCACTGTCTGCTTCAAGCAAGTGTCCGCGCCTGCATGCGTCTAAAATAGATGCCCAGACGGCACAACTAGAGTACTGACTTCCGTGGCCCCAGTGGAAGGGAGGCACAAAGCGCGGAAGTGTGCAGTAATCTGTTCCCGCCCTTCGCACAAACGGCACAGCAGCCGCGTCGGACCGGGACGGGAAACAGCGGGAGAAGAAATGAACAGGTGGGTAAAAGCGCTGGGTTTAGCCCCGCATTAAAAGAATAGCAGCAAGTGAAAAGTTAAAAAGAGCAGGTTAAAAGCCACTGACAGGTCTTTAAAAGTATACAACATGTGCAGATAACGGCGTAAGCCCCCCGTCTGTACCTCCTTCAATGATAAGTTATGCCCCCAAACAGACACTGCCACTGTCTGCTTCAAGAAATTCACGATTGTATATTAGACAATCACCTGGATGTTCTATTCCTCACAGAAACGTGGCTGAATGGGGACTCCGCTCCTGAGATACTGGAAGCCCTCCCTCAGGACTATGGTATCCTTAGACTGGATCGCCAGATCAAACATGGGGGAGGCATAGCCATGGTCTATAAATTATCTTTACACTGCACTTTTGACAGGGCCTAAATAGAGAGTTGTGAAGCAGCCTTCTTTTCGATCACAGCAGCCGGTAATCAAATTGTGAAGGGCTTCCTGATCTACCGACCGCCCGGTCCGGCCACTGACTTCACGGCTAGCTTAGTGGAACAAATGATTCAACCTGCAATACGCTATAAGAAGATGATAGTCCTAGGTGACTTTAACTTACACTTTGATGAGATAACAAAGAAGAAGCCCAATCTCTACGTCAGAAATTAGATGCACTGCAGTTAACACTCAAATCTACCCTCCCCACTCACCAACAAGGGCATATATTAGACCCTATCTTTACTAATTGTGCAGAGTTGGCAATTGAACCCCCTAGGGCAGTCCCATGGTCTGACCACCACCTTGTTGCATTCTCTATCCCGTTAGCTAATATTTCCTCTCCAGCTTCGAAAGGATCAGGGACTCCACATAGAAGATGGTCTAGATTTACCCCGGAAAACTTCACACATGCCCTTCAGCAGAACTACCCTTCTCTAGGAAAGGATATTAATGTGGCGTGTAGCTCCGTGGATAAGTGGGTTAAGGAGGCCTTGGACATGGTGGCACCCTAGACCAACAGCGCCCCGTGCAGGCGGACCAAATCCACACCATGGTTCAATGAAACTTTAAGATCAGCAAAAAAAGCTTGTTAGCGCCTGGAGCGCATATGGAGGACTGATTTCTCAGAGGATAATAAAACTTCGCATAAACTGAAGTTAAAGCATTATCACTCTCTCATCAAAAAAACCTGTGCTGCCTACTACAAGGATAGAATAGAGCAGGCAGAGGGCTCTTCCAAAGAATTATTCGCCATTTTTAAAGATCTATCCTCACTGTCGACAACAGAGACTCCGATGACAAACTCATCCGAATCGTGTGATAGAATTGCAGACTATTTTGCGGAAAAGGGAGCTAAAATATATGATACCTTTTCGGCTGAGACTCTGGATGGGAGGAGCTGCCAAGCTGAATGGACCACGGGGTATGTGGCAAACTGCCTCTCTAAATTTGACCCACCCTCACTTGTTGATCTCAAAGCCATAGCTTCTAGTATTAAATCGGCTCTCCTATTGATCCTACATCACCTAAGATCACGGGCCTGGAGATCCTACTGCCGTATGTACGACAACTCCTCAAGCTCTCCTTCTCCAAGGGCGTGGTCCCTAAATCTTGGAAACAGGCAATCGTCATCCCTCTACTGAAAAAGCCTGGAGCTGACCCCAGCCTGCCGGAAAACCTGCGCCCGATTTCACTTCTGCCTTATTTTTCTAAAATAGCAGAAAAAGTGGTAAACTTACAGTTAGTTGCTCACATAAACCAGCAAAACTTACTTCACCCCTCACAAACGGGTTTCAGAGTGACATACTCTACAGAGTCAGCGTTGCTCCTTGCCACCGAGTCCATACGTATTCGCGCGGATGAGGGACAGACCGTGGCCTTGGTCCTGTTGGACCTAAGTGCGGCCTTCGACATGGTTTTAGAGTAGGAGGGTTGGATAATGTTGCACTGAAATGGATGACTTCCTTCCTGCAGGACAGGAGCTTCCAGGTGGCTTCCAGGTGGCACAACGTCCACACATTTCCAAAAGCAGAGCTCTGCCTCAAGGGGACCCTGAGGGCTCCATTCTGAGCCCCACCCTTTTTAATCTATATGTCGCACCCCTGACAGAGATTGTGGAACAGCACGGCATCACCATTGCGTCATATGCAGATGACATGCAACTGATGGTGGCATTGTCCGACACCTCTGACGGAGCAGCCGCTAAGTTCTCCTTGTGCTTGAAGGACTTGGCCTCCTGGATGACAAACAACTGCCTTAAATTAAGTGGCAGTAAAACGGAGATCCTGGTGGTGGGAAAAACCCCCTCCATTTGGTCCTCGGCATGGTGGCCACAGACATTAGGCCTCACACCCACTCCGAGTAAACAGGTTAAAAACCTAGGAATATGATTAGATTCCAATCTATCGTTTGAGGCTCAGACCCGAAAGGTGGCAGGGAAGTGTTTCGGAATTTTAAAGACACTGCGGAAAACTCTGGATGTTCTTCCCACTCCAGCTAGGAAAACCCTGGGCCATGCCTTAGTAACATCTCAGCTGGACTATGGAAATGTTCTTTACCTAGGAGGAACAAAAAAAGTCTTCATAGGCTGCAATGCACCCAGAACGCGGCAGCCCGCCTGGTTCTGAAACTACCCAGGAGAGCTTCTATGGGGAAGGCTCTTGACGACCTGCATTGGCTACCGGTCGGGAAAAGAGTCCTGTTTAAAGCTCTATGCATCAGCCACCGTAGTTTACAGGGCAAAGGCCAAAACTATTTACATGGTTTACTCACCCCGTATACCCCTCACGCCAGCTCAGATCAGCCGGGACCCATCTGGTCAAAGTCCCTAAGATACATAAAGCCAGAATGGGGGCTCGGTCTTTCAGCTATCTGGCAGCGAAGAACTGGAATGCTCTCCCTCTTTTTCTCCGTTTGGAATCTTCAGAGGTTCTCTTCCGAAAAAAACTGAAAACATGACTGTTCCAGTTATGGGTCTTCTCTCTGCCCTCTTTGTAGAGTTCTGCTCAGCGCGGGGATACACTATTGTATTGTAACCATGCGCTTTATAACTATCATTATTATTATTATTATTATAAGCTGATGTGTTTTTTGTGCAATCCATAACGTAATTTCCTCCCATCTGGTGGGAACGTTTCCCCTTATTGAATTATTAGCCCTGGGCTATTTGCCGGCATTGCTAAATGCAGTTGAGCAGCTTGAGCATTCTTCGCAGTTTTTTGTTGTTGTCATTTTTCGCATTATGTATTGTATTTTAAGCTAACTAGACCTGTGGATAGTGTAACATAACATGTGTATTTGTAAAGCGCACTTATCACCCAAGCTAGGGTCTCAAGGCGCTGAATAACAGATGTTTATTGTTACCCAACTCAATGGTGCTCTTTTTGTCGACCTCAGAAGGATGTAAGGCTGAGTTGACCCGCCGGGATTTGAACCTGTGACCATGAGGCCGAACACAGGCCCCTAGAGTGGGCGCATTAGTCCACTAAGCCACCAGACCCAGCTTCTATGTAGATTTGGTGCTGTAAGGTTTGCTATGTCCAGGTAAGGTGTGTAACCTGCTAAGACTGGCCATGTTGCCCCCTCATTGCTGAGGGGACCCTGTCATATGTCGTCTCTTGCATGTGGTAGGGCACCGTGGAACCAATTTGTGTGTTCCTGGAATGTTAATGGTATTTCTAGCTCTTCACAAGCTGTGTAGTTGTTGGGAACTGCTGCTATGGTATAATTGTGAAAATGTCTTGATTGCGCATTTGCTGCTGGAAATATTAACCATGAATAGAATACCTCTATTCTGTACGCTTTGTCTGCCTCTACCACGAAGGTAACAGCCCCACCCGTAAGGGCGATCCCATGTTGTTGCAACATTTGTGTAACTACATGTCTGCAGCTTAGTGGTATGTTCACTGGTGCTGCGTAAGCCATTTTAAATTATGGAATTCAGAGAAGGTAACTATAGTGGGGTGATCCCATGACAGGTTCAAGCTTGAATAACCTACAGTCAAAAATAGGGGTTTCTTATTTAGCTGAAGAGGATGTATCCCTAACACCACGTACGTCTCTGGTTAGTTGATGAGTAGGGTCTTTGGGCACACTTAAGAAATCTTCTTGGGAGACCCATTAAATAAGTACCCAAACTAGAACGTTGATGGCGCCATGTCACACAGTTCCTACTACTTCAGTAAGACTGTGCGTTAGGGCAGTATAAGCGTCAAAACTATGTTGGACTGAGTCCGTGCATACCATCAGAATATGTTGACCTAATTCCTGGCTAGCTCACAGTGCGCCATCTGGAACTCTAAACCTTACAAGGTACTGAATGGTGTCTGCAACCTCAGAACATGACAACCCTGATTCCTCAATGAAATTGTGGAAACAGATCCTACCCTTTCGTTAGTAACTCAGGCATGCCCAAAGGGAGACACAAGAAGTACACAAATTGTTATTTCTATTTTTTATTGAAGCAATTGTACTGTTGAGTAAAATACGTGTGCTGCAATGATTAATAGAATGGAGCAAAACAATGTTAGCAGCATTACAAGAATGGTGAACAGAATTAACAGTTCAACTATTGTGCGTTTGCATTAGATTATATGAATACATATAATTGCACTCCTACTTACAGCTGCCTATCCTATAAAGCGTAGGGTGTGCGGGTCTGCCAGTATACTGTAGAGTGGTTAAACTCCCCAGTTACCTGCGGGTGTGTATCATCGGGAGGTGTCTATGAGGAAGGCTCATCCATTAAAATCAAAGATCTGGAAAAGGGACCTCAGATCTATCAATTCAGATGAACTAGCAGCCCACTGTAAATCTGCCCTCTCCTCCAAAGCTGACTTGATTGACGTTCAGTTACTCACTGACTTTTACAACTCTACCATCTCTAACATCATGGATGACATTGCACCACTCCAACAAAAAAATGCTTCAACAAAAATATCCAAACCGTGGTTCAATGACAACTTAAACTCGGAATGCCGCAACCTTAGGGCAGTTGAACGATCCTGGAGATCCAAACCCTCCTCGGACCAACTAAAACTCCTTAGAGATGTTAGGAGCTCCTACAACAAACAAATCAAGAGCGCTAAGGCAGATTACTTCAGATACCAACTTGATCAAGTGACCCGTTGCCTCCCTCCATCTTCAAAGAAATCAAGAATGTCCTCATCCCCACCTGGACAAAAATTGTAAACGCTTCACTGTCTCAAGGCACGATCCCAGACTGCCTAAAAGCAGCTCAGGTATCACCTATATTAAAAAAACCTAATGCAGATATGGCTGACTTTAACAACTTCCGCCCTATCTCCAACATCCCCACCCTAGCCAAACTCCTAGAAAAATGCGTCCAATCCCAACTATGTGCTCACATAGAAAATGTCCAACTCCTAGACCAGCATCAATCTGGCTTTCGGAGTGGACACAGCACTGAATCGGCTCTCACTCACGTGATGGATGACATTTTAAAAATGCTTGACCAAAATGAATCCTGCCTCCTAATCCTCCTTGACCTTTCCTCCGCCTTCGTCATGGTCAATCACGCCAACCTACTATCCATTCTGAAGAACAGGATGAGCTTCTCTTGTCTGGTGTTACAATGGTTCTCGTCCTTCCTCCACCACAGGTCACAAAGAGTCAAGGCGAACCATTCCCTTTCCCAGCCCTCTCCAGTATTCATGGGGGTCCCCCAAGGGTCCGCCCTATCTCCTATACTCTTCAACCTGTTCTTGGAACCTTTAGCTAATACACTAAATTCCACGAACATTCTCTTCCATATGTATGCGGACGATACGCAACTTTATTTGAAAATCTCCTCCCCGAATAACATCATCTCACTCAACACGACCCTAACGTCTACTCAAAACTGGATAACCGAGAACCACCTCCTACTCAACACCTCCAAAACAGAATTCCTTCTCATCTCTCCTCCGAACCACATCCCCAAGCTAGACCTCTGGTTGAAGCACCTCACTGCCTTCAACTGCTCCCCCCTCATCATAGACTCAGCCAAATCTCTCGGAATCACACTGGACAAGCATCTGAACATGAAGAATCATATCAGCAATGTGTGTAAGGGAGCTAATCACTTCAATCAATCATATCATTTGTAAAGCGCACTACTCACCCGTGAGGGTCTCAAGGCGCTGGGGTGGGGAATGCTGCTACTGCTCGAAAAGCCAGGTCTTGAGGAGTTTTCTGAAGGTCAGCAGGTCTTGGGTCTGCCGTAGGTGGATGGGGAGGGTGTTCCAGGTCTTGGCGGCGAGGTGGGAGAACGATCTGCCACCGGAGGTCGCTCTTCGGAAGCGGGGGACAGTGGCGAGGGCGAGGTCGGCAGAGCGGAGCTGGCGGGTGGGGGTGTAGAAGCTGAGTCGTCTGTTGAGGTACGTTGGTCCGGTGTTGTGGAGTGCCTTGTGTGCGTGGGTGAGGAGTTTGAAGGTTATCCTCTTGTTGACCAGGAGCCAGTGCAGGTCTCTCAGGTGGGGTGTGATGTGGCTGCGGCGAGGGATGTCGAGGATCAGGCGTGCAGAGGCGTTCTGGATGCGTTGGAGCCGTCTCAGGAGTTTGGCCGAGGCTCCTGCATAGAGGGCGTGTCCGTAGTCCAACCTGCTGCTGACGAGGGCCTGGGTGACCGTTCTTCTCGTTTCAGTGGGGATCCACTTGTAGATCCTGCGGAGCATGCAGAGGGTGTTGAAGCAGGCGGAGGAGACGGCGTTGACCTGTTTAGTCATGGAGAGGGTAGAGTCGAGGATGACCCCTAGGTTGCGTGCGTGGTCGGTGGGTGTTGGGGCGGTTCCCAGTGCGGTCGGCCACCAGGAGTCGTCCCAGGCCGAAGGGGTGGATCCGAGGATGAGGACCTCCGTCTTGTCCGAGTTCAGCTTCAGTCGGCTGTTCCTCATCCATTCAGCGACGGCCTTCATTCCTTCGTGAAGGTTGGTTTTGGCGGTGTGGGGGTCCTTGGTGAGGGAGAGGATCAGCTGGGTGTCATCGGCGTAGGAGATGATGTTGAGGTCGTGGCGACGCGGGTGAGCGGTGCCATGTAGATGTTAAACAGAGTTGGGCTGAGGGAAGAGCCCTGGGGTACGCCGCAGATGATCTCGGTGGCTTCGGAGCGGAAGGGGGGAAGGCGGACGCTCTGTGTTCTGCCGGAGAGGAAGGAGGTGGTCCAGTCCAGGGCCTTCTCTTGGATCCCGGCGTTGTGGAGGCGTGTTCGTAGTGTGTGGTGGCAGACCGTGTCAAAGGCGGCTGACAGGTCCAGGAGGATGAGGGCTGCCGTTTCTCCGTTGTCCAGCAGGGACTTGATGTCATCGGTGGCGGCGATGAGGGCAGTCTCGGTGCTGTGGTTGCTGCGGAACCCGGACTGGGTTAGGGTCCAGGATGTTGTTCTCCTCGAGGTAGCGGGTCAGTTATTTGTTGACGGTCTTCTCGATGACCTTTGCCGGGAACGGGAGCAGGGAGATGGGCCGGAAGTTCTTGAGGTCCTTGGGGTCCGCCTTGGGTTTCTTGAGTAAGGCGTTGATCTCAGCGTGCTTCCAGCTCTCCGGGAAGGTTGCTGTCTCGAAGGAGGTGTTGATGACTTTCCGGAGATGGAGTGCGATGGCTGTGCTGGCTTTGTTGAAGATGTGGTGTGGGCATGGGTCTGACGGAGATCCGGAGTGGATGGTGTTCATGATCTTGATGGTGTCGTCGTCGTTGATGTTGGTCCAGGAGAGCAGATGGTTGGTGCGGATGGTGGTCGTGGGGGCGGAGGTCTCAGTGGTTGTCGGGGCGGGCGTGGCGTTGAAGCTGTCGTGGATGTCTGCGATCTTGCGGTGGAAGAAGGTGGCCAGCGAGTCGCACAGGTCTTGCGAGGGTGGGACGTCGTTGGTGTTGGAGCTGGGGTTGGAGAGTTCCTTCACGATGTTGAAGAGCTCTTTGCTGTTGTGCGCGTTGTTGTCTAGGCGGTCTTTGAAGGAGGCCCTTTTGGCGGATCTGATGAGGTGATGGTGTCTGCGGGTGGCGTTCTTGTGGGCTGCGTGGCTGTCCGGTGTTCGTTCACGGAGCCAGATCTTCTCCAGCTTTCGGCAGGTTTGCTTGGAGGCCCGGAGGTTTTCAGTGAACCAGCTGGCTTTCTTGTTGGTGTGACTGTTGGAGGGTTTCTTGATCGGGGCGAGGGTGTTGGCGCAGTCGTTGATCCACTGTCTGAGGTTGCGGGAGGCGGTGTCGGGGTCGGTGGGGTCGGCGGGTGGGCTCTGGGCGAGGGTGGTGGTTAGCTGGTCTTCGGTGACTTTGCTCCAGCAGCGGCGGGGCATCTGTTGGGTGCGGTGGTGCGTGGTGGGCTTCTTGAAGGTGAAGTGGATGCAGCGATGGTCGGTCCAGTGGAGTTCGGTGGTGTGGTTGAAGGAGACGTGGGGGCTTGCGGAGAAGATGGGGTCAAGCGTGTGACCGGCGGAGTGGGTGGGTGTTGTGACGAGTTGTCTGAGTCCGAGGTTGGCTAGGTTGTCGATCAGGGTGGTGGAGTTGGTGTCGTTGTTGTTCTCGAGGTGGAAGTTCAGGTCCCCGAGGAGGATGTAGTCCGTGGAGGCGAGGGCGTGTGTGCTGGACGAAGTCGGCGATGGAGTCGCTGAACTGTGGTAGGGGTCCGGGGGGTCTGTAGACGAGGGTTCCTCTGAGGGTGGTGTTGGGATCAGTGTGGATCTGGAAGTGCAGGTGTTCGGCGGTGCTGAGGGTATCGTTGGTGTTGGTCGAGACTCTGAGAGTGTTCCTGTGGACGATGGCGATTCCTCCTCCTGCTCCGTTGGTGCGGTCCCTGCGGGTGATCTTGTAGCCTTCCGGGACGGCTATGGCTATGTCGGGTGCCGAGGCGGGGTTCAGCCAGGTCTCCGTCAGGAAGGAGACATCTGGGGAGGTTGAGTCGAGTAGGTCCCAGAGTTCAACTGCGTGTTTGCGGGCGGAGCGGGTGTTGAGAAGGATGCATCTGAGGTGGTTGTGTTCTTTTCTGGTCGGCGGCATGGTGGGGCGGATGCTTGTGAAGCTGCAGTTCCGGCAGGTGAAAGCTCCGTGGGTGCGCTTCGGGGCGGCCAGGAAGCAGGTGTGTGATCGTCCGGTGTTGAGTGCGTGGAGGGATCTGGCATCGTAGTGGTGTCGGGCGTCCTGGCGTTCGCGGGGTCCAGGGGTCCAGGGGTGTCGGGCGCCTGCTGCGCGGCCTCCATATGAGGGGATGTGGGAGGGAGGAGCAGCTGGGAGGCGGGAGCGGGGCGGCGAATGGGATTGCAGGGGGCAGGGCCGCAGGGACGCAGCGGCGGGAAAAAAGGGCGGGGGCCGCGGGAGAACTTGGCACAGGAAGGAAAAACAAGTTTAGGCAAGAAAACAAGTACAGGCACAGAGGAATAAAAACAAGTCTGGGCAAGAAAGCAAGTTAGGCACAGGGGGATAAAAACAAGTATGGGCAAGAAAGCAAGTTAGGCACAGGGGGGTAAAAACAAGTCTGGGTAAGAAAGCAAGTTAGGCACAGGGGAATAAAAACAAGTCTGGGCAAGAAAGCAAGTTAGGCACGGGAATAAAAATAAGTCTGGGCAAGAAAGCAAATTAGGCACAGGGGGAAAAAAACAAGTCTGGGCAAGAAAGCAAGTTAGGCACAGGGGAAAAGTACAGGATTAGGCAAAAACAATGCAGGCAGAGCCGTGCAGCAGCGTGGGGAGCGACCTGCCGGCGAGCAGGGTCAGAGGTCTATCTTGATGAAGATACTCAGAAATATCAAACCATTCCTTCCACAAACTGATTTCAAGCAGGTGGTCCAAGCGCTTGTGTTGCCGAGACTAGACTATGGCAGCGCTATGCTCTGTGGCCTCCCCAAATATACCTTGGCTCCACTAAGGGCATCACTGAACGCGGCGGCAAGACTGGTTACAGGTACCAAAAGAAATGCGCACATATCCCCAGTCCTAAAATCCTTGAAATGGTTGCCCTACGAAGCTCGTATTCAACTAAAGATTGCTTGTCTGTCGCACAAAGCCCTCCACCTCAAAATCCCCAGTTATCTAGCGCAAAAGCTTGAATTATCCGGTGGTGGTAGACCCTCAAGAAGTGCTAACACTTTCCTCTTGAAACCACACATCTTTAGCAAAAAGAGAACCTGCCACCGAGCCTTCTCCGGCGCTGCCCCGAAGATCTGGAACTCTCTTCCACCGGAAGTACGCAGAATCTCCTCCACGGTTGCTTTCAAATTGGAAGCCAAAAGATTCCTAATGAACAAGTTCTTACCTTAAATGAATTAGGATCATCTGCTCTAGTCACTGAGCCTACAACCTTTAGACCTTCATTGGATGCTTCTCTCCTTTACCTCATCATTTGCCCCCCTCCTAGCCCGCTATGTACCAGTTATTGTATTATTCGCTTTTGAACCCTTTGTCCTTTAATTATTCATGTGTGTTATCTTATTTGATGTCGATATTGCTTTTATTACCTTACTGCCATCCTTTTGTAAAGCGCTCTGATATCCTTCAGGATCTTGTTCGCGCTATATAAAACTTTATAAATAAATAAATAAATCTGGTAGCAACTCTTGGTGTAGAAACGACTGCCAAACCTTCTCAGGATAGTAACAGGATTCAGCTGGCCTAGAATTCCAGCATGGGGTGACCTCAACAACCCATCGAAATACTCTGCCTAAACAAAGGCTTGATCCAGTTGTTCTGTACCGAGGCTCTGGTCCGAATGTCATTGTTGATTCTACCCCCCCAGAGCTGTCACCGAACAGACAACAACAAACAACATTTTGCGCAGTGTACCTAGTCCTTGTACAAGATGTTTCACGGCCTGATAATGTGCCTACGATGAAGTGTAAGCGTAAAACCATTTTCTGAGAACGTTATCCCATATGCGTGCGCAAGCAAATGCGTGTTAAAAGTAATTGTTTAAAAAGATGTCAACTTTAAACATGCGCAGGTAAAATGAAGGTGTTTGTACCCGGGGCCTATGTAACCACATGACTGCCGGCAGTACTTCAGTTTGTCTTTGTTTTCCTTGCTACACTGTTCTTTCTTGCTTCCGCCCTGCTGTTGCTTCGATATTATCACCACATCATCTACAAGGTGCTAGTCCCCACAACATCTCTATCATCTGTATCTTTAACTTTGTTTTTCACAGCACAGCCTAATTACCTGTGTCTGAATCTCTGTAAGTCTTGCCACAAAGGTCGGTGTATGAGTTTGTGAACACTGCATATTTTAATTTGCTTGCCACAAATCAGGATTACAATTGCACTTTGCTGTTTGTATCATGAAAACATGTCCTTTAGTTGGTTCTCTGTTATTTCCACTGTGCTCTTGCATTACCAGGCACTCACTCCATTATAATCTATCACATTTCTGAAAGACAGTTGTTTTGTTCCTGAATACTACATACACACCTGGATTCTACATTTAAGGTCAGAGATTTTAATAGCGCACACGTTTTCCTAATATACATTTTTCAGATAGAATGTACTATTTTTCTCTCTGTCTGATGCAGGACTCAACCATAATTATGTCTCACCAAAGTTACCAGACTTTACCCAGCAGTCCATAGACATCTATGCCATTGCCAGAAGACCGATTATTTGCCATCTTTATTTTTTTCCCAAACTCACATTTGTTGTCTTTATTAAGTGTGCTGCCCATAAACCTTTAGGGAGGGTAGTCTTGAGAAACAGTGTTATTGATCTCTTGCATGCTTACTTTTGACCCGGATGTGTTATAATGGAAATCTGTTGATTTTACTTCCTGTGTGTATGTGTCTTTCCAGGAATAGTTGTTCATTTTCACATGACATCCAGTCTGAGGTCAACAAGGCTGTGCTGAAGGCCCACAAGATCAGCAGCCTGGATGAGCGGGATCTGCAAGTGTTGCTGCTTTTAAACGACTCTTCTTTCTTGCCAGAGGTGAGTTTCATATTGTGGGTTGGATCTTTAGTTAGATTCACCTTTCTCTAACACCTCTAGCACCAGCAGCTGCTGCCAGCTTGTGGATGCTCAAGGACCTGCTCCTTATGTATATAAAAATAGAAACACTGTCCAGTCTGTAACTATATATGCACATCCTCCCATCAGTCAGCCAGTCAGTCAGACCCAGCCTTGCATTCTCAGTGCCTCCACGTGCCTCTTTTGGTTTGTTCAGACTGGTGTATATCTAAACCTGAAGAGGCTCCTACCATTGTCTTCTACAGGAATTTCCGCTTTTTCTAACATAGGATCCTTTCTTAAAAACTATTTTATTAATTTTGAAGTTATGTCCAACCAGGAGATGATATAAACATTCTCATATTTCGTTATCACTCAGTACACCCGCTGAAAAGCACAGTTTCGTTTTTGTCATGGACAACAGCAAAAGCTAAAAAATGTGTTTATTTACAGTTAACTTTAGTTTAACTATTGTTTACTTTTTTTTTTACTGTACTTTTACTTAATAATCATGCGTTGCTAAAACCTGACCTCAAACTATGTAAAGAAGAGCAAAGGGAATTTTCTCTAACTTCCTGCCTAGGATCCACGTCATCGGCCAGGGAAGGTTTCAATGAGTTCCTGGACTTTCTGCCATGGAAAATTGTCAAAGTCCCCCAACTATCGCCTAGAAGGGTGTGCGCCCTAAATATTGACCCCAGAATATCGATAGGACGCAATATGGAGGACAAAATATTGAAAAAAAATATCAACAGGTAAATTTGTCTAGATTTTCTATACCTACCTCCACATATATGCACTTATGTGATACATGGATACATATATCTCCCAGGTATGAAGATGTGGGATTTAGTACATCTATACTTCCCTATTTGCACTTACCTTCCGATATTTGTCCCTTGATATTTTGTCCTTGATATCCGTGCCTCAAAAAACGAGAGGGACCCAATACTACAGAGGAAGTGGGTACCAAACCAGACTAAAAGTCAAAGAGAGACCTTCCTCTGAGACACATAACACTAAGCATCAATATGCTTAACATACAAAAACAGGCAGGCAGTCACCAGTATATAAACGAACAAACAGTCACCAGTATGTCAATAAATCAAATTACTGCTCAACTCGGTAAAATCAGATGTACATATCTTTATTAGCCAAATTCATAAATGCCTTTTACTAAAAAAATCCTTGTTAAAAACACATTAATTCAAACACACAGTAAAAACAGCACTATACATAAATATCATAAAAGACAAAAAGATCATAGATTTCATATACATCAATACACAATCAAATAGATGAATAAAAATGTTAGATTAAAATATTGATTAAAGAAAACGGACGGGAGATAGAGCAGTGGAAAAAATAAAACCTCAAACAGAGAGAATATACACAAATCACTGGCACTGAACACAAATCATTGATTAAAATAGAACCATAAGAGAAAGTGCTTCATATAGACTCAATTACTTGTCATAACTCAATAATACACACAGTATACACAGTGATCTTCTTTAAAAAAAGGCGTCAACGCGTTTCGGTGGGTCTCTAAATTGTATGACCACCACCTTCCTCAGGACAAAAAGATTACTCCCCGTACCAACATAGGTAAGACAATGTGTCTTAGTTCGTCTTTCAATATTAGACTAAAATCAATCATGGGCGATAGCCTCAATGCCTCCAATTCTTGTTATCATAGGCGCCACAAGGCAAGAGCGTTTATCAATATCACACGATTGCCAATGACAAATGGTGATTATGTTCACAGTCCTTTATTAGATCAATAATATTGAACAGCCAGCTTATTTCAAAGGCGAACTGAACTCGACTGGTTTCAGTTGTTATCAGCACTCCCATCAAACCTCCAAATTTGGCTTCATTGATTGTCTGTGCTCAAACAGAGGCGCCAAGTTTCATACACTCTGGATATCTCCTCAAACGAGTATCGTTCCCAAAGCGACGGGGTCTCTGCCTCCGTACGTCAACTTGGCGCCTCTGTTTGAGCACAGACAATCAATGAAGCCAAATTTGGAGGTTTGATGGGAGTGCTGATAACAACTGAAACCAGTCGAGTTCAGTTCGCTTGAAATAAGCTGGCTGTTCAATATTATTGATCTAATAAAGGACTGTGAACATAATCACCATTTGTCATTGGCAATCGTATGATATTGATAAACGCTCTTGCCTTGTGATGCCTATGATAACAAGAATTGGAGGCATTGAGGCTATAGCCCATGATTGATTTTAGTCTAATATTGAAAGACGAACTAAGACACATTGTCTTACCTATGTTGGTACGGGAGTAATCTTTTGTCCTGAGGAAGGTGGTGGTCATACGATTTAGAGACCCACCGAAACGCGTTGACGCCTTTTTTAAAGAAGATCACTGTGTATACTGTGTGTATTATTGAGTTATGGCAAGTAATTGAGTCTATATGAAGCACTTTCTCTTATGGTTCTATTTTAATCAATGATTTGTGTTCAGTGCCAGTGATTTGTGTATATTCTCTCTGTTTGAGGTTTTATTTTTCCACTGCTCTATCTCCCGTCCGTTTTCTTTAATCAATATTTTAATCTAACATTTTTATTCATCTATTTGATTGTGTATTGATGTATATGAAATCTATGATCTTTTGTCTTTTATGATATTTATGTATAGTGCTGTTTTTACTGTGTGTTTGAATTAATGTGTTTTTAACAAGGATTTTTTAGTAAAAGGCATTTATGAATTTGGCTAATAAAGATATGTACATCTGATTTTACGAGTTGAGCAGTAATTTGATTTATTGACATACTGGTGACTGTTTGTTCGTTTATATACTGGTGACTGCCTGCCTGTTTTTGTATGTTAAGCATATTGATGCTCAGTGTTATGTGTCTCAGAGGAAGGTCTCTCTTTGACTTTTAGTCTTGATATCCGTGCCCCATGATGTACTAGGGATCAATATTCATTAGTACAATCACTTAGAAGAGGTGCGATAAGGGCAAGAGACATACTTCAAAGCAGAACAGTGACCTCCTGACAGGCTACTAAAATCAGTAATGGTGGGGGACCAAGGACGGAGACAATAAGCACAGTAAACCATAGCTCCCAATACTTCTAATTGTGCCTTGCCTTTTCTATGGCCATCACAGTGCTGTTTGGATAGACATCCCTCCCCATATCAGTTCATGAGTGTCCCTGACATGTAATAAATCATTAGTACCCCCTTGATAGATGACTCGAGCATACTACACATACTCTGTATTATAGCAGGTAAAGGAGTTAGTACTTACCACAAGACATAGCTGCCCTGGGGAGGCCAGATGTCTGGCACATCTCAGAGGAAGGTATACCAGCCCTCTTGCCTATCCCTTCAGTGGGATATGGTGTTACTCTATTGTCATTTTGCTCCAGATTTGTCAAGCTTGCACCCTCCAAAGCATTCCCATGTTCATAAGAATTAATACTCAGAATAGGCATATGGAGGGTTCAGAGGGTCCAGTGAAGCTCTTGCCTACCCTTTTGGTACTAGATGCATCAACACAACATGGGGACTGCTTAGGAATGACTGTGGTGCCTGTGATAAGGGTCACTTTCATTAACGACCAGATGAGGGAGATCCCATGTTTAACCTCAATGTTGAGTAATATTGTTATGACAAATTACATTAATTTGAGTGTCACTTGGTTCAAGGCACTGTTACAAACATTAATATAATTGACACGTTTTTGTGTCTTGTGCATTTCCTGCACAGTCCTATAATCACTCGTAGGCTGTAATGGGTGAGCAGCTCTACACTGGCACCTCTGTTCATTTGCGTATTATATGACCTGCAGTGATTGAGCACATAGAACATATGCAGAGTCGTAGAGTCTACTGATTGGATTATTTGTTTGGAATGTTGAAAAAGCTATTTGCATGAGTAAGTTGGACAGAGGAGATAAAGTTGAAACTGAACCATTTTATCTTAAGGCTAGCCACAGATCAGATGATCTAAAGTCAACCTATGGCCTCTCTCAGCTACCTAGGTTGGGGAATTTCTTGCTGCACATCACCTATAGGTAAGTTGGGTACCACTCCTTGATAACCTAGAATAAATGAGAGGCAGAGCCTGAATTAGTAGAACTACAGGTGGGCTATAGGGTTACAGTAGATGTGGGTGCCAGGCAGGAAACATGATCGGTGCCTATTTATACATTTATACAGATGTTTCAGAACATAAATCAAAGTGAAACTGAAATAATGTCCAAATACAATTTCAACATACAACATAGACTTCAGAGCGGACACTTTCCCCAGCCTTTCCAACTTTATGAATTATGTAAAATATCCATCTTGGGTCCTTGACAGCGTTTTAACAGCAAAGGACATATCAGGTGGTTCAACCAGGGCCCGTGATATACTGCAAGGAAGCTTGATTCCGCAACCTCGACCCAGAGACTTTTAATTAAATTAATCAAGCTAATTGGGATCTCTTCATCAAATGCAATAACCCATATCTGGGCAAAACTACATTATCTTCTGGTGTAATTTTTACTTTCTGTACCCTTAGTAAAACACTCAAGGGTCAGAATATTCTAAAAGTCTTAGGCAATAAAACAGATAAGTTAAATGGGTGGTTCTTTCCCTTAGCCATTGTCGGCGCTCAAACTTATCCTAAAATCCAACTCATGGAGCACTCCAATGGCTGGGACCAGGAGCAGTGTAGCCTCCATACGGACTTTGGTGCTCCCCGATTGGATCAGTCACTATTTTAGTCGATCAAGTGTAACTGCAAATGCTGGAACATTCTTGCAAGAATGATGGACAAGCGTTGTTGTTTTAAAGTTTTATATAAAGAGTTCACAGGCATTTACAGTGAATATGCCATAAGTAAATTTAGCAGTAAAGTGTACAGTTCATCAGTAGAGAGAATTCATTATAGTTCTAGACAATGACTTTCATACATTCTACATGGGTAAATGGTTCTCAGGTTGTGCACCAATAGGAAACAAGCAAGAAACATTTTACTACAGAATGCATTTGAAGAGATTCTCTCCTGGTAGTAGTACATTGAATTTCCAGTCATTTTCACAGTTTATTCAAGCAACTCAATTGATACATTGTATAGCAGTGGCTCGGAACAGTTGGAATGTCCTTGTTTGGTACAGTGAGAGAACGTCTCAGGTAATGCTCTCTGTTTATCAGTGCGAGCCTCGTAATTACTTATTTGGAGCAATAACATCAGCAGTAATCATCATGTTATATATTGTGACGTCAGTACGAGATGGAGGACTGTGAAAACTCGATGTAGGTTGGCATAAGCTTAGCTCATTTCTGTTTAATGTGAGAAAGGAAGAAAAAAAACACAACTCCCACAACCCCTTCTCTGATGATTTCTAAATCATCACTTCATTTCTCTATGACAAAACTACATTCATTAACTTTGTATTCTTCCCTTTGGATTCTCCCAAATCCTTCAAGGTTTCGTACAGTTCACTTTGCATTTCTTCGACCTTTACGACAAGTCTCTTTCTCTTTCTTCCTCTTGTTGCTGACAGCTTTTTATAGCCACAATCCACACCATTCCTTGATGAAATTCCTCTGCAAATTTTCAAAGAAATAAGCACACATTCAGTGTCAATTAGTATAATCAAAAGAGGGGTTAAAAGCAATTTTAGAATTCCTCCACCTACGCTAACAAGCCACTCTCCTATCTTAGCAAATTATTTTCCAACAGATCCGAATATAGATCCCGACCCTTCCCAGGCACCTGACTCTTTCAGCTCTGTTAAATTGTGTGTTATATTCGTAGTGGTAGTAATATAGCCATCAAGCTGCTTATCTATGCGCGGTATGTAAGCACAGTATTCCTGAGCGTGAATGACTTTGCAAAGTCTCCCTTCCTTCGCGAGGAGTAAATCCAACACAAGGCGATTTTGCATTGCTCTCAATCTAATCTAATTCATTATTAATTACAGCCAAGGCCCCTGCAGTATTAGTAGCAAGCCGGTCAACTAAGGTGGACAACTTTCTGATCTTCACATCATTCTATAACAATCCTATAGACAGTATAACGCTCCAAAGATATCACTAAGAATCTGTTTAAAGCTACGTTTACTGCACCTTATTTATTGTTCAGGAGACAAATCTAGCTTGTCAGTGTGATAAATTCTAGGGAAAACAAGGGCTGCAAAACAACTACCTGTCCAGTTTTGTGGTAACTGAAAATAGGCTGACTTACCACGCACATAATAGATAGCCTTAATGCTTACCTCTAAATTTGAGGTTTCTCCCTTAACTAAATAATTGTGCTCACACTCCTCCATCCCAGTTTCTCGATAGTCTCATTTTCCTGTGGCTGCCATACTATGCATAAAGATCCCTTTTCTTGGTGTCGTCAATGTTTAGCCTCGGAGGTGGTTCCGTTAAAGTTTCTTTACCTTTTTCAATGATGTGCTCTGCACCTGTCTTCCTTTCTCCCATTTCTTCAACTATTTGTATCCTCTCGTTTAGCCTATCTACAAATACCCTTTCATCCTTGTTAATTCTGCAGGTTACGTCAAGCATGCTCTGATAAGTAGTGTTCATGTCAGTCACGGGTAATATTTCATCATATACTCATGCTGATCATTTGACTTAAATCCTTTGTAAGAAAGAGAAACATGTTTAGTAGCCCACAAATACAGATTTGCACCAGTGACATTTGGGTGTCCAGTGAAGAAAAGCCAGTTCTTCCTGATTCTCTCCTGCTCACAATGGTACGGCATATACTTGGTCCAACCCATGTTGGCAGAGACGGAATGATGTCTACCTTCCGATTGTACTGGTAAAATCCTCATTTCAGATCAATGGCAGAAAATTTGTGCCAGCGCTGTGTTACCTGCTACAAACAAAAACGAAATGTGGGCAAAAGAGTTGTCGCGAACATGAGCCACATTGGAAATTCTGATGGTCCCTTCAACCGTCTCCAGATTGACTTTGTGGAGATGCCCCGATGTAACCAACTGAGGTATATCCTCGTCAGTCACATCTACAATCTGTTACAGAGTAAAAATCCTTTGAAAAGACAATAAGTCTTCAATCTTGAAGGCTTAACAAGTGCACAATGAATAGGTGTATATAGGACCTCACAACATATGCAAAGCAAAGGACTCAGAAAAAATCTGAGAAATTTATAAACGCTCTAAATTTCCCAGAATAGTTAGGCATTAAGTCTGGCAGTACCTGCACAGTGAGCCCAACCAACTGGAAAAGCAATATTTTTAATCATAATGTAGATCCTGCAGCAAGTAATTCCTTTAAACTACCTAAAGTTAACAAGCATTGGCAGTGCCAATAGGTTTGGCTTATAATTTGGAACACCTTCTGTGTCATTGACAGGTTTAGACACTCAGTAAGCCATACTACATGCAATCCGTCACTCATCTTTACACTCATGCATCCAATTCATCCATCCCAAACTCGTCGTTTTATCTATCTTCTGATACAACCACAAGAAAACACACACAAATCCAAAACATATGCTAGATAAATTAAAATAATAGAAGTAGAAAAAAAGAAAACATGATGCCGTCTAAACACAGCAGGAATATGCTTGCAAAAGCAAAACTAAACATGGCAGCAGATGTCCGTCTTCTAGTGCTATTGTACATAATCTATCGTTTTAAAGTTCAGGCGTGGCCACCACATTTAGAACCAACATGTTGGCCATCTTTGAATTGTAAACCAATGATACACTATACACTATGAACAATGATATACTATGTGTAGGAAACTGGTTTTTATATAGTATAGGATTTTTATATAGTATCGTCAAGGAGTTTGCCAGGCCCAAAAGTGATACCACAGATGTCCCAACCCCCTAAGACCTCTGCAACAAACTCGGCACCTTCTTCAGGCAGATCTACGACAGCTTCAACACCCAAGACCCTCGCACCACGTCCGATGCCACCGCATGCAACCACTCCACACCCCAACAGATCCTGCTCAACTGAACTCCGCTCACCACAGATGACACACTCAAGACTATGAAGAGCATCCACTCCGGAGCCCCTTCTGACCCTTGCCTATATCACATCTTCCATAGAGCAGCCACCTCCATTGCCCCGAGCTTTGCTGCACCATCAACTGCTCCATCAAGACCGCCACCTTTCCCGACGACTGGAAACACGCCGAGATTAACCCCCTCCTAAAGAAGCCATCCACCGACCTGACAGACCTCAAGAACTTCAGACCCATCTCCCTGCTCCCCTTCCCAGCCAAGATCATCGAGAAGTCCATCAACGCCCAACTCTCTGAGTTCATTGAAGGGAATCACTTCCTGGACATCTCCCAATCCGGCTTCCGAAGCAACCACAGCATCGAGACCACACTCATCACCGCCACCGACGACATCCGCTCCCTCCTCGACCAAGGCAAAACCACAGCCCTATTCTACTGGACCTCTCAGCCGTCTGCGATACCATCTCCCACCGCACCCTAATCACGAGACTCCACGACTCCGGCATCCGCAACAAGGCCCTGGACTGGATCCACTCCTTCCTTATCAGCCGAACACAGGAAGTCAGACTAGCTCCGTTCCTCTCGGAACCTACAGAGAACAGCTGCGGCATGCCCCAGGGCTCCTCCCTGAGCCCCACCCTCTTCAACGTTTACATGGCCCCCCTCGCTACCATCGTCAGGAACCATGGACTCAACATCGTCTCCTACGCCGACGACACCCAGCTGAACCTCTCTCTCACCAACGAACCCACAGCCGCGAGAATCAACTTTCACAGCGGGATGAAGGCTGTTGCCACCCGGATGAAAGATAGCTGCCTAAAGCTCAACTCGGACAAGACCGAAGTACTCATCCTGGGACCCACCTCCTCAGCCTGAGATGACTCCTGGTGGCCCACCGCACTGGGAACCTCCCTCACCCCCACGAACCTCGCAAGTAACCTCGGCATCATACTGGACTCCTCACTCACAATCAACCACCAGATCAACGATGTATCCTCATCTTGCTTCCACACACTCCGCCTGCTTCAAAAGACATTCAGATGGATCCCCACAGAAACCAGAAAGACGGTCACCCACGCACTCATCACCAGCAGACTCGACTACCGCAACGCACTCTACGCAGGCGTCACCCAGAAACTCCTCAGGAAATTACAGAACATTCAAAACGCTGTAGCCAGACTGATTCTCAACATCCCCCGCCGCAGTCACATCACTGAACTCCTTCGAGAACTCCACTGGTTCCCAGTCATCAAAAGAATCACCTTCAAGCTCTACAGACATGCCTACAAAGCTCTCCATGACTCAGGACCAGCATACCTGAACCACCGCCTTTCATTCCACATAACCACCAGACACTTTCGTTCTGCCCAACTGGCCCTGGCCACCGCCCCACAAGACCAAAACCGAAGGCAGATCCTTCTCCCACCTCGCCACAAAGACCTGGAACACCCTGCCTCTCCACCTCAGACATGCCCGGTTGCTGACCCAATTAAGGAAGGATCTCAAGACCTGGCTCTTCGATTGAACCCCTTCACCCAGACAGATCAGCAGCCCCCCCCCCAGCGCCTTGAGACCCTTGCGGGTGAGTAGCTGCGCTATATAAACCATTGATTTATTGATTGAGTATACCAAGAAGAGGTATGCTGTGTAAAGAGTCCAGGTATCCATTATGAGTGGACAGGGGCTTGCTCTAGCAATCCCAAGATGCTCTATCTAGAGTAGTGTGGATGAGCAGCCTTCGGCTTATCAGAGAGGAATGTTAGCCACACAGAGTCAGTAAATGATACACACACTCAAAAAGGAGAGCCACACCAATTTAGAAAAATAGCAGGTTTTTTTATATATATTTTGAAACCAAGATTATCATAAAGAGGGAGGTACTTTTTCGTAATAGACTTTATACAGTTTTAGCATGCGTTTTTATGTGTAATGTTTTCCTATGGGAGAAAGAACATTCACTGCATACATATAATTGGAATACTTTTCCGTGGGACCCCTTTCAGTTGTGAGGTAGCAGAGGGACAAGGACCCATGTTCCACTAACAGATCAGTCTTATATGCCCTGGTGAGTCCGGTTGCAGAGGTGCTGGATGGGTTGGTAGCCTGGCGCGCTATGCGGTAGAAAGGATGGGGGGGGCATTTGGAAATAGGTTGCACAGGGGTACTTGGGTACAAGTCCAGGAGCTCCCAACAGGAAGCTCAGTTGTGAGGGCCTTGGGCGTACGGGGGACCAGTCGGTTTTCTTAGGCCCGGGCTGGGTGGCTCAGGTGCCGAGGGTTTGTAGTTGTCTGGCTCTCGTGCATCAAGGCACTCACTGTTGTTGGTCAGGACCAGCAAAGGGGACAAAAACAGGGCAGCTGGGCCACTCTTGGTGATGTCCATCATCAGCTGGTCTTCGGTGATGTCATTGGAGTCTGGAGTGGACTTTCAGCAAGCTTTGGTCGCCGCAAGGGTCCGGTGCCCCGGGTATTGGTGCAGGAGGGCTAGTGGAGGTCCTGGTGTCTTCAGGCTTGGCAGGAAGGTGGATCTTACCTCCTTGAGTGTGCTGACCTTCTCCTGGGTGTCTACTGCTTAGTGGACCTCGTAGGCAGCAGCTTCTTTAAACCGGACGTTGCATTTGATGCCTGCAGGCTGCAGAAGAGTAGCCCCTCTACTCAAAGGGAGATGTTGGCTGCTTGGCGACGGGCTGACAACCCTGCGGGGCTTGTGGAGGATGCACATCTGCAGGACGAAACGATTCTTTGCAATTGCTGAGTGTCTGTGTGGCAGGCAGGGTTTGGTGCCTAAAGTCCACAGCAATCTTCAGTTCTTGCAGGGGTCTGCTCTTCTGTGTCCTCTTCTTCTTTGTAGTCAGTAGAATCTGAAGTTCTGGAATCAGGGAGCCCCCTAAATACTAAATGTAGGTGCGTTAGGGGAGTGGAGAGTAGTAACCAATGGTCTACCTACTGTTGGGGTTACTACCTGGACCAATTTTACTCCCACATCGGCAACCCAAATAGCTAAACTTATTTCCATGGCCAAATCAGGATCACCAGAAGATCCTTGTCCCCCTAGAATTTTACATAGCATTAGCCAATTCATGGGACCTTATTTGTCTAAGCTGTTTAACCAGATGATTTCACAAGGATCTTTCCCCATTGTGTGGAAACAGGCTTGTATTTTGCCTCTTCTAAAAAAAAGCTAATTTGAATTCGACCGACCCTGCCAATTATCGACCTATCGCAAGACTTCCTTTGCCTGCAAAGATAATTGAGAAAATTATAAATGCAGAACTCTCTAACTTTATCGCGGACAGTCAGGTTTTAGATCATAGCCAGTTCGGTTTTAGAACCAATCATAGCACGGAAACGGCTTTGATTAAAACCACGGAAGAAATTCGATCTTCTCTAGATGGCGGTGGGTCAGCAGTTCTTATACTGCTGGACCTATCCGCAGCATTTGATACTGTAGATCATGCTCTTCTGGTTCAGCGACTAAAAACAATAGGGATAGGAGGAGAAGCCCTCTCCCTATTGACATCCTTTTTATCAGAAAGATCCCAAACTGTCCACCTAGGCAAATTTAAGTCGGCACCTTTTACACTGCCGTGTGGGGTCCCTCAGGGCTCCTCGTTGAGCCCTACGCTTTTTAACATTTATGTGGCTGAATTGGCACCACTGATCAGAAGTTTTAATTTGATTCCTACCTCCTACGCCGATGATACCCAGTTGGTAATCTCGACAGTAGATAAGGATATTAATCATTCTCTAAAACTTCACGATTGTATGATTAAGTTAAGTAGCTGGATGAGCAATCACTGCTTGAAATTGAATTCAAGCAAGACGGAAGTGATCATGTTTGGTAATCTCTTTCCACCTTGGTCCCCTGAGTGGGGGCCAGACAATCTCGGACCCCCTCCTACACCTGTAATTAAAGCTAAAAATCTTGGAGTTATTATAGACGACAAATTGAGCCTGAAGCCCCAAGTATCCAAGGTGGTGTCTTCCGCATTCTTCATGATTAAAACCTTAAGAAAAATACTTCCTTTCATTCCTAAAAAATCTAGAAAGACAGTTGTGACCTCTCTAGTCTTATCAAAACTTGATTATTGCAATGGCCTTTATATTAATATTCAATCCACTCTCCTAAGAAAGTTGCAAACGGTACAAAATGCCGCTACAAGACTCATACTGGACATCCCCAAGTATCAGTCAGTTAGAAAAGGGATTCAGGACCTGCATTGGCTGCCAGTCGGTCAGCGGGTAAAATTTAAGGCCTTTGTATCGCTCAAAAGGCTCTCCACAAAGAAGGTCCGCAATTTTTATGGGACCTTTTCAGATGGTATTCCCCCAATAGACCTCTACGATCGGCAAATTCGAATCTGATGCCTACTGTCAGAATCAAACAAATGAACTGGGGTGGGAGGAGTTTTAGCTACAATACCACAAAGGAATGGAACTCCCTCCCACTATATCTTAGGAAAATTCCCTCCCTCCTTGAGTTCAGAAAGCAACTAAAGACATGGCTCTTTTAGGATCAGTGGTCTGAAACATAGTATGGAGAACCGAAAGCGCCAAGACACCTAAGGGTATATGTGCGCTATACAAGTCATAATAACATAACATAACATATCCAGCCTGTCCTTGTGCCAAATGGGCCTCAGGTTAGGGGGTGGCATCTCCCAGGTCAGGGGGATGCTGGGTCGCATATCAAAGACAGACTTTGAAGCCCCCGGCCTTGGTATGCTGACTGCTAGACATCCTGTTTGGAGGAGGTGTAAACACCTCCTGCCAGAGCAGGCATCGTTCCTGACCTCTGAGAGCTGGACTCTCATCTCCTCTGGGGTTAGAAGTGCATTTGTGGTAGCAGGCTGGACTGTACCAGTCAGCCACCACACTAGTGGACTAGTATTTCAGGGAGTACCTCTAAGGTACCCTCTGGGTGCATGTATTAGTAAATCCATCACTGGAATCTGTGTGGGCTTATTAATATGAGACATTTGATAACAAACAACCTTGGTTTCAGTAAGCCATCATATAGTAAGACGGCTTCCCTGTTCACTTGCAATGTCTATGAATCGACTTAGACATCACAGGGGCATATCTGCTCATACAGTTATGTCCACACATGTACTATATTTCACCCTTCATTGGGGCTGTAAGGCCTGCTGTAGAGGTGACTTACATATATTGCATGCAGTGTCTACAGGCATGGCACACAGGAGGTGTGCCATGTTGTGTTTTCACTTTTATCAGCACCATGTCACGCAGCCGGCAATGTCAGTTAGCATGAGCATGGTAAGGGGTCCCTTAGGGTGGCACAATACATGCTGCAGCTGTTAGGGACCCTCTTTAATACCCAGGCACTTGGTACCAGGGGTACCATCTACTAGGGACTTGCAGGGGTGCTAAAGGTATTGCCAATTGGGGAAACAATTGTACAGTTTTGGGAAAAGACATCTGGCACTTGGGACCTGGATAGAGGGAACCCAGTGCACTTCCTTCAAAATTGCATCAAATACCAGGCAAAAGGGGGGTGTGGGGGTGACTATGTAAAAAAGGCGCACTTTCCTACACAATGGACAACTGAAATCCATGCGGTGCACTGTAGCTTAAAGGAGCAACATGGAAGTGGCCTGTTAGCACCGCATGAAGACCTGTAGTTGGCTCTTAAAAAAAATGTAAATAAAAAGAGGAGAAGCAAAGAAATAAAAGGAGATCTAAAAAATGACGAAGTTGAAAAGTAAAGGACTGGCCAACCAACCTTGGCACAGAAGCACACTCATTTTCATGTTGATATGCACATTTGATAAAAAAAATAGCGTCATCCACAGGGTGAGATCGCCAATGACTGATGTGGACTGAACCATTACCCTATGCAGTGCTCTGTCATGGATAGAAGCTGAGTGTAAATGACACTCATTAAGCCGATAGCAGAAGATTGCTGCTGCAAAGGCCCTCTATGTATCAATAGGGATAAATTTATCGATATGGATGTCTGTTTTATTTAATGTTTTTTTTTATTACAAGAACATGGCAGACGGCTACGCCTGTCAGGTCTTTCCAAAGAGATTCTAGCAAGAGTTATTACAGTGCAAATTTTCTACCCCTTGGGTTTGTCAAAGTGAATAACCAACAGCAAAATCCTTCCCTACAAATGTAATGTGGGAGATTTCATGTAACAAAATACCTGAGAGCAGGCTTTAACATGATGCAAAAACAATCCACCCTTAAAGACCTACTGCATTTAAAATATGTATTGTGTTGTATTGCAGCATTTGTAGAGTGCTTATTACCCCTATGTGAGGCACTGAAGCATTTGAGTTGCATCACATAGTAAATAAGTCAGACCTACTGTCTTTGCCAGAACGTTTCATACAAACAGATCAGAGCTATGGCATCTAAAATAACCTTTTCCTAGTAAACCCATCAGGCCTATAGCTGTTATTATAGGCTTGTCACCATAACCAATTTAGGCCTGCTGTACTGAGAATAAGATTTCCTACAAAGCACCCATTGTGCATACAGTCATAAAACTAAAAAAGTATACAAAATTACAGGTGAAAAAGCAAATACCAACTCTCCGAAGAGGGTCTGACATGGATTCTCACAGTGCAAATCTTCTATACCTATTGTTTGTCAGAGCGGGTAACCAGCACTAAAACCATTACCTACTATGGTAATCTGTGAGATTCCACGTACTAAAATAGCCTTCTCTAGGCTTTAATACAGAATAAATAAGAATTCATTCTTAAATGTCTCTCTCATATACAACCGAAAATACAATTTATAAGGCACGCAAAGCCAAGTGTTTAGAACTTGGAAAATGAAGTACCAGTTTCCTGGAGCAGTTTCACATATCACCACTGCTCTTAGGCAAATGTATGTATTTATTCTTCTATGTATATATTTACTCTATTGACAAAAGCACTGTACAAAAAGCGAGTGGGTAATACCTACCTTAGTCCAAATCCAACATCTGCCCTATTCTGGGTCAGGTTGCTGATTAAGTGACATAACCTGTGAACTAGTTTTGCAGACGGTCTAGAGAAGTGCGCACCGACACGCTCTCTTGCTGCCCATGAAGATATAAAATTTGAGAAAACATTGCTTATATTACTAATGAACTCATTCAAATAAGATTATTGACCCCATTTGTTTTAATGGTGACATCATGACATGTGGTTATTATTAGTAAAGTGGTGACCCCTTGACAAAACCAGTAGGCCTGCCTTATATAAAATGACACCCCTTATCGTATGATGTTGCATCTGGTTTAGGTAGGGGGCATTGTGTACTTTTTGATTTTTGAATTTCGTCACAACACCCCATGAGTGACTCACCGGACTACCATAGGTCCCATCCCACAGGGGATGATAGACCCATATACTTATGGTCATTGAGGAATGACATAGAGTGCTCTGAATTCCGCGGTTTGCATTTTCCTTGCCACCTTACCTGTTTTACTACTGCCCAGTGGTGGCCATCACAAGTAAGAGCGGTGACCCGGGGGCTGGGTGGGGTGACGGGGGGAAGTGGACAGACGACTGAGTAGATAGAATTTTTTTTTTTAAATCAGTAGGCCTGCCTTATATAAAATGACACCCCTTATCGTATGATGTTGCATCTGGTTTAGGTAGGGGGCATTGTGTACTTTTTGATTTTTGAATTTTGTCACAACACCCCATGAGTGACTCACCGGACTACCATAGGTCCCATCCTACAGGGGATGATAGACCCATATACTTATGGTCATTGAGGAATGACATAGAGTGCTCTGAATTCCGCGGTTTGCATTTTCCTTGCCACCTTACCTGTTTTACTACTGCCCAGTGGCGGCTGTCACAGGTAAGAGCGGTGAGCCGGGGGCTGGGCGGGGCGACGGGGGGGAAGTGGACAGACGACGGAGTAGATAGAAATTTTTTTGAAAAATGAATAAACCACTTACCTTGCGCTCACTGCATCGCCCTAGCAGCTTATAGCAGGCACAACCAGCTCCAAATTAATCAGGAGAAGACCAAGATTCTGGTTTCTGAGAAAAAAGTAAAGAGGTTTACATGGTACCTAGATACACGGAAGGAGGAGAAAGTCGACCAATATAAATACTTGGGCCTTACTTTTAGGAGGAATCTGAACTGGGGCACGAATTGGGTCTGCACTAAGCAGAAGGCACTATTGCAGGCCAGTTGTCTGTTTAGATTCAACAGTAAATTTGGGGGTTTATCTCATATCCCGCTACTAAGAGCTTACGAAGGTAAGATACCTCCGTTGGATCTGTATGGAGGAGAGATTCTTTCCCTCAATACTGCCTATGAATGGGACTGATTAGAAGGGGCAGTTCTTAGAAGGCTTTTTTCACTCCCTCTAGGCACTATGGTTCAGACCATAAGGAGAGAGTTCAATTTGGTCTCCTGGAGATTGCTGGCCTTTACTCGGACCCTAAGATATTTTAATAGCCTCTCAGAGGGTGATGAAGAGTCTAAAGTATCTAAACTGCTGGGATGAGATTCAAGGTAGTGAAAGAAGGTGGGCAAATGAAGTAAGAACCAGATTGACCTTTATCAAGAACCTCCATTTAGATAGTGGTGCAATTACATCCTGATCCCCCTTCCCAGGCAAACAAGCACTGAAAGAGTCTGCAGTATTGGTGACTGAAACTAGTGACCTGGCCTATTTGAGTAAGAAACCATCTATCAGTTTCTTGATCTCTACTCTAGGCCAGGTCATTGTCTTCCCATACATGACACAGTTACCTGACTCTGGCCTGCAAAATGAAATATTAAGGGCTAGAGTGGGATGTGACCCAATCCACTCTTCCCGCCCATGCTGGGCCAAGGTTCAGGATAACAGTGGTCTCTGCCCCTGCTCCTTGAATGTAAAATGTTCCCTACTGCATATACCTATGGACTGTGCTTTTTATCTCTCTAACCTTATTAAGTTTATAAGACCTCTGCTTTTTAAATATGAAACTGTCCATAGGTGGAAAGCTGTGGAGCTGTTATCCAAAATGCGTAATATTTATGTGTCAGTAGGAATTGCTCGTTTTTTGCGGTCTGTTAAACAGAGTTTTAATGATGAAATGTAGTGAGAAGGGGGTGTTGGGCAGCCAAGATAGTGCCCTCTTATCAATTGTAACTGTTTGTGTTTTTAAAATATTTTATGGACAATTGTCTGAATAAACTTGTATCTTACTACTACTGGCAGGCATATTACGAATTCCTGTTCCGACTTTCCGGTAGATGACTTTTTATCAGCGGATCAGGAGCCCTGATGGGTTTTATGGGATCTCACAATTAGTTACAATGTTGGGGCACTTCAGTTTCATATTCAAATTAATTTTCACAAAAAGTATCAATGTACTGAAAGAACCTACTAGAAAAGGTGTTTCTGAATGAACAACTGAACTCTGAAGTTTGTGCTTTTAGTTGTGATTGCTCTTACTATCCTTTGAGGAGGTGTTGAAGGGACAGTTATGTTAAGAAATTGCATTACGTACGATCTGAGTATTACTAAAATCTATATTTTGGAAGCACCATTTTATCATAAAACGTTTTGCACATTTTGTAGCAGTTTATCTTTTACTATGTGTAATTCAAGTATAAAAAAATGACTTACATATTCACAGTGCTTTCTGTCACAGGCTGGGACCTCGTAGCACAAAAGATACACAAATCACTATTCTCCACTGCACCAACCTAGATTTAATTTTGTGGCTCTCTCGTTACACACAGACCATTGCAATGCATTAACTAATAGAGGTTTCATAATTTACTATAGTACGTTTCCAACTGAGTAACAAGATTTTGTATTGATTTATTTTTAATTTAAGCTGCCTGTTATTTTATATGTAGCTTCCTGATGGTGAAAGACCTAAAAATCGTTTGGAATATTTTGTTTTTAGCCACGCCTTTGACACCACCCCCACGCTCAGACGCTCAAGACCCTCCAGCCCCCCCAAACATAACTGAAGCCAACAACAGCAGCAAACTAATATAGCCAGGAGTCAGTTTTTGCTAAAATAGAAGCGTATGCTTTCATAATGTTAAATATAAAAACCTTTTTAGAAAAACTGTGAAAGAAGATTAAGGGACCACTTTCTTTCCTGGAATTAAAGAAAGCACCCTACTTAGAATTTACAGTTCATCATTAATGATTGTAAATGGTATGTTTTCATTATGATGAATGATGTTCAGCAACCTCCAGTTCCATGCAGCTGTAAGGGCCAAGCTGTCAGCATCCCATGAAATTTAGTATGGTTCTCCTTGGATGCCGTGCACTAAATTTACAGCCCATGCATGACAGCCATTATACCCAGGGCCACTGGGATTATGCGATTGTGCTGCCGAGACAATTTTCGCATTTTCATAGATTTGCCGCAACTGCCACATAATCCAACATCTGCCGCATAATCTGTTGATTTGACCCCAAATTTTTTTTATAGCTCATCCGGTTCAAAAGTTACTCAAAAGCAGCAACACTTGTTTCCGCGCAGTAAAAGGCCCTGTGCAAAGCTGGGCTGGTGACCTCTTTGTTGATTATTGTTATATTTGGGTGTTAAACTGGTACGAATGAGGTGCAACCACCGATTGACCATCTCTCTGGCAAAAACAGGTACACCCATCACATTCAGAAAGGTGTTATCATCCAAATACGTTTTGTCAAATTATGTTTTGTTTGAGAAAACAAAAGTACCATTGTGGATTTTTGGGTAATTTTTTTGGAGACTTTTTGTTTGGTGTGGTAAGCCTCTGACACCGAACCACAGTCACCCACAAACCTTCGGTTTGCTAAACACTGTTTAATATTATTTCCCAACCGTACAAATGATTTGCCATGGGAATTGGGGACATTTATGGTTGTCGATGATGAGCAGTACCAGGTTCTAGAAATGTTTGTCAGGAGGAGGTCCTTAAGCCTAAAATATTTTGACAGGAGGGTCTTGGCATCAAAATGTTTGAAAACCTCTGCTCTGGAGCCTTTGTTTCACTTTTTACAAATAGCATTTTAAATGGGTCCTTTCCTGAGTCAGTGAGCTGTTTGATCCTGTACCACTTGAATAACAAGCATTGGCATAGCCAATAAGTCTCGTCTTTGGGACCTTATAAGTGTTAAGCCATGCAGAACATTGTCCTGGGTGCTACAACATCTACAGTTACTTTACGTGCCACTGGTGAACGACCACACATGCCCAAGGTTGGGTTTTCGTGCTATTTAATGACCACTGGAAATGCAATTCATGCCCAGATAGGGCAAGTCTGCAACCTAAAGGAATTTAAATGATGATTAAAAATAATGTTATTCAAATAATGCCTTCACTAACTGCACTAGTCGGTGATGCAATGAAAACAAACCTATATTGATTAATGGCACGAGTGGCATGATGCATATTACTTGCTTATTTTTGCAGCTTCTTTCTCAAATGTGCAAGTAAATGCGGGATGAATTTGTCTTATTGTTCGTAGTTTCAACATGCTTTCTGTAATTTTGCATTGTGTTTAATAGTCAGTATTAACCAGGTTTTACCATGTGCAGTACCTAGATGGAGCCTTAAGGCGCTCTTTTTAACGTATAGTGTGCAGTGGAAGGGTATTTAATGAATTAAGTAGACTACCAATGCGTCACAAAACCTAAAATAATCAAATGAAAATGGTCTGATAATCATCAACTACCTTCCAGAGAAAGCCTGGAGCTCGTAATGAACTTGTGGCGCACCCAAAAAGAGCGTCTGATATTTGTTCTCGGTCTTTGAAAAGCAACCCGGATAGGTTTGGACATGCTTTGGAGACACTGCTGGAGACCCTTTTCACAAATGGATTATGTGCTAAAAATGTAGCGCAACATAAAACCACATTAGATACGTCCATCAGCAACAGTGAAAAAGAGGAATGAAATCACTCTGCCTTACAGAACATGCCATCTGTTGTGACTTGAATGTTGCCTCTCCTTTCTCTTATGCACTTCTTCCCTACTGCTCAGCCAGGATGAGTGTTGGAATGCCTAGGTGATGTCATGGAATGCCTGGGTGCCTGGTGATATGCTGAGTGTCAGTTGGTGTGTGCAGGCTGAGCAGCAGGGAGGCTACCCCACCAGGATCCGGGCCGCTCGCGGCAGGGCCCTGCTCACGCAGCTTGGGGCGGCCGAGGGCTGTGCTGCTACAGAAGGAGGACGCGGGTGCATGCACAGCGGTCGCGCCGACCTTCCCCCCCCCTGCCCGACAGGCACACTCTCTGAGAGGACGCCCCGAGCGGAGTGAGCAGGGCCCTGCCGCGAGCAGCCCGGATCCGGCGATTGAGTCGGGGCAGCCTGCTCAGATATCGGGGATGGGACGGCCCGCCACGACCTCGCACTGACACCTGGGCCAGAGACTGAGACGTGATCCTGCCGTGGTGAGTGATATCCTACACCGCGACACCGTGAGAGACGCCCGGCTGCTTGGGAGAAGGCATAAGCCTATCTTGAACACTGCGGGAATCGACTGTCGCCTGTCTGCTGAGGTGAGCCTTCCTGCGGTGCGCAGCCGGTCCTAGCAGCGAGAGGATTGAATCTGGTGCCCGAGAGGGTAGGACCCATGCGAGCGCGCACCACATAGTACCGTAGCTGAGGTTGCGCCGGTGGACCCCGGGGCCCGCGGCAGACCCGCGGACATCATCATCCCAACGCGAGGTGGTGAGGGCGCAGGGGAATGGCGTGGCACTACCGCAACCCAACGAACATTCAATGCACTGCTGCTTAACTGAGCATGATTCATCCTGTTAAATCGGAATTGGCGCTACTGAACTCTGCTTCCCTCCTCCGCTCCCCGATAAGCAGATAAAGAGCTGTCTGGGCTAGCAGGCCAAGAGCGACAGTGAATGCATCGAGAACTTAAAGAAGCAGGCACCATCACTTGGGTATCCCGGGGCGCATCTCCTCACAGAAACTGACAGAGCGCTACCAAGTCCCACCAACAGACACCTCCGACCAGGCGACATCACATCTTCCCCCCGTGTGCCCTCGTGGACAGGGAGCAGAAGAACAGCGTCTCATAAACCTATGGCGTGTCAACCATGCGTAAAGCGGGCACTGCGGGGAACCTCCGGCTGCCTGGACGGGTGTGCTCAGGTCACTATCCTTGGCGCCTGCTTGCGGCCCTCATCTGTGGACGACCATGGGAAAAACGAAGGGACGACAATCGAAACTCCCCTTCGAGAAAAAACGCAGCGCTAGACAACTGGACTCGGAGGCAGATAAGGACACCGCGACTGATCCCATGGAAGAATTGGAAGATCAGGATCTGGACATTAAAACAATCCTGCTGGACGTCACTCAAGTCTCAAAAATATTGATACCCTTGGGCAGCGTGCTGGCCTCCCCACCCCCCTAGCAGTGAGTGAGGCTGACGCCGACCATCTGGGGCTAGACTGGCCCCCTGAGCACCTGAATAGAGTTGGGGGGGGCACACATCGATCCACTCAGTGCCAAGATCACAGCAATTTACAGATACGCGTGGCCAGGCCATCATAGTATGCGTGCCTCCTGTGGAGTGGTGCTGGGGCCTTCCCTCCAAAAACCCGCTCCGCTGGAATTCCAGGCGTCGTAGCACACCGGGGGGACACTCGGTCCCTCTGGTGGGAACCCAATGATGAAGCATGTCACCAACTAGGTTGGTGAGTGAGGGTTCTTTTAAATAAAGAGGTTTCTCCTCGTGCAGCCCTAGCGATTTTCTTCTTTTTTCGCTCTTTTGTTGTTAGTTAGCCTTGTGCAGGAAGCCACCGGCTGCCGTGAGGAGGCCTGACATTAAGGTGGACTCCCTGGCTACAGAGAAAAACGGTGGAGGGAACGGCATATCAACACATGTGGGGGGCCTGATCCGGGACATTGCCTATTGAGCCGCTACTGGAGGCAAGCTGCCAATTGAACACCTATTTGGCCCGGAAGCGGGTGCGCCCCTCCAATTGCGGATGGAGTCTTGAGGGGAATGAAAGCGGCCAAGCGAGCGGCCCGGGACCATTAGAGGCCACCGTTAATTGCTATTCCTGCTGCAGCATACCTGTAGGAAAGGATTCCTCACTAAGCAGTACGGCGGGGCCCTGGAACGCTGTGCTTTGACGCCTAGGCCTAAAGATCCTCTGATAAGGGCCTGGGCTCAGTAGTGAGGGAGGTAACCGACAGGCCACGTGGGTCGCACCACGGTAGGCGGCGGTGAGTACCCCTTGCTGCGGGGTTTACAGGCAGAAGTTCGCAATGGCAACGGCCAAGGGAAGCCGAGGGGCGCACCAACAAAAGATTGACAAATTTGCATGGCAGAAGGCACCAGACGGAGGACAGCCTGGTGTGACCTCGGACCAAGACACCCAACAGAAGGCTAGTGCCCAAGAGCTACCCATGCTCCAGGATGTTCTTGTAGCCATTAACAACATGCGCACGTCACTGGAGGGTCGTATAGACTCGGTCGCTACAGACATGTCATTGCTCAGAGCAGACCTGCGCAACATGGATTCTCGTGTTAAAGAAGTGGAAACTGTCACACAAGAATTGGTCGCCGACGCTTATATCTGGAAGAAACAAATCTCTGAACTTCAACACCGCACCGAGCTCCTTGTGACCAACTCAACGATTACGAAAGGAGATCGCGGCATAATAATATTCGCATCCTTGGGGTGCCGGAAAGAGCGGAGGGGCCAGCGGTGGACCTCTTCATGGAAGATCTTGTGACCAAGCACCTACAGCCTAAACACCTCTCCAGCTACTTCTCTATCGAGAGAGCTCATCGCAACCCTGGGGGCAGACCTAAGCCATGGGCGCCCCCCCGGCCCATCCTGGTGAGAGTGTTCAACTTTCGAGACCGTGACCACATCCTTCAGGCGGCTCGATGTGCCCCCCCTCTCAAATATGAAAATTGCACGGTCACGTTTTTTCCAGATTTCACCGCCAAAGTTCAAAAACAGAGACGTTCCTTTCTGGAAGTAAAAAAGGTGCTGAGAGACAGAGCAATCAAGTACGCTATGTTGTTTCCAGCGAAATTACGTGTGGAAGAGGATGGTAAAAGCTGGTTCTTTACAGAGCCTGCAGAAATGATGGACTGGCTCGGCGGCTGGCAGAGAGTGGGAGAGAAAGGACGACCGGAGCGGCTTGATCGACGAGGGACATGGCCGCAGCTTCGCCAGAAGCCCAGCCTCGGACCAGAAGACCATCGCAAGTTGGGTGGCTCCTGAGACCACCCTGGCACTTTAATCCAGAATCCGCTTGTCGCCCACCTCCCAGATGATGGGCCATGCTGACCTTACTCCTGGGGGTCTCAGGGGACCGAGTTTGACATTGATCACTCATCGCAACAGTGAACTCTGGGACTGGCTGATGGGTGAGACGGAGCAGGGCTCCACCAGAAAATGCGCTGTTCTGCCCGGACTGTGATGAGTATACCTCATTGTTCATGTTTATTCCTGTGGCTTATTTGATGATGTTTTTACAGAGGGGGGGGGGCGGGCAGAGCCATGTTTCCCCTAATTCAGGGACGGGTGGGCGACGGGCGCTCTACACTGTTGGGGAAGCGGTTCTTCGGATGCCGTTTAGCAGGGAGGCAGGGGGGGGTGGGAGTTAGTGGTGGGGGGTTTAGTTGTTTGTTTAGTACTCTTAGTTCAGCAATGCAACACTTATGACTGATCGAAACCTGATGTTAGACCTTCACACTTGGGCAACCTATGAACACACAAGCAAGCATGGTACTCACCTCCCTTTTGTACAGCAATGCTATATTCTCACAACGCCACAGGTCACTATTTATGCTCACATTGGGGTGTCGGGGGATCCAGTGGGGGCGCCCCTTGTACACTATCAATGGGTTGTTCTCAAAATGCACAATGGAGCAGGCTGGTTCACAGACTTATGACACGACTACTCACATATTGCACCAACAGGGCAAACCCAGTGACATAGATCCTCCGCTTCTGCTACACATAAGTCATTTTTCCCTCCATAAATGGGACCACGTGTAGATCTTAAGTTCCTAACATGGAACGTCAACGGCCTGGGGGACAAAATCAAACGAGGGATAGTCCTACAATACCTGAAAAGACAGACACCTGACATCGTCCTCCTCCAAGAAACACACCTAGTTGGTAATTCCTGTAGGACCCTGAATAGATGGGGGTATCAGCTGGCCGCGCATGCTGGGTTCACCTCAGGTTCATGGGGGACTGGGGTGCTAATACGGAGAGGTTGTCCATACATGGTTCACAAGACCTGGTCTGATGGACAAGGTAGATTTGTCGCGCTATCCGGTACCTGGGAAGGGAAAGCACTTAATGGCATCTCGACATATGTCCCCCCCGGGCTGCAACGCTCCATGCTACAAGACCTAGGAAAGCTTCTCCTGGATCTCCCACTAGGCACACTTGTGCTGGGGGGAGACTTCAATCTTACCGTCGACGGCGCATTGGATCGCCTACCCCCTCGAAGAGACCGTACGGTGGGATCCCAACTTGCTGAATTCCTATCCGCCATGGGCCTGGTCGACATATGGCGACAACTTAATCCCACTACTGCACAATTTACGTTTCATTCCGGGGCCCATTACAGCCAGTCACTTATTGATTACATGTTCACACATGCACAGGACATCTATGAATTTTCTGAGTCCTGCTGCCTTGCACGGGGAATTTCAGACCATTCGCCTATTCTTACGAAGATGACAGTTGGCTCCCCACCACGATGCACGACCCTGACCATAAATCCCTGGGCGCTCAAGATACCACACATCAAGGCGACATTCGTTAAAGAGACCGAGCTATATTTTAAAGACATTGTTGGCTCGGTCACCTCAATACAAATCCTGTGGGGTGCGTTCGGTGCGGTGATGAAGGGTAGAGCTCTTGATCTGATGGTGGGCCACAAGAGGGAATTAACCAAACGCATAGAACAACTTGAGGTAGACACCCTACAGAGGGAAAGGACACTACCACAAACCCCCGACTATGACGTGCAACAGTCACTGGCGGTCGTGCGACTAGACTACAAACAGCTCCTTGCAGAGGCAGCCAAGGCGAAATACAAATCAATCTGTCATAAAATATACGAACATGGGGAGAGAACAGGCAAGCTCCTTGCCTGGCTTGAAAAAAGAGAGCAGTTATCAAGATGGGTTCATCAACTGCTCGGGCCAAACAGTGAGGAAATCACTGATCCCCAGCGGATAGCAGACACATTTGCAACCTATTTTGAGTATACACATCAACCAGGACGACCATGCCGCTCGCGGCTGAAGAATTGCTCTCGACTATCAAAGTCCCCTGTTTGTCCCCTGAAGATAGAGACTCCCTCAAGGGAGAACCTACGGATCAGGAAATCCAATTGGCGATTCGCGACGTCCGATCGGGCAAGGCCATGGGGCCCAACGGGCTCCCGATTGAATTCTTCAAACCAATGGCCTCCAAATTGTCCCCCTATCTGCTCCAAATGTATCTTGAGAGCTTTGAAAAAGGGATGCTGCCAAAAGATATCAGAACTGCCTCAATCGTGGTTATCCACAAACAGGGTAAACCACCTGACGACTGCAAGGCATATAGACCCATTTCCCTTCTCACCGTAGAAGCAAAAATACTAGCAAAATTACTGACCAACAGACTTATTCCTCATATCACTGGTCTGGTACACCCAGACCAATCAGGCTTTATGCCTGGACGGAATACTGCCCTGAACTTAAGACGATTAAACGGGGTGTTGGGCAGACACCATACGATTAGGGAGGATACAGCCCTGCTGTCTCTTGATGCCAAAATGGCATTTGATACCATCGAGTGGAATTTCCTCTTCGCAGTCCTGGAGAGAATGGGATTTGGACCTAACTTTATAAAATGGGTTCAACTACTATATGCCTGCTCAATTGCCCAGGTTGTAGTGAATCGGCATACCTCTAGCAGTTTCAATTAGAAAGGGGAACCCAGCAAGGTTGTCCCTTATCGCCCCTAATTTTTGCCCTGGTGCTGGAGCCACTCGCTGTCTGGGTGAGGGGAGACCCCCTGATCCGTGGACAGAGAATCACGAAGATCGCATCTCGCTATACGCGGATGACATTCTGTTATAGATGGCCTCACCATCATCTACCCTTCACCGTATCCTCCATATCTTCCACATATTTGGCACTCACTCAGGGTATACAATCAATTGGTCTAAATCTCAGCTATACATATTGTGGGGGACACCACCGCGTAATCCAAGAGGGTATGACATCCATGTGGCATCGGGGGGCCTCCGCTATTTAGATATATACATTACGACCGACCCAGCCCAATTTTATGAGGCGAACTTGCTGAAACCTCTGACACGCTTCCGCGCCGATGTCAAACACTGGCGCTCTCTCCCCCTGACTCTTTTGGGACGTGCTGGCACTACCGCGCTTTCTTTATGTATTGCAGAACACCCCCGATAAAATCCCTGACTCTTATTTTACCAACATCGACAATGCTGTGCGCGCTCTGCTGTGGGACGGCCGGGCACCGCGGATTGCCATGAAAAAACTATCAGCGGGATGGTATGAGGGGGGCATCGCATTACCTGATATCAAGCTCTACTATCAAGCATCCCAGCCAGTCGCGATTAACCGATGGGCACATGGGAAACATGAAGACCCAAACTTTCGCACAGACTGGTGGCTCATGGGGCAGGGTGGATATAACAGAGCACTATACACAAACCATGGAAATTAAACCTTACTGGGCCTACTGCGCGCACAATTGAAACTTGGCATAGGGTCAATAAACAATTTGGTTGGCACAATAAAATCACACGCGCTACACCGCTCTGGGAGCTCGAATTCTTGGGTCGTCCGAGTGCCTTCCCCGGGTTTGATAAGTGGGATTTGATTGGCATCTCCACTGTAGGGGACATATGGAACTCAGGAAGACTAGCCACCTTCGCAGACCTCCAGAAGAAATACCAGCTCACACAGACCGAAACATTCAGATATTTACAGATCAGCCATGCACTCAAAGCAGTGCTGCCAAGGGGCGATCCACTTCCCGAGGCCTCTCCACTAGAAGATAGGCTACTACTGGATCCCATGAACAAAAAAGCCATATCCCTCACGTATAAAAAGCTGATCAACAACCGCCCGGACCCCCTGGTGCGTGTGCGGCAACACTGGGAATCAGACCTGGGTGTATTCGAGGATGATGACTGGCGCGATGCCTTGGCCTCCCCTAGAGAGGTGGCCATCCCCATGAGACTACGTCTGGTCCAACTGAAGATCCTACATCGAGCTTATCTGGATGCGGGTGTTTTAGTCAAAATGGGTAGACTGGCGGACCCCTCATGTCTTAGACAATGTCGCCAGGAGGGAACCTTTTTTCACATCATGTGGAACTGCCCAGCTGCGCTATCATATTGGCACGCTATCACTAAACAAATGGAAAGGGCGGGGGGTAAGACATTGAAGGCCTCCCCAAAACTTTGCTTACTAAATGTTTGGGATGCCACTGACCTTACACAGACCGAGAAAACTTGGGCCTCGCTGGGCTGGGCCATTGCAAAACGCAACATTGCACAGAAATGGGGCATGGGTGTGATTCCTAGTGTTCGTGATTGGGCAGTTGACATGGATAGAGCCATGATAGCCGAAAAAGATGTCTTCAAGCATAGGGGATGCCCCAAAAAGTGGGACCGCAAGTGGGGTATGTGGAATAAATACAGGGGGGATATATGTCTGTCTCCATCAGTTGAATTGCGACGAGATAGAATGAGATTTGACAATGTGTTCGCTATCGACAGATCATCTCAGAACGGAGGATTGTGATGTTATTAATGCAATGTTGACCAGCTCACAACATCTGTATACCTAATGCATACCGTGACCTTAATGCATTGCTGTACTGTTGTTTATGTTTTTCGCCAATAAAATCGTTAAAAAAAATATATATTGATACCAAACTGGACCTCCTCACTGCCCGCCTGGACAAAGTTAAACAGAGAGTTGATGGTCACGACTCCCAACTGGAGCAGCTGGACGCGCCTGAGCAGGGCTGAAGATAACCAGACCACCACATCCGAGCACCTTCTGCATATGGACAAGCTCCTGGATCTGATCAAGCAGAAGAACGAAGACCTTGAAGCCCGCTCGAGGAGAAATAACCTCCGGATCACGGGCCTGCCAGTATCCACAGCCATTCCGCGGATGGAAGACTTCATAGAGACGATGCTCCGTGACCTGTTCGGCCCCGAACTGTCCCCAGTCTTCATAGTGGAACGGGCCCATAGAACATTGGGCCCGCGCCCGCCTCCGGGTGCACCACCACACCCGATCGTTGCACAGTTGCTAAACTACAAAGATCGCAACGCCATCCTCCGTGCCGCGACAGAGAAAGGGCAGATCCAATACAAGGGAGATCATTTATCCTTCTTTCCAGACTTCACGGTGGCAGTGCAGTTAGCGAGGAAGGACTTCCAGCCACCGAAGAAACTCTTTCAGCAGGCCAACCTGAAATACGCAATGTTGTACCCTGCTAAATTAAGAGTGCTACAGGATGGGAAAACCTATCACTTTACAGATCCCAAGCAGGCTCTCAAATTCGCTAGAAACCAAATACATCTCAAGAGCATGCGCGGAACGACCTCCCAGGCTTCACCTGAGACTCATTTGAGTGACAATGACTAACCCACTATTGCATGCGCTCACCGCACATTGGCGGTAGTGCGCTCCCGCTGCTGGATAGCTGACATTTGTTATACGCATGCTATGCTTTGAAGGTATCCATGTCTCTGTATATTATACTCCTCATGGGTAAGTTTGTGCCCTAGTAGCACACTGGTGGAGAAATGCAGGGTCTCACGCACGAAATGTCTAAAAAACATGGCTTCTGCTCCCCACAACACTTTGCTCGGCCACCCAGCCTTCCCTGGCGGGCTAGACCGTGCGGCGTCTCCGCTCCCCCCAGGGATAAATCCCAAATGTTCTCGAAATGGGAGAGGGTGGTTTTTTCTCAACCTAATTGGGGGGTTGGTGTGGATGGGGGGTGGGCGGAGAGGGTGGGGGGTTACCTTGTTCCAATGTTGGGAAGTTGTTTAAACTGTTTTAAGAATGTTGGCGACATGACACACACTAGCATCCCCGTTCTCGAGCTGCAGGCGCGCGAGATCGCGACATATGATACTACACCCACGGGGCGACGCCTTGCCAACATGCTGCAATATGTTCATGCGAGATGTAGATGGGTAGTTTAGCCACTGTTAAACTCCTGAACTGGAATGTGCGGGGGCTCAACGATAATAGAAAGTTCCGCTTAGTACACACTTACTTACTTTGGCACCAAATCGATATCTGCCTCCTTCAGGAGACCCACTTATTGGGTCAAGCCCTCCCTCTGCTATTAACAAAAGGATGGGGAACCACGTAATCGGCCACATACTCAAACTACGCTAGAGGTGTGTGCATTCTTGTTAGACGGGGCCTGGTGGGGACCACAAACCACTGCATTGCTGACAGCGGTGGGCAATACCTTTTACTGACAGGCAAAGTATACAACCATACCATTAATCTGGTCACAGTGTTTGGCCCCGATGGGGATGACCCGGAATTCCTCACTAGGATCTGGCACATGATCTCAGGCCTAGATGTGCAGACAACACTCTGGTGTGGGGACTTTAATGTCCCATTAGTGGACTCTTTGGACAGGGAGGGCAGCTCCAGATGCCCACACCCACAAGCCGCCGAGGCCCTAAACACAATTATTGAGGATAACCACCTCATGGATATCTGGCGTGATGCGCACCCGGGCGCTCGGGCGGGCACCTGCTTTTCCCTGCAGCACGGTGCGTGGTCTTGCATAGATTACTGGCTAGCAACTAGAGACCTCCTCCCCTGGCGTCCCCTGGCCACTCACTTACCTCATACACTTTCAGACCACACCCCAGTGCTGCTGACACTCCATCCACCCGATGTTCTTCCACACATTTTCACGTGGCGTTTGCCCCCTGGGGCTCTGCGAGATGCCGTCTTCAGGGAAGAAATAAGCGAGGCAATCCAAACATATTTCGACCATAACACTGGGTCAGTTAGCTCCCCTGCCACACTGTGGGACGCCTTCAAGGCAGTGATTCGTGGAGAATGCCTGGTCAAACAACATGGGGTGCACAAAGCTATACAATTGCAACGCTCGAGAAAGACATCTCAACCCTGGAGGCCCAATTTCATAGCTCCGGCAGCGCGGACATCTTATCACGCATTCGCGGGAAGATGTCGGATTACCAGGAGGAGGCGGAGAGGGAAACCCTATTCTTGGGTAAGGAAACTCAGGCACGCAGGTATGGGGAGGGAGACCGCCCCGGTAAAACCCTTGCCCGACTGCTCCAAAAACCGCACGCCACATCATGCATTGCGGAATTGCTCAACCGGGAAAGAAACAGCCATTCCTCCACACCAGTGCTGCTACAAATCATGGTCGATTTTTACACGTCTCTATTCCACAGCACAAAAGCATACACCTCCAAACCTGCAGGCATATTTGAATGACATTGAGCTAGTATGGCTGTTGAACGCCCACAGAAAATTCCTGGATTCACCCATTACCTTAGAAGAAGTTCGAGCGGCCATTGCTGGACTCTCCCCGGATAAAGCCCCAGGACTAGATGGGCTCACGGCCGCCTTTTATAAGGAATACTCAGATATTCTAGTTCCCAAGCTTTTAGACACATATCAAGACGCACTAGAGGCGGGGCTGCTCCCCCCCCACTATGCGGGATGCCGTAATTTTTAAGCTCCTAAAACCCGACAAGCTAGCTCACCACTGCGATTCATACCGGCCGCTCTCCCTTATCAACATCGATAATAAAATCGAACAGGTTGCAACTCTTGCTGCCGGTGATGATCAGGCCAGACCAGTCAGGGTTTATACCCAGCCGATCTACAGCGCATAATCTCCGAACTATGTTTTCGGTTATGCACCATTTGAATCCCCAGACCCCTGCTGTGGCAGCGCTGCTCGACGCTACAAAAGCGTTTGACACGCTTGAATGGAAATACTTGTTCCCACTGCTTGAGAGAATGGGACTTGGCTGCATCTTTCTATCACAGGTCCATCTCCTCTATGCCCAGCCCACAGCACGTATACGCCTTAATGGTCAGATCTCGGAGCCCTTCCCGATTGGCAGAGGCACGAGACAGGGGTGTCTGCTTTCCCCTTTACTCTTCGCCATAGCGCCCCTGGCTGTGCAAATACGCCAGCGCCACGCAAATCGGGGTATAGGTTTCTCCACCTGTGGATTGGTCGTGTCCCTCTATGCGGACGACATCACACTGTCAGGTGAAATATCTGGGGATCTACATGTGTAACGACACGGAGGTGGTCTGGAGAACCAACTTTGGAAACGCAATTAATTGGCTAGAAGACAGAATCCCCAACTGGACAAAACTCCCGCTGTCCCTGGCAGGGCGTATCGCCATAGCGAAAATGGCGATCCTTCCTAAGTTCCTCTATTTGTTCATCAACATACCCATACCGCTTACACAAACGTTCTTTACGCGCCTACGATCCAATCTTATAAAGCTAATTTGGGCTGGGAAGCAGCCCCGAGTTAAATACGAGCTACTGACGTTACCGCAGGCGCAGGGCGGAATGGGAGCGCCAGATCTGCAACTTTATGCACTCTGCGCCCAGGCACAATTTTTACGTTATTGGACACACCCAATACCCTTCCAGCCGCATGTCGCGGTAGAGATAGACAAAGTCTCCATGTGCCCACTCTCGACAGCCCTTTTTCTGCCATACAAACGTCCAGGACCTAACATAGACACTCCGCAATGCCTGAGGTGGGCATGGAAGGGGTTGGCACGCCGTGCGGGATGCGCACAACTATATGCCCCGTCAATCCCAGTGACAAAAAATCCAACATTGCCTCCGCTGATGGATGGGGGTGCCTGCACTCGTGCCGCCAAACTTGGCATCCACACATTTGCAGATCTCTACCTCAGCGATCGCTTCATGGACCCTCCCATCTAGTCTCAGGGCGGAAGCACCCCCTGGACACTCCTTTACTATCAACTTCGCGCAACATGTCGTGCAACATTTGACACTTTTTCAGCCCCCCCCACAAACATTAATGGCCCTAGAACACATTTACACAGCCAGCACCGCGCGGAAACTCATCACGTCCCTTTACAACCACATGCAGCGCTCAGCTCCTGCGACGGGAACACAAGCACAGGAAGACTGGGGTAACGACCTTCACACACCTCTCACTAACGAACAGTGGACATACTGCTGTGGCCAACTGGAACTCTTATCACCTAACTACAGATTACGCCTCATACATCTTAAATTTCTACATCGTATATATCAAACCCCTTCGCAATCATACAAAATGGGTATTTCTTCCGACTCCCACTGCGCCCGATGCCACAGGCCAGACGCGGATTTCCTTCACCTTGCTTGGCTATGCCCTACGGTTGCCGCCTACTGGATGGAGTTATTTAGCACTATTGGGAAAAATATAAGCATACAACTAGATCCCTCCCCACTGATGGGTCTTCTGGGACATGTGGGAAACTTTGACAGGGATGTTAGGAAATTAGTGGCACTAATGCTACTTCTAGCAAAACGCAGAGTTGCGATGCACTGGGGGAGGGCACCACTGACCCGAGACTGGCTTAAAGATACTGCATACTGTCACGAACAATTGTCTAATTACTGGGAATTAATGCCAATAAGATACCGCCCACGCGACATCTGGGAACCTTTCACTGCCTATCTCCGTCATATAGAACCCCCGCAAAATGACCCGTCCGAATAAAAATTTCTCACTCAGGCAACTCGTGAAACAACCAGTGTATCTTTTCCACTCCTTCTCTAAAATGCCACACACATGTGAGCTTATATTCAAGCGTGGCCCCGATTGTGGATGTTAACAACTGTAACAACGTTTACTGCGTATGTGTCATGTCATGTAAATTGTTATTTATGCACTGCTTGTAACAATGCCAACAAGTTTGATAAAAAATGTAATTCAATTTAAAAAAAAAAAAAAACAACAGAAACAGTTTTTCCGGTGTTTATGGAACGTTTTGCTTTTATTATTGCATGCTTCCTGCACTGATAGTGCATGGTATAGACAGTGTACATACAGTGTATATGAGGTCCAAATACATTTTTGCAAATCAAACTTATTGTACTACACCATACAATACTTCTTCAGTGAGTTTTTGGTCATGTGTGCTTGTCTTTTCCTTCCCATGTAAAATCTTTTCTGTGAAAAGGCCCTCTCAACATTGGCACTTGAGTTGGGCAACGCCAAAACAGCCAGTACACAATTTGCTAATTCTGGCCACTGACATAGCTCTCCATGCCAATACTGGTGCACATGAAGATTGTGATTCTCTGGGCAGGTTCTGCAACATTTGCATTGAACTGGGCGCTTATACTCTCAGAGTTATTGAAGTGGTAAAAAATGAAGCAGCTTTTTTAAAACTATGGAGAAAATTCCCATTTACGGAAGGGATCTAGAACTTGTACAGAGTACCACAGTGAGGTTTCATTGACTTCAAATGCCATGGTTGGTGAAGGGACATTTCTATGCATCATTGCAAGCCATTTCTCATACATTGTAAAATAAAAGTTCCTGAATTGCTCTTCAACATTGCTTTGCTTACCAAGTGGCAAGCACTCTAATATGGAACATGTTGCAGTGCCAAAGTCACTAAAGGTGTCGCCCAGCCTACTCTCAAGGAGATGTTTCACATCTACACCAATTATGCTGAACACTTGGCAGACAAGGGTGTTGGCAGGCTCTAGTTTTTTTATTATGTCCACTACCGCAGTTAAATCTAAGAATGCAGTAGAGTGTACTTTTTTTCACATCACTATCAATATGCGACCAAAGATCCTCACATTTCTTGCCTTTGGCATCATCACTCAGCAAAAATTCTGTAAACGGTTGCCCCATGGATAATATAGTACTCACAGCCCCTTGGACCATCAGCTAAGTGACACAGTTGGGATTATTCTTTCCTTGATGCCACGCAAAGCACAAAATGAGAAATATTTGCATTTTAGTTCCTGTGCATAACAAAACACTGCACCAAAATGGACTAAAAAGTCAATAGCATTCTTCATTAACTCTGAAGATTGTAAAGATGCTTTCAGCACACCATCTAACACGTGGCAAGGATCTCTTACAGGGAAGCACTTCAGCTCAGGTATCGAGTTTGACAGATCCATCACATTTTTCATATACGTAGCTGAATCACTGCAAATACAACAATATCACTCCAATCTTTGTTGAACTTGGAAAGAACCTTTTTGCAGCGGCATTCCAAGTGACACTGCATTCCATGTTTTCCAAGAGTCTGTTGTCATGTTTTCACCATTATCCCAGATGCTTTGTGATAGCACTCTTTTCACATATACTTGTCACTATACCTTGCATTGAATGTTTAAAGCCTGAGGTGTTGGCAATTCACCTACTATCAATACTGACTCACTAGAAAATGGAGGCTGATGTAACAAGGGTTTTTTTTACCCATTCTCTGTGGGTAAATGTGATGGCACATATTGGGAAAGATTCTTATGTAACCAGCCATTTACCTATCAGTGAAAGAATCAAACGCAACCAAAATATCAAATATAATTTTGATATTTCCTGATTCTCTACAGTTTATAAAATAATTAAACAAGACCTAAAACATGCTTCTAAACCCTGCATCTTTAGACCAGACCACAAAACTGAAAAAAGCAAACGGAAGAAGAAACACTTTTTTAGTGACATCCATAAACAACAAAACTCAAGCAGAATAATGTTAGCCCAGTCTTTCTTGATGCTAGCTTATATAACAAAGTTACATTGTATTGGCCCCTTCAGGAAGAATAAAAATGACTCCTTCACTCTCCTTTTCCTTTCTTTGAATGGCATTTAGTTTGTGGTTGTGCAGGTGTTTTTTTTAGTGTTTATATGTTTACACTGGTGAGGGCTACTTCCCTTTTGATGGGGTTTTATCAGTTATTATAGGTTTAAACCTAAAACTGGGCAGCCTATCTATAATGAATTATGCAACAGTTTAGCGCTTAAAAGGCCAACCCAAACACTGTGTGGCACCACATCACACATGCCGATTGAAAAAGAGATTTAAAAGAAATACATACATCTGGATAGGAGTCTAAAAATAGGTTTTCATGTGTTGGTGAAATAACGCAAATTTTACAGCGCCAAGAGGTACAGTCCGGTCAGTCACTGGTTGCTCGGAGTTTACTAGGAGTCATAAATAATGATTCTAAAAACCTAACACCAATAAATGAATTAACATTAAAACATACCACTCAGGAGCCTGGCAGCCTTGCAGGAGGTGCACACAGCTAAGAGAAGAGATGACAATGTCGTGAGCAGCTCCATGCTGGCATAGTGTGCCTGCACCCGTCTTCCAGCTCTCTGGAGCCCGTTCCGGGCTAGGTGTGAAGGAAGAGTCGGGGTTCTGCCTGGCACTGCCTCCAAGGGAGCGATGGAATGGGAGAGGAAGCCGATCTCAGGCAGCCTGGTGCCCTGGGGAAGGCCTAGCCAGCAAAGAGCAGTCAGATGTATTTTTCATCCAGCGCAGTCAGGAAGAGGAGGTGGAGACCGGGCAGGCATAGGCTCCTTCCCCTTCTGAGTTATGGGCATCGCTGAGCAGATCGCAGCAGCACTAGGTGCTCACCACTACCAACCGAAGTGTAGGTCTAGTTGTGCCACTGAAGAGTGCTGACACATATATGGTTATAGTTGTTTACCAAAGATGTATTGTGGCCGACATATGGCTTTTAAGATACAATAAGCATAAGGTTAAACCCTAAAACAGTTCCTGTGAATGGTTAGAAAGTGAGTGAGGGGACATGTATAAGTTGCAGCTCTCGTCGGACAGAGTCCAGCACCTGGGCTGATTAATGCACACTCCTTAAACCACAGTGCCTCACCTGATCTCCCCTATGCCTCAGTCCCACCATGACTGCTATTAAGGACACGGGACCTCGATGGGCAGTACTTTTGCCCCGAGCCTGGCGGGTCTGTATGTGGGTGCTTTCGAGAAGACTGAAATCTACGACCCCCATTGCCCATGGACAGAGAACATAAAACTGTGGCGTTGTTATATTGACGACGTCCTGCTGATATGGAAAGGCGATGAACAATCGGTCATTCAGTTCCTTGACTGGTTGAACCACAGAAACCCCCTTCTTCACTTCACATCTACTGTAACGAAGACGGGGCTACCTTTCTTGGATTTGATGATTGAACCGAAAGAAGGCAAACTCTTTACCAGAGTCTATTACAAGCCCACTGACAAAAACGCCCTGCTAGCTTTTGATAGTTTTCACTCTAAATCCCTCAGGAAAAATCTGCCGGTGGGTCAATTCTTTCGTTTGAGAAGGAATTGTACGGAGAAATCTACTTTCAAAGAGGAAGCCATTCTTCTTTCCAACAAGCTCACCCAGAGGGGATATCCAGAACGCACCATCAAGAGAGCCAGAAAAAGAGCTACAAATGCCAATAGGGATAATCTTTTGGAAAAACCAATAGACCAAAAGTAGATAAACCAGTATGTGTTACCACCTTCAACACGTCCTCCCACCAAATTAAACAGGTGGTACTTAAACACTGGAGTATACTGAACTCGAATGGCATGGATGTTGCCAAGCCCTTGTTCTCCTTTAAAAGGAGTGCCAATTTGAAGGATCTGTTAGTACACACTAGACCTATGGCACTACAACAAAGAAGACTAACAGCACCAGGTCACCTACCTCCCCTACAAGGCCACTCACGATGCGGATCGTGTAACGTGTGCCACCTGACTAACAATACCAAATCTATTGATATTGGACTTACTTATCCGTGGGAACAGAGGTCACAGACCAACTGTAATTCGGATTATGTAATATACCTCATTGCTTGTCCCTGCCGCATGCAGTATGTGGGCATGACCAGTCGCAAGGTTAAGACACGCATCATGGAACATCGGAGCACGATAAGGGGCTTGAAGTCCAACACTAAACTGACTGCACACTTCTTGGAGAAACGCCACACGATCGATGACCTGAACTGGACAGTCATTGAGAAACCCGTGATGAACTCCTCTGTCGGCGACAGAACGAGGGCCCTCTTCCTGAGAGAGCAGAAATGGGTCTATCGCCTCAAAAGTCATTCTATTGGCCTGAACGATGAAATCCTGTGGCATTCCCTCAACAGATATATGCCTACCGTCGAGAAAAATGGGATCATGGAGTTATGAATCGCTGGTCTGTGCCAGCTTCATCTACACATTATACTGTTATTGCGCTTCCAATCAGAAGCAACAAGATCTTTTTACAATGAGTGGCCTCCTTAGCGACCTTCTGTGATCATTTGCAGTAAGATACACTCAGGGAGAAGGACTGCTAGTACTCCTGTGTTTGCAGTGTCCTCTGCATCTCTCCCTGTGTGTGTTAAAACTTTTTGACACTCAGAGGATATGCTGTACTCTCGCTTAGGATATGCTGTACTCTCATAATTTTAGAAAAATAAATTGAGGATAGATGGTAATCAAATACATCCTGATTGCCCTCCTAACAGCGTTGTTATGGCACAAAAGTATCTTCGCTGGAGCACATATTAATTAACATCAGTACTGACGGCCTCGGCCAGCCCCTATTTTCCGATAGAGGACTGGTCTCCATGACAACAGGACGCTCAGATACGTAATGTGGGACGCGGGCTTCAGCCATTTTCCTTTGCGCCCACTGAACACGTCACCACGCGCATCAGGCGCCCCACGTGACCGGAACAATTCCGGACCCAGATTGTGAATATAACGAGCAGCCTCACTGCCTTGCCATGATCTACACGGCGGCCGCAGGCGAGCAGCTGACGGGAGGAGCACCACCCTTGGAGTAGTAAGGAGAGAGGGGGGCACACTGGGGGCACCTTTGGGCGGTGAATACCACAGGCCTACCTGTATTCGATACTTAAACGGTGGGGGCGAGTTGGTTCCACAGGATGGACCGTTGAGGATTTTAAGGCCCTTCTCTACGTTGCTCCTAAACGCTTTCTCTCCATGAGTGTACTACTATTCCGGCATGATATGGAGGGCGATTTGCATGTTTAGGATTCAGTCCACTTATATTAAATACGCCTTCAGCGCTGCCTGTCACGCTTCAGGATAGTCTACACGATTCCGTCAGAACTTTAGAATTGAAGCTTAAACTCTGCATTCAGCACTTTTTAAACTTACGTATTGAGGGGTGACTGTACCACCTGTTACCACCTTATCATATATAAAGCTTGCACATTTCTTCACGAAGGGATCCTGTTCTAGTAATCTGTTAGATCATGACACTTCACCACATATGAGGCGTGAAGGATCCTGAACTAAGGGATCCTGCTTTACTTTTCTATTATATTATATCATGACCAGTAACTATGACAAATGTCTCTTTTTCTTTGTGTTCTCTCCCCCAATAGAGTGTGACTATAGGGGGTCTCTCCTTGCCTACCGCCATTTCTGACATGATTTAGGGGGAAACTCGGTGAGTAAGGTGACTCCGAGTTCCTACTGTTGCAGTTGTTGGAATGTACGTTGAAGTTAGACGGTGCACGTGTTGCTGGTATCTACGCCTACTTTGTAGGCAACAATTTTGAATGGTGGTTTAGCGCTAATTGCTTTACTCCGATAAATATGAGATTCCTTAGGGCCATGTGCCCAGGTCTGTGGTGGTATGAGTGACCTAAAAGGTTTTACTTTTGTGGATTTGTATATCTATGCATATAGATGTAGAAACACGAGGGATATTACTCCTTCTTATTTCTCCCTCTGTTATGTCTCTTGTCCCCTCATTCTTTTTAGTAAAATCCACGATTATCTTTGAGGAATTCCCTCGGATACAGAACTAGGGGTCTGGCACCATCTAATCTCAACTTGAGGTGAGAGGATTATACTGTTATACTGGGACCGGCAGAGTCCTGAAGAAGGCCGGCGTTACCCCAATCGAGGGGCACAGACAAACGGCTGAAACATGTTGACTACCTGGCAGTAAGGAGGGGTGTAAGGAGCACATTACATCTCCCAATCACCACCATCCTTCACGTTTTTAATCCTGGCCGGAGGGCTCAGGAATAAAGTCATAGACACTGCGACACCTCCGAGCTAGTTTTAACTAACACCATACTGCACTTGCACTTCCGGCGTCCCCAGTCACTTTATAACTATTGTGTTTCTCTTTGTGTTGTATTGTCTTCCCCCACCCTATTGCTCCACCCCAGGCGTTGGCTGCGCCAGGGTGTTTTGTAGCAGCCCAATGATGAAGCATGTCACACAAATTGTGTGAGTGAGGGCAGTTTTAAGACACACAGCACGTGCCACTACGAGACACAGTCATTTTTCAAGTTTTATTGCTCCCTACTCCTTCTGGTGGAATATGCTATTAAGGACACCCTTGAAGTATGCATATTAAACCTCGCTCTGACAGCCGGCAGAAAATTGTTATGAATAGACACTCTGATAAGTTGCTAGTTAACACAACACACTGTGGGGGAGGAGTTAATTGGAAATAGAAAACGGACTGCAAACCGACGTGTGTGGAAGAGAAATCGAATGAAAAAAGTGAGAAACTGAGACAGGTAGGGACCAGGCCCTTTTAAAAGACTGCTTCCAGTCTGAACTAACTGGAACGAGAATGGCAGAAGTGCGCAATTATCTGGAAATGAGAAAGACCTCCATTATTTTGGAAGCCCTATTGGATATCCCGCTTGTATGTATGTCTGTGTGTGTGTATATGTATGTATGTAAGTGCTTTTCTGTGGGCCGGTATTACTATGTAAAGTAGCGACTGTTGAATTTGAGTACAGTATTTTAGTTGGGCTCTCTCACTCACAAAGTCTTGCCTGACTTCGAGATGGCTACAGGTAGTAAAGCGGAGTAGGTCGCCAGCAGTCTATTGTCAGCTCTGAAGTAGTTCTAACAAATAGCGTAAGCACAGTACAGGCTAAGCTTGGCATCAGCATAGTTTCTTTAGGCCGGCGCAAGTGTGTTGCCTCTCACGCAGGCCCGGTTTTGAGGCCCGGAAAGTGACCAGTCTGGGAGGAGCAGAGGGGGCATAATGGCTTGGGGGCAAAGCCATGAAGGTGACTGAGGTGAGGGGCTGAGGGACAGAAAAGTACAGAAAATGAAATTTTACTGCGGTTTGCAGTTGAAACACAGTAATCAGCATAGAGAAAAGAGCTCTCTTTCATAATTGGTTTACGTGAAGCCTTTATGGAACGTGTCACGTGACAAGGTATAAGGCAGTGCTAAATAAAACAAGTAACGTGGCAGGAGGGGTGAGGAACGGAGACAGGAGCACAGGCACCAGGGGGCAACACAGGTGTAGGTCGGAGGGACAAATTCTGCATTAAAATGCAAGCAGCTAATGGTGCTAAAGCTGAACAAAGGCAAACAGTAACACGAGCAGGAAACAAATAAAGAAATATTGTCCCCCAAAGAAACCGATAAACAACCAAAGAGTAAAGATACCGTACTTGGTCACTGCTCTGTGGGAGGAAACAAAAGACAAAAAGGAAGTAAACAGAGGAAGGATTTATCACTATGCAAGCAAACATTTTGAAAGGACAATCCAAGTAACAAATAAAAAGCAGTGGGTGGGATGTAAGCTCACAAAGTGTATACAACAGATCTCAGAGGCTTCACATAAAAAGGGCCATTTACAACACCCAAGGAGATACAGATTGGAAGCCCTCTAAGACTTTAAAACTAAGCGTTATGCAAATATTCTCCTGGCTAACTTAAATAATTGGGCAGTTGACTGTAAGCTGCTGCCATTTTCAAATGAGTTTCAGAGCTAATTCTGGCACCACTAATTATATAAAAGCCCTCACCATGAAAAAAGCACTTGACAACTTATCGGCTCTTATACGCAGGCTTTATTGATTTTAAAACCTTGGACTAAACGTCAAAATTGGGGGAGGGAAAGGTGTGCCGCTCGGCCAGAGCGGCTGAGTCCGGAGCGTGTGGCTCACGGTTTGATCCCCGGCACCGGCGGCAGCTCAGCTCAGCATCATTTGACTCTGAGCAATAACTCACTTAATCTCCCCAATGGCCCCCAGCGCCTTGAAACCCTTAAGGGTTATATGTTCATGCTTTACAAATAGGAATTATATATTATTATATCATAACCTCACTTCACTGCGAGCCATTTGTCAACTTCACCATACCTGGGTCCAGGCCAAACTAAACAGCACTATGGCACTTTTACCCAAGATATATACCAATAGAGGTTTGAAGCGGGCCCTGTCCTCCTGCGCTGGGGAGGGTGGGCAAAACTTCCAGCCCTGTAATAACAGATGGTACTGTTATAGTTGACAAAATCAGCATTGGCATTCAACATCACTTAACATCTGTTGCAGGGCGATTAAGCGCCTCCTAAACATGGACAAGAATGATATTGTCATTTTTCATATAAAAATGAAAAAAAGGGGAGCTGGTTCTTTGATGGCACGCTATAAATATCTTGCTGTTTGGATGGACGAGTGATCAATTTTGAACAAAAAGCCTCACCTTTAACAATCGTTCGGTGCGATGTATTTCAAGGTCTGCCACATTTTTTATGTAATTGAAGCAAAATGTCTTCCATTGCAATTTATGGCTGTGAGGCCTTTCCGAGGAAGAGTAGAAACTGGCTTGATCGTAAGCAATGCCATTTTTAGGTTGCAGTTTCATCTCCTCTTAGCTACCCCACCTGAGCAAATCAGGTTAGAGTTTTGCCTTTTCAAACATTCACTGTCATTAGATGCTAATGATCTTCGTAACTGGAACTTCAGTAAAAGTGCTGAACAAGGGCTACTTTTGAAGGAATTGCACAATATTTCCATCCTTATCAGCTCAATATGGCGTGACCAGCTACAGCAAACTATTTAAAAAAATTATTTTACAGAGTCCTGAACTGAAAATCTGACAAGTTTTACCTTCAAAAAAGTGTTGAGGAAGCAGTTAGTATCACTGTCAAGGAAATCTGATTTAGCACAATGTTTCACACGAGGACACTCACCACTATGTAGAATCCAATTTTCTAAAATCAAACTTCACCACTATTTATTTGAGTCCACTGTCTAGCAAAAAGGGTTACCTCAGGCTACGAAAGGAGCATTTTTCAATTGGACAACTGCCCTGCAAATAACATTCTCAGCCAATAGGATAAGGGTCTGGAACTATAAACGTGAACCCATTGCCCATGTACTTTGCTGCTGTCCAGATTTTGCGATTCGTTTCTTAGATTAAAAATAAGGTGAAACGCCCAAGCAAAATTTGCCTGTTATAATTGTAATGAAATGCAACTACTGTGTGATTTTACTAACTTTGTACCAGCTGACAATACCACGTTACAGTCTTTGTGATTCAAATCCAGTTGTTGCTAGTTTCCTTACTAGCGATTATTATTTTATTTTGTGCAACTGGATACTGTGTACAAGAAATGTGTTTGGTCAGTGGTCTCTGTGGATGTTTGCACTTTTAATGAAGCTTGTGCTCCCCCCATGATTAATCAGATTTATGGCTTCTGTTCTGGGGGTGAGTGATGTGTAGTAAGGGAAGCCCGCGTCAGGGTGCTTTGAATAACTATTGTTTATTGCACCGTGCATTCTGATGAAATTTGGATGATGAATTTAATTGTTTTAATCTTTCTATCAAGTTTAATAATAATACTCGAAATGCTGTGCATATAAATCTGTATTGAGATCGTTTTTATTAACTATGCAATAAAATATTCAAAGATTCGAAGAGTTACTATTTACCAATATGCATATATTGTAGTTAAACTCCTTATTTAATCCTATCTTATTCAAAGGTATACTTTTAACATATTGTAGATAGTGAAACTGTGCCACTAGATAAGTGTCGTTTTTAGGAGTTTAGTACTCAGAGGTTACATATTCAATGCACTTTGAGTTGAAAATTGTAAAATAAATGACAAATGTAGCAAACAATGCAATTGGGCACAATAAAATGTTTCGGCTGTACTGGAAAACCTCTGCCCTTCTCAAATTTGTCTTTTGAAAACTCTGGGAAATCCCACTGGAAGCACACAAAAATAAACATGCAAATCAGACGTTAGATATGATGGCGGTATGGAGACTTCCATGCTCAATATGTTAAACGAAGACTACCACCCTACGGTTGAAAAGGCAAGGTAGCTGCCTGAACAACAGTGTCCAACCAAAGATTCCGCAGACAGCACAGTCATCTGATGAAGTTGTCATGCAAGAATGAGTGGTTGCACTCTTCGACTCTCTTCTAGAATGCCCAAAACAAGTTAATCGACTAGTCTTTATTAAAGTCTACTTCATTTCCTCGTCTAACTAGCTAATTTTACTTTTTACTTGGAGCTTGTCATTGTGAAGTAGAAGACATTGTTCAACATTAATGCGAAAAATAGACCGGAATATAGCCTAACAATCTCAATATCATGAGCACAATGAAAATGGGAACCTATACAACACCGCTCCTTACTCTATGGCCTAAACTCTGCTCACTTTCAGTTGTACTTCAGGTCCCCCAGTTCCAAGTCAATAAGCATTTTATTCTTGGACTTTGATGATGGATTCTACCGGTAAACAACCCCATAAGGTTGAACCACAAAACCTTCCCCTCGCAGCAGCTGGTAGCTTTGGATCGAGTACTGTCATGGGTGTGTAACTGGTGTCCACATGTGTGTATAGTAGATTTTAGAACCAGATGACATACGTCAAAGTGAGATCACAAAAATATTACCTGGCCCATTGAGTCTTCCCATTTCTTAACTGTTGTGCATTGTGTGTCTGTGAAGAATTCATCACTTTGAACCTTCTGCATGCCTGAAACATGCTCACAGGCATAACAACTAGTGGCGGTGCCAAATTACTTTAAAAAAATGCCAAACAATGGATTTTTTTCAATGTATAAGGCAAATTAAATTTTAGCCGGAGCAATGGAAATCTTTGCGTCTTTCCTGCACAAACATGGTGGCCCCTTATCTGGCTTGCTGATTTGTGCCTCAGATGAGTGTCCCATTAGTAAGGCTAGTAGATGGTAGCAGGCCAATTAAATGCAATCAGGTTTTATCAAATTACATACTGTTAATGGACTGCTTTCGGTCTCAGATGACACCATTGGCTTGAAGTTCTGTGAGCGAACAGATGAGGTGCTGCTGGAGGCAGGGACTCAACGCTACACAAGAGGGCATGTTCATGTGCAAATAGTAATCACACAACCAATTGCTCTCACTTCCAGTACAAGCCAATTTTCATTGCATCAGTTGTATTTTTGTAATGGTGTTAAGATCCTCTAGGAGGAGAGCCAGGGAGTGGCCACAGGGCTTGGCTGTATTTACTGTATTTAGCTATATATCACTGGTGGTATATGGCACTCCAGGAGAACTATTGCCCTGCTGAGTATGTAAATGACATTCAATGTATGTAAATGTATCTGATTTTGATATTCTTAAATTCCGGCATGGCTCCCATCTCCTGGGCTTCCTTTCTATACCCATTCCCCATACACACCGAAGGCCGATAATGTGAATACCTTTGTGCCTCCTCATAATATGTTTTTAAAATATGTATATTTGTTGGGCTCTCTCCCTACAGGTGTGTAAGGAGTACAAGGGCGAGCAAAAGGTGGGATCCTGCGCCAACGGGGCGCAGTGCAACAACCTGCACATCTGTGGATTCTTCACCCGGGGCCAGTGTAGTTATGCAAACTGCAGCCGTTCACACAACCTTCTAGACCCCAACAACACCCGACTGTTGCAGGCTCGTGGGATCAGCAAGGAGATGAGCCAAAACATCCATCTCATGCGCACCCACCAGTGCAACCAGGCCCAAAGGGAGGGCAGGAAAAACAACATCAGAGGTAATGCCTACAGAGTATGGAATGGAGTACTGCTTGCTGTGTATGCTCATTTGCACCCTTGTTATGCCTGCCAATTAGCATTTTAATATTCTTTCCAATGGCCCCCTTTCCCTGTCCTCCCTTTCAAGTCTCTCTCCTTCACACCCTGGCGTTCCCCTCCCCTTACTCCTCTCCTATGCTCTCCTTTCTTCTCCTCCCCTCCTCACAAAGAGATATCAAAAGAAGTGGAGACAATCAGAATTCTTTCTAAAACCCAGTTACATTCATTTAGCTATATCAGTAGTTGAACTACAGAGCTGTCAATCAGTTTCCATCACATAAGTGCCCCGAGATCCACAGGAAAAACACAAAGAGTTGAATGAATAGGTGAAAAAGGCAATTTAAAGGTTTTGTGAAAAGCTGTAGAACACTGAAATGTATACTCGGGGACATTGGAATTATGTGATTCTGCACCCTCTGCCTTTTCTTCATAAATAACTATTTACCCAACTTTCTGTATAATTCACCACATGTTGTATATTTGGCAGATTCAATAGAAAATGCTGGGCCTGATTCAGAGAACTAACTTACGTCAAAAACGTAAAGTTAGTACTTTTTGGTATTCACAGAATAAACTTACTCATTGTGGTATTCACAGAATGAACTTACTCATTTCGGTATTCACAGAAGCTAGTAGTCCTAACTTTAGGACTCCTAAATGCCTTCTGTGAATACCGAAAGTCTTAAAGTTAGGATTTTTCTCAGTCTATGAGTAGTAAAGTTAGGACTCCTAACTTTAGGACTCCTAAATGCCTTCTGTGAATACCGAAAGTCTTAAAGTTAGGATTTTTCTCAGTTTAGTTACTCCTAAACTGAGAAAAATCCTAACTTTAAGACTTTCGGTATTCACAGAAGCATTTAGGAGTCCTAAAGTTAGGAGTCCTAACTTTACTACTCCTAGACTGAGAAAAATCCTAACTTTAAGACTTTCGGTATTCACAGAAGGCATTTAGGAGTCCTAAAGTTAGTACTACTAACTTCTGTGAATACCGAAATGAGTAAGTTCATTCTGTGAATACCAAAATGAGTAAGTGTATTCTGTGAATACCAAAAAGTACTAACTTTACGTTTTTGACGTAAGTTAGTTCTGTGAATCAGGCCCCGTGTTTCTAGATTAACTGGGTCAAATTCTAATTTAAAAAAGGTACAACATATGATGCAGGGCAGAGTGCTGTATTCAGTTAAACAGATACTAATGATGTGACTTCTTTGCCCGGACAGTATTGAGATGTGTGGAATAATACTTCCACCAAATATGCCACATTATGCCGGTAGTTTGGCACAAAAGTAGTCAGGTTCAACTTAGAGGCAATGTGTAAAGTATTTATGTAGCACTCAAACACTAATAACGTGGAACAAACACAAGCATAATCTCAAACTAATAAATTAAAAATTAAAGTAATTTTTAATAAATAAAATGACACAAATACGACTATAATTTAATAAATAGAATCAAATATATGAATTTTTAAAGTTTTCAGTAGAAATTGTGCCTAAAAGCACAAAGTGCCCATATCAGTTATCTGGTCGCCCAAACCAGGTCAAAGTCAAAAGTTAAGGTTGACCACGATGGAGCGCGGGTCGGATGCAGGGTCCAGGTTTATTCTGGTGGATAGTTTACTTTCTAACCTAGTCCAGTTCCATGCGAGAAGCACTAGTCGTTGGCAAGTGGGCTGAGGCTGGATTGGAAAGGGAATGTAGACAGTGATTTGCTGAAGTTCCTGAAAAAAGGGGATACCTCTTGAACCATAAATTAAGTATGTTTTGTACAAGAAGGAGCTTCAAAATTCTCCGTCTTCTGGTTCAACTAATGAACATTCCTTACTGAGATTTAAACTTTAATGGAAGTAGTGTTTCCCATGCCCTGCTTCAGGTGTAAGCCCAACTGATTTTAATCAAATTACTACTCATGAGCCAGATGTTTGAGTTGAAATGATATCTTTTATATTTTTTAGATTTCAAATCTTGTTTTCTCATTTAGATAAAGTAGTGACATACATATTGATTACGCCAACCTTTACTCCTACTTTTCCCTACTAGATTTAATGCAGATGGTCTTTTATTTGCCTGCTAAAAGCGGTAGAGGGGAGGAAAACAATTCAAGATTATACTTTCGATTTAGTCATGCTGTAATGGACCACAGACTCCGAATTTCAATTTGGTGGATTTATTATAAGGCCAAAAATAATTGAATATAAACACACCTCAATATCAGAGTATATAGGTACAAGAAAATCAATACAGAGTCGATTCTAGGAATATAAGTCATTCGGCACAGAAGGCATAATATGATGAACTCCAAAATCAAATACAGCAAAGAATAGAAGCGGAGTCCAATTCTCTTTTCATTTAAGAAGAAGCAAAATCTTTCCCTTTCCCTACTCTGCTCTCAATGAGGATCCTACCTATCTCCCTTGTATCATATCCCAAAGGTGTCAGCACGTGTTGACTTCCTAAGAAGTACTCACGTCAAATGGGTCTGATAGCTTAAAGCTATGGAGCTCGCTCTAAGATGCTCCTTCTCCTCCGGAAATCAGCAGAAGTCTCTCGAATCTGTCCCTGCGGATCATACAAAAAGGACAATGTTCAACCCACAATACGTCATGTAAAAACCTTTCTATTTGCAACATTTTTCAGTAACTTTCCACAGAAGCTTTCATTAAGTCGACTCTTCTTCCAGTGACCTTGGTTCCTAGATAGGCCAGGCACGAAAGGAGTCCTCCCTTCTTGCCTTGCAGTCTTCTTCAAAGACATTCCGGGTATCTCCTTAAATCTAAGAATAACAAGGTCGGATTCCTGCACCTGTAGTAGGATGACAACATACTGTCTTCGAGCACAACAGAATTAATTTAATTAATTCTTGAGCAACCAAGGAGAAACGAAACTCAAAACGACCTACAATTTGGGCCTACAAATCGGGTAACTTAAACTAAACATGGTTACATTATATGAGTATACTTTCGTCCTGCACATTACACATACAGAAATTAAGGGGCCTATTAGGATGGCGGGCGGATGACTGCCGCCCGGCCGGCGGTGGCGACCGCCGGACCAGCGGCGGACATCCGCCCGCGATCGCAAGCCAGAAAACCGCTGGTCAGATTAGGATGACAGTGGTGACCGTGGTGGTCGGTAATTCCGACTGCCGCCTTTCCGCCGGTTGCCATCCGCACTCCTGCCTTGTGGACAGAGAAGGACCGGGATAATGGTGGCGGTGCCGATCTTGCTCCGCCGGCATGATTATGATGCCGGCTGTAGCCAGCCTTTCCTCAGCGGTCCAACCGCCATGGAAAGGCGGCGGAGAATGTCTTCCGGGGGCCCGTTACGGGCCCCCAATGTGTTGGGGGGGTGCACTGGGGGGGTACCCATGGTCCCCCCCTACATATCCCTGTACCAGGTGGCAGGCACTGTGCAGTGCCTGCCACGCAGTGCAGGAAAATGCAGGACATGCTCCTTTTGACATCGCGGCGGTGCTGTGTGCATCAGCAACCGCCGCAATGTTGAAGCCCGCGATCCGACCGCGGCGGTCGGATTTCTAGCAAGGAACATCGTAATGCGACCAGCGGTTATGTCGCGGGCCTTGCGGGCGGTCTTTTCCCGCTACCATGGCGGTCGGGGAGGTTTTCCGACCGCCATCGTAATGACCCCCTAAGTGTTCTAATACACGCAAATCCTACTTAAACATGCTCACTTCATTTTAATACTGATATGACGTGAATAAATGCATCTTAATAATCACAAAATACTGCACACGACAAAAATACATATGAGTGCGTTTATATCGGGAGTGTAGTGCACCCCTACAATTTTAGAGTGCTATAAGCGCTCTATCAGTTCCCCCCTCTTATGACTTGTGTCATAACACCAACCTTTTTACCCTCTCGTAAGTTTCTCCTTGTAGAAGAGACCGACCTAAACAGAGGTTGTAGCTTGCCGTCCCTGTCTAAATCTTTCCAACCCTTTAAGGTGCAGATAATGACTGTCCTGCAGTCGTTCTAATTGTTGCTCTCGCTTTCTCAAGGAGTTCTCATTATGTCGTGCCCTTTGCCATTTGTAAGCCTTGACGGCTCCCAATAATACAATTATACAAATGACAGCTATTATGATAGGTTTCAAGATGGTGGTCAGTCAAAATATCGATTTTTAAATATTGACCTACATTAATATCGAGTTTTTAATATCGTAGGGACAGAATATCGAAGTCAAGAATATCGTTGACCAGAATATCGACCCCAAGGTAAGCAATATCGTTATTTTTAATATCGAAGTAATTAATATCGTAAGCAAAAATATCGATTTGTCAATAATATCGAAAAAAAATTTAGTGTTATGTATTTTAGCATGTATTTTATATGTATGTTTGATACATTTTAAAATAAATGTTTAGAAATGAGTAATTTTGTTAAAGTAAATTTTGCGTTTTAGTATCAGAGCGGGTTGTGGGTTTATAGGGGAATAGGGTGGGAAGTAATTTATTTATAATTAATTAATTAATATGTTTTTATTAATTGGTATTGATTATTAATTAATTGTTAACTAATTATTAATTGGTAATTAATTTTTATTAATTAGTTAATTATATAAATTATAATTGATTATTAATTTGTATTTATTGTTATTGTTAATTTATTGTTAATTAATAATTAATTGGTGATTAATTTTTATTAAGTGATTAATTGATAATTAAATTAATTATGTGATTTTTTTATGTGTAGTGGGTTGTGGGTCTATAGGGAAATAGGGTGGGAAGTAATTAAATTAATTAATGAGTGTTTTTATTTATTGGTATTTTTTATTATTTATTTGTTAATTAATTATTAATTGGTAATTAATTGTTATTAATTAGTTAATTATATTAATGATAATTAAATTATTAATAATTTTTATTTATTGGTATTGTTAATTAATTTATTGTAAATTAATAATTAATTGGTGATTAATTATTAATTGATAATTAATATTTATTAATTAGTTAATTTATAATTATATTAATTATAATTAATTTATTATTAATTGTTATTAATTGATTAATTGATAGTTAAATTAATTGTGTTTTTTTGTATGTGTAGTGTGTTGTGTGTTAAAGGGGGAATAGTGTGGGATGTAATTTAATGTTATTTAAGTAAATATTAATTTTAATTTATTGGTATTTATTAATATTTTTTTGTAAATTAATTATTAATGGTTTTTTTTATAACAAATTATTTAATTGATAAGTATGTTAATTTAACCCCTACGCTATCCTGCGCTTTCCCTACTGTTGCACTCTCTGGAGTGGGAATAGTAATTTTTACCCCTACGTTATCCAGCTCTTTCCCTACTGTTGCACTCTCTGGAGTGGGAATAGTAATTTTTACCCCTACGCTATCCAACGCTTTCCCTACTGTTGCACTCACTGGAGTGGGAATAGTAATGTTCGAGGCATATGAGCTGCAGATTGTACACTGTGCATTAGATCGCCATCTGGTGTTGGGCTCGGATGCTTGCACTTTGTTGTTGTCTTGGAAGAGTCTTTTGTAGTCACGAGATAGGTGACTCCTCCTTTGGACGATAGTGCGCATGGGCATCGACTCCATCGTTAGATTGTTTTTTTCCGCCATCGGGTTCGGATGTAATTTGCTGCGCTCTGGGTCCACATCGATCGGTTCCCTTTTCGACGCGCAGAAAACTCCCACCGTTCGACGGTATTGTTTCGATCGCGATCCCCTCATCGCGTATCCACTCCAGACAGTTTCGAGTCCGGTCGCCGACGTGGGCCGTTGGGCTGATCGGCGCCATCATCCAGCATATGGAAAGGACTCCATTTAAAAAATGCAAGTGTGGGGCTAAATTCCCACACACAGATCTCCACAAGGTCTGTAATCTTTGCCTCTCGCCAGAACACGAGAGTCTACACTGCCGGGCCTGTGACTCCTTCAGGTCCAAAAAGACTATACGTGATCGCCGGGCCCGACGACACGAAATGTCCAGGTCAACCGCTCCCGCACCGGACGACATCTTCGACACAGGCTCCGACAACCCAGACACCGAAGATCTACAGATCGACACCTCCGGAGCCGAAGACTCGGGGTCCGACGACCACACCATCACGCCGGGTCAACGTACTGTGAGTACTGACGTCGATGCCCCTGTCCCAAAGAAACAAAAGGCTACGGTCACACCTTCACCCTCGGGCCTAGGTCTGCACCAAGACAAAGCTTCAGGAGCCCCGCCTTCCGGCTCGACTCCGAAGCATTCAAAGCCTTCTGGCAGCTCGGGATCGAGCCAGCCACATCCCGGTGCCGAAAAACACCCATCGGCACCGAAGCACAAAACTAAGGTCCCGCTAATCACAGAACCTTCGGCACCGAAGCCCAGGGTCTCCGACGCCTCGACACCGAAGCCTACCAAACCTTCGGAGCCGACAAAGACCCCATCGGGGTCGAAAACTTCACCTCCAAAGGAGACCAAGCAACCTCGCAAACATAAACAGCACCACTCGGAACCGAAATCTTCGATGCCGAAAAAAGACACTAACTCTCAGGAACTTTCTGTTCCCATCGATCCGAAGCAGAAAACTCTGCATATTGACCCCATTACCGGACACGTCCAATCCATACCACCTCACAAGAGGAAGCTGGATGAACCAACCACACCTGAGCCACCTCCCAAGAAGAAAGACTCTTCTACCTCACCTATAAGGTCTTTCTCTCCACCTCTGCAACCTTTCAGCCCTATACACTCCCCGCCTCACTCTCCTCCACCTTTCTCTTCACCACAAGGGGATACAGACGGGGATGATCATCATGATGACATGCAGTCACCTCACAACACAGATACTGATGACGACCTTCACAGTATCCCACCTCAGGACCCCTGGGACAATTATGATCTCCCAGATATACCCGCCCCTGAGCCATACCCATCCAAACCATCCCCCCCAGATGATGCTATAGGGTTTGCACAGGTGATAAACAGGGCAGCACAATTCCATGGAGTCAAATTACACTCAGACCCCCTGGAAGAGGACTTTTTATTAGAGACTTTTACCCAGCCTCAAAAGTCTACACATACTCTCCCTATGCTTAAAGACATTATTAAGCATGCCCCTGAGGTCTTCAAAGACCCAGTTAGAGCTAGGGTTATTAACCCAAGAATTGAGAAAAAATATAAGCCTGCCCCCTCTGACCCAACTTATATTAAAGGTCAGCTCCCTCTTGACTCCTTAGTAGTTGCTAATGCACGTAAAAGAGCAAATTCCCAAACTACTGGCGAGGCACCACCACCAGACAAGGAGTCTAAATTGCTCGACGCGTCTGGCAAGAGGGTTGCGTCTCAAGCAGCAAACATGTGGCGCATCGCCAATTCACAAGCCTTACTAGCAAGATACGACAGGGCCCATTACGATGAGCTAGAAAAGCTCATCCAGTACCTTCCAGATCAGCATAAGACCAAAGCAAATGATCTAATACAGGAGGGCAAGCTAGTTACAAACACCTCAATAAAATGCGCCCTTGATGCTGCAGATACGGCAACACGCACAATAAATTCAAGCGTTTTGCTGCGCAGACACGCGTGGTTACGCATATCAGGTTTTAAGCAGGAGGTACAATCTACCATCCTCAATCAACCCTTAGACCAGGAACACCTGTTCGGGCCCAATGTGGACACTTCTCTCGAAAAAATGAAGAAGGACACAGACACAGCCAAAGCTATGGGGGCTCTACAAGCAACAACTAGTAGAGGTTCCTTTCGTCGCTCCTCCTATAGAGGCGGCTCCAAAACTACTGCCACAGACACCACCTCGGCTAATTATAAAACTACCACCCAAACCTCCTCCAATAGAGGTTACTCAAGAGGTAATTACAGAGGTAATAACAACAGGGTTAGAGGACGCGGGTTTAACACACGCACCTCCCCTACCACCAAACAGTGACTTCCCTCCGTTTCCCCCGATCACTCCACTCCAGTCGGGGGAAGACTATCACAGTTCCTACCTGCGTGGAATTCCATCACCACCGACAGGTGGGTAAGACAAATTATCCAGTATGGTTACTGCCTGGAACTCACTTCTACTCCCCCCAACATACCACCCAGACAGCGTCCCATGTCCACACAACATCTAACGCTCCTCAAACAAGAGGTTCTCTCTATGCTCCAAAAGCAAGCAATAGAACCAGTCCCTCTAGCACATCAGGGCACAGGGGTTTACTCACTGTATTTTCTAATCCCCAAAAGGACGGTTCCCTCAGGCCAATACTGGACCTCAGACCCCTCAACTATTACATTCACTCAGATCATTTTCACATGATCACCCTTCAACAAATACTTCCGCTACTCCAACAAGGCGACTTCCTTGCCACATTAGATCTCAAGGACGCCTATTTCCATATTCCCATACACCCAGCGCACAGGAAATACCTAAGGTTCACAGTGGACGGACAACACTATCAGTTCAAAGTCCTGCCATTTGGAGTAGCAACAGCACCAAGGGTTTTCACAAAGTGCCTAGCAGTAGTAGCTGCACACTTACGAAGACAACACATTCACGTGTTTCCGTATCTAGACGACTGGCTAATAAAAGCCAAGTCACACAAACAGTGTGTACAGCACACATTCCAAACAGTTCTGCTACTACACAATTTGGGGTTTACAATAAACCACACCAAATCTCATCTCCATCCCTCCTACATACATCAGTACCTAGGAGCCACAATACATACCTCCAGAGCCCTAGCATACCCCAATCCTTCCAGGATAACCAGTATGCAAGCCCTCATCAAAAGATTCCTACCTCAACACTCCCTTCCAGCTCGAGTGTTTATGCAGCTAGTAGGAATGATGGCCTCGTGTATCTTCATTGTCCCTCACGCACGACTTCAAATGCGTCCCCTGCAAGAATGCTTAGCACGTCAGTGGAACCAAGCTCAAGGCCAGCTTACAGATCTGGTGTTGGTGGACAGCCGCACTCATCGCTCTCTGCAATGGTGGAATATACAAAACCTTTCCAAAGGGCGGCCGTTCCTAGAGCCAATTCCACAGATAGTACTAACAACAGACGCATCTCTCACTGGGTGGGGAGCTCACCTCCTCACCCATACAACGCAGGGCAAGTGGACCAATACACAAAAACTGCTCCACATCAACCACCTAGAATTACTAGCAATATTTCTAGCGCTAAAGTCATTCCAACCGCATCTTACTCACAAGACTGTCTTAGTCAAAACAGACAACATGACAGCAATGTACTATATACAAAAACAGGGGGGGGGACACTCTCTGCAGCTATCTCAGCTAGCGCAGAACATATGGAGATGGGCCATCCCTCAAGGCATGTACCTCCTTGCAGAACATCTTCCAGGAGTTCACAATCACATTGCGGATCTGTTAAGTCGACAGACACAACAGATTCACGAATGGGATCTGCATCCGCAAGTTCTGCAACCCTTTTTCCAAATGTGGGGTCATCCACAGATAGACCTGTTCGCCACACAAGAAAACACAAATGCCCAACCTTCGCCGCCAGGTTCCCACACCCGTCGTCCAAGGGCAATGCAATATGGATGAATTGGTCAGGCAGATTTGCGTACGCTTTTCCGCCTCTCCCACTCATTCCCCTAGTAGTACGCAAACTCAGGCAGCAGTCTCTAACAATGATCCTAGTTGCTCCCACATGGGCAAGACAACCATGGTTCACAACACTTCTCGAACTCTCAGTGGTTCCTCACCACAGACTCTGCCTCTCTCCAAACCTCTTAACTCAGAACCATGGAGAGATCAGACACCCCGATCCAAGTCAACTGAATCTGGAGATATGGCTCCTGAAGTCCTAGAGTTCGGTTACCTTAACCTTCCACCAGACTGTATGCATGTTATTAAAGAAGCCAGACGTCCTACTACCAGGGCTTGTTATGCAGCAAAATGGAAAAGATTTGTTATTTACTGTAATAACAACAATATCAACCCACTAGATGCCTCCATACAGAACATCATCTGCTACTTGCTGCATTTACAAAGATGTAACCTAGCATACTCATCTATAAGATTACATCTTGCTGCTTTAGCAGCATACTTACAAAACAGACAACACTTGTCACTGTTTAGAGTACCTGCCATTAAAGCCTTTATGAAAGGCCTTAAAAGGATCATTCCCCTAGATTGCCACCCTCTCCAGTATGGAATCTAAATATTGTCCTCACCAGGCTCATGGGTCCCCCATTTGAACCTCTACACAAATGTGAGTTACAATTTCTAACATGGAAAGTAGCCTTCCTAATTGCAATCACCTCTCTCAGGAGAGTCAGTGAGATTCAGGCTTTAACCATACAAGAACCATTTTTACAAATACATCGTAATAAAGTGGTTCTCAGACCAAACCCCAAATTCCTACCTAAAGTAATCTCTGCTTTTCACCTTAACCAATCAATAGAGTTACCTGTCTTTTTCCAAGACCCACACTCTATAGCAGAAAGAGCCCTACACACACTAGATGTCAAAAGAGCTCTACTTTATTACATTGACAGAACCAAACCTTTCAGAAAGACAAAACAATTATTTGTAGCTTTCTCCCCACCACATAAAGGTAATCCCATCTCAAAAGCTGGCATTGCTAGATGGATAGTCAAATGCATTCACATATGCTACCAAAAGGCTAAACGCACGTTAATAATTCCCCCTAGAGCACATTCCACACGTAAACTAGGGGCTTCTATGGCATTTTTAGGGAACATTCCCCTAAATGACATATGTAAAGCAGCAACATGGTCTACACCACATACCTTTACCAAACACTATTGAGTTGATGTACACGCAAAGCAACAAGCTGCTGTGGGCCAAGCTGTTCTTAAAACACTTTTTCAAACTACTGCAACTGATACAGGTGACCACCGCTAAGGGAGACACTGCTATACAGTCTATGCACAGTGTACTATCTGCAGCTCATATGCCTCGAACGGAAAATGCTACTTACCAGTATGCATCTGTTCTTGGCATGTAGAGCTGCAGAGTTGTACACGCCCACCCGCCTCCCCGGAACCTGTATCTGTTCCAGTATTATCTTAATTAGATACATTCACATGGACATCTCTTTCTTCTTACTGACTCCATCTTTTCCCATCATGGCGAAAAACAATCTAACGATGTAGTCGATGCCCATGCGCACTATCGTCCAAAGGAGGAGTCACCTATCTCGTGACTACAAAAGCCTCTTCCAAGACAAAAACAAAGTGCAAGCATCCGAGCCCAACACCAGATGGCGATCTAATGCACAGTGTACAACTCTGCAGCTCTACATGCCAAGAACAGATGCATACTGGTAAGTAGCATTTTCCTTTTACCCCTACGTTATCCAGCTCTTTCCCTACTGTTGCACTCTCTGGAGTGGGAATAGTCATTTTTACCCCTACGCTATCCAGCGCTTTCCCTACTGTTGCACTCACTGGAGTGGGAATAGTAATTTTTACCCCTACGCTATCCAACGCTTTCCCTACTGTTGCACTCTCTGGAGTGGGAATAGTCATTTTTACCCCTACGCTATCCAGCGCTTTCCTTACTGTTGCACTCACTGGAGTGGGAATAGTAATTTTTACCCTTACGCTATCCATCGCTTTCCCTACTGTTGCACTCTCTGGAGTTGGAATAGTAGTTTTTACCCCTACGCTATCCAACGCTTTCCCTACTGTTGCACTCACTGGAGTGGGAATAGTAATTGTTACCCCTACGCTATCCAGCGCTTTCCCTACTGTTGCACTCCCTGGAGTGGGAATAGTAATTCTTACCCCTATGCTATCCAACGCTTTCCCTACTGTTGCACTCACTGGAGTGGGAATAGTAATTTTTCACCCTACGCTATCCAGCGCTTTCCCTACTGTTGCACTCTCTGGAGTGGGAATAGTAATTTTTACCCCTACGCTATCCAGCGCTTTCCTTACTGTTGCACTCACTGGAGTGGGAATAGTAATTTTTACCCCTACGCCATCCAGCGCTTTCCCTACTGTTGCACTCTCTGGAGTTGGAATAGTAATTTTTACCCCTAAGCTATTCAACGCTTTCCCTACTGTTGCACTCACTGGAGTGGGAATAGTAATTTTTACCCCTACGCTATCCGGTGCTTTCCCTACTGTTGCACTCTCTGGAGTGGGAATAGTAATTTTTATCCAACGCTTTCCCTAATGTTGCAATATGTGGAGTAAGTATATATATTAATTTATATGTAGATGTTTAATTAATTTTAACATTATATGTATTAGTTATTATTTTTTAAATATTTTTAATATTTATATCTATAATTTTTTAATTATATGTATTATTTACTTATTTTTACATTATTATTAAAACATTTTAAAAAACGATATTTTTAACATCGATATTTTTGACAACGATATTTTTTTTTCAATATTTTTGTCCTTACCTTTATGTAGATAGGACTTCGATATTTTTGACTTCGATATTTCTGTGTCGATATTTTTGTAGGTCGATTTTCTGTCTGTCGATATTTTGTCAGACATTCTTTCAAGATGTATCTCATTATTCCTTGTCCCAAACTTCCAAACCAGCTTCCCATCTTGCCAAATCCCTTGCCAATTTGTTCCCAGAGTCCATCAGCAGCTAGATCACGTAAATCTTGATGTATCTCTGAAATATTGCTAATGTACTTCCTTATATCCCGACTGTTGTCAGGAATATAAGTACAGCACTGTTGAACTTTCAATAATTTACAGACTCCTCCGGCTTTTGCTAACAGCACATCTAAAGCAAGACGATTTTGAAGAACCATAGCCCTTATCGAAACCATCTCCCCATCAACAAGCAATAGGATTTGGGCTGTATTCACTGAGAGCTTATCTACCAGAGTTGCCAGTTTTCTAATTTTCACATCATTCAAAATCACACCCAAACTAGGTATCATAGCTCCAAATACATCCCCAATAATTTCTCCCGCACTTACACCGCGTTTTCCTCTATGAGATCTCTTCCCTTCCATAGGCCATAAATCCTCCACATGGAAGATTTTGGGAAATACCACAGCCAAATAACATGTACCATACCAATTTTTGGGCAATTTCACATAAGCATTTTTACCGCACACAAAGTACACGTTTGGCACTATGGTCAATTTATCCAACAGCGCCTTTCTAATGGATTCCTCAATCAAGAAAATGTGTTCACAATCACTCTCATCCAGAAATATTTTGTCATATGTAGACGGGTGCCTAATGCACAGTCTCCCTTTTGGCTGGAAGTCTAAAGCTATTGGACCAGAACTCCCCTTTGCCTTATGATCTAATTCCTCACGTGTCAATGGGATCACTTTGTGCTTCGGATCTGGTCTAAATAAGGTCTGCCTATGTCGATCTTCTATCTGGTCCACAAACATCTTTTCAATATCAGTTAACATGCAGGTCAGATTGTGTCTATGGGCATAAGATGTATCTAAGGTAATAGTAGGCACAAAATACATAGACATCCTCTCTACCTGCTTATAGTAATCATATTTATTCATGTATTTTAGAACGGGGACTTCTGAGAGTACCACATCATAATTTAGTAGTACTCAAAATGTGCCTTGCTATAAAACATACTCAATAACACACTGCATGTAATGCCATAGGTCAAAGGTAAGTGATGGTATCGAATGCCTTCTTCTACGGATGCTGGCAGTTGTATACACACATAGCAATCTTTTGCTTCCATTGTATCAACATACTCATACAACAAACGAGCATATGTATTCAGCGTGAAATCACCTTTTGACAAATCTAAATGTAACATTTGACTAGTTTCCCTAATCATCTCTCTGTCTTTTGCGGTTGCACCCTCTTCGAACTCTGAAGTAGGTGGGGTAAGTGTTGTCTGTTCCCCATTCCTTTCGGCATCGTGTGACTCAATCAAAGATGTAACAATCACCACAGTTATGACAATAAGCACCACAACAATAAGGGTACCAATTATGCACTTTTGCTTGCGTCCTGGATTTTCAGATTTAATTTTGAACAACCTTTGGTTTCGAGGCGCAAACGAATCAAAGTCTCTTTTCTTCTTTCCTTGCCTTATTTTGGTATTTACATTGTCTTTTTATTTTCCTTTTCTCATTCGATTATTTCAATATTCAGTCCAGTATCTATGGCCTATTGTAGAGGTGTAGTCAGCCCTAGCCCTCAATTCTTCTTCTATTGAAAGTCCCTAATTTAAATCTTCTTCCACTCAGACCTAGGTTATCTTCCTTCTAAAGCCTAATGAGTTCTTCTTTCAAAATTCAAGCTTCATCATTAATGATATTAGATCCAAGTATGGTAAGAACAAGCTGCAGAATTTCTGCACGAATCTCTCCCAGTTCCTGTGCAGTGGGCTGTCGACCAAATGTGGGGAAAGCAACCTGGTTAAGAATCAAAAAGCGCGGGAGGCGGAGCTTGCCGGCGCCGAAGATGGTCGCCTAAGAGAGTAGCTCCGCACAACCATCATACTATCCTGAAGGAATCCGGCTTTAGCAGAAGGCACCAATTCATTCATGCAGTATTAGCAACTGCCGCGGAGTTCCGCTGCAGTTTGAGCCGCTCCCGGTGCCTGGGGGAAAAGTGTGGCCGAACGGACGTCATCGGTGAAGCGGAGCGCCGCTCAGGCCTCAGAGCCCCGGCCTTTGGTGGAAGCGCACGCCTGCCGGCTGCGGACTTCACTGGGGTGCTGTGCTTTGGAGTGCCGGCCGGAACTGCGGCACGACGTTAAGCACTCTCTGAGCCCCGCGATCAACCTTGGGGCAAGGAGCGCGATCGACACCCTCCTGAACAACAGCGCAAGGGGAAAGGACAGTGCGCACACCCGGGCCGGAACCGCGACTGGCGGACACTCAGGTATCGGAGCTCTGCGACGGAGGTTGATCGGGAGAGCTGACAGAGCGGACAATCGGCTATCTTACAGTGTTTCTTCCCCCCTCCCCTGCCTAGAGGTACTATTGATCAGACTGCCACGGTAAACAAAGGAGACGGAGGCAACACGCGAATGAAGGGGTGAGGCAAGGCACGCCATTCAGTGCACTCCAATCAGTGAGGACGCCATTTTATAGTGGGCAGCACAGCGAGGCTGGGTTAGATTGCAGGCATTCGATTGGAATTGGCGGGGACACTTTCTAGTCGATATCCTCTGCTGTACTACTTCTGTGGCCGAGTGATACTGCTGCTCAGGGGGCCCCCTCCCCCCCATCTCCTACAGTATCTCCTTTTAAAATCTAATAGACACGAGGTGCCCCCCCTACCTGCTCCAACTGCTGGACGTGATCAATGGTAGCATAGAGTCCGCCTGAGCGCACGTGGGACGTACGCAGTAATACGCCGCTGCCGATCGAGAACACTGGGGTGCGCTGGGACACAATAGATTCTGAGGAAGTGGGGACACAGACATTGAAGTGACTGGTCTTGGCGAACAGTTGACTTGGAGTTGCACGAAGCGGGCCGCGACTGGTCTGCTAGCCCCATATGTGCCTTAACCTGCCACACGCCAGGAGAGTGCTGGTTGCGACTGTGCTGGAGCTTCCTGTCTTGGGGATAACTACCAAACCTGGCAAGTATGGGCAGAACAGACAGAACACAACCGAAATTAACATTTGAGCAACGCAAAACCTAGAGAGCGTGCACCATCTACAGAGGAAGGGGAAAATGGAGTAGAACAAGAACAAGAGACACAGGACAGCGACATAAAGTCCATGCTCGCCTCGATGGAGAAGTGCCTACAAAACTCATTAGCTGTCTTGGGCACGAAGATGGATTCTCTATCCTATCGCATGGACAGGATGTCTGAGAGGCTTGACAAGCATGCGGAACGCATTGATATGGCCGAACGGCGCATCACGGAGGTCGAGGAGTCGCAGACTGAATTGGTCACTGGCCACAGGCAACTTGATAAGGTGCTGCAAGATAAAGCCGAAGACTTAGAAGCGAGATCACGAAGGAGCAACCTAAGAATTACAGGCCTGCCGGAAATGACGCAGACTGGCAACATGGAGCAATTTATAGAAAAATTGCTGGTCACGCTCCTCGGTAGTGACATCTTCTCGCCCATGTTTGTGGTTGAGAGAGCACATCGCTCCCTGGGACCTCGCCCACCACCTGGTGCCCCCCCGAGACCAATAATTGCAAAGCTGCTCAACTACCGTGACAGGGACGCAGCGCTGAGGGTAGCTAGAGAGAAACAGACCCTCCACTACGAAGGTTCCACCCTCTCACTGTTTCCCGACTTCACGATGAAGGTTCAGGAGGCGCGCCGTCAGTTTGCTCCACTCAAGAGGCAGTTAAAAGAAAATAACATTGACTATGCCATGTTGTACCCTGCTCGCCTACGCGTTAATCGTCAAGGCCAATCACGCATTTTCACTGATCCCAAGATCCTACAGAAAGCCATGAAAGACTGGACCAGGGAACAGCGACGCAGTCCGGATAGAAGTGTCTCGGCCGGAGCAGATGGAGTTTCCACGGAAGAACCGGACTGATCTCTTGCATGACTGCAATACAGATAAGAATTGTGCATGAGTCGGGGATGGAGTAAGACAACACTGTTTGGGGGGGTGTTTCACTGTTCTTGGAGAATTATAGTCAGTCGCATGGTGCCTGGCTGCGATACAGAAGGCCTGCTGTCTCTTCTCACTCCCCTTGATAGATGCCCTGAGCTAGGCTGGGGTGTAGATATGGTCGGTTCCTAGGCTACTCATGTTCATCGGGGTGGGTAATGTACTCCTTCCTGCTACTGCGTACTATTAGTCTGATGGTGTGCGGAGGGGTTAGATAACTAAACATCGTTGTTTGGCGGATTACTGTTGGCAACCTCCGCCTACGAGTGAAACACACCACTGGGGTATTGGAATTGTTTATGTTTGTGGGGGTGGGATGGGCTATGGTTGTTTTAGACAGTATTGCATAAGTTTTGTATTGGGGGCTCTTGGGGAATTTTTCGTCAGGCCAAGGTTGGGGGTCCTGATGTGGGTGGGGGGTGGAGGGTCAATGAGACTCAGACGACGTAAGGTACCAGAAGACAGACATTCACACCTGCTCTACTACATATCTGTATCATATACGCTCACAACATGGCTACATTTACCGATTCCATGACGCACACGACTGAAAACAGTCAGGAGACGAAGGTGGACACCCTTAGAACACTTACATGGAATGTTAGAGGGCTGAACGATTACAGAAAAGTTTGTAAAGTCCTTTCATATTTGACGAGACATGCGATAGATGTAGCCCTACTGCAAGAAACGCACCTCCCTCCCAACTCTCCTATGTTACGCTGCAGAGGATTACATGGCAACATACATGATGCAGGCTTTACCACACATGCACGAGGTGTACTTACTTGGGTCAACCCTAAATCTTCCCTCACCCTCAACCCAGTGATCACTGACACGGCAGGCAGATATGTGGTCTCGCGGTGCAGTGGGAAGAACATGGATATACTCATAGTAAATGGACCTAACTTTGACAACCCGAAATTTTTCTCTACACTGTCAGACAGATTAGGTAGCTTCAGCGAGGGGGAGCAGCTCTGGGGTGAGGGGTGATTTTAATTTAGTTCTGAACCCAAAACTAGATAGATCGGGTGGACCAGAAAGGCACACCACAGCAGCAGCCAGGGCGGTGGAGTCCACGATGGTCAGGTTTGATCTCAAAGATGTTTGGCGCATGAAATTCCCACACCAAGGAGGCTTTACACACTACTCAGCATATCATAACCTACATACCCGTATTGATTATTGGCTTGCAGCCAGGACGCTCAGCGACAGGGTCCACTCGTGCCAGGTGTTACCCCGCACATTTTCAGACCATTCGCAGATTCTTCTGGTGATAGACACTCCTCATAGACATATTCCCCCATTTACGTGGCGGTTTCCACCCTACTCACTATTAAACGCGGTGTTCAAGGACGAACTGACAGAGGCAATAGAAACGTTTTTTGATAAGAATGTGGGCTCAGTGGACGACTACCAAGTAGTATGGGAGGCTTTCAAAGTTTATATCAGGGGGTGTAGGAGAGTAGGATCTGCTTCACAGGGGTACCCCCACTTTTTGCTGATACTTCACTGGTTTTCGACATTAGTCTGGCTGGGGCCCTGCTATTCAGAACCCCAGCCTAGCTGTTTCCTCTTTAAAAGGGTCTCCATGTGCCTTAGGCACATAACTGATTGGGATCTGGAGTGCCCTTGTAAGTCCCTAGTATATGGTATACTATGTACCAAGGGCATAGGTACCTCAGAGGCCTGCCAGGGGCTGCAGCATGTATTATGCCACCCCTGGTAGGCCATCCAAACTGACACCACAGGTCTGCTACTGCAGCCTGGGTAAGGTGGTGCATGCACCCCTTGCTGTGGTATAGGTTACCTATATCACTAAATGCATACACACATATAAACCTATAAGTCACTCCTAAGGCAGGCCTTATCAATCCTAAAGGCAGAGTGCATGGTTCCTATGTGAGAGGGTGCCCTGCATGAGCAGGGCCCCTCTGCAGCGTTCGGAGACCATCTCTGATGCTGTTTGTAGTGCAGCCTGACCATATACTCTTAAACGCATTATATCCTCGCGGTAAAATGCTAACTATGGAATGGCTGCACCTAAACATGTCGTGTTTGGTGTCAAACATCTTGAATACTACCCCCCGCCAATCCTGGCGGCGGGGGTAGCATTCCACCCTTCTAGAGGGAAAGGCATGTTAACTCTGACGAGTCCGGTAACTTCTTTCCAGAGCCCTGGCATCACAAAATGGATGCTGCTGCCACAGACACGAGTCTGGCCTCCTGCTGCTGGACGAAACTCCGGCAGGGGAGGCCTGGACAATAGGTTTCCTGTCCCAGGGAGGTGTGACCACCTCCCAGACAGGACAATGTGTATTGGGGCTGGGCGGGAGCACTTTCGGGTGCTTTGAAGTCCTGCACTGGGGGCACATTTGGTGTCCCTGTGCATACCCCAGTTCAAACCGGATCAGGGGCTTGCAGCCCCTGCTTTGGCGCGAACTGGACAAAGGGAAAGGGGTGTAGCCACCCTCTGCCCTGACCCACCCATAGGTGGGGCCACAGAGTAGTCCATCCCCTATTTTTAGAATAAAGGTAGGAACCCAGTCCTTAGGACTTTAGATTATACCTGGACGAAACTCTGAAACTGAATCCTGGACCTTCGACGCTCTACTCACGATTAGAGGACTGAAGAATCTCCCTTGGGGTCAAGGAGTGACTCCCCTGCTTGGCAGGCACCAAAGAAGCATCTGTCCGGTTCGCATCACTGAAGCTCCCGTCGGACGCCGAAGTCATCGCATCACCAGAGGTGGATTCTCAGACTTCCCGAGGCTACCCTGAGTCCCCAGCAAAGCTGAGGCCCGTGGCTATCGTGGGTGACTTGAGACCGTGACCCCTGGACACCGCGCACACTTGCAAGTGCACCATCTTCTGGGTCTCCCAAGAAGTCGTGCTTTGGGCTCCGAGTAGCCCTAGCCTCCAGCACCACCTGCACGGAAGATCACTGGCCCCCACTCCACAAGTGTCCTGTAAGCCAGCTCCACGTGCGGCGTCATGAGGCTCCTTCGCGGTCGCTAGCCCGTTGGCTAGTAGCCCTTAACGAAGGCCAATCTTTTCTTTACCTGGCAGTCTGGTTGCTCCAGGCCTGCCCTCACTTACCCTCGCTGGGTGAGTTCCCCAGACCTTGCTGGTCTGCATCATCGACGATCTACATCTTACTCGAGACTTGCCGTTGCCAAGGCTTGTTGGGTCCAATCTGGTCGCCGACACCTCTGCACTCGACAGACATCGAGCACCAGCCCGAATCCTGCTCCTGGTCGCCGACAACGCCTCCCGGACCTCGTGGCTGAAGAGTCAAGACGACCGTCATCGACCCTGAAGCACTCGACATCGGTGGGCATCTGTCCATCGCCTCCCTGGTCACTGGCTAGTGACCCAGACTCTGTCCCCTCTGCTTTCAGGTTCTTCAGAACTCCGATCCACTCTTGGATCCACCCGGACACTTTTCTCCTGGTCGCCAGCAGCACTTTGCAGCAGATCGCCATAAGAACCGACGACGAAACCCGACCCCGAAAGGCACCTATGCACCCGGCTTCCCTGGGTGAGGTAACACGAGTACTCCGGTGCTCCCGTGGGTAGAGACTCTTCAAAGTCCTAGATCTCAAAGGGTTTTGTCCTAGTCCTCTTTTTAGTGTCCCTTTCCTCTATTTTCCCGATCCCGACTTTCTCCATAGAAGTTAACGGCGTATCGCGGTTGTGTATTTACACTGCACGCTGTCTCCCGTGGGTCCCCTGTGTCACTACCTTGGGTGGTTCCTTGTGGTCCAAGCACTTCTAGAGGCTCTAGGCCTAGTGTCTAGTTCAGTCGTGGTTCGCATACCACTTTATTGGTATATGGTTTGGTACGCCCCTAGGGCCCAAACGTGTATTTGTGCTATTACTGTGATTTAAGATCTTATAACCTATGTATTTCGAACTCTAGCCTCATAAAGAGACTAGAGAGGTGTGTTTAGTAATAAATACATATATTTTGAATATATACCTGGTGTGGTGCTCTTTCATTTGGTCACTCAAGAGATTATAGGCTGGTAAAACAAGCTGCTTTACATTCCTTCAAGACTTAGCCTGAAGGCTGCTCTCCATAGCTACCACTAGGATAGCTTTCAATAAGGTTGTCTTTAACCTACCTACCATAAGAGTCGATTTGGACTGGTGCACGGTGCCCACTATAATTAGTGGACAGCATATGCCAGGCCAACTTCTCACATTGGTGTGCAGCGTGTGGGATTCCAGCTTGCTATTGTTTTACCAGATAATCTCAATTGAATTGATCAACTGAAAACCACTAAAGGTACCTAAGGTACATATAATTTAAGCTTAGAATATCAGTAAGTTCTACTGAACTTAGAGTTGTGTGTTAAGGGATAGCACAACCCTTTCTACAACTCAAGAGAGTTTAGTAGGCCACACTAGAGTAGGTAGTGCATACACCACACCACACTAGTAATGTCTTTAAAAGCAGGATCCAAAGATGCCCTGCAGGAAGCCATTGAGCTTCCCCCCTCCAAGTATGACACACTCCCATTCTTGGAACTGAGAGCTTTGTGTAACGTGAGGAAATTAAGGACAGGCCAAAGTTGTTGGTGGCTTATGATCTTAGTAAGTCTTCAGAGACTGAAGGGGTAGGAGCAGAGGGTGGGCCAGCAGATGAGGAAGGGACCAGGGGTACCACTACCCCCAGCCCCCCCTCTGAAACTGACCAGGAGGGTGACAATGACCCTGACCTGGAAAACCCAATCCCTTCTGGGGAAGATGAAGATGAGGATCTAGAGAACCACACCTTTGTCCCCCAGGAAGGATTATGAGTGTGCTCAGAAAGTCTAGGTCTCCTTCTCAGGAGTCTAACCACTCTGGCACCTCAATAGGAGCTCCGTTTCTTCTCACAGGAGGGAATCCTCTCATGAGAGAAGAAAGAGACTGGTCCAGTATGAGGAAACTCAACTAGAGATCAGGAAGAAGCAATTGGCTTTAGATAGAGAATCCCTAGATCTCCTTAGAGAGAGAAGAAAGTTGGGACTAGAGTCCCATGGTGGCAGCCATGTCCCTAGAGATAGGGAAAGGTCCTATGACCATAGGAACCTGAGCAAGATTGTCCCTCCCTACCAGAGTGGGGATGATATCCACAAATGGATAACTGCTTTAGAGAGGGCCTGTAAAGTACAGAAGGTCCCTCAGGAGCAGTGGGCAGCAATCTTGTGGCTCTCCTTTGCTGACAAAGGTAGAGACAAGCTCCTCACTGTTAGAGAGGAGGATGCTGACAATTACAAGGTCTTGAAGAGTGCTCTTATTGATGGGTTTGGCCTAACCACTGAACAGTACAGGTTGAAGTTCAGAGACACCCAAAAAGCACAGACTCAAGACTGGGTAGACTATGTGGATTGTTCTGCCAAGGCTCTGGAAGGCTGGTTGATGGGCAGTAAGGTGTGTGACTTCTCAGGATTGTATAATCTGATAATGAGGGAGCAGATTCTTAATAACTGTCAAAATCAGCTGTTGCATCAGTACCTGGTTGACTCTGATCTGACCTCTCCCCAAGAATTGGGAAAGAAGGCAGACAAATGGGTCAGAACCAGGGTGGGGAAACCAAGAAGCAAGATGCTAAGAACTCTGACAAGGGTGGGGAGAAGGGTAAAGATCAAAAGTCTTCATCAGGCCCCCAAAAATCTTCTTCTGGTGGGGATTCCCAGTCTACCAAGGGTAAAGGCCAAAGAAAACCATGGTGCAAGGTCTGTAAGCAAAAGACCCACTGGACCAGTGATTGCACCAAGTCCAAAGACTCCAGTCCAGCACCCACCAATGCCCCTAAGGCACCTGTTCCCCCTAGTACAGTTGGTGGAAGTGCTCCAGCAAAGGGTTTAGTAGGGTTCACCCTGGGAACTGAGTTGGGCTCTGACTTAGTCAGGAACTGACTCAGGCTGTGTTAGTCTGTGATGGAGGCATGGATGTGACCTCCACTGTGAGTCCCAGTAATCTGGGCAAGTACAGACAACAGCCTTTAATCAATGGACGTGAGGCTTTGGCATTTAGGGACACAGGGGCAAGTGTCACAATGGTGACACAAGACCTTGTGCTACCTGGGCAAGTTATGCTTGGTGAGATGTACCAAGTGACCAATGCTAGCAATGTCAGAACAGACCATACTCTGGCAGTTGTTAACTTCTCCTGGGGAGGGGTAACTGGCCTTAAGAAGGTTGTGGTAAGTGCAAACCTACCAGTCGAATGCTTGCTTGGCAATGACTTAGAGACTTCTGCTTGGGCAGAAGTGGAGCTCAGGACCCATGCAGAAATGCTGGGGATCCCTGCAGATGTGTTTGCTGTGACCAGGTCACAAGCTAAACTGTCTAAAACTGAACAGGCCTTGGATTCTGGAAGAATGGACCAAGTGCCTTCCAAGAGGAGGAGTAGTAGGGTTAAGGCAGTGCCTTCCCCTTGGCTCAGGAGGAAGATCAGTCCCTTGAGGGGGATGATCTCAGCCCTGAAGAAGGAACTGTCCCAGAGGAACTTGAACCTGACCAGGTTGAGTTCTTGGGGACAGGGGGACCTTCTAGGGCAGATCTGAGCCAGGAGCAGCAGAGCTGCCCCTCCCTTGAACCCCTCAGACAGCAAGCTGCTGCTGAGGCTGCTGGGAAAGCTAGTGGTCCCCATACAGTGTATTGGGATGATGGACTCCTGTACTCAGAGAGTAGAGACCCCAAGCCTGGTGCTACCAGGAGGTTGGTAATACCTTTGAAGTTCAGGGGCTTCCTATTGACCCTAGCCCATGATATTCCCTTAGCAGGACACCTGGGCCAGAACAAGACTTGGGACAGAATTGTCCCTCACTTTCACTGGCCCCACATGTCTGAAGACAGTAAGGAGTTTTGTCGCTTCCTGTGTAACCTGCCAAGCCAGTGGCAAAGCAGGTGGCACTACAAAGGCCCCCTGATACCACTACCTGTGGTGGGGGTGCCCTTTGAGAGGGTAGGGATTGACATTGTTGGTCCCATGGATCCCCAAACAGCCTCTGGGCACAGGTTTATCCTGGTGGTAGTGGATCATGCCACCAGGTACCCAGAAGCTATTCCCCTCAGGACCACTACAGCACCTGTGGTGGCAAGGGCCCTCCTGGGAATCTTCTCAAGAGTGGGCTTTCCTAAGGAGGTAGTATCAGACAGGGGTGCAAACTTCATGTCTGGGTACTTAAAAGCAATGTGGAAGGAGTGTGGAGTTACTTATAAGTTCACCACACCCTATCACCCACAATGCAATGGTTTAGTTGAGAGATTCAACAAAACCTTGAAGGGCATGATTAAAGGGCTCCCAGAAAAGCTTAGGCGTAGATGGGACATACTCTTGCCCTGCCTTTTATTCGCATATAGGGAGGTGCCTCAGAAGGGGTTGGTTACAGCCCTTTTGAACTTCTGTTTGGCCACCCTGTGAGGGGTCCACTGTGCTTGGTGAAGGAAGGATGGGAGTTACCTCTCAAGCCCCCAAAGCAAGATATAGTGGACTATGTACTTGGTCTCCGCTCCAGGATGGCTGAGTACATGAAAAAGGCAACCAAAAACCTTGAGGCTAGCCAGGAACTTCAAAAGGCCTGGCATGACCAAAAGGCTGTTCTGACTGTTTACCAGCCAGGACAGAAGGTGTGGGTGTTGGAGCCAGTGGCCCCAGCAGCTCTCCAAGACAAATGGAGTGGACCCCACACTATTGTTGAGCAGAAGGGTGAGGTCACTTACTTAGTGGACCTAGGAACACCCAGGAGTCCCCACAGGGTTCTCCATGTCAACAGACTTAAGCCATATGTAGACAGGGCAGACATGGGCTTGCTCATGGCTACTGATGAAGGGCAGGAGGAAGAGAGTGACCCACTCCCTGACCTGCTCTCACAGAACCCTGACGATGGGTCAGTTGATGGTGTAGCCTTGGCAGGCAGCCTCACTACCCAGCAACAAACTGATTGCAGGCAAGTCCTCAATCAGTTTAGACATATGTTTTCACTGACACCCAGTCAGACCACCTGGTGCACTCATGAAGTGGACACTGGGGACAGTCTGCCTATTAAAAACAAGATTTATAGGCAACCTGACCATGTCAGGGACTGTATCAGGACTGAAGTCCAAAAGATGTTGGAATTGGGAGTGATTGAGCCCTCAGATAGCCCTTGGGCTAGTCCAGTAGTCCTAGTACCTAAACCTCACACCAGTGGTGGGAAAAGAGAGATGAGGTTTTGTGTAGACTACAGAGGCCTCAATGCAGTCACTAGGACTGATGCCCATCCAATACCCAGGGCGGATGAGCTCATAGATACTTTGGCCTCTGCCAAATATCTCAGCACATTTGACCTAACAGCTGGCTACTGGCAGATCAGACTAGCTGATACTGCAAAGCCCAAAACAGCATTTTCAACCCCTAGTGAGCATTATCAATTTGTGGTGATGCCCTTTGGTCTGAAAAATGCACCTGCCACTTTCCAGAGGTTGGTGAACACAGTTCTCACAGGACTGGAAGCCTATAGTGCAGCTTATCTAGATGATATTGCTGTCTTTAGCTCCACCTGGGAGGATCACCTGGTCCACCTCAGGAATGTTTTACAGGCCCTGCAAAAGGCAGGCCTGACTATCAAGGCCACTAAGTGCCAGATAGGGCAGAGTCAGGTTGTGTACCTGGGCCACCTTGTGGGTGGAGGCCAGGTTCAACCTTTGCAGAGCAAGATCCAGACCATCATGGACTGGACTGCTCCCACTACCCAGACTCAGGTGAGAGCCTTCTTAGGCCTGACTGGGTACTATAGGAGATTTGTCAAGGGGTATGGATCAATAGTGACACCCTTGAATGACTTAACTTCTAAGAAAATGCCCAAAAGGTTCAGTGGACAGTTAGCTGTCAAAAGGCATTTGATGACCTCAAGCAGGCCATGTGCACTGCTCCAATTCTGCAGAGTCCTGATTACTCCAAGAAGTTCATTGTTCAAACTGATGCATCTGAATTGGGGGTAGGGGCTGTACTGTCACAATTGAATGAAGAAGGTCAGGATCAGCCAGTAGCTTTTATTAGCAGAAGGCTGGCCCCTAGAGAGAAACGTTGGTCAGCCATAGAGAGGGAGGCCTTTGCTGTGGTCTGGGCTCTGAAGAAGTTGAGGCCATACTTGTTTGGTACACACTTCCTGGTTCAGACAGACCATAAGCCCCTCTTATGGCTAAAACAAATGAAGGGTGAAAACCCCAAACTGCTTAGGTGGTCCATTTCCCTACAGGGGATGGACTTTACAGTGGAACATAGGCCTGGGAGTAACCATGCGAATGCAGATGGACTCTCTAGGTATTTCCACTTAGAACATGAAGACTTAACTGGGCAAGGTTAGTTTAATGTCCCTACGTTTGGGGGGTTGTGTAGGAGAGTAGGATCTGCTTCACAGGGGTACCCCCACTTTTTGCTGATACTTCACTGGTTTTCGACATTAGTCTGGCTGGGGCCCTGCTATTCAGAACCCCAGCCTAGCTGTTTCCTCTTTAAAAGGGTCTCCATGTTCCTTAGGCACATAACTGATTGGGATCTGGAGTGCCCTTGTAAGTCCCTAGTATATGGTATACTATGTACCAAGGGCATAGGTACCTCAGAGGCCTGCCAGGGGCTGCAGCATGTATTATGCCACCCCTGGTAGGCCATCCAAACTGACACCACAGGTCTGCTACTGCAGCCTGGGTAAGGTGGTGCATGCACCCCTTGCTGTGGTATAGGTTACCTATATCACTAAATGCATACACACATATAAACCTATAAGTCACTCCTAAGGCAGGCCTTATCAATCCTAAAGGCAGAGTGCATGGTTCCTATGTGAGAGGGTGCCCCTGCATGAGCAGGGCCCCTCTGCAGCGTTCGGAGACCATCTCTGATGCTGTTTGTAGTGCAGCCTGACCATATACTCTTAAACGCATTATATCCTCGCGGTAAAATGCTAACTATGGAATGGCTGCACCTAAACATGTCGTGTTTGGTGTCAAACATCTTGGAATACTACCCCCCCCGCCAATCCTGGCGGCGGGGGTAGCATTCCACCCTTCTAGAGGGAAAGGCATGTTAACTCTGACGAGTCCGGTAACTTCTTTCCAGAGCCCTGGCATCACAAAATGGATGCTGCTGCCACAGACACGAGTCTGGCCTCCTGCTGCTGGACGAAACTCCGGCAGGGGAGGCCTGGACAATAGGTTTCCTGTCCCAGGGAGGTGTGACCACCTCCCCAGACAGGACAATGTGTATTGGGGCTGGGCGGGAGCACTTTCGGGTGCTTTGAAGTCCTGCACTGGGGGCACATTTGGTGTCCCTGTGCATACCCCAGTTCAAACCGGATCAGGGGCTTGCAGCCCCTGCTTTGGCGCGAACTGGACAAAGGGAAAGGGGTGTAGCCACCCCTCTGCCCTGACCCACCCATAGGTGGGGCCACAGAGTAGTCCATCCCCTATTTTTAGAATAAAGGTAGGAACCCAGTCCTTAGGACTTTAGATTATACCTGGACAAAACTCTGAAACTGAATCCTGGACCTTCGACGCTCTACTCACGATTAGAGGACTGAAGAATCTCCCTTGGGGTCAAGGAGTGACTCCCCTGCTTGGCAGGCACCAAAGAAGCATCTGTCCGGTTCGCATCACTGAAGCTCCCGTCGGACGCCGAAGTCATCGCATCACCAGAGGTGGATTCTCAGACTTCCCCGAGGCTACCCTGAGTCCCCAGCAAAGCTGAGGCCCGTGGCTATCGTGGGTGACTTGAGACCATGACCCCTGGACACCGCGCACACTTGCAAGTGCACCATCTTCTGGGTCTCCCAAGAAGTCGTGCTTTGGGCTCCGAGTAGCCCTAGCCTCCAGCACCACCTGCACCGAAGATCACTGGCCCCCACTCCACGAGTGTCCTGTAAGCCAGCTCCACGTGCGGCGTCACGAGGCTCCTTCGCGGTCGCTAGCCCGTTGGCTAGTAGCCCTTAACGAAGGCCAATCTTTTCTTTACTTGGCAGTCTGGTTGCTCCAGGCCTGCCCTCACTTACCCTCGCTGGGTGAGTTCCCCAGACCTTGCTGGTCTGCATCATCGACGATCTACATCTTACTCGAGACTTGCCGTTGCCAAGGCTTGTTGGGTCCAATCTGGTCGCCGACACCTCTGCACTCGACAGACATCGAGCACCAGCCCGAATCCTGCTCCTGGTCGCCGACAACGCCTCCCGGACCTCGTGGCTGAAGAGTCAAGACGACCGTCATCGACCCTGAAGCACTCGACATCGGTGGGCATCTGTCCATCGCCTCCCTGGTCACTGGCTAGTGACCCAGACTCTGTCCCCTCTGCTTTCAGGTTCTTCAGAACTCCGATCCACTCTTGGATCCACCCGGACACTTTTCTCCTGGTCGCCAGCAGCACTTTGCAGCAGATCGCCATAAGAACCGACGACGAAACCCGACCCCGAAAGGCACCTATGCACCCGGCTTCCCTGGGTGAGGTAACACGAGTACTCCGGTGCTCCCGTGGGTAGAGACTCTTCAAAGTCCTAGATCTCAAAGGGTTTTGTCCTAGTCCTCTTTTTAGTGTCCCTTTCCTCTATTTTCTCGATCCCGACTTTCTCCATAGAAGTTAACGGCGTATCGCGGTTGTGTATTTACACTGCACGCGTCTCCCGTGGGTCCCCTGTGTCACTACCTTGGGTGGTTCCTTGTGGTCCAAGCACTTCTAGAGGCTCTAGGCCTAGTGTCTAGTTCAGTCGTGGTTCGCATACCACTTTATTGGTATATGGTTTGGTACGCCCCTAGGGCCCAAACGTGTATTTGTGCTATTACTGTGATTTAAGATCTTATAACCTATGTACTTCGAACTCTAGCCTCATAAAGAGACTAGAGGGGTGTGTTTAGTAATAAATACATATATTTTGAATATATACCTGGTGTGGTGCTCTTTCATTTGGTCACTCAAGAGATTATAGGCTGGTAAAACAAGCTGCTTTACATTCCTTCAAGACTTAGCCTGAAGGCTGCTCTCCATAGCTACCACTAGGATAGCTTTCAATAAGGTTATCTTTAACCTACCTACCATAAGAGTCGATTTGGACTGGTGCACGGTGCCCACTATAATTAGTGGACAGCATATGCCAGGCCAACTTCTCACAGGGGGGTCACAATATCAAAACACTCGGGTGTCCTTCGCTCTATACGGAAATGCCTGATGGACCTAGAAGGGAAAATTAGGACCTTAGAAAGACGCAAATTGACGGATACGGACGATACTGGCAGGAGAGAACTCTCAGACTTGCTAGAGGCATATCATACGGCAGCTGACGACGAAATCAAACACCTGGGTAAATATGCCACAGCTCGGGCTTATGGTGAGAGTGAAAGACCGTGGTCAGTACTAGCCCAATTGATTAAGAAACGTAGGGAAAAAGTTCAGGTGGCTGAAATCAAAACAGCAGACGGCGAGAGCTTAACTGAGGTTACCGAAGTGGCGGACAGATTCCGCCAACACTATACGGATCTATATGCAACTCGAAGTGCAGCCTCCGTAGATGAAATTATAGATTATTTAGCACACATACAACTTCCAAGGCTCACTAACACACACAGGGAGTTCCGCATGAGACCAATTGATCGAGACGAAATTCTACTGGCTCTGTCAAGCATGAGAGCGGGGAGCGCTCCTGGGTCGGATGGACTGACAGTTTCCTTCTATAGGGCCTTCATGTATCAGCTACTTCCACAGCTGGCTACTCTATTTGATGACATGTGTGTCACGGGAACTATGCCACCCTCCATGACAGAAGCAGTGATAGTCGCCCTCCTTAAACCAGGTAAACCCCCAGAGGACTGTGCCTCTCATCGCCCACTGTCATTGTTAAACGTTGACACGAAAATATTCGCAAAAATCCTCGCGAACCGTTTGGTCCCTTTGGTCCCACTACTAGTTTCGCCGGAGCAAGCGGGGTTTGTCCCAGGCAGAAATTTGACATATAATTTACGTACGGTTTTCGGGGCTCTACAGCACACCAAACCAGAGACGCCAGCAGTAGCTGTCTTCCTAGACATAGAGAAGGCCTTCGACTCTGTTGAGTGGCCTTTCATGACGCAAGTACTGACTAGAATGGGCGTGGGCCCAATCTTCCTTCAATTAATAGGCACACTCTACAATAAAGAAAGGTAATATAGTGACTGAGCCCATACCCATTACGAGGGGTACGCGACAAGGCTGCCCCTTATCTCCACTGCTATACGCATTAGTGGCAGAGCCTCTTGCATGTGCGCTTAGGGAGTATCATCAGCATCGGGGTATATGCTATCCGCACTATAAAATCATAGTTTCCACATACGCTGACGACACACTTTTATTTATTAGAAACCCAGATACCAATCTGTCTACAGTTTTACGTGAGGTGGTGCACTTCGGCGTCCTGTCAGGTCTCCATGTCAACTGGCCGAAATCCATTATCTTCCCACTCACACCAAGCCCGCCCCAAATTGACCTCGATTATCCTTTACATTGGACCACTGACGCAGTGAGATATTTGGGTATAAGAGTTCACACAGACTCCGAAATACTGTTCAGGGAAAACTACGGAGGTACTTTCAGCAAACTAGAAGACGAGGTAGAAAGGTGGATAAAACTCCCGCTGTCCCTCCTAGGTAGAATTTCAGTCATGAAAATGGTGGTGTTGCCGCGTCTGCTGTTTCTGTTTTCCAACATCCCTATGGTACTTCCACGAGCCTTTTTTAGCCGTCTCACCACACTGATGATTAAGTTAGCCTGGGCAGGTAAGCAGCCGCGCGTTAAGTGGCAGATATGGTATTACCCTATCATTTGGGAGGACTGGGAGCACCGGATTTCGATTTATATTACAGGGCTGCGCAGAGTGCGCATGCATACCATTGGATGCACGGCTCCCCAGACATCCCACACCTTCGAATAGAAACTGAGGTTGCGTCACCGCTCCCACTTCCTGCTCTACTGTTTAAAGACGTGGACAGGAGGACGGACATACTGGACTCGATCAACACAACGGCACACGCTTGGCACCAGCTATTACAACAACAAGCCGGCGCGATCCTGTATGCGCCGACTGCCCCACTTGATTGGTGCTTGTGGCTACCTCCATGTAAGGAAAAAGGGGTTACACAGGCACTTAATACTCTAGGCATACAGACTATTGGTGACTTGTTCGAAGACGGTGTGGCTAAAACATGGGAGGATTTCACCCCTCTTGAACCAGTACCCACCACGCTGACCTAATTTCAATTCCATAGAATACGACACGCATTGCGGATTACTCTGGGGGACGAATACCTCGAACCACCAGAACTACTGGCCCTAACACACACCATACGGGCAAAATCCCCAAAACAAATTGTATCTACAATTTATAACACATCAATTTCATACAGAGCAAACCATTACACCAAGGCCCGCTTGGCATGGCAGCGAGACCTGAACATAGAAATAGCTGACGCTATGTGGACCTATTGCTGCACCAGCACCAAACGTATCTCACTTAATGGGCGACACAGGCTGGTACACTTTAAATACCTTAATAGGGTATATTACACCCCAGAGAGACTGCATAGATACGGACTATGGGAGGACTCAACCTGTGACCGCTGCGCAGCACATTCAGCCGAATTCCTCCATTTAGCCTGGACCTGCCCTGGTATCTCTGCTTTTTGGGTTTCTGTCTTCAAAGAACTTGGACAAATTACTAAGTTATCCTTAAACCCTGATCCAGCGTTGGCCTTATTGGGCTACTCTAAATCAATACCTAAGGGAGTCCGTCGTTTGGTAGATATGGGACTGTTGATGGCCAAACGAAGGGTAGCTATCAACTGGTCACGAGGTCCAGTCCCGACGATCACACAGTGGACACGTGACATGACATATTGTAGTACGCAGATAGAACTTTTTAGCAACTTACTCCCCCCCACGCAACAGACCTAAAAACTTCTGGGAAATCTATAAAACTCATCTATACACCACAGCTAGTGAAGATACTGCGACACATGACTGAACACAGAACAAGAGCATTCAGTTACTTGCAACAGACGATGACAATGTTGCCTACGCAATTACTCACACCCCTGATAGTTCCCACTACATCAAGTCGACTTAATAGACAGGAATATACGTGTTATAGATGTGCCTTAGTAGATGTTTAATTCTAAGTCATGGAGTATAGCGGTTAATTAGAATATAACGGTATCCTGTTGTCTGCATTTTGAACAATGTGTGATATGTACGATGTACACGTGCTCTTGAGTCTCACTGTTGACTGTTCTAAGAAAATCAATAAAATTAATTTTAAAAAAAGAATCAAAAAGCGCAAACCACTTAGCCTTGGTGGATTGGGGACTGTCAAAGTTAGGATTCCGAAGGCTTCAACTCCAGGGACCAACATCTGAATATCAATCGACAGGGTGTCCCCTCCGTAACTCACTGTACCAGTCCCCAACCTTCCGGAATTCTTCGGTCTCTGCATTTGCAGCCAGGTACATCCACTCAGGAGAGGCGTACTTTTGAGACGGTACCCTCTCTCTTCTGGATCGTCTTAGACCATCCGGTCTCTCCTCAGTTTCACTTTGATCTGATTCAGACGTTTCAGGAATCGGAGCGAGATTTTTCTCAGATGCAAGCCTTATGTTCAGCCTTTCTTTTCTTGTTGACCACTTTTCTGCTTCTGCACCTGGTCTCCTCTCTTGCTCTTGATTTGATCCTTCTGCATCAGGCTGTTCATTTGGATCTGGTTCAAAGTTCACTTCTGCAATCTCATCTTTCTCATGATCTGAACTCAACTCTGGAGCAGCTTGATCTTGATTTTCTTGCTCAGTTGATTGTTCAGCCCCTTCAGGAATTCTTACAACTTGACTTGTTCCTTCGTTCCCTGTGTCAGTTTCATTTGTACTCCTCGGAACAAGAGGAATCGTTGCCTCCTCGGGTTCTGGAACACGACGAGTATGCGAAGCGTGGATCCAGTTTGGTAATCCTCCACACTTCACAGCTGTACTTGTAACCAAAATCACCTGGTATGGTCCTCGCCAGCGAGCATCAAGGCAGCTCTTCCTCACGTGCTTTCGAACAAGCACCCAGTCACCAGGGTTAAGATCATGCAGCAGGTCTCTCGAGGTAGATGCAGTCGCAGCCTCGACCTGATGGGACACAGAATTAACCACGTCAGCCAGTCCCCTACAATAATCCAAAACCAAATCATCTGTGATGTTTATCAGTGCTGTAGCTGGCACCATAGGCAATTGCATAGCTCTTCCCATCAATATCTCATGGGGAGAGAGTCCTGTCCTCCTATCAGTAGTACTACGCAGACTCATCAACACCAGTGGTAGCGCATCTGGCCACTTCAATGAAGTTGACGAACAAACCTTTGACACCCTCATCTTGATTGTGCCATTTATCTGCTCCACAAGGCCAGATGCCTCAGGCCTGTAACTACAGTGCAATCTCTGATCAATGTTTAGAGCTGTACATAACAATTTCATGATTTCACTATGGAAGTGTGTTCCTCTATCTGTCTCCACTGAGGTCGGAAATCCAAACCGTGGTATCAGTTCCCTTAACAACAGTTTTGCCAGTGTGAGACTGTCACATCGTCTAGTTGGATATACTTCAACCCAACGTGGAAAGATACACACTACCACCAAAACATATCTCAACCTATTGCACCTAGGCATCTCGATAAAGTCCAACTGTATCCTTTAAAAGGCCCTCCTGATCTTCCAATATGACTCATTGCAACCACAGTTCTCTTTCCAACATTCATTTGTTGACATGTAACACACCTGTGACACACTGCTTCAGCATACACACGAAATCGTGGGTTAAACCAGGTTTGCCTGAACACTCGCACCATGGCATCTCTCCCTAGATGAACCACTCCGTGAATCTGCCTTGCCATTGGGCTCAACAAACAGTTAGGTAATACTGTTCTCTCATCTGTCGACTCCCAAATGCCATCCTCTCTCTTTTCGCAGCCTGCTCTAATCCATGATGCAACTTCTTCTTCTGGGACTTCATCCTGCAGTCGCTTTACCTCATCCCAGGTATCGGCTATAGCTAACATCATGCTGAGCTCAGTCTCTTCTGTGCTCTCTCCAACATATGTTCCATTGAAAACACAAGCATGTATAGCACAAAAACGCGCTACTTCATCGGCATAGTTATTTCCTTTTGTAACAAAGTCCTCTTCCCTTCCATGAGCTGCACATTTTACTACAGCTATCTCTTTGGGTTTCTGCAAAGCTTCCAACAATTGGCGCACAAATTCTCCATTACGGATTGGGGATCCTGAGGACGTTAAAAATCCCCTCTGTGACCATAACTGGCTGAAGTCATGAACCACTCCAAACCCATATTGGCTGTCCGTATAGATAGTCACTCGGACACCATTTGAAATGATACAGGCACGTGTCAAAGCAATAATTTTGGCTACCTGAGCAGAGTATACTCCTTTCAGACTGGCAGCTTCCACCACCCCCAAGATGGTGCACACAGCAAACGCTGCTCTCAAACACCCTTCATTGTCTCTTAAGCATGAACCATCAACAAAAAGAATCAAATCAGTTTCGGACAGAGGTTCATCAACAATGTCAGGTCTGGGTTTGGTAGATAGCTCAGTAACATCCAGGCGGTTATGCTCTTCACAATCCTCTTCCTCCTCTTGCGGAAGGGGTAACAATGTAGCAGGATTCAAGGTGGTACAACGTCTCAGAGTGACATTTTCAGAAGCCAATATAACCTGCTCATACTTTGTAAGTCTGTTATTCGTTAAATACTGTGTCTTGGTTCTTGTTATTAACAGCTCTACTGAACGAGGCACATAAACAATAAGCGGATGACCCATCACTATGCCTTCACATCTCTCAATGCTGACACCTGTTGCAGCAACGGATTTGAGACATCCGGGCAACGCAGAAGCTACTGGATCTAATGTAGCTGAAAAGTAAGCCACTGGTCTACGAGCATCTCCATGTGTCTGTACAAGGACCGCTAACGCACATCCTTCCCTTTCACAGCAGAAGAGCGAAAACGCTTTATTATAATCCGGCATTCCCAGAGCTGGAGCGCGACATAGGCTCTCTTTTAGCTCGAGGAAGGCTCTCAGGCAGTCGTCATCCCATGGTACCGGATCGCTAATGTCCTTTCGAGTCAATCTCAACAGTGGCTTTGCTTGCAAGGAAAATTTTGGGATCCACTGTCGACAATAGCCGACCATTCCCAAAAACATGCGGACTTCCTTTTGTGTTTTCGGAGTTCCCATTTGCAGGATTGTCTCTATGCGATCTGGTGACACCCTTCGTTTCCCCTTCTCGATCCGGTGACCCAGATACTGAACTTCATTCAGACAATACTGAAGTTTGTTCGGGGACACTTTGTGTCCATTTTCTGCCAAATGATTCAGCAAAGCCACAGTATCAATTCTGCAAGCATCCTCAGTATCTGAAACGACCAAAAGGTCATCAATATACTGCACTAGGACTGAGTTCTGGGGCATCACCAGCCTTTCAAGATTCTTCTTCAGACTCTGACTAAAAATAGAGGGGCTTTCTGTATACCCTTGAGGGATTCTACACCACGTTAACACACGATCGTCCATCCTAAATGCAAATAAAAATTGGCTGTCTTCATGCAACGGTATGGAGAAAAATGCCTGACATAAATCTATGACTGTAAACCATTCTGCTTCACATGGTATTTGGAACAGAATAACAGCTGGATTCAGTATCACAGGATAACATGGAATTACGATTTCATTAACTCTGCGCAAATCCTGTACTATTCTGTACTTGCCGCTAGGCTTCTGTAGTCCCATAATATGTGAATTGCAGGGACTTCCTCGTATCTCTTTGAGAATGCCTTGTGCAATCATGGACTCAATTACAGGCCTTATTCCAGCCACAGTTTCTGGAGTTAATTTATACTGTGGAGTTCGTGGAAATTCTGCATTTTGTTTGATCTGTATTCTAACAGGTTCAACCCCTCGAATCAATCCTATCTCCTCTCCCGTGAAGTCCCACACTTTCGGAGAAACGGAGTCCCTCAAATCATGTGGCAACTCCTCTAGCGTGAGAACCACGAACATTTCTGCATACAAGCTCGTGTTGGCAATTTTAAAATCGGCATCATCATCATAGGTTTGCAACTCCACACCCCTCGGAGTGCAAGATATGGTACAATTTAGTTTACACAAAAGGTCTCGTCCCAATAGACAGACTGGGCTTGAATCACATACTACAAATTGATGTTTGTCTCGGAACGGTCCTATACTTACAGGCAACTCATTTGTCAATGGGTTAATCATTTTCTGATTGGTAACTCCCACCACTTGAATCAATTGTCCCGAAAGGGACACATTTGGAACCACTTCTGTTCTTACTGTGGAGCGCGCAGCTCCAGTATCTAACAAGAAGGTAACAGGATACCCGTTCACCTCTGCATCTACAAATGGTCCACTCTGATCTACTTCCAGGATCGCATCCAAAGGGCATTCTTCCTGCACCCCCCTCTGACACTCATGAAGATCTTGTGGTTGGTCAAATCTGTCTCGTATTTCAAAATAGGGCATCTGATGATACGCCTGATTATGAATAGGTATTCTTGGAGGCTGAGGAATCTGCATTTGCGGCTCGTATCCTGCCCCATACATGGACCTAGGTCTAGTTACAGTATTCAAGGTCTCTGACATCTGTCCCTCTCTCTCATTCTGCAATTGATTTGCTGGATTCAATCGACACTCGCGCTTCCAATGCCCGATTTTGTGACAATAATGACAAGCAGTGACCTTCTTTTGGTTCGCCACCCAATCACCTCCTGTACCTGCATCCATTCCCCTGCCTCTTCCCTGTCCAGGTTGGGTTACCATCTGTTGACCCATTCCTCTACCACTTCCTCTGCCTCAGCCCATCGCTCCTCCAACCCCTTGCATCTGATCAGGCCTTTCGGCATTCCTCAACTGCACCAACATCAACTTGTCTTTCAATTTCTTTTGTGCCGATTCCACCTGATCACTACAGTATTTTGCATAACGCAGGATTTCGTCCACCGTCTTATTCTGCCAACATATCAAATGTGTCTGTATCATCAAGCTAATATCAGATCTTAGTCCTAGCACAAACTTTGAGACAAACTGTCCAATATCTTTCTGCTCAATTGTATCCAATCCACTATGCTGTTTAAAAGCCACTAATAGTCTCTCATAATACTCATGTACCGACTCCTTAGAGTCTTGAGTAGTACGATCGATTTTAAGCCAGTCAACCGTTTGCGGAGCTACCTTGGATTGTAACCATGTAATCACTTGCTCATATTTCTTCATTACTTCGGGAGAAGGACCATGATTCACCGGATCTCTGGCTGGCTCTGCAGCAGGCCAATCAATGGCAACTTTACATGCCGTCCATAAATCACCTGGGACCACTATATCAAACAAGGTATTCAAATCAATCCAAAGCACCTTCGAAATCTTTACAAACCGATCTATTTGCTTATACTAGTCAGCAGGTTTTTCCTCAGCCGAGGAAAATCATTAGTGAATGCTGCCAAATCACCCTTGCTCCATGGCACATGAACGTACTCCCCATTCTGCACTTCTCTCAGAGGATAATGTCCTGCTGGTCCCGTCCCTCCACCCGGAGGCGGAGTGTCTCCTATCCCTTTCTTGGCACTTTTCTTTTTGGCCCACCTCTCTTCCCATTTGTCTAATGCTCTCCACGCTCGTATCCCTATCACCAATTCCCTAATTTGTGCCTTTAATCCTGTCATTCGCTTCTCTTCCAATTCCTTATCCGTATAATGCAATCTGCAAGATCCCTGCATCATTTTAGTCTTTGTTAAATCTACCTCATACTTTCGTGCCAGCTGTGACAATGCATCATGAGCTTGCTTTGCCTTTCTGGTAATGTCTTTAGCTGCAAATAGCAATTCGCTTGGATCATATGTGTCAATTCTTTCCCATGGCAAATTCCCTTCTATCACCTCATCTATTTCTGCTTTTAATCTTACCACATCTAACAATGGTGCCTTCATTGCAACCTGTAAAACCTTCTGACCTCCTCTTTCACTTCCTGATTCCTCCCTCTCACAACTTTGTGTTCTCCTTAGGTCCCCACTCTCCTCAATTCTCACAACTGGGCGACTTTCTCTTTCACAACTTCGACTTCTCCAATGGTTGCCCTCACACACATACTGTGGCCCTAACGGTACCCTAGGTGCTTCTTGTCTCAATCCCAATTCGTCCCTCAATATCTGTGATTCCCTCACCGGTGGAACCCACATTCTGATGTCTGACCTAGAATTTGCCAAAGCTCCTGTTCGCCTTCGTTCTGACCCACTGTCCATTCTCGATGGATCAGCTGTAGCAGGCAGTGGAGTACTGGATCCACTGGTACCTGAGCCATACCTGTCCCACTCATTGTAAGACTCCCTCCAGAGATAGTCTCTTCACCTTGTTCTGTTTGTTGTTGACTTTCCCTTGTTCTCTCTCTAGGGTTATATATTGAAACCACCGGTCCAATAGTAACTGGTACCGAAAGAGCTTCTGGTAACCGCATGTTACAGGCAGTCTCTCCTGACTCCGAAGTTGCGTACCCTATCCCTCCAGACCCTCCTGGAATTGTCGTTCCCACTGAAATCCTCCCTCTTACTCCTGTGGTCTGCTCCTCTGCACCTATTCGTCCCACTCTTAAAATGTCCTCAGGTTGCTGCGTCTGCTCCGGCTCTGGCCTAGAGTCATAAGGTGGAGGACGTTCTGCTAACAATCTATCAAGAAAACTGTCATCTGTGTCACTGTCCTCTTCCGCCTTACTCTTTCCTTCGGACCCACCTTCTAGCAGCCGAAAGGGATACAATCGTTCTCCCTCTATGGTGTCTATTCTCCATCTTTTCAGCTGGGCATCCCACCTAGCATCCTGATATGCCTTCATTGCTTTTTTCATTCTTCCCTGAGAAGCTTCTCTTCTCTTTGCCATTGCTGCTCTCATCCAAGCATCCAATGCCTCAAATTGGGTTGGTCTAGGCGGAGGTTTCAGAGCAGTCATCACTCCTCTCACCTGATACAGCACCTCCATACGAAATGACCCATAACGAGGAAAAGCCAATTCTCCTTCCTTTTCTGTAATTTTATACCAATTTTGAAGCCAGACTATAGTATGGAGTCCTACATTTGTTGCCA